>OU015755.1:86750835-86782718 GCA_907169655.1 Acomys percivali | reverse complement strand
AGAGAGAGAGAGAGAGAGAGAGAGAGAGAGAGAGAGAGAGAGAGAGAACACAGAGAGAGAAAGAACATGAATTTGAGAATGAGAACATATTGATTTGTAATCCATTGTTTGTTGATCCCTGAATTATGATTAAAGTTGACAACACAAGATGCATGCCTTAAGCATAATCAGATACATAAAAAATACCCGTGAATATGAATAGGAAGGAGAGAGAGGTAGAGAGGGAGGAAGAGAAAAGAGAAAGTTTCCACTAAAACTAAGAGATGTTCCATTGAGGCACAAGTCCATAATTGCCTATTAATTTGATGACATACAGAATGCTAAACTTTGAGGGACTCTCAGGTGTTACGTAAGAACGAAGGTGTCATAGTATTTCAGTTACAAAACACACAAAATTTACAAGGCATGCTGTATTAGTTAGGGTTCTTTAGAGTAACAGAACTTATAGAATGAGTATATGTATGTATGTACGTATGTACGTATGTATGTATATGGATTTATTAGAATGACTTACAGGCTGTGGTTCAGCTAATTCAACAGTGGCTGTCTATGAATGGAATAACCATGGCATAATAATGCCTAAATGTAATATAACTCTCCCATTTACAATCACAAATATATCATGTAATTAACCAGGTCATAATTATTCCTAAATTGCTATAACTATTCCTTGTACAGTCACAAACAAATTGTAAATTTAGAATATGTGGCAATGCCCCTTTGGGGGACATTCTTTTGGTATCTCAAGCTTAAGTATGATAACCACTGATATTTCTTAATTTATGTTACATCACATGATAAAGAAAGTGAAAAAAGAAAGCACAGATATCTGTACAAATGCCTTTTTAACAAAATACAACATAAACATTCATTTATGTCAATTATAATCCTCATTAATGTAACCGGTCACATGGCCTTAGTTGCTATTTATGACTACCTTCCTCTACTACCCATCCTGTGTTTTCTCCACCCTCAGCAAGTGCCTCGGCAGACTCTTGCATCTTTTCCTGGATGAATGGCCCTCACCTTTATTCTTGATGGATCTGTGCCCTCTGTCATCCTGCCCAGATCAGGCTGATTATTTAATTTCCCCCAGTGTACAGTTAGTTACTCTTATAAAAGGCCAAAGGTCCCTTCTTTGAAGGACTGGCGAAAGACCAGCAGTAAAACTTTTAGGTGGCTTACCAAAGTCTTTCCTCAGGAGAACCTTGCTGCCACCACCACCACCCCGCACAAAACATATGAGGTGCATTAGGATGACTTACAAGCTAACCCAACAGTGGTTGGCTGTGAACAGAAATTCCAAGAATCCAGGAGTTGTTCAGTTCACTGGATGTCTCAGCTGGTCTTCAGTATATGTTGGAATCCTTAAGAAGCAGGCTCCGATGCCTGTGAAGAAATAGATGTGCCAGCAATGCAAAGGCAAGCAGGCAAAGAATAAAAGCTTCCTTCTTCCATGTCTATAGACTTCCAGAAGAAGGTGTGGCCCAGATAAAAGGCCTGTATCTTCATGCCTCAGGATGTGGATTAAAGGTGTGTCTTTTCCCAGCTGGAAAGATCAAAGATACAGATTAGAAGTGGGGCTTCCTTCTTCAAATTAAGGAAAAAAAAAAAAACCTTTACATGGGCACCCTCATTTTGGGGTTTAGTTCCAGATTTTGTCAAGTTGACAACCAATAACAGCTCTCACATGTGCCCATCTCAGGGTAAAGGGCTAGATGTTAAAATGGAAGATTTCCAGAATAGTGGATGGGTCAGGGAATCACTGTGGAGATAAACAGGGGGCTGGATTTGGAATATGGTTGAAGAGGGCTGGAGAGGGCACTGGGTGCCTCTGCTGCAGACTTGAAATGAAAAGCATGGGGTGTTGAATTGTTCATGCAGAAATGCATTATGGGAGCTTGAAACCATGTCCAGGAAAAAGGAAATGATCATTTGGATTGAAAAAAAAAAAAAATAGGACACAGGGAATTGTGAAACAGTCTGCAGATGCTTGGAGAATACACAGAAGCTCTCTTTTACACACTAAGGGGCCAGTTGTAGGATATATAAATGGGTGTGTGTATGTATGTATGTATGTATGTATGTATGTATGTATGTATGTATATGATATGTGTGTGGGTGTCTGTCTGTGTGGGGTGTACATATGGCTATATTATGTATCTATTGCTGTGTGTTATGGTATATGTGTAATGATATTTGTGTATGTGTGTGTGTGTGTGTGTGTGCGTGCGTGTGAGTGCTCACATGTGCAGTATATGAATTGTATGTGTAGGTGGGGTGTATAAACTGGCAGAAATATTTGGAAATGTATATTTTTGCCCCCTAAGCTGCCTTTTACATCAGTGATTTTGATTCTGTCAAATACAATATCTTACAGATTGTCAAGTATGACCAATCATTTGCCTCGGGATCAAAGATAATAGTTTCAAGGGTGGTGGCTTTAAAACGTCCAATATTTAAAATAAAGCAAGATTATTTGTTTTAAAGGCTCTAAGTTAATCTAGCTGAGGGAGTATGATTGGTGATTTTACTTGATTCTAAGTCTTGGCCTCTCTTATCCCTACAAAAACTGTAACTCTCGCTTTCTCTATAGTCCACAGTCTGCCACCTGGGGTTCTGATGCCTTGTGGGGGCAATTTCAACATCTCGGTGACCTAGAAGGAGCTACCCCATGCTCAGGGGCATTGCTCCTGTTCCTAAGTGAATGTTTCCCTTTCCAGTTATTGAAGACATCAGTTTACTTACAGAAATAAAAGGATGGAATGGTTTTTAAAGACTGGGAGGGAAAGACACTTAACTTTCTGCTTCCTACCCACTGCTCCAGCATCTCCTAAGATGCTGGAGGAAGAGCAGGAGGGAGTGGAGGATGGAATCTCAGGCAAGTCTAACTCCCCTACCACTACTGTGCTTTATTTATTTCATTGTAATAGCTACCTAGGCCAAAGCTACCGCTATTCTAAGGTTGTCAATGGGACGATCTCATGAGGTGCTGGTGGGGAAAAGCCACAGTATAGCAGACTGGCATGGTGAGACATGCCTTGAATTCTTTTTCCCAGGGAAATCCAAGATGGCAGATGGGCCTCCTGTCTTAGAACTGGAGTTAGTGCCCATTTCTGCATAACCCATAACAAGGCAGCTAAGTCTCCCTTTCACAGAGCTTTGAAGTCAGTCACAGTGCTGAGTCAGGTGGGTTCACCACACTTTCTGCCTCTACCCCCAGGTGCTTAGAGTCTCATGCATACCCTGCTTGCCAATTAGAGGGAAAGCAACATAAAGCTTAGGAAGTGAGATTGATTTCAAGTGCTGCACAACAAAAGAATAAATATGTAACGCCAGGATGCCACTGTAATGGAAACTTTTTTTTATGTCTGTAATGGCATTTTAATGTTTTTGCCAGGGACATTTGGAGGTTTACAGCACTGTAATAAAGCATATACTCTCATCTGCTTAACCAACGTATGGCTTCTGTGCTTTAAGCTGCTCTAAGATGCATCTGGGATTAAATTTGCTGATGTTTTTGTTCTGACTTTTTATTTTAAATGAAATAAGTTGTGAATCTACTACTCCAAGAGATGAAAGAGATCTGAGGTCATTTTTCTGTGCTTCCACAATACACTGGGCTGTTTCTCTGATGTTTAGCAGCTCCAGCTCTCATTCTAAAAGGTTGTTCTGGAGATCCAAACTCTATGGGGTTTCTAAGTCAGGAAAATACACTCAAGTGAAAAAAAAGAGAGAGAGAAAGAAATGAAACAACAACAAAGAGCAAGATGGAGGGTGGGGGGGGATTTAGAGATGGCTCAGGTGTTACAAGCACATAGCTGAATACATTCACTCCTCTGGCAGAGGACATAGCACCCATGTCAGGGCTCACAACCTCCTGTAACTCCAGAGTAAAACCTCTGAGGGCTCATGAGCACATGTGCGCACACAGTCACACACACACGTATACTTACGAACATTTCTGTGCATATGCATGCAATCACACACACACACACACACACACACACACACACACACACACACACTAGGGGGAGAGAGACAGAAAGAGAAAGAGACAGAGAAAGAGACAGAGACAGAACACTTTAAAATTTATTTATTTATTTGTTTGTTTATTTAACATCCTGTTTGTAGCTCCCTCCCTGCTCTCCTCCCACTCCCCTTCCCGCTCCCCTCCCCCTTCCCTTATTCCTCAGAAAAGGGGAGCCAAGGAGAACCCAAGAGATGACCTCACACAGTGTCCAGTAATTCACCACAAGGACTTTGTGTTCTGGAAAGCTGTATAAACAATGGAAGCAATATTGTATAAAGATAAGATAGCTGTGAAGGGAGACGTCAAAAGAAAAGTGAGTAAAGGTGCAAGCACTACTTTTTACTCTATTCAGTTTGGGGTTCCTTAAGTCTCTACTTCCAACCCCCCAACCCTAGGTAGAGAGAAAGAAGGTTAGAAGGGAAGGAATGATTAGTTCCAGCTGGCTAGGGTTGTCAGCTTCTTTAGGAAAATATGAATTTCAGTCATCAAGGTATCTAGCAGTCCAGCAACAGCAAACGGCAGATGCACCAGGATGCACCAGGATGTACCAGGATGCACCAGGATGCACCAGGATGCACCAGCAGCATTCTTCCCCCTCTGTCTGTCTCCTTGAAGCCCCTTCTGCTTCCTGAGCTCTGATATTTATACTCTCCCAGAGTCCTCAGAATTCCACTAACTCCAGCTGGCAAAGACCATGCCCCTCTCTGAGCTGCACAAGGCAGTTATCAGCTGTGGACAAATTAAAAACAACTCCATACCCCACACTTGAGATTAAAACAAAAAAATATATTTACATAACATAACTTGAGTTTTTAAAGGAACTAAAAACTTCCACTACATAAAGTTTTCTGAAAATTTTCTTTCCATAACAGCAACAAGAACTCAGGACAGATTATCTGAATCAGTGTTTTTAGTACTCTGGAAATTAGTCAAAAGCAGCCGCAGAAAATTAATCTAGAACAGTGTCTGATATTAGTGAGGATAGTCAGAGCTGTGGCATTTCGATCTGAGTCGCACTGGGATGCCAGGTTCTGTGTGGTCTCTGGTGTGAAAGTGTGACAGCTGCTGGGGGAGAGGGCAGGGAGAGCTCCTTAGTGGCCAGCTGCAAGGGAATTGTCTGGTTGTTAGGGACTGACTTCGTGAGACTTCGCAGGGGTTCATAGCAAGCAGCCTCTCCACAGAAGGTGTTTGTCTGAAATGTCAGAAGGCTAGTTTTCATTTCTGAGCAGTTTAATGGGGTCAACAGGGGGATTTGGACACCAGTGTCATGTTTTGGGGGTATTTATAAGGTGATATGTGTATTAGGAAAAGCCTGGCAAGGCCCTAGAGTACCATCTCTGCTTGGTAGGCAGTCAGGAAGAGAAGGCGAAGGCAGAGTTGTAAGCTCCTGTTCTGAGTGTTGAAAACATGTTCCAACACACATGTACATTCACACATGTACACACACCTATATACATAGATGTACTTACATGTGTACACATATACATATATGCACACACATGTACATGTGTACTCATTAATACAATCACACATGTATACATATACACACAGATATACACATATACACACACACATACACACGCGCACACACACACACACACACACACACACACACACCTTGCAGGGCCTTGGCAAAAGCTGGTTGGTTGCTTTGTTGGTTTGAGACATTTCAGGAGATGCTTGTCCTCTAAGAGAGTAGCACTGCGACTTCAGTGAGCACACAAACCAAAAATGAGACTATAGCCTAAAAAGTTCATTCACAAAAGTGAATAGATAACACCACTAATTGTAAGAAAACCAAGAAACCCTAAGGAAGGGAATATCAATTTCCGTATTAACTAATTTGCATTATATAAAATGTATGGTTTTCAACAAAGGATTGTAAGAGGCAAAGGGAAGCAAGAAAGTGTAGGTTGTAAGTAGGGGTCGGGGGAGGCGAGCCTGGGAGGGAGCCCAGACACTGCATTTCTGGACTTCTATGCTTACCTATGTTCAAGGAAGCGACAACGTGAGCAAATGAGTTAAAAATCAAGTAAAAATGTGTGAGAGGATAAAGACTATCTATGAAGATATGACTATAAAAACAAACTAAGCAGACATTCTGAGTTGAACAATGAACAAGACAAGCTTGAAGTTTGACAGATAATAGAGATATGAGCAAACAGAAGAAAGAACAGAAGGAATGGCTTGCATTGTTCAGTCTACACAAGGAAAAGAAGCAACAGAGTCTCTGAGACACACAGGAGACCTGGGAAGACTTGGAGGAGACCCATAGGAGACCTGAAGAGACCTGGAGGAGACCCATGGGAGCCCTGAAGAGACCTGAGGGAGACCACTGAAAGTACCAAGATTGACACAATGAATGTGACCCTGCAGAAGAAAGGAAGCAGGGCTAAGAGAGTATTTAGAAATGATGGCCAAATTCTCCAAATTTGACTTTAAAATTCCATTAATCTATACACAGAGATTTTGAAAGAATGTAATTTAAATAAGCTAAAACCAATAAGTCTCATCTAGACAAATCAAAATAAAGTTATCAAAATTCAGAAATAGAGAATATTTATCATCATCATCATCATCATCATCATCATCATCATCATCATCATCTGTTGGGGATTGAACCTAGGACCTTGAGTGTGCTAGGTAAGTACTCTGTAGCTTCCACTTCCACAGCCCAAGAGATAACCTTGAAAGTGTCAAGATGTGGATGGTTTGGTGTATACCAGGGATCTTCAATAAGACTAAAAGGACTGACAATTGATTCTTCAAGAGCTGCCATAGTACTCAGGAGACAGTGAAACACTATGCTCAAAATCTTGACAGAAGAATCTCTCAACCAAGAAGTTACATTCCAAAAACCTGTCCTTCACAAATGAAGGAGAAGTGAGGGCAGATAAACAACAGCCACAGAGCACATAACACAGCAGATCATCTCTGCAAGAAAGTCCAATTTGAACCTTTCTGACTGTAATACAAGACTATCAAGAGCAACTGGAAGACGCTTGTGTCCACACGGATAACAGGCAACAGATGATGCAGATTCCATACTTTTGACAGTTATTTCTTCCCTATCTGATTTAAAAATCAAAAGATCACTATATGAAGTGGAGCTCTAGATCTGTGCCCGTAGGCGTGTCATGTGCAGACAATGTCATTTATGTGGGAAAGCCAGCCCAAGTGAAGAGGGTGAAGCTAGGTAGAAACAGAGTTTCTACATTTACACTATTGATATTTCACTGGTTTTAATGGACCAAAGCTACAAATGAAAGAGCTAAATCCAGAGACCTCATGGATGAAGATGTAGCACAGAAACTTAGAGGTCTGAGGTTCAACAACAGCTCCCCAAGTAGAAGCAACTAAAGAAAATATTTGTGAATTGGCACCAAAACGAAAACTGTTGGCACATCAGTAAAGGGCGCCATCAAGAAAATGAAAAAAATGATTCACGGAATGGGAAAAACATGCGTAGAGCATGTATCTGGTGCATGCTGAGGGATCACAAATAACAGAACTGGCATAGACCAATAACAAAAAGAGCAATTGCCTAATTAAAACAGAGCCTAGGATTTGAATACTGCGTTCTCTAAATAAGCTAGAAGAATGCTAATGAACACGCGAAGTTGCTTGACACTATTAGTTATTAAAGAATGCAATCAGAATCATGTTGAGACAAGACAGTAGTGAGAGTGCTCATGCCTGGACAGACAGCAGCGGTGACTGAGGAGGGGAGTGATGGCGAGCAATGGGGACACTTGTACACTGCCGTTGTGAACATGAAACTACAGCCGCTTATAAAACAGGCTGAAAGTGCATCAAGAGTTAAGCATAGGGCTACTCTACGATGAAATAATCACTTCTAGGCACATTCCCAAGAGAACTGAAATCACACTATAAAACACTTGTCGGGCCACATGTGCTGGCCTGTGCTTATAAACCCAGCCCTCACTAGTCTAAGGCAAGATGGTCACTAGAGTTTGGGGTCAGCATGGACTATAACGTGAGCTCTAAGCTAGCTTGGCATACATTCCCAGATCCGTTTTGTTAAAGAAAAATGTGGGGTAGGTATCTAACTCCATGTGGAGTGCTATCCTAGCTCATGCAAAGCCTTGAGTCCAATCTTCAGCACAGCAAGCAAGCAAGGAAACAGGCAACACTTGAAAGCATTAGATAAAAGCACTTAACGTGGTGTGATGGTACATAGATATAATCCCAGAATTGGGGAAGCTGAGGGAAGAACATCTAGACCAGGAGGGCAACCTGGGCTACATAATTTGTCTCAAAACAAAGAAGGAAGCAAAACAAGAGAATGGCAATAAGAAAAGGCAAAGGGACAAGTCCTTGTCCAGGAGTGTCAGTTGTGGCAATATTGGCCTGATGTAAATTAGACAACAACACATCAATGCAATGTCTATCAGCTCCTTAACAGAGAAGAGCAATGTGGTACCTCATGCAACCAATTATCATGCATACCAACTAAAGGAAAGAAGTCTTGACCCATGTCACAGCATGAGCTTTGAGAGCACAACGGTAAGCGAAAGAAGCTAGACAGAGTGAACCGCTTTGAGGACATAGTAATATCCACTGCATTGCTTACTTTAAAAGCATATCTGAGTGAATTATGCCCCATTGAAAAGGCATTTTGTGTACTGGGGCTCAACACTGACCATGTCCCAGAGTGCATTCCCTGAGGTGGAATGATCCATCATGGATGAGTCATCTGTGCAGTACAGAGAGGAACAAATCTGGTTCAGATCATTTATAACTGGGTTGAATGACGTAATCAGATAAAGATGGAAATGAAGTGTCCTAGGGCAGAGTAAACAGTTCTGATGCTAATTTTCATTGATTTGATGTGTCTGTGTGGATTCCTGTGGGAACACTGTTATATTCCATCTAGTCTTGCCAGGAACTGGTCACAATGGCTCCAGGACAGTGCTTGCAGGTGACTTACAAGAAGTGTTTGTGATGGCTCTAGGGCAGTGTTTCTGTGTGACAAACAGGAAGTGGTCATGGTGTCCCCATGGCAGGGCATTTTTATGTGACAAAGAAGTGCTCATGATGGCTCCAGGATTGCTTGCTTGTATGTGCCTTAATGAAACTAGTCATGGCCAGTCCTGGGCGTTGCTTGCATGTGACTAACCAGCTCTGTGACTGAGTCTGCCTATGACCTATGACAGGCATTTTCTAAACCTCTTCCTTTGTGCTGGGTGGGCCGAATGCTCTTCATGTGTCACATAGCTTTTAGAGCTGTGTGGTTATTAGATTTAACTGTCCAACAAACACACCCTTTCAAAACGAAATTCATACTTTATAAAAAGAATTTTAAAACTAAGCAATGCCAGTAGTGAGCATGCACAGACTGAGATACGTGAGCTAAGACATGTATAAATAGCTGTGGCCGATGATCCTGCCTTGTTCATTTCTAAATACGGTGCTCTCCCTGCTCGCGTTTTAATTATGCACTGTACTTGGATAAAAATGGGCATTAGAAAAGATTGGCTTTTAGGATGGATACGTTGGGACCTAAATATGGTTTAAGTCTCTGCTTCTGCATTTGGAAAGCCAACAAACCACAGATGAATGCTCATTTCTCCTAGAAGCGCATTGGGATATATTTGCCCATGTATTATTTGAAGACAGATCCGTATGCCATCAGCACATGGCAAGAGAGATGTTGAGGCCTTCTAAGAAGTCTCTATTTCCAGCGTCCTACAAACGTTCCCTTACTCACTTGTCTTATCACGCTCATCCTAGAGAACACGAGCGAGTCTGCTTGATGCTGGCGATGGCTTTTAAATTATCTTCTCGTTCCTCATCCAGGGTAGATGGTATTTGGACAGGTGGTGCTTTCCTGTGAGGGTGTATTATAAGTTTTACAATGATAGACTTGCGTAAACAGCTCCCATTCTTTTTCAAGCAAAATGACACTGAAAATAACAATGATAATTGTTGCTATCTATGTGGTAGTTATCATATGCCAGAAGCTTGGGAGCATTTTGTAAATATTAATTCATTTGATCGATTTACTGCACCTTTATAGTGATGGCATCCTTGTTACTTAAATTCTATGATGAGTGGCTGGAGAGATGGCTCAGTAGTTAAGGGCTCTGGATGCTCTTCCAGAAGACCCAGGTTCAAGTCCCAGCACCTACATGGCAGATCCCGCTTGCCTGTATATCCTGTTCCAGGGGATCTGAAACCTTCATATAAGTCATACATGAAGGCAAACATCAAGACACATGATATTAAAAAAAAATAAATCTTTTAAAAAAATCTATGATGAGACACAATTGAGATGGGGAGAGTTTGAGGAACCAATTCCAAGATATGCATAGAATAAGCAGCAGATCAAAGATTTAAACCCAGGCTGTGTTCCATGATGCCTCTCTTTCCAGGCACCATACCATACCATGTCTCAGGATGCCTGCTAGCCAGGACATTCCTGCCATGTGCTTGATGGGCAGTGTGGTTTTCTGCATCAAATAAAAGGAATAGTTTATTTGTGTTTTGCACTGTGTTGAGGTGAGCTTCCCAAATGGTTTTGCAGGGTGCCGTGATCTAGCATGCCCCAACTCTGTAGTTATGGAGCCATGCCTAGGCATGCATCTATTTGTCCTAGAACAAGCACTTTTCTGGCCCCACTGTCCTTGTGCTCTATCAAGAATGGGTTTTCTTTCTACCTTCAGCCATGCTTTTGAGCATCTCCCTAGTCTTAGAGAGCCTGTGTTTTATTGACCTTTTATATCTATCCCATAAAGTGGACTGATCTGATGACAGAAAACAATCTCCACGCATGTGGCAGTAATCTGGGTGCTAGGAGGTCATATCACCCAGAAAAGACAGCTGAACTTAGTTATTGCCCTTAGACACCTTCATTTTAGAGTTACTTCTCCTAGCAGCTCTTATAAGCTTCTACTCCATGAGCCTCTGTTCACAGGGAGGCACACATACAACCCATATGGACATGAGAAGGTGTTCACATTACAGGGGTTTGGGGAAAGGAGCATGATTCTATGCTGGTATTTTCAACATTCTTTGGTTTTTGGGTACACAGCTCTGAGTGTGAAAACTATATGAAATTGATTATAACCTCCTGGAAATAGATGTTTCCAAAATTAAGCCAATACCTTGGAGAAGGGAAGGGAGCAGGAGGGATAAAAAGACAGAGGGATGGAGACGGGGGTTGGGAGGGGGGCCGAATATGAGCTAGGAATCTTTTAAAACCCTGGTTTCCACTATCTCTAAGACCAGTCCTCTCTTCGGGAATTCAGCAGTATGAGACATCAATCATAGTCCCTGCTTTGTGCACAAATGGCCTTTTGAATTTCTGTTACTTTCAAAGGAGATTTGACTAACACAGATTGACACTACAAAGGCCATTGACATGCAGTAATGGTGCCAGAATGGGGCAAGAAAAGCCCAGGCCACACAAAGGAGGAGAGAAAGCAACGGAGACTGACACCACGGAGTGTCCGTACCATGATGGTTAGTTTCATTTGTCAACTGGACTCACCTCAGGGGGGAGTCTCAATCTCGAATTGTACAAAGGATGTTGACCTGTGGGCATGCTTGTGGGAGGGTTATCTTGACTGTATATGACCCACCCTCTATGGGTGGTGCCATTCCCTGGCCTAGGGTCCTGCATAAGAGCAGGAAATTGAAGCTGAGTATCCACAGACCAGAATTCATCATTCTCTTCCTCTGACTTCAGATATAATGTGACTAGCTGCTTCAAAATCCTGGCACCTTTATTCTCCTGTAATTATGGACTGTAACCTGGAATTGTGAGCAAAATAATTCCTCTCTTCCCTTCACTTGCCTTTGTCAGGGTATTTTTTATCACAACAGGAAACAAAACTAAAACAAATAATAACAACAATAAAGCAACAAATGAATAACAAATCAGGAAGTGAGCTCTGTAGACAAATGTTTGCCAGGTAACATGAGAAGCCAGGTGCATGCATAAAAAGATAGACAAAATGGTGCCTGATGGTAATCCCAGCCGTGGGGAAATAAAAACAGGGAGGTTCTTGAGGTTCACTATTCAGCCATTCAAGGAGAATTAATGTTTTCTAGGCCATCTCTCAGCAAAGCAAGGTAAGTAGCATTTGAGGAACAACATTCAAAGTTGTTCTTGCCTCTAGATGCATCAGCTCCTCTCCCATGACAAATAAATGTCCCAAAAGCTAAGCTCTGGGGATGTAGCCTATGTAACAAATTATCGTGAAATTCAGAGGCTTGAAAGAGTCAAAAATCAATGCATCCTGCACTATCTGTCATAATCTGGGATCCTGGCTGGGCGTTACTGACTCAGGGTCTCTCATAAAGCTACAGATTAAATGTTGGCTGCAGCTGAGGGCTGGTGAAGCCTTGCCCGGTGACTGGCAGTCCTCTTCAAAAGAGTTCACCTGCGCGGCCACTGGCAGGTGGTACTCAGCAAGGGGAATTCTGGGCCTTCTTACACAACAAGGCATCCGGTTTCCCCTGCAGGCAGTGCAGTCCGTGGGATAATGGAAGCATCAGAGATTTTGCCACTGCAATGATGTTCTGTCATTTCTAGGACATTCTATTGGATAAAACGTCTGCCTTGTTCCACCTGAGAGGAGGCACCCAGGTATAGACACCAAGTGCAGGCATCACTGGGGTGAGCTGGGAGACAGTTATGAGGTAATATTATTTGGAGGAGACCTTGAAACTATTCTGTATAGATTTGAGAGAGGAGCTGGACACCTGTAGAATATTCTAGTAGGTTCAGACTCCATGGAAATTAACTCAGTAATTTACAGGGATAAATGTGGATCAGGTATCTCCCGACACAGAGTAGTAGAAATCAACATTTTTAAGTAGCACTACAAAGGGTACTTTGGGCTGGGTGGTAGCTCAGTGGTAGGGCGTTTGTCTAGTGTGGATGGGTCACGACTACCAAACACTTAACTTTGAATGAGCTATTGAAGGAGGGGTCCTCACAGTGGGTATCTTCAGGGGACAGTATTTGACATACCTTCCTTCATCTAACTCATACAACGTTTTCCTTTTACAGCTGAGGGGAGGCTGCGGCAGGGAGACTGTTAGTTTGAGGCCAGCTTGGACTACAGAGCCGATCCAGACCATTCTTGGTTACAAGGTGAGACCCTACTTCAAACAAACAAATAAGCAAAGGGGCTTCATAGAAACATAGTTTAGCAGGAATTGGGAGGCCTTCGTCTCTTCTGAGGTTCTTGGTAGACTATGGTCTCTCCAATGATGTTTTCTCAACAACAGAGAAACAAGCCCACTGCTGCTGCTTAGATGCAGCAGGCTAGCCCTGGCTGGTGCCTGACACCTTCGTGTCCCTCTAGCTGTATGACCGTATGCTATCATCTGATCTCTTCAGGGTGCATTTATGATCATAAATAAATAAATATTAAATTACACCAGTAGATCTTAAACCTCTCACCAAAGGAAAAGGAAAACAACCAGTGTTTCTACATGAGCAGAAAAGCTCCTTGCACCATCTGTGGTGTCATTGATGAGGCCGCTGTGGTCACTCTGCATGCAGAGGAGCTCAGTAGACCATAGCTGTGACCTTACGCTGGCACTCTCTTATTTCTCTGCATTCCAGCATTTGGTGGTTTAACGAGTAATTAATTAAAGGCAGAATGATCTCTCTAGCTGATACTTCTCAATTAAGGCATCTTCCAGGTAAAGCTTAGCTGCTTTATTAGAGCTGATGTTACACTCACATTTCATCTACTAGAGATTCTGTATCTGCTTCTTGGATAGTCTCTCTTCCCTGGAAAGCCTGGCAGTAGACACAGGGAAAGGTGTCAGGTGGGGTATCTCTGGGTCCAGATTCCTATCAGAAGTCAGGGTCTTCTTTTTCATCATTGGACTACTTCCAGAAAACACGATTGCCTAAAACAAACTTCTTTGCCTGGCTGGACTGCTCAGAAACACGGGGGATTCAGTCCCACTCTTGGGTGTTAAGGCATCTCTGGGCCACTTGGATGGAGTTTGCTGAAGTCTCTCTAATGTCTCAAAAGGGAAAGCTGTTAAATCCTGGGCCAGGACAGTTCAGGACACACAGATATTTCCAGATAGCCCGTTTCCAGGACTGCATGCCTGGTTTTCTGGGTGGCTTTTTCTACCATCAGCATCTGTCCGGATTTATAATTGAGTCCCCAGGAAAAGCCATCCCCCAGCCCATTTGATTTTTCTAAGTCTCACCTGAGAAAACACAAGCTGTTTTCTTTTGTGTTTTAAGGCTTATTTAAGCTACTGCTTCTCTATGATGTTCACAGAGGGAAGATGAATTCTGTCTGCTTAGGCGCCAGCCTGCAGAGGTGCAGAGAAAGGAAGGCAAGTTGCAGATGTTTCCAAAAACACTTAACCGCAGGCCACCAGCCCCAAATCTTGTGTTCTTCAACTTAGTTCACTCCTCGTAGGCAGGGCCTGCAAATAAACATGTCATCTGGCTTGAAAGACTGAAAAACAAGATTCCGTTCATGCAAGAAGGAATCTACTGCGAATCTATGGCGATTGTTACTAATGGGTTGTTTTTAAGGAGCTGGCTCATGGTTGTCAGGGGGTGGGGTGGGATGGGGTGGGGTGGGGTAGGGTGGGGGTGTTAATCAGGTGCTTTGGATTTAAACTTTCAAACTGGTAGCCAGTTTGCTTGGCCTCTCTGCCTCACCTAGAGACAATATACATGCATCATGGTAGCTAGGGGGTTCTGAACAGGGATTTTGAGTCAAGAAAACCTAGTCCCAAACCAAATACTTAATTTTATATGTAGTGACTTCGTGCCTTGGATCAATGACTCGATATTCACCAGTCTAGCTTTTCACTGAGAAAAACTCTATACCTCGAAGGGCTGTGGGAATATTAAACAAGGTTTAAACAAGATAATGGATTTAACATCCTTACCACAGTGCCTGGGGCCCAATAGGCATTCAAATACTAAATGCTATTATTGATTTAAAACATGTAATAAATTTGACGTGCATATATATCATATATATGTGTATGTATATATAGAATGGGGAGGAAGAAGGCAGGCAGGGAGGAAAGAGAAAAGCAAGGGAGGCAGGTAGATGGGCAGAAGGCGGAGGAGAGAATGGAGAGAAACAGGAAAGAATTTTCTAGAAGGAGCTGTAGCAACAGAGCCTATTTTGCCTTTGATGAAGTTCTTGTCTTGGATGGGTGGTTGATGGGCTCAGCTAAGCTCTACAGAGGGACTGAGTAGTATGCTTTCTGCAGAACACAGGGAAGCAGAAGACAAGTGATGTTGGCAAGCTACTCTATTGCAGCAGAGAAATACTCCAGAGCAGAGTGTGAAAAGAGACAAGTTTGAAAGGGACCCTGGAACAATGCAGACAGAACAGTAAAGGCAGAGTCAGCCAGGCTTAAGGCGTTCTGGACCCCAGCGCCCTACCTCAAGCACAGAGCACCAACATCAGGCTTCAGCATGGAATCAGTAGAGCCCTGCTCACTGGACAGAACCTGGGTATGAGCTGTAGGCAGGCAGCTGGAGTGATGAACATGCTAGCAAGGACACAGATAAGGGTTGTGGGCCTAAAAGATGCCCCAGTGTTTGTGAACCCTGATGCCCTGAAACCTCGCTTCTCTCTGTCTCTACCTGCATAGCATAATCTATCTCCACCTTCACCTCTCAGCCCATTTACCCCCAAATGTTTTCCTTTGGACTGAATTGCAGGACCAGGGGCCATACGTAGGGTGCTTTATGCCTCTCTTTTGCCCCATGGGTGAGAGCTGACATACAACCCTAAGGTGCTTGGGAAGGCCATGAGCATACATGACACCTGCCATGGTTAGGGTCAACAGAGAGTATTGGTCAGGTACAGTCCCAGCATGGAGAACGATCCTGCTCAGAATCTGAAGGTTACAGCAGAGAGCCTTTTCACAAACCAGAGGCTGCGAGACAAGCTCTGTGGTTATAAGCGGGTGTGCTCTCTCGATTTCCAAGAGAGGCTGTGATTGACTTGCTTGAATGAGTCTGTGGGCCAGGGCAGCTAGGGAGCATTGCATGAGTGACCTGCTGCAGGAGAGCCTGGTCTTCTTATTTGAGGTGTCCTCTTATTTGAGGACTTTCTTCTGGGGGAGTGGAGCTTGTAATTAGGCAATTGGAGGCCTTCCAATTTTACTGACTATCCCCAGTACCACTTCATAGCGTACTGAACACTAATATCAGACCTTATGCCATTATACCATCACCATCTCCCTTTGGATCCTTCAAGATGAAAATGATGGCTGAGACCCAATAAACAAGTGTAGCGTGGAATATATGAAATGCATGAGTGGTGATGAAAATGGTGGCCATAGCAGCGAGGAGCTTGTGTCACTGATTGTGGTCACAACCTGCATTATTTCTCTTGTTGAAATGACCAAACACCTGGCAAAAAGAAGCATGATGAAGGAAGGAAGTGTTTGGGCTCATTTTGCGAGGACACCGTGCATCATGGCGGGACGGCATATGAGATGTTTGGTCACAATGCAGACACAACCAGGAAGCCGGTGCTCAGCCCACTCTCCTTTTTATTCAGGTCAGGTCCCCAGCCCAGTATTCAAGGCAGATCCTCCCTCTTTAGTTAAACTTCCCTGAAGACGTACACATAGACACGCATAGAAGTGTGTTACCATGGAGACTCTAAATCTAGACAAGTTGTCAATAAAGATGAGCCATCATACCTCTGTGTCTAGAGAGAAGATGCTCCTCCCTACACACATCAGGGGAAGTGGCCTTCTCCCAGCATTCATTGACTCATTTTAAAAAATTTTTTATTAATTCACTCATATTACATCTCAATAGTTATCCCATCCCTTGTATCCTCCCATTCCTCCCTCCCTCCCGCTTTCCCCCTATTCTCCTCCCCTATGACTGTGACTGAGGGGCACTTCCTCCCCCTGTATATGCTCATAGGGTATCAAGTCTCTTCTTGGTAGCTTGCTAACCTTCCTCTGAGTGCCTCCAGGCCTCCCCATCTAGGGGACATGGTCAAATATGAGGCACTAGAGTTCGTGTGAAAGTCAGACCTCACTCTCCACTCAACTGGGCTGGGATTTGGGGCAAAAACTCATTGGTTCACTAGAGTAGCTGGGCTTCCAGGCTGGCTATGGAATGACCTGTTTCGCTAGTCTGTTGCTGCTCTCCTAGCCGGCACATTCGAATAGGTATTTGGTCACATCTTCTCAGGAAAGTCACTCAATGCACACAGATAGGGACCTAAGAGGAGACAGAGACCCTGGGATAAATAATGATGATGATGATGATGATGATGATGATGATGATGATGACGATGACAACGATGATGACAATAATAATAATAGTAATAATAATAATAATAATAATAGTAATAATAATAATAGTAATAATAATAATAATAATAATAATAATAATAATAATAATAATAATAATGCTGTGGAGAATAAAATGGAGAGGAGTCTGAGTCTAGAGTCTTCTTTTCATCCTTCTCTCCCTCCCCTTCCCTTTTCCTCTCTTCACTCCTTCTTTCGTTATATCTTTGCTGACATTTTTAGCACCTTCGAGCAGGTGCTGTACTGATACAGGAGAAACATAGATGCCGTTTATCTGTCCTTACAGTCTAGTTACTTATGTGCTGCACAGGGAGACAGTACAGAGACATAAATAAGCTAGATCCAAAGAACTGCTTCCGGGGTTCAAGACAACTACCCCGGCAGCACTTTGAGCATTCGGAGAGTAAAGGAACCCTCCCTGACTGGGCAGGATGAGGGTGAAATCAAGCAAGGCTTCCTAAAGGGGGAGTCCTTTATTGACTTTTCAGACACAGGCAGGTAAGATATGGGGGAACGGCAAAGCAGAAGAAGAAACTTGAACAAACGTGATGGTTGTGGAAAGTGAGGGGTGCAGAGTGTGGGGTTTGGGGTACAGAGGGTGGAGTGAAGGGTGTGGAGAGTGTGGCCTGGAGAACATGGCCACCTGACAGGGGAAGGTAACAAGGAGTCATGGTGGGAAGGTCTGATCTTGCCAACATTCACGGAGAGCCAGGAAAATTTGGTCCTGCACGGCCCTGGAGTGTCCTAGGTCAGCTTTGTTTAATAGCAGTGCTTTGAGGGTGGAAAGGAATATAGAAAATCTGTCCAATACTTATTAATTTGAGGTGGAAAGATTGCGAAGTGCTGTGCTTTAACAAATTAAAAGGATGGTTTCAGGAAAGAATACAACGACATTTACATTACCTCACAGCTAATGTGCATTGATCGGATTAAAATATGACATTATGAATAAAAAGGGGCTCCTGTTGCAACACGCTCAGAGAGGGCTGAGGAGAGAAAGCATGTGTGCAGCCAGGATTCTATTTTGCCTACATGTTCTGGGCTTAGAGGGAGCAAGGCCATTGATTCTGAAATGCATTATTTCCCTGAAAATGCATAAATGAAACACAGCTGTAAAGTTCAAAAGAAGCCACGCAGGACTTCTTTTCCCAGTGATGTATTATCTGTGCACGTGTAATGTACATAACTGCAATGTCCACTTGCATGGCAATGACTGTTTCTCCAGTAGGGTTTGCAATTGCAAAAATGCTCACTTGTTTGCACAAGGACCCAAGTCCTGGGCATCAGCCTGGGAGATAATCACTGTCACCTTCAGAGCCAGAGTTGGGTCCTAACCCATGCCAGGGAAGCTGGTGGACTTGCCCTCTTTTGGGCTGGTGTTGTCTCTTCTGAAGGACCCAGGTCTCCTGGACTGGTGTTTCTTCTTTTGAGCTCAGAGTGACTCAAGGAAGCTGTTAAATGCTGCAGTTCTAAAATAATAATAATAACAATAAAGAAACCCTGTCTCATGAAAACCCTGCTTTCGCGTGAAAAAGACCCACGATTTGGACACTAGGTAAACATTTTCTTGATCCAGAGACTTGGGCAAACATAACCATTCAAAAGGAAACTCGCTTGAATGTGTCACTCTTCTTCCTGATTATGGAAATATATATTACTGGCTCCCTCTTTCTTTCCAGCTTCTGGCAGCCCCTGCACTCGAGAAGGAAGGTATGTTTTATTCAGCAGAACAAAACAGGCAGGGACCTGAGATGTGGGTGAATAATAAATTGGTTTTGACTTGGCCTTTTAGCTCATTATGAATCTTTAAAATGGTGAAATATGCCCCCTCCTTTCCTGATGAACTCCCCCATTGAATGCTGGGAGGAAAGCCTGGTCTGAAAGCTGATCATGAACTTCATGTTTGAGGATGCAGACATTGTGCCTCGGTCCATCGTTCGTTTGACTCATCCTTCTGTTTGTCTGAGCAATGTCCACTTATCTTTCTGGTACAGTGGTTCAGATCACGATCTCTGGAGGAAGGCAGCCTGAGCCAGCCCGAACCAGTCTGAGCTCAAGTTCAGGTTCTTCCACTGGAGATAGGTGTGATCATGGCTAGTTAATCCCTGAAAGACTTGCTGTCTGTCTATAAAATGGGCAAGATGAATATTGGCTTTTCCAGTAAAGAATAAATTAGATGTGTATATGAAAAGCTTAAGCTTTGTGCAGCGGCTGGGACCGATAGACTTTGAATAAATGGTTGCTGTCACTATTAGCTCAGTTGGCATCCATTTATCACCCACTTTGGGACACATACCATTCTCAGTGCAGTATGACAGATACAAAATTTTCACGTGGGACCGTTACAGTTCAGACAGAGGATAAGGCATGCTTGTGCAGGACTGTGAGTGATAAGAGGTGAGCAGATGTGGGGTCTGGCCTTTCAGAAGGGGGAGGTCTGGTGTACAGCTGAGGGGAAACTGGGTCACTATAAATTTCTATTGAGGTTTGAGTTAGGTTATATACAGGGCGCACACTGGAGGAGATTAGCAGAGGATGGTTGCGAGCACTCCCCACCTGTTAACATTTCTGGTCCTTGAGTGGCGCTTGGCATGAGGCTTCCCCATCATCCATTGTTTTGTTTGTTCAGAGAAAGGGTAGTCCAGGCTGGCTTCAAACTCATTAGCATACCAAGAATAACCTTGAGCTCCTACCTCCTGCACACTGAGTTCAGGCATCCTAGGCAAATGCTAACCATCTGGCAAATGGCCTCAGCTCTGCTTTAGGTTGTTATGCTGCTTTGCTTCAGGGAGATGGACTCACATACCCCGAAGCTCACGTAGTTGGTTCCTTACACCAACTAAGGACACCAATCAATTCCTTGGCTCTATCAGTAGACTTTTCACACCCACTTTGAGAGATGTCATCAGTGCTTAAATGAGAACATGATGGAAACACAAAGTAAACAACCCCTGGAATCCTGTGTAGAGGTGAAGACAGTGACCATGGCAGTGACAGTTATCTTGGCTGTCAGCTCACGGTGATGTAGAGTCATCATGGGAACAAAATTCTGGGCCTGTCTGTCAGGGGTCACCTGGGTGAGGGTAACGGGTGGGAAGACTCACCCTGAATGTGGATTGCTTCCGGTCCATGGGCTAGGGTCCTGGCCTGAATAGAAAGGAGGCATAGGGCCGAGCACCCGCATTCATTTCTCTCTGATTTCTGAGTGTGGGTGCCAACTGAACAGTGTTGATGCGCTGCAGCCTTGAACTGTGAACTAAAATAGTTGCTTTCTTTTTTTTTTTTCTTTTTACCTTCAGTTGCTTTTAAGAGGCCTTTGTCACACTAACGGGAAGAGGGACTAATACGGTGTGAAGCTGACACTGAGGCCACGAGGGCAGAACCCAATTCAACTGGTCTGACTTCAAATTGTGCAGGACTCTGCGATGTCAGTTCTTGTCTTTCTGACCTTGAGACAGCATCACTCAAAGCCCTCCTTGGCTTTTCAGCTGGGTCATCTGCTGTTGTTGTGCAGGCCCTGCCTTTCTGTTCCTCTCTTGTTGCTCTTTATGCTGTATACTTAGCATTTTAGCTATGAAGTGAGGAGGGAAGGGTTTTCTGGGGGTTGTCTATTTGGTCTTCTAAATGTCTGTGTGTATATGGATTGGCTTTTCCAAGCTCTGAGGAAGTTTCTCTTATAATTGACTTGAAGATGTTTTCTGTGCTTTAGGGTGAGATTTTCTTCCCTCTTCTATGCCTATAAACCACAGTTTCCTTTTTTCAGTGTTGCATCTGTCTTGGAATTCCCATGCGCTCCTTCTTATTAGTTAATCTTTGTCCCTTTCCGACTGCTCTTTCTCCTCCTTGTCCTCAGGCCTCATACTCTTCCTCCATGCTTGATCCATTCTCTCGCTGAGTCTTTACCTGGAGCTTTTGATCTGGCTTAGGTTTTGAGTGTCCAGCATCTCAGGACAGGTTTATTCTGTATGTCTCTTGTTTGAATTCCTACCTCATATCTCACATCACTCTCTTCATTTCATCCAGCTCTTTTTGTTCTTGATCAGGAGCTCATCTCCCTCCTTAGTTTATTTGAACATACAATCACTCTTTTAAGCTCTCTTAAGCTTTCAGATAACTCACTCTCAATAGGTACCATTACCATAATTAGTGGAAAAAGCTATGGCTTTGGGGTTTTTGATGACACAGAGTTGGGATTTAGATATTGGTTATTTTGTTGCTTCAGACTTTATTTTATCAGCTATTTTCTTTCAGTTGAAGTATTGGAAGTACTTGTGTGACTTGGGTATGGTAGAGTTGAGGTGTGTAGTTCAGTGGAGAATTTTTCTGTTCAAGAGCCCAGGGTACCTGGTGTGGACTTTATATTATCCCCTAACTATAAGAACAGCTGCTGGTTATGGCCAGTAAGCAACTCTTGTACAGTGCCCCCATTGACTTCAGCAACTGCTAAGAGATAAATAACCAAAGATAGTATGGAGCCTATTCACATGTTAGTAGATTAAGTTGGGAGGGAACTAGAGTTGGGGAGAATAGGGATGAATAAGATCAACTGTGAAAAGGAAAAAAATCAAGATGTGTAAACTAAGTGAGAGGGGAAGTGTGGGACACCATCAGGGTCCACAGACTCTAGAGGGTTCTAGAGGGTTCTAAGAAACAGTAAGAGGAGGATATGTAGAAGTAAGAGGGGGTGATAAGAGATTTGGATAGAGAACACCTCGTTTGGACTGAGTGTAGAGACACATAGCAAGCTTAAAATGTAGGCTTAGGCTACAGACAAGGATGACCCATACGGAGGCATATCTCAAGAGTGGAGATTCAATAATATAAAATAAAAAATGGCAGTCAGTTCCTGGCACAGCTGGGCTGGCTTGGAGATGGAGTTTTTGGATCATCAAGTTCTAACAGTCCCCACTTGGTTCTATAGTGGGGAGGGCAAGTCAAAGGCTCTGGTCTTTGCAGCTTCTGTGTTCTGTTTTGTGTGTCCTCTGGAGCTGGGGAAGGGGGAGTTGTAAGCCCTTTCCTTGAACCCATGCACTCCACATAGCCTCTTCGGGTCCTCTGACCCAAGTTCCCTCCAAGTGAGGAACAGCGCTTCCCATCTCTCCCTTTACCTACTGAGCAGGTTAGCTCACCTGTGTGTTTCTGACTTGAGAGAATGTGTAGCAGGGCTCCTAAGAACAACTTTAATACTTTGTCTTATTTACTACAGATGTACAGAGGCCTGTTGATATGTGTTATTAGGATGGATTTGGTGTTTTACACATTTCTGTTCAGGCTAAGCCTTCAAATTCCGAGATATGTTTGATAACTTTCAACACTACCCAATGTGGATTGCCAGGGTCAAAGTATCTGTATGCCCCACCTTCTGGGGCATAGGCCTTCATGAATCCACAGAACAGGACTTCAACTGGAACCTTGTGTCTGAGTATGTGTCTGAGCACATGTGTCACTCAGAGCCCTGAGCTCCAAGGCTCTGGCCCTTCTTCACCCTCCATTTTTCTCTACCCATGGTCCTATTCCCTCCTAAGCACCAATGAGTGATGCTTCAAGGAAGACCAGAAAATACAACAGCCTCTCCATTTTATATTTTAACCCTCCATCACTCTTAGTGGGCATTTTAAATACCCAATTCTCCCACTGTGCTTGTCACAGTCCAGATATGGCATTTATTATCTGTTCAGTCTTTCTGAGTGGTTTCACATGCACTATTCATGAACTCCCGTCTCTCTCTTTGTGTTTATGCTATTGGCGTGCAGACCCTAGGGTTGGATTTTACATTTGTGTGATGTGTTTCAGCTAGCTGATTCCAGTTCATGATTCTGACATCCATGAATCCAGTAGCTGATCAGCCCATGAGGCTGGCTGTCTCAGCTGGTCTTCAGTGAACTCTGGAATCCCTAATAAGTAGGCTCTAATGCTAGTGAAGGAGTAGATTTGACAAAGAGAATGAGATCAGGCAGGCAAAGAAAGCGCTTTATATAGGCTGACAGCAGAAAGTCTGACCCAGATTAAAGGTGGATCTTCCTACCTCAAAGACCGGTACTAGAAGTGGGTCTTCCCCCCTTCAAATGATTCAATTAAGAAAAAAAAATTCACTCACAGGTGCATTTGAGTTTCAGTTAATTCCAGGTGTAGTCAAGTTGACAAGCAAGAATAATCATGACATACCCCCATCCTTCCTTTCTACAGGCAAACTACAACATAAGTAAAAGAAAACGACACTTTGCTTACCTCCAGTATTTGCTCACTTCCATCTCACTTTACGTCTGCCCATGTACCCTCTATTATGTTGAGAACCATAAAATTGCATGCCAAACTATTTACTATTTATTTCACCCAGTTACTTTACTGTTGTCAGGTGTCACCCATGGACCACATTGTTTCTACCAGTTCGGGGAGCTGTGAAAGAGTAACTCTTTCTGAATATATTTAAACAATTTAAGAACTGAAAACAGTAAGTAGCTATCTTGCAGGAAACTCCCATGTTTTCACATACCCTGAGATGCTTTACCCAGACTTCACCAAAATATAGGGTGTACCAGACAGTCTTCCTTTGCCCATAACCTTGCCAGATGAGAGAAGGCTTCTCAGTACTTAAGTAGGACAACCTCTTTCAAAAATATCCAGAAATCTACATCCTTTTTAAAAGCACATTTCCTTGGCCATTTAATCCTCCAGCCTGAGAGAGGGAGGAAGTGTGGATGAGTTGTCAAAAGAAGAGCATTTTAATGCTTCATTTGTTCCTTGGGGAACACCTAGGTTTTTTTTTTTTCTATTACCAAAGTGTGTCAGCCCTAGACACATAGATGGTTTCCTTGGACCCTCTCCTGGAAGACGTAAATTGGGAACAGATAGCTGCTTTTGAGAGTCTCTTCCTAGTATCTGATATTTTCCCAGTAGGAGCAGAAATGTGCGATGCACGAGTGGAACTAGTGGGTCCCCCAAAGGAATCAAGGAAGCAAAGATCCCCTTGGAAATGGCTTTCTTGAGTAACTGCACCCTATGTGACCACGATGCGGGAAACACTCACAGATGTTCTTCCCTCGGAGTGGGGGCAGCTAAGGGGGTGAATTTATCCCTTCCATGTCACATCCCCAGTGTTGCCAGCAGGACATACTCAGAACCACCTTTTGCAGGAACCCTGTGAGTCAAGGGCTCTACCAGTTTGTACCAATTTTATTTCTCTCAGTTGATTATTTACTGGTATCATCTGGAGGAAGGAAAACTGGACTGTTAATTGGTTCCCAGGTAGACCTGAAATACTTCTCCTGTTCTGACCTCTTCTTTGCCCCAGGAATCCATCTTGCAGGACCTCAGCTAGAATCAAGCTCTGCCATAGTATAGGACCTCTCTTTGTTGTTGTTGTTGTTGTTGTTGTTGTTGTTGTTGTTGTTGTTTCTAGTTTTTCAAGACAGGGTTTCACTCTGTAGCCTTGGCTAGCCTATACTCTTTTTGTAGACCAGGCTGGCCTCAAACTCACAGAGATCCTCCAGCCTCTGTCTCCCTAAGCCTGGGATTACAGGGATGAGCCACAGTGCCCGTCTGGACCCCTCTCTTTTTAACAAACAGGCTTACTAACAGTCTACTTTGAATTAGAGGTCTTAGGTTTTAATATTGTTGCTAATTATTTTAGGGGTTAACTTTTTAAGTTATACATGTATGTGTGTGTGTGTGTGCGTGTGTGCGTGTGTGCATGTGTGCATGTGTGTCTGTGTGTCTGTGAATGTGAGTGAAGTGCCCTCAAAGGCAATGTTCCCTAGACCTGGAGTTACAGGCAGTTGTGAGCTGCCTGAACACAGGTCCTCTGTAACAGCAGTACTCATCGGTAAACACTGAACTATCTTCCCAGCCCCTAAATTTGCATTTTTTTAAAAATCAGCATAATGCGTTAGATCCATTATGGCATTTTCAGATGAAGTATGTAGTTTTCCTTATCCCATCTCCCTCATCACTTGCATCCTCTGTGCCCAGCCTACAGACTCCCCAGGCAGATTCTTGACCCTTCCCTGTCCTAAAGTCATTGTGTTCATCCCATCCTTCCCTATCACCTAGCATTACTCTATGACCTCCTTTCCGGAATCTTAGGCCTTAACCACAGTCATGTGATACATTAAATATATGCATATATTTTTTCTTTTTATTTATTTATTCACTTTACATCCTGACTGTAGCCCCCTCCCTCCTCCCCTTCTTCCAATACCCCCCCCCCCCCCCCTTCCTCCCCCCCCCCCCCCCCACCCCCCAGAAAAAAAGAGCCCCCCCCCCCCCGCAAGCCACCCAGCACATCAAGTTGCATCAGGACTGAGCACATCCTCTTCCCCTATGGCCCGACAAGGCAGCTCTGTCATGGGAGGTAATTGAAAAGCAGGCAACAAAGGCCATGTCAGAGGGAGCCCCCATTCCCCTTACTAGGGGATCCACAGGAAGACCAAGCTGCCCATCGGGTACATATGGGTAGCAGGCCTAGGTCTAGTCCATTTATAGTCCTTGGCTGGTGTTTCAGTCTCTGCAAGTATCCCCTGGGTCCTGATTATTTGGTTCTGTTGGTCTTCTTGTAGAGCTCCTGTCCCCTCTGGGTCCTTCTATCATTCCCCTCATTCTTCCACAAGTCTTTCTGTGCTGGCCTCTATGTTTGGCTGTGAGTCCTCGGCATCTGTTGCAATCCACTGCTGGGAGGAGCCTCTCAGAGGACAGCTATGCTAGGCTTCTGTCTGCAAATATAGCAGAGTACTGCTAATAATGTCAGGGGTTGGCTCTCTCCCATGGGGTAGGTCTAAGGGTGGGACAGGCATTAGTTGGACCTTCCCTCAATTTATACTCTATTTTTTCCCCTGCACATATTGTAGGCAGAGTTAATTTTGGGTTGAAGTTTTTGTGAGTGGGTTGGTGTTTCCCTCCCTCCACTAGGAGTCCTGTCTTGTTAGAGGGTAGCCTCTTCTGTCTCCATGACCCCTGCTACTAGGAGTCTCTGTTAGAGTCATGCCCATATCTTCCCAGGAGCCTACCCTGTCCCTGGTTTCCAGCTTGTCACAGAGATGTCCCCTCCCACAGTTTCTTTTCTCTCTGCTAGCCCTCTGTCCTTGTGTCACCCCCTCCCTAGGCCTAATTTCCACCTCATTTCTCTCTGCATTTCCTCTCCTATCCTGTTCCCTCTTTTCAACCCTTTCTCCTGTCTATTCTACTTGCCTTTCTGAGTGAGACTTAAAGCATCCTCCCTTGGGTCCTCCTTGTTACTTATCTTCATTGGGTCTGTGAATTGTAGTATGGTTATTCTGTAAAATATGGCTAAAATGTGCTTATAAGTGAGTACATACCATGTGTATCTCTTTGGGTTTGGGTTACCTTACTCAGGATGATCTTTTCTAGTTCTACCCATCTGCCTGTAAATTTCAAGATGTTCTTGTTTTTAATAGTTGAGCTGTAGTCCATTGTGTAACTGTATCACAGTTTCTTTATCCATTCTTTGGTTGAAGGACATCTGGGTTGTTTCCAGTTTCTGGCTGTTATGAATAAAGTTGCTATGAACATAGTTGAGCAAATGTTGTATGGTAAAGCATCTTTTGGGTATATTTCCAGTACTAGTATGGCTGGGTCTTGAAGTAGGGCTACTCCTAATTTTTTGAGAAAGCGCCAAAGCGGTTGTAGAAATTTGTACTCCCATAGCAATGGAAGAGTATTCCCCTTTCTCCATATCCTTGTCAGCGTGTGATGTCACATGAGTTTTTGATCTTAGCCATTCTGATGGGTATAAGATGGAATCTCAGTGTGATTCTGATTTGTATTTTCCTGGTGACTAAAATATTGAGCATTTCTTTAAGTTCTTCTCAGCCATTTGGGATTTCTCTGTTCAGAATTCTGCTTAGTTCTATATCCCCATTTTTTATTTGGATTATTTGGTTTGTTGATGTTTAATTTCTTGAGTTCATTATATATTTTGGATATTAGCCTTTTGTCAGATGTGGAGTTTGTGAAGATCTTTTCCCAATCTATAAGCTACCATTTTATTCTATTGACAGTGCTCTTTGCCTTACAGAAACTTTTCAGTTTCATGAAATTTTATTAATTGTTAGTTTTAGAGCCTGAACTGTTGGTGTTCAGGCTGAAGTTGTCTCCTGTGCAAATGAGTTTAAGGCGCTACCCCACTTTCTCTTCTAATAGATTTAGTGTTTTTGGGTTTATGTTGAGGTCTTTGATTAACTTGGTCTTGAGTTTTGTGCAGGGTGATAAATATGGATCTATTTGCATTTTCTACATGTAGACATCCAGTTGGACCAGCACTATTTGTTGAAGATGCTTTCTTCTTTTTCCTATTATATGGGTTTTCTTCTTTGTCAAAAATGAAGTGTCTTAGGTATGTGGGTTTATTTTTGGGTCTTTGATTTGATTCCATTGACTAACCAATCTATTTCTATGATAGTACCATGCATTTTTTTATTAATATTACTCTTTAGTACGGAGTGAAATCAGGAATTGAGATACCCCTAGAAGATATTTTATTGTACAGGATTGTCTTAGCTATTCTGTGGTTTTTGTTTTTTCCATATGAAGTTGAGAATTGTTCTTTCAAAGTCTTTAAATAATTGTGTTGGTATACTTATGGGAATTGTATTGAATCTGTAGATTGCTTTTGGTAAGATGATCATTTTTACTATATTAATCCTACCAATCCATGAGCATGAAAAATCTTTCCATCTTCTGATTATCTTCTTCAATTTCTTTCTTCAAAGACTTGAAGTTCTTGTCATTCAGGTCTTTAACTTGCTCAGTTAGAGTGACACCAGGATACTGTACTTTATATTATTCATGCCTACAGTGAAGGGTATTGTTTCTCTAATTTATTTCTTAGCTTGTCAGTAGTATACAGGAGGGCTACTGATATTTTTAGATTAATTTTTTTATCCAGACAATTTGCCAAAGGTGTGTATCACCACCTGTAGCAGCTCTCTGGTAGAATTTTTGTGGTCACTTATGTATACTATCATACCATCTGTGAATAGCAATGCTTTGACTTCTTCCTCTCCAATTTATATCCCCTTGATCTCCTTATTGCTCTGATTACTATGTTAAGTACTATATTGAAGCAATACGAAAAGAGTGGGCAGCCTAGTCTTGTCTCCGAGTTCAGTGGAATTGATTTAAGTTTCCTTGCATTTAATTTGATGTTGGCTATCAGCTTGCTGTATGTAGCCTTTATTGTGTTTAGGTATGTGCCTTGTATTCCTGATCTTTCTAAGACTTCTAATATGAAGGGGTGTTAGATTTTTGTCAAATGCTTTTTCAGCATCTAATGAGATGATCATGTGGGTTTTTTTTCTTTCAGTTTGTTTATATAGTGGATATATTGATGGATTTTTGTATATTGAACCACCCCTGTATGCCTGGGATGAAGCCTACTTGATCATGATGGATGATAGTTTTGATGTGTTCTTGGATTCAACTTGCAAGTATTTTATTGAGTATTTTTGCATCAATGTTCATGAAAGAAATTGGTCTGCAATTACTTTTCTTTGTTGAGTCTTTGTGTGGTTTAGGTATCAGGGTAACTGTGGCCTCATAGAATGCATTTGGCAATGTTCCTTCTGATTCTTTTTGTGGAATAGTTTGAAGAATATTGGTATTAGCTCTTCTTTGAAAGTCTGGTAGAATTATGCCCTGAAATCATCCATCCCAGGTCTCTCTCTCTCTCTCTCTCTCTCTCTCTCTCTCTCTCTCTCTCTCTCTCTCTCTCTGTCTCTCTTTCCCTCCCTCCCTCCCTCCCTCTCTCCCTCTTCATCCCACTCTCTTTTTTTGATGGGAGACTTATAGGATTATTTAACTTGCTTACCTGGTCTTGATTCAACTTTGGTAAGCGAAATCTATCAAGAAAATTGTCCATTTAATTTAGATTTTCCAATTTTGTGGAGTACAGGTTTCCTTAGTGTCTGTTGTCATGTCTCCTTTTTCATTTCTGATGTTGTTGATTTGTATAATCTCCCTTTGCCTTTTAGTTCGTTTGGCTAAGGGTTTGTCTATCTTGCTGATTTTCTCAAAGAACCAGATCTTGGTTTAGTTGATTCTTTGTATTATTCTCTTTGTTTCTAATTTATTGATATCAGCCCCAAGTTTGATTATTTCTTGCCCTCTCATCCTCAGATATGTTAAATTGCTAGTATGAGATCTCCAATTTCTTATGAAGGCTCTTAGTGCTTTGAATTTTATTCTTAGCACTGCTTTGATTATGTCTCATAAATTTGAGTATGCTGTGCCTTCATTTTCATTGAATTTTAAAAAGTCTTTAATTTCTCTCTTTATTTCTTCCCTGACCCAGTGGTCACTGAGTAGGGAGTTGTTCAGTTTCCATCAGTGTGTAGGCCTTTTGTTATTTTTGTTGTTGTTGAAGTCAAGCTTTAATCCATGATAATCTGATAAAATGTAATGTGTTAATTTAATTTTCTTATAACAGTTGAGGTTTGCTCTGTGACCGACTATATGGTCAATTTTGGAGAAGGTTCCATGTGGTGCTGAGAAGATGGTATATTCTCTTGTGTTTGGGTGGAAAATTATGTAGGTATCTATTAGGTCCATTTGATTAATGATATTTGTTAGGTTCATTGTTTTCCTGTTTAGTTTCTGTCTGGATGACCTGTCCATTGGTCAAAGTGTGGTGTTGAAGTCTCCCACTACTAATGTGTTAGCATCGATGTGTGATTTAAGCTTTAATAATGTTTCTTTTAAAGATTCAGTCAGACTAGAAGAGACTTGATAAGCTGGGATCAGATGATGGGGGAGGAGGGCTTCTCCTTTCTGAGGACTAGGGAAAAGGGGAGAGGGAATGAAAGAGAGAGGGTAGAATTCGGAGGAGACAAGGGAGGGGTCTACAATTGGGATGTAAAGTGAACAAATTAAAAAGAAAACAGAAAAATGTTTCTTTTACAAATATGGGTGCCCTTGTATTTGGGGCAAAGGTGTTTAGAATTGAGATATCCTCTTGATGGAATTTTCCTTTGATAAAAGGAAGTGTCTTTGTCTATCTTTTTTGATTAAAAGTCTATTTTATTTGATATTAAGATGTTTTCCAGCTTGCTTCTTAGGTTTTCTTGGAAACTCTTTTTCCAGCCCTTTACTCTGAGGTAAAGTCTATCTTTGTTGCTGAGGTGTTTCTTGTATGCAGCAGAATGTTGGGTCCTGTTTATGCATCCATTCTGTTAGCGTGTGTCTTTTTATTGCAGAGCTGAGTCCATTGATATTGAGAGATATTGATGACCGATGATTGTTAGTTCCTTTTATTTTGATGTTGGTGGTTGTAGTGTGTTTGTATGATTGGCTTCTTTGGTTTGCTGAAGTGATTATTTATGTCGTGTGTTTTCTTGGGTATATTTATCCTCCTTAGGTGGAGTTTTTCTTCTATTGTTTGTGCATAAATATTGTTTAAATTTGCTTTTTTCATGGAATATCTTGTTTTCTCCATATATGATGAATGAAAAAATTGCTGGGTACAGTAGTCTGGGCTGATACCAAGATACCTCTGGTCTCTTAGGATCTGCAAAGCATCTGTCCATGCCTTTCTGGCTTTTAGAATCTCTGTTGAGAAGTCAAGTGTGATTCTGATAGGTCTGCCTTTATCTGTTACTTGGCTTTTTCCCCTTGCTGCTTTTAATATTTTTGTTGTTGTTTTTCTACACATTTAGTGTTTTTATTATCATGTGGCAGGAGGAATTTCTTTCAGGAGGGAATATCTAGCTGATATTCTGTAAACTTCTTGTATGTTTAAAGGGATCTCTTTCTTTAGGTTGGGGAAATTTTCTTCTATGAGTTTGTTGAAAATATTTTGTGGTCCTTGGAGCCAGGAATCTTCTTTTTCTCTATTCTTATTATTCTTAGGTTTTATCTTTTCATTGTGTCCTTGCTTTCTTGGATGTTTTGTGTCAGGAATGTTTTTAGTGTTTTCTTTGATAGCTGTATCAACTTCTTCAATTGTATCGTCTATGCCTGAGGTTATATCCTCCTTCTGTTTGTGAGTATATCCTTCTGCTAGTGATAGTTACCTCTGTAGTTCCTGTTCTCTTCCCTTAGTTTCTTTCTACAGGATTTCCTCAGTTTGTGTTTTCTTTATTGATTCTATTTACATTTTCTGGTCTTAAACCATTTTACTCATTTTCTTCATTTGTTTGATTGTATTTTCTTGTATTTAAGTGATTTATTAATTTCCTCCTTAAAGACTCCTGTTTATTTGATTATCTTTTCCTATATTTCTTTAAGGGATTTATTCATTTCCTCTTTAAAGGCCTCTATCATCTTCATAATCATAGGTTTAAGGTCATTTTCCCATGTTTTGCTTGTGTTAGGATACTCAGGGCTTGCTGTATTAGTATAGTTCTGGTGGTGCCATATTATCTTTGTTGAACTGAATTCTGAATCCTGTAGATGATGTCCAAGAAGAAGAAGAAAAGGAGGAGGAGGAGGAGGAAGACAAAGAAGAAGAAGAAGAAGAAGAAGAAGAAGAAGAAGATGAAGAAGAAGAAGAAGAAGAAGAAGAAGAAGAAGAAGAAGAAGAAGAAGA
>OU015755.1:86748162-86750825 GCA_907169655.1 Acomys percivali | reverse complement strand
GAAGAAGAAGAAGAAGAAGAAGAAGAAGAAGAAGAAGAAGAAGAAGAGAAGTCCAATCCAAATACTGAGGCTTTGAAAAGTTCAGTTTGCAAACTGTTCATTTCTGCTATATAAATTAGAAAGTGAAATTTACTGAGACTTGACTTTGTATGTCTGTTACTTTGCAAAAACCTTGGCTGATCACACCTGATATGCATGTGTGTTAATACTCTACAATTCACTATTATGCATAACTAATACATGTTAATTAAAAAGCTGTTAAAAATCCTTATGCATCATTTTGCTTAATTCTCAAAATGACTCAATGAGGTGGATGCACATGGATCTCTATGTGACAGGAGGAGATCGCTTCGAGGCAAGCTAAGGACCACCACAGCTGGCAAGGCAGGGGTAAATTTTACAGCTGAACTGTCCAGACCCATACACAACACTGGAGCTCCACACACAAAGCCTGGAGTTACAGTCCCAGCATGACAAAAAAATGGATGTGATGGCACGCAGCTGTGATTCCTCCCCACATTCCAGAGATGGAGGCAGGAAGATGAGGAGTTCAAGGTCATCTTTGGCAGTGTAGTGAATTTGAGGCCAGTCTGTTCTATATGAGATACTGTCTCAAAAAAAATCTACAGAGACCTCAGGAATAAACTATTTCAATTCCTGATACATAAGAATTGAAGGTGGATGAAGTGAATATGCTGTAGCTGTATACTCATGCCAGGGAGGTGAGGGACTCCTCAGATGCTCATAGGTCAGTCAGCCTGTTAAATAAAGAGTGACACACAAGAGACAAAGTCAAAGACAAGCATTGACACCCGAGGTTGTTCTCTGACTTCCACACTATGCCATGACACACAGGCACACTCATACATATAGGCATAGACACACACCACACACTGGCACACAGAAATGCAAAGATTTAAAAAGCAAATTTCCAGGCCCTACTTTTAAGTGGTTGTATACAGAGTCATCACACTGTAAACAAGACAAAACGCTTCAAAAAAATTCTTGGAATATTCCTCAGGGAAAATGAATTGTTGGGAGTAGAACTCTGTACCTCAAATTCCACGTGGCTTACTTCTCTTTCATCTTTTTTGTGAACATGGTGGTAGGAGTCATAACGACCATGTGTCAGCTATAGCCCAAGGCTGGTTATGGACACAAGAGTTTTCCCCAAATCAAAAGAAAGCCTCTTGTATGGGGTAGGGGGCTACATGAAATGTACAATAAAGAATATTGGGCTGGTGAGATGGTATAGGAGAAAGGCATTTCCCACTAAGACTGACAAAAAATGGATGTGGTGGCACACCAGAACTTACAGGGTGAAACCAGAGAACTAACTCCTACAGGTTGTCCTCTGACCTCTACATGCATGCCATGGCATGTGCACATGCTTACTTGTATACACAGACGCAGACACACAGACACACACACAGATACACACTGAACAAATACTTTAAAAATGTAAAGAATATTGATAATGTATTATAAATGTCAAATTATATATGTTACATTGTTAATGTCAGTATAATTGGTTTGAAAATCACACTTGTGAAAACATACATGCACATTTCCTTTGATTAGGGAAGTCAGCCCATGGCTAAATAGACACCGCTTCTGCAAAGCTTTGGTGACACAGTAGAGAGGCAATCCAGCCTCAGCGTGCCCAGTGGCTCACAGAATACCATAGTCTTGTAGTTTTGGCTCACATGAGTCTATGCTGAACAAAAAGACATCTCTGCTGACCAAGGCTTTGACAGTTTCTCTTCCTGAACCTCCTTCCGAAGAGACTTCTTATGAGTTTACATCGAGGTATCCTGATGATTTTAAATAATTAATCTGGCTGATTTACTTAGATCGTCTCTGAATTCTGCTAGTCAAAGCAATCTGGGCTTTCTGACCACACTCACCTATGACCTTCCTGAGGATCTGAGAATGGCTGTACATGTTCATCTTCAGCACCTTATGGGATGGATAACAAATCAAAGCCAGGCAAATCAGTGCCCACAGTGAGGGGGCATGGTACCTGGTGTATTAGATCCTTGCCATAGAGTTTTTATTAGTCAGTAGCTAGGGACGTACCCTTCCATCACCAAGATCTTCCGTCTAGTCTGTGTTGTCATTGAACTGCTGCTGTGACTGATGGGAGCACCCAGCAGTGAAAGCCACTGAGTTTCCTGTCTACCTTCTTCCTGTCTCCCCTTTGCTAGAGCTGTCCTTTGCCTGGGATGTGACTTCTTTCCCTCTGACATTTCAAAACCCACTAGTGCATGCCCCCATGCCACACTGCCCTTCGCGCTATGCTTTGCGGTATCTTTTCAGATCTTGAGGTCAGTGAAGCCCTGTAGCATGAATCACAGGCTGACCCAGGTGTCCCCAGATGGGACGGGAGAAATTCAGGCGATAAAAGAAATGATGTGGATCGCCTTACAGAGCAGGTGTTGTGGATGTCAATCCACCTAAATCAACAGAGTCCTCACACCTTCTCTAAGCCTGGAAGAGGACACTTAACACGAGGGAATCTCAGCTCATTTGTTTTTAAGGATTTCACAAAAAAAATTACCATTTTAGCCTTAGTTTGTGTTTAACTAATGTATTTAACTCTATTCTGAATCAGTCACTACTAAAACTGTTTGATAAAATGGTGAACAAAACAGGGTTGATGG
>OU015755.1:86710662-86743162 GCA_907169655.1 Acomys percivali | reverse complement strand
CGCTGCAATATTGTTGAGACACGCCCTCCCCCACCTTTTGTGGCATTCCTCATTTTCACTCCAGTCTGGACTGTCACTCTTCCTTTACCCTGAATTGTATTAGTTACATTTCTCAATACTCTGACCAAATATCTGATAAACATAATCTCCATGGAGGAAGTCCATGTTGGCTTATGTTTGTGGATGTTCCACCATGGCATGGGGGCAGGAGTGGATGAGATCTGGCCACATGGCCCCTGAAGTCACGAAGCAAAGAGTGAGCAGAAAAGTGAGGTCAAGCTGTAAAGCCTCAAGTCCCACCAGCAGTAGACCCACCCACTTCCTCTAGCAAGGCTCCACCTTCTAAATGTGGCCCCTCCTTCTCGCACTGTGTTCCAGGCTGGGGACCAAGTGCTCAAGCTGGTGGGCCTGGGGAGAGTTTTCTATCCAAACTGCCATAGCCGCTGTCTTGCTACATTCATTTCCTCCAATCTGTGAGTTATGTGCATTCCTAAACAGATTTAATCACCAAAATGACCCACATAACTCAAAAAATGAGAAATTTTTTACATCTGATACCCAGAGAGGTTGACTCATAGGACCTGAGTGGGTCATTGGGTGGGGAGGGAAGGCGAGGCTATATTTGAAGGGACCAGGTAATTCCGATAATTGATTGTTCATACACGACTGAGTTTGATGACTTTTTAAAAGCCCCCTCATGGCTTCCATGCCATAGATTTTTTTTTTTTTACCATATGTTCCATTCCTGTTTTTCTTATAAATACCCCCCTGAGATTACAGCTTATTAAATCAATAACGGCATCATGTGAGCAAACTTAATAGCTTGTTTTTCTCTTGAGTAGAAAGACACTTCACACAGGGCCTGGAGGAGGATTCAGATGGATGAGGATAAGACTTCCGGAGTGGTCCTCCTGCAAGAGGTGCTGCAGAGTCCCAGGGATCAGGAGTGACCCTTGGTTTAACTAAAAACAACAGGAAGTTGTCTTTAATCAATTTGAAGATAAATGGAAATGTGTGCCCGAGCAGCCTCTCTTTGAAGAGATGTCAGAAACACTTTCAATCTTTTATCTTCTCGAAAACAGCGGGAGGAACGCCATTGGAGTCAGCCCTGTAATTTCTGCTCAGTAATTATACCTGTCACCACTTCCGACAGAAGGGATATAAATAACCAGTTACCTTCCTCTTTCTGCTTCTCTTTTGCGCTATTCTTTCTCTAGCCACAGATTCTGGTGGCTGACAGCAATGTCCGTGCAAAGCACCGAGCACCCATGGCCCCGTGTGCTCCTAGACAGGAGTCCTCAAAAGCCACATGCACTCGACTGTGAGATGCTCATTTTTCACAGAATTCTTGCTTTCTAAGATTTATGGCAAGTGACAGGGAGAGACAGGCACCAAGAGGAGGAATCTGGTTTCTATTTCGAGTTTGATTCTGCTCCCAGTGGGATGTGCACATGTGTGGATGCCTTCTGCACTGTGTGTTATGACACCCACATACTGGTCATTTGTGTGCCCTGTGACTCACTGGGAAGAAGATGGACGCTTCTGGAAGGTAGATTAACACTTTCAGAGCCTCTCCTCAGGACCAAGGACAGCAGAATTGTGCCCCAAGGTATTTCCTTGTTGGGATTCTATTAATATCCACCCCTGGTCTCCCAGTCTTTTGACTCTGTTATGATTTGGAACATAAATATTCCTTCAAAACACACATCCTTTTTGGCCATCCTGTGCTAATGTTGGAAGGTTCTGGGACCTTTAGGAGGCAAGGCCTGGTGGGGAGAAGTTAGGGCACTGGTGGTATTGAAGACCTCATCCCCTTCATTCTTTTCTTCCCGCTCTTCTTCTTTTCCTCCTTCCCCCCTCCTTCATTTCTTCTTCCTTCTGGCCACAATAAGGTGAGCCACATCCCTGCTATTGTATCATTCCACACCACAGGCCCAAAGAAACATGAACAATGAGCAAGACCTCCAAAATCATGAGCCCCAAGCGAACCTTTCCCTCCTTTGAGTTGTTTTATTTGGGTACTTAACCACCGTCACAGAAAAGATGCTAATGCAGAGGCTGGGATTCGAAGCCAGATGTTGTGGAACTCAGGTTGCAGCTTATGTACTTACTGTGCCAACCTTGGGTGGGAGAACACTCCATCTCAGTCTCCACGCCTGTCAGTGGGGCGTGGCCACACCTACCTTAGCAATTTATGGGACCACATATGTATAGGACTTATATTAGCTGTTAAATTTGTTCCTAATTTGTGCCCTCAAATATTCATGAAACTGTGAATATCTGGACTCTACCCACTTTCATTTCTGGTTTCTTAGGTCCAGGGTCTTTCCTGATAGCTTGCATTTCTTTCTTTGTTTCTTTGTTTCTTTCTTTCTTTGTTTGTTTCTTTCTTTCTATTTTCAATATAATATTTTTGTTGACTGCGGAAATTTTACATAATGTATCCTGAGCACATCTACTTCTGAGTTCTCCAACATCTGCCCCTCTACACTTGTACCTATGTCCCCAAATTAAAAATAAACCCACAGGTCCAATTTGTGTTGCCCACGTACAGACTGGAGCGTGTCTAACTCCCAGTGGCCAGACTCATAAAGAAAACTGAGTCCTTCCCCATCTGCACCAACCCCCTCCCACCGGAAGCCATCAAGTGTGGAGAGGTGTACTTCAGCATCCTTAAACAATTTTTAAGAGTTCTTTTTGATTGTTTCCTGTCTAGGCTGTTACATTTTTGAGTGGGGAAGGTGGAGTGGGGGTAGGGGTTATCAGAGAAGCCTTCTATGTCTCTCTTTCTCAACTCTGAGTCTTCAGGCATCAATATCACTGCAAAAGTAGCTTCCTTGCCCTTTATAGTCAGCAGGCTCATGAATCTTGGACTTCTGCATGGTTTCTGGTGGCAGCATGGACCACAGAGATACATACAGGAAGTTTGCATTTCTATCTTGCTCCCATGTCCCTGACACTCCTGCTGGGCAGAGACCACAGTCCACAAAGCACTGTATAGTAACTGATAGCTTAAGACTTTGGTTTTGCAATTTAATAAAAACAAGTTATTAAGTATCTTTTGTAGGCCAGTGTGCTTGACATGAGAGTTAGGTAAGTCACTTTCTTTATAAAACATGCTCTAATTCAGAGCAAGCATCTCTTCCTGTTCCCTCCCCACTGTCACCAGGAGGGAAAATCAAGGCAAACCTCTGAGCTAAAAGCCTGGCTTTAAAGGCTCAGTGATTCAAACCACGACAATGAAAAAGATTAGTGAAATGCTGGTGCTCTCTGTAGCTAGAATCTGTGCTATGTGCTGTGGGCCTTGTGAACACTGGTGTGATGAATACCCAGAGATGGAGCTAGGATTTATGGAATGTGTGTTGGACTTATGGTGGGGATTCACTTTAATAAAGATTCAAAACTAGAAGTAATTTGTTGTCAGCACAACTATGGGAGTTGTGCATACAAGATCATGTCTCATTATTTACTTGCAAATTGTCCTCCACATGCATGTTAGAAGACATTGTGTACATCAAAGAATAATTAAAAATTTAAAATAATAAAACAAGCACATCTAGATGTGGTGACAGTCACTGTAAGGATTATGAGTTTTAGGGTAGACTGAGCTACACTGTGAGGCTTGTGGGGGGGGCATGTTGTGAATTTTGGGTAGACTGGACTACATAGTGAGTTTCAGTCCAGCAGAGACTAAAGAAAGGCCTTTCCAAAGACAAATTAATTTATCCACCCCTGGTTTTTTTTTTTTTTTTTGTGCTAGGGATCTCACCCAAGGCTTTGCACAGGCTGGGCTAGCATGTGACCACAGAGCTCCACTCTGATCACTAATTAGGTTGCAGGGAAGTGAATGGCACTTTAGAGGGCCACGTGACGGGAGATAAAAGATCCAATAGTAGAAGGGAGGAAGAGTTGGAGTGAGGGAAGGGACCAGACAGAAGGGAGACTGGGACAGTAGGAGGTAGTGAAGGGTGAATGGTGCTAAAACACTTGATAATACATGTACAAAAATGTCATAGTGTGGGTCATTATTTTATACAATGAATATATATTTCTTGGGGTTATTATTTTGTACAATGAATATATGTGTGTTGGGAACGTGAAGTTCCTTCTACCCACAGATCTTCAAGGAAAACCAGAAATGTTAAGCATGCATGATTGTCCTCATAGAGAAATGGACATAAAAACCTGTTTTTCCATCCAAAAAGCTGGGGATTAAAAGTGATGACTGTGGTTCTGTGTTAACAGCTATGCCAGGACATATTAAGCTCCTGCAAACAGGACCAGAGGCAGCTAATAACTTAAATGACCCTTACAGCCAGGGGATTCCCCCAACCATTCACAACTAAGAACAGAGGTGGCTAACAGCCCAAATGACCTCTACATTATGTATATGACTGAGACCAAGCCAGATCCTCCCTTAGGCCATTAAACCATAGACGTAGCCTATCTCTAGAACCCATCTTCTTAGAAAAAATGACATGCACCCTGAGTATAGTGTCCCTGTAATTATGCTTATTTGTGCACCAGAGATTGTATTGCACCAGGAATTTTTTTTATGAATTATACTGTGTTTAAATTTGTTGGAAATAAGCCACCTGGCATTAGACTTTCAAGAAGTTTTGATCCAGGTTGATGAAATCAATCTGAACTGAGTTCTCATTCTCACCTCTTTGCAGATCGCTGCCTATCTTGACACGTCCAGAGACACACCCCCCCCCACATATATTAATTGCAATCAAAAAGTTATATTATAATGGCATCATACAGTTATGTGTGTGTAGATGTGTGTGTGCAATGAAACTTTCTGGCATTAGAAACCTATAGCACAGCTCGTAAGATCTGATGACCTAGAGACGAGATTGAGTACAAATTGTGCCAGCAGTGACCAGAGGGCTAGAAGGTGTTGGCAAAGAGTCCCTGGTGGCTACAATAGGTGACAGAGGGAACAGAGTAGTCAGACACTGGAGGGTCTGTTTGCAGCCTACATATAGGGGAGGTCCCTACAACCAAGACGTGGACAAACTGTCAACCGCCAACATGTAAGAGTCAGGATGCTCTCCAGGTATGAGAGGAGGAAGAAAGAAAGGGCCGATGGCCACAGCCTCCTGCGCTGCTGACCCCAGGATTCTTCCTCCTGTGTCTGAGGTTCTCTCTCCACAGAAGAAAGGGCATTGGCTGTCCAGCTCCCTCACTCTTGTTGCAGTCTGGGTCATTTCCTGAATGGTGTTCTTCTCTGTCATCAATAACGCCACCCACTGTGCATCAGTCTTCCAAGGTCTTAGTGTACAGCATTACATTACAATTACAAATTACATCACAAATAATGCACATTATTTTATTATTACAAATGCTGTCCCCTCTGTCAAGTGCAAGCCTTGCTAAGGCAGGGCTCTGTCATCTCATTTGTCTAGCCTCAGCGCGTGGCAGTGTGCGTGGCACACAGGAGGAGCTTGCTAAGTGTCTCCTGAACAGCTGCAGAGGAAAAAGGATCTATTGGTAGGGTTCTTTCTATACTGAGGTAGCTGAGTAAGTGCACCAAGTCTGCAGCTGCAGGAATGCAAGTGGGGTTCTAACACCCCATTTAGTCTGTAGTGCATGTTAACCTGGAGGCCTTATAGCTTAGTACCAGCTTTCCTACTGTCTAGTTTCGTGAACGAAACTGGAGGTTGTGAAGGGGCCACCACCTGTCACTCAGTCTATCATGTCTCTTTCAAATGACTCTCTCTCACAAGAAAGTGGGGGCAGCTGATTCACATGAAGTGTCCTCCATCTAAGAGAGACAGATTAAGACAGAGACCAAATCAAGGCTCTTGGGAACAGTAGAGACAAACCCATGTTCCCTGGCTAAGCATGGCTGTGCACCTGGGGGATCACTTTTGAGACCCTGAAGGACATACAATGTGTGTGTGTGTGTGTGTGTGTGTGTGTGTGTGTGTGTGTGTGTGTGTAAAGTGTACATGGAGGCCAAAAGTATATTTCAAGCATTGTTCTTCAAGTCCTGCCCACCTTGGTTTCTGAGACAGGTCCTCCTGAATTCGGCCCTCATCTCTTTGGCCTGGCTGGCTGGCTGGCCAGCAGGCGCTGGGCATCTGCCTATCTTTGCCTTCACATTGCTAGGACTACAAGTGTGTTCCACCATGCTGGGCTTTTTAGCTTGGCTTCCAGGGATCCCTCTTGTGTCCTTGTGTGCTTGTACAGCAAGAGCTCTACTGATGGAGCAGTATTTCTTTTTAATTTTTTAGAGAGATGGATAACCCTGAGAGTTCAAAATTGTCAGAACGGCTCATTTAGACATGAGTCGAACAACAGGTAAAGTGAATAAAGAGAGGAATCAAAGCCATTTATTTCAATAACTCTTACAAAGTGTTAATCATATGCCAAGGTCGGAAAATTTTACTGTCTCTCCTGGAAAGAGAGCAATGAGGCCCAAAGAACACAAGGGCTGGCAACTAGTCAGGGGCTGGTCCTCATACTCCTCTCATGCTCCGTGTGCAAGGCAGTTACTTTCCTCCAGATCTTTCTGAGATGGGCTATTCCATAGTTCAGGATGTGGCCAGCCGTCTCCTCCTTACGTAGAGCTCTCCTTTGTCATAGTGTCCACTTGCTCTTTCACCATGTCATATGAGACTGTACTTTAGTTTTCACCATTTCTCTCATCACTGGAATTACTAAGGTGAATGCTGTCATCTCTCATTCACATACCATCTATCTGTCCTTCCTCGTTCCGCTCAGTCCCTTGGCACCACCCGGAACACCGAGTCTGGGAGGGAGGAAGCAGACCCCCAAACAGGTGGTCTCTGGAGAATTCCGGTCCAGCTGGGAATGCCAGGGGTAGGGAAGTAGAAGAGGGAAACTCTCCGCAGATTTTTAGTGTTACAGATCTTTTATCTCGGTGGGTGATTCTTCTCCAAGAGGGACACGAAGAAAAGGAGAGGAGAAGTTCCAGCAGCTAACTCTGCGAGCAGCGAGGGCAGGAGAAAGCTAGGCGGCGGCTCCAGTGGGAGCTCAGGCTGCAATGCTAGGCTGGGCAGCAGCGGGAACCTAGCTGCTGGCCAGGTGGGTCTGAGGATTCAACAGTGAATGTCTGGAGAAAGACTTCTTCCAAAGCAGCTCCTCAAGTGTTACAGCTCAGTGAATCAACCACTCCCAGATGATCGTCAGTGAAATAACTTGTGCCAGTTTATTTGAAATGGACACGGACTATATAAGCCTTGGTCATAAAGCAAATCAAGGTTGTTGCTGTTGTTGTTGTCATCATCATCGTTGTGGGCGGGGGGGGGGGGGGGAAGGTGAATGAATCTCATTGGTTGTGGCTGGGATGATGGTGATGCTCTTTTTGCATCCAGGTACCCGACTATGTGACTACCTGTGACTATCTCGAGAATTGCAGAGTTGGGAGCCACCAGTCTACGTGCCCCAGGGCATGCAGGCAAGGACGCTGGGAGGGAGTGGTCCTACCCCTACAGTCTCAGAGTGAGATTTTTGGTCTCAGGTTTGAGTTTTGGGGGTTTGGGCATGTCTCTGTTTTCCTGGTCACCCAGCCTATGTGCCCCACAATCTATCTATAGATTGATCAAATATACATCCATCTATTTACCTCTATCTACCTATTACCCACCAATCATCTTTAATCTGTTGTATATATATTATATATCAATCTATCTATTATCAACAAATCAAGACAGTAGTATCTGTCTAACATCTATCGTACAAAGGAACCAAATTGAAGCCATTTGGAATAAGCTTCCATTTGAATAGAAGTCAAATAAAGTTTAAGTTCCCAAGACCTCCCTTGGTAATTGACATCCTGCTTGACAGAAAGAGACATGTACGTGGGTAACTGACATCCTGGTTGGTAAGTTGGTAAGACATGAAGGCTGGGCAAGTCCATCTGCTACAGTTGAATAACCCAACCAATGGGAACAGGATAAAAGTACCACAAAGACACATTCCTAAGAAAGTTCCCTATCTCTAATCCTGATTAGTGGGATGGATAATTGGGCACAGATGTTTGTGGTTTGGAAGCTTAAAAAGTGTGAGGTTCTTGCTCTAGGTCACAGTTCAGCTCCCAAGTCTGTTATGTGGCCTTAATTGATCAGTAACAGCCCAAGGATAATGCATTTTTGTTGTCTGTTAAAATGCTTACTAAGATGAATGTTTGAAGATGAAGTCAGCTCCCAAATCTGTGCTATTGTCCATGACTGGACAGTTATTGCTGCCTAATTCTAATAAAGATTTTGAGCTAGGAGTGGTAGCCATGCCTGTAATCCCATCACTCTTGGAGGTAGAGTCAGCCAGATCTCTATGAGTTCTAGGCCAGCCTGGTCTACAAAGTGAGTCAAGGACAGCCACGACTACACAGAGAAACCCTGTCTTAGGAAAAAAAGAAGTTTTGCTTTGCTGGACTCTTGTGACTATTAGGACCCCAGAACTATGTATCATTTATCAATGACTCAACATACCAAGCATTTATCATCTATCTACTGATCTATCATCTAATACACGTATGTATGTATGTACGTATGTATGTATGTATGTATGTATGTATGTATGTATGTATGTATATCTGTGTGTAAGGGGGGTTTGGATGAAAATGACATTCATAAGCCCATATGGAGGGGCATTATTGGAAGTGTGGCCTTGATGGAGGAAGTGTGTCATATGTCTGAGTGTGGGCTTTGAAGTGTCAGATTCTCAATCCCAGTGGAGTATCACTATCTCTTCCTATTGCATTCAGATCTGGATGCAGAATGCTCATAGTGTCTCTTTACAGCAATAGAAACCCTAACTAAGACGGAAGTTGGTACCAGGGACTGGGGTACTGCTGTGATTGACCAGACCAAGCATTTGTTTGGAGGAATATTGGGGCTTTGGACTATTAGACACTTTGAGCCGACCTTAATGGGCCATACTAGTAGAAGCATGGAAGGCAGTGGTGTTGAGAGTGATTTGGACTCTGTGGCAGGTGGAGGCAGTTCAAGAGATCTCAAAGGAGAATGTTCTTTGTGGTGTAGAGATAGATCATTCTTGTGATATTTTGGTGAAGAACATGGCTGTTTTCTGCTCTTGTCTAAAAAATAAAATCTGCCTGAGGCTAAATTGAAGACTATGGATTAACAGATCTGGCAGAGGACATTTTCAAACAACCCAGCACTGACTGTGTTGTGTGGCTAAGTAGTAGTCTTAGGCAGATCCGTAATGAAAAGGAGCAAGCTGAGCAGAGAAGAGGAGAAAAGAGGCACCAGGAAGAGTGAACAGATTAAAGAAAAGCCCAATGGTAAATGGAATAAAGGAAGTAATGGCCCTAAAGCAAGTCCCCACCCAGCTAAGCTTCCAACTAGTGAAAAGGAACTAAAGAAAAGTGAAAAGGCAACTTAAAAAAAAAACCTTAGAGCTGGGTGTGGTGGCCCACACCTTAAATCCTAGCACTCAGAAGATGGAGGTTGCCAGACTTTGGAGTTTAAGGCCAGCCTGGTTTAGCAAGTTCTAGCACAGCCAAGCTTAGGTACTGAAGGAAACCAACAAAAACAAAAGCTGGTTTTGATGTGAAACTCAAACGAGGGAACCATATTCCCAGCCTAGCTAGCAGCAGAGCTCAGCAGCGTCAGCAATGTGTTTCTGGCTTTAGAATCAAGGCTAGAAAGGGGATATGAAATCTCCCTCCAGGATGAAGGAAAGCTGCTGAAGCCAGGCATATGTCAGGAGTGTCTCTGCACTGAGGCCAGAGAGGCCATTGTGTGACGCTGTGAAGGTGGAGCCCGGATTGCCTCAGAGACCGCCAAGATGTTGGAGATCCCAGTGTTGGGGGGATGGTCTGATGTATTTTGATGCTAATTACTGTTTGCTGTCTATGTGACCCACCTTTGCTTAATAAAACACCATCCCACCTGAGCAGGGCAAAAGAGATAGGTGGGGCTAGGAGAGAGAGGAATTCTGGGAAGAAGAAAGACCACAATGAGGAAAAAGGAGAGAGATCTGAGGAGAGGATAGGAAGGCCGCCATGGGTTAGCTGGAGGAGAAGCACATGGCCTGCAGCGTGGATGGAGAATCCAGCCCAGATGAAGAACATTAGCAAATATTTGGGATTATGGACGGAAGGTAGCTTGATAGAGGTTATTGGAAACAGATGGCATGGGATTGAGGCAGGGATCCCATTGCCTGCCCCACTACGGGAGGTAGTTTAGAGGATTGATATCTGCCCTGCCCCAGGTTAACTAGGCTATTTTAAAATATAACAAGTGTCTGTGTCTTGATTGATTGCTAGCCGGGCCTATAGATAATACATAATAATTTGAAAACAATACCAGAATCTTGGGATACCTGCTGAGGACAGCTGCTATTAGGAAATGGCTTCAGCAGGGGTGAGGTGGGAATGGGGTAGGGTGGGGTGGGAGTGGGGTGAGAGTGTGGGGTGGGGTGGGGTTGCAGTCAACAAAGCCGAAAGGAGTTGGAGGTCTGAAGAGCGCGTTGACATCAGGCATGGAATGCAGAGTTTGGAGTTTGCCCCACTGGTTTTCAGTCTTGCTGTGGTTCAGCATTTCCTTACTATGTTTCCTTTTCTCCTTTTTGGAATAGTGATGTTTATTTTGTGCCATTTTATATCAGAAGCAAATGATCTGCTTTTTCACTTTGATTTTAAGGGGATTATAGTTAAGAGACTGCCATGAGTCTCTGAAGAGGCTTTTTTTTTTTTTTTCTCTTTTGTTTTTTTGAGACAGGGTTTCTCTGTGTAGCCTTGACTGTCCTGGACTCACTTTGTAGACCAGGCTGGTCTCGAACTCACAGAGATCTTCCTGCCTTAGCCTCCCTCAGTGGAGGGAATACAGGCATGCTCCACCATGCCGGCTTGAACTTTGAACTTTTAAACATTGTTGAGACTGTATTAGACTATGAAGATTTTCAAAGTGAGGTTTTAATGCATTTCTGCAGTATGACATTGCTACCAGCCTACGGGAACCAGGGAATGGGATGTAGTAGTTTGAATGAAAATGGCACCATAGGCCTGCCCGTAGGGAGTGGCACTATTAGGAGGTGTGGTCGTGTTGGAGGAAGTGTATCGCTGGGGGAGGACTTTGAGGTTTCAGATGCTGAAGGCAGGCCTAGTCTCAATCTTTCTTTCTGCTGCCTTTGGATCCAGATGTGCAACTCTCCGCTGCCTGTCCAGCATCATGTGTGTCTGCACGCTGCCATGCTTCCTGCCGTGATGAGAATGGACCAAACCTCTGAACTGTAAGCCAGCCCTATTAGATGTTTTCCTTTATAAGAGCTGCTGTGGTCATAGTGTCTTTTCAGAGCAATTGAACTCCTAAGACGTGTATCTATTATATTTTTATCTATCGTTTATGTACTATCTATCATCAGTGAATCAATGTATTATCACCTAACATCTCTGTATCAAGCAATCAATCTATCATCTATCTATCCATTTATTATCTATCCATTTTTCTTTCTATATCTGTTTTTCTGTCTGCCTGCCTATCTATCTATCTATCTATCATATCTATGTATGTATATGTCTGTCTATCTATCTATCTATCTATCTATCTATCTTCCTGTTTATTGTCTGTCTGTACCTGTGCATATGTGTCTTTTGAGTACAGTATCATTCTATTAAATCAAAGCCATACTACTTTTGTTCACAATAGTCAATAAAACCAGAACCACTGCATAGAGTCTGCTTAGCAATACTTATAGTGGATGGTGCTGAGTCTCAAGCCAAACCCATCTGAGCCTCCTGGCCACTCTCCTGGGCATGCACTGTCCTGCTGCTAAAACCTATGCAGATCCCAGCCCATCTTGACCCAGCTGTGGGGATTTGTGTGAGGTTTTTTTTTGTTTTGTTTTGTTTTTGTTTTGTTTTGCCTCTGTTCCCTGTTTCTCCTCTGTGCAAAGACAATCTTCTCTCTTCCAGATTCAATTTTCTTTCTTCCTACTTTCATAAGTTAATGTTTCATAGTATTATTGATCTTTAATTTAGTGCTATATTTTGAAAACCATTTAAGCACTGGTTGTGAAAGAGCATGTGGGCGTCAGTAGCCCCACATTGAAGTCTGACTTCTGTGGCAGGATGATCTTAGAAAGTGATTGAGTTGCTTTGATATTTGGTTTCTCCTCTGAGAGCCAAAAATGATACAGTGCTTTAGGTGACTACACAGCCCTGTTTTCTGTTGTGCTACTCACAACAACCAAGATTCAGAACCAGCAAGATGCCCATCCACAGATCTATGGGTAAGGAGAATGGCACAAACACACCTGAAATTTTACTCACTTGTAAAGACAATGAAATCATTATTTTTACAGGAAAGTGGATAGAATGGAAGATTATTATCATGTTAAACAATAAGCCAGACTCAAAAGGACAAGTTTGCATCTTTTCTCTCATTGGCAGAATTTGAATTGGTGTGTGTGTGTGTGTGTGTGTGTGTGTGTGTGTGTGTTTAGGACATGAAAGTAGAAATGGAACTATATGAGAGGTGAGGAAGTGGAGAAAAGGGTAATGAAAAGATTTGAAATGAAAGTAGAAATGAGATACTTGGGTGGAGGAAGGGACCTAGGATGTTGTTGGAAGGATCAAATAAAAACCAGAATATGATGATATATATGAATGAAAATGTGTGAACCCTGTTACCTTGCACACTAATTAAAAATACTAAAAATAAATAGATAAGTAAATAAAGCACATAAGAAATGAATGAACAAATAAATAAAAATAAATATGGTTGTGAAATTAAATGACATTATATCAAAATTGGAAATTTATGCACTCAGAAAATATCTGGCAAATGGGAGTTGCTTTTATGGCTTTAAAAAAAAAATCAAAGAACAATGACAGATCAGTGCCAAAGCCCAGGGGACTCGCAGATGGATACGCAGTGTTGGGAGCAAAAACAGGGAGAAAATACCCAGAAGGGAGAGAGTGGTTGAAGAGATTGTACTAATGATCCTTGCTAAGCACTTACTTTCTGTCCAGCTTTGTGATGAATGGAGCTGCAGTCTCAGGCTGGAGAGTGATGTGCACATGTAACATAATTTCTCCCTGTGTGACTTTTGTTACCAGTCACACTTCTTTCCATCTCTTCACACCATTTCTCCTTCTTAAGATCTTTCTGTCTTGCTCTGAATTGGATTTGTTTTCAGTAAACGGTTTACAGAAGAGGCCATGAAGACATCTCAGCAGACTCACTCCCCAAGGTCACTCAAGTGACTCTTTCAATGTCTATTCGATTCCTTGAGCAATGACCAGTGGTCAGCAAGAGAGCAAACCCAGGATGGATGATCCTATTGTAACTTACTCTGTGAAATCCTATCATACCTGCTCATTAGGAGAGAGGCAACTAGTTTGAGATTGCATTCCAGAGGACAAGTTCTATTCAATAGCCTATCTCTTCTCATTCATCTTATTATAGAGATTTATGATATAATATTGTAGAGAATTATAATAGAATATAAGTGGCTAGAGAGATGGCTCAGCAGTGAACATTTGTAGCTCCCTGAAGCTTACAACTCCACCTCCAGCAGATCTAGTGCCTTCTTCTAGCTTCTTGAGGAATTGCACTCAGACACACATGCACACACACACACACACACACACACACACACACACACCACAATTAAAGAGCTAAAAACTGTGGATGGATGTCTGAGGACAACTTCCAAAGACTTTGATCATCTTAAGCAGAACAGTGGCTCTCTGCCTTCATTACACACTGCATACACAGGGTATATTTTGGAAATGATGACACCAGGGACTTATGCCCGACTATTCTTATAACATTCATATATGATGCAGCTTGGAAAATGTAATTTTTCAAAAGCTCTTCAAGTGATTCTATCATGTTGTCAACATTGAAATTTACTAGCCTACAGGACCATCTCAGAAGGCATTTCCCATCAGTCTACACAGTCATTTAAAACACCTCAGTAGCATACTTTAACAGCAACCACTTTTACATCTGTGACACCCTGGTGACCTCTTTGAGATAAGCTAGTTGTGAAATGTTTTGGAATAGTCAAATGAATCGTTCTGCTCATAGAGTTGTTGGCACCAACCCAGCTCAGTGCCTGCCAAAACTAAGGCCAGTTTCAAAGCAGCTGTGGTTTGCAGCTATTTATTTTTGACAACAGTTCGATAGCAAGGCTGGTGGTGGAAGGAGAACACTTTTGGCTCATGACAATAAACCCTCATCAGGAATAATATCAGAGTACCCTTTGCTTTAGTCACTGTGTCAGGAGAACCTGTGAGTGGTTCATGTAGAAGATGCACAGAGGCAAGAACACACCAATGTCAAAGAATAGACCTCTGGTTGATCCACACCTGAACCACTATTTAATCCAACAAAATTTTCCCTATCTTTTCAGCTTCTCTTAATGGGACCAAAGTTACTATCCTGCATAAATACAACTGAATGAGTGGAGAAAGTGAGACAAAATAGGTTCAAAACCACCACTGAACTTTTCTTGTTTTAGATTTAGATAGATAGAGATAGAGATAGATAGATAGATAGATAGATAGATAGATAGATAGATAGATAGTGCTTTCCTACATGTATGCATGTTTGTGTATATAAGTGCACATATTTTTTGTGCACATACATGTAGGGATTAGAAGTTGATATCTGATGTCTTTCTTGATTGTTTATCTTATACATTGAGCAGGTCTCTTGCTGTACTTAGACTGTGCAGATTCACCTAGTTTAACTATGCAGCCTGCTCTGAGGATGCCCCAGTCTCTTACTCATCTTTGGAAGTGCTGGCATGTTACCATGCCTGGTTGGCATTTTCATAGGTTCTGGGGATTCAAACTCCAGTCCTCAAATTTGCAGAGCAAATGCTTTATTCTCTGAGCCCTCTCTCAAGCTCTTCCACTGAGTTTCTGAGGGGGAATTTTAAGAAGGCTTATACTTCCTAAATGAGAGGAGAAAAAAGATCACCATGAAGGCCACAGGAGCTAACAGTTTTAGAAAACCAGAGCACTGAGGAGGTGAAAACAAATGGCTAAAGATAGCAGCAGCAGATACCCTGGGTACATGAGCCGCACCTAAGAACTACAGTAGCAAGATGACTACACAAGCCGGATTCATGCATATGGCCTGCTGCCAAGAGTGGGCAAGCAGGTCAAGGCATCCACACAAAGTGAGTGTGGCTCTCTTCTTGGAATTGTGGTTACTAGAACTGGATAGTGGACATCCATGATGTGGAGGGGCTCATTCCCCTTATCACACACTCATGGCTATGATCTCGTGTAGTTAAGACCCACATTCTAAAGTTTGTCTATGATTACTTCCATGTTCTGTGGGGAGAAACTGAGGCAGAGAGTAATTGCTTGTTCAGTATCACCCAGCTGTAATGTGGTAGGGTCAATAATTTTGCACAGCTTCTCAAACTCCATTCACAAGCCTTTGGGATGAAATAGCATGCTATAAGAGGTTAGTGCAGGAAGTATTCCGGTGGGCTAATTCTGAGATAGTAGTTTGCCTGTTCCTATGATGTTGAGTCACCAGCACAGCAAGATTTGAAGATTCAGAAAGCCCAATTCTTTTGGCTCTTTAGTAGCTCATGGCTTTATGAATCTCATGCAGAAAAGAAGAGACACAGATGTGCACATCATGTTTACATATTTCCTTCAAAGTGGCCAGAACAAGCCACAGTAAAAGACGGACTCTCTTTAAGCAAAGTTCTTGTGTGTGGAGAGTACTGACCTGAGAAACCCAATACACGATGTATCATAGAAGAAACTCTTAGTGTTGTAGAAGGGTTTTAGCATTAGCTAATGTGCTGCCTGAGTGTTGGGGCAAAAGAAAGCATGTGCTCTGCACAGTTCCATTGAAAGAACAATGGGAAATGTGAGTAATCCTAAATGGGCCATAGTTCAAGTAAAAGGTGGGTTGTTCCCAGAAGACTTTAAGAAGATGTAACCACTGAACCTGGCTCTTGAAAGATGGCTGGAGTTTCTAGAAGCAGACAGGAAGAGCACTGATATGTTGAATCTGAGACCCGCATGTCCACTGAACCCTGTATCCAGGCATGTCCTTTTGGTGGCATAAAATTGGCCAAGAGTGACACGATGTCCACCACAGAAATTGATAAACACTACAAATAAATAGGGTACAGCAACTGAAAAGGAGGGTAGGAATTGAATTCCTTGTGTTTGAAAAGACCTATACATTTGAATAGTCATTGGAGAAGCTTGGTAACAGAATACCTGGGAAACAGATAGAGGTGGAAGTGATAGTATGAATGAGAATGATACCCACAGGCTCATATATTTGAATTCTTGGTCTCCACTTGGAACTATTTGAAAAATGATTAGAAGGTGTGGCCTTGTTGGAGGAGATATGTCACGGCAGGGTGGTCTTCTTTGAGGTTTCAAAAGCCATTCCCATTCCCAATGCTCGCTCTCTCTCTCTCTCTCTCTCTCTCTCTCTCTCTCTCTCTCTCTCTGTGTGTGTGTGTGTGTGTGTGTGTGTGTGTGTGTGTCTGTCTGTCTGTCTGTCTGTCTGTCCATCTGTATCTGTGGGTCTCTGTCTCTATCTCTTTGTCTCATGCTTCTGGATAAGGATGTAGGCTCCAGCTTTATGCTGGCCTGCCTGATGCCATGCTCCCCGCTATGATGGTCATGGATTTACACTCTGAAACTCTGAGTCCCAAATAAACTTTCTACTTTAAGTTGCCCCCTGGTCATGGTGACTCTTCACAGCAAAAGAAAAGTTGCTAAGACACTGAGTGAAACTAGCAAGCTGGCTTGGATCTGACCATAGGAAATGTTTAATTTGAACCTAAGGAGGCTTGGTTTTATTTTATTATAAGGGAGAAAGGGCTCGTTCTGGTTCACAGTCTTCAGGTACAGTCTGTAACAGCACGAAAGTCACAATATCAGGAGCATGAAGCAGCTAGTCACACATGCCCACAGTCAGGAAGGAGAGAGAGAGACAGAGACAGAGAGAGAGAGAGAGAGAGAGAGAGAGAGAGAGAGAGAGAGAGAGAGTAACACTGGCGCTTAGCTGGCTTTTTCCTTCTATTCAGTTTGAGACCCCAGCCCAAGGCCCGGTGCCACCACAGTTAGAATTGGTCTCCCTATTTCAGTGAATTAAGTTGAGAAACTTTTACAAACACACACAGAGGCCTGTTTATATTGTGATTTTTAGATCCAATTATATTCATGACCAAAATTAACCATCATAATACACAGACACACAGACACACACACACACACACACACACACACACAAAATCTTGCTACTATGCACCATGATCTGAGAATCCCAGGACCAGAGTCACAACTAAAGACACAAAAGGCAAGGGCTAGAAGTGTAAGGCCAGTCAGGAGGCTGTGGTGGTGAGAACAGTAACAGAATTGGCAGAGGCCTGGGCTTGTAAGACATAAATGAGAGAGTGGAAGAGACGGAGGCAATAGGGTAAAGGACATCTGACTGCACCGGAGTCACTGAGGTAGAGTAGAGGGTTTGCATGCAGCCGTTAATGTTTCATGCCTCGAGAACTGACAAAGGGTGGTTGTATTTTCAAAAACAGGAAAGGCAAGGCAAAGAGTGTGCCCAGTGGGAGATCACACTTAGTGTGGACATGCTGAATTTGAAGCCTTTTGAGGAATTAAATTCTAGTCCAGATCTACCTCAGAAAGATCAGAAACAGATGTAAGGGGTGGGAAGGACTCAGAATCAGCAAGCAGGAAGACACAAACGATATATTGGAATGCTCCAGTAAAACATTCAGGCATTATTTTGTCTGCTATTACGTTCTTTTCATCTGTGCACATACATATGTGCATGTGTTGCTGTGGATGTATGTGCATGCATGTGTGTTGTTGACATGTGGATTTACATATGGAAGCCAGAGGTCAGCCTCAGGCATCATTCCCCTGGCACCATCAACCTTGTTTTTTGAGACAGTTTGTTGCTGGGAACTGGGCTCTCTGATATGCTGCATTTGGCCGGCCATGGAGTTCCAAAGACCCACCTGTCTCTGCCTCCTCCCTAGTGTTGGGGTTACAAATGGGTGCCCCATGGTTGCTAGGGACCAAACTCAAGTCCTTAAGCTGTCACAGCCAGCACTACAGACTGAGCCATCTCACCTGCTCCACATTTATGGTTTTATGTGTTTCACCAACGCCAATGGGTAACCATAAATCTACTTCATCTGAAATTTTACCCTTTGATGTTTTTGATCCAGTACAATTACAAATGGCATTCCTTTCTTCTCTCAGAAGTGTCCCAGTTGGAGTGACAAATGGTATATGTAATTATGTGTTACAGGTGTAGCCAGAATCAACAGGGCAGTGGCTAGCTCACACAGTGGTCTGAAAGAACTCAGTGAGCACTGTCCCTAATGTTGTAGGTCACAGAAGTCAAGTCTCCTTGGTTGTAGTTGGGGTGAAGGCCTTCCATCTCTGCAGCAGTAGCAATCGAAGTTCCCTCAGCCACAGCAGAGAGAGCCCAGAGCTGAAGATGAGAGAAAAATTGGTGGCTCCTGTCAGCGTCTCAGCGGGAGCTGTCCATGGTGACAATTCCTGCCTCAGACAACAGCTATAGAATTGGACACCTTTCCGGCACCATAGGAGCTGTCCATGGTGACTATTTCCGCTTTAGGCTACGCTCTATGAATGCCTGCTGCCACAGCCTTGGGACCTGTCCACGATGACAACAACCTTTCCTGCCTCAGCCTATTGCCTTCACAATGGACTCTTTGTAAATTTTGGACACGTTGTAAACTTTATTAACCCCCAAGGCAGAACAGTGGCCAGATTTCTGCCTAAAAAAGCTCCAGCAGGCCCCACCCCAAGACCTCTGTAACTGCCATCTCCAGTCCCTCAGTAGGACTCATCCTAGATTATGGTAATCTGGGATGAGATGGCTGGACAAAATCCCACCAATCCCCATGTTTCCCTCAGCTCAGGACTTGAAATCCCACCAATCCACACTCTGGAAATCCCTGCCCCAGAAAGCTCTGCCCCCTAAGAAATTCTATATACAGGTTGTGTCTGCCCAATTCCCTGCTGTCTTCTCTTGGGAGCAGAGGAAGCCTCTCCTGGATTTGTCCATCCAACAGATCTCTCTCAAGAAATTTACTGCCTGCTGTGACTCACTTGTCAGAAGAAGCAATGAAGAAGAGGAGAAGAAAGAAGAAATGAAGGAGTAGAGGTCAGGCTCTAAAGGTCCTCAACGCCTCAAGGTTGGGGTCAATCTTCCCCTAGGAGCAGCAGCAGCTGGGGAAGGAGCAGAACTCGGGCTCCAGGGCTCCTCAGCCTCTCAGGATTTTGGGAAACCATCCACTGGAAGCTGCAACATCTCTGTTGAGGAAGCCTCCTCTCAGAGCTGTGTGGTTCCTGGGTTCCTGTACCTCAGGATACCCTTGAGAGACTGTTCCCCCTCAGGGCTGTGAAACATTTCCAGCCATTGGAGTTGTGGAACCCTTCCACTTGAGGACCAGAAGGCAGGGAAACATAAACCACCCATCTACACAAGCAACATCATGGGGGATGCAGATGTCCCTTTACATCTGTACTATGACTCAGGAATGAAAACAGAGGTGATAAGCACATTCTACTACTGTGGTAGCCAATGAATACCGATGGACAAAAAAGCCAGCCAGATCTGGGCACAAACAACTGTCCATGCCTTCTTTAACCCTATCTTGACTTTTCCTCCCTGCTTTGCCTGGAGAGACTGATATATCAAATTGGAGTTGAATCATAAAAAAGGTACATGATGTTACAGTTAACAGTGGATAGGAGTCACACAATACAGTTTTAAGCAGCAGTCAGATACCAGATAGCCAAAAATTGGGGGAGGGAGAGTTTTATAATACTTCAGGTAATAAACCTATCTAGATTATATTGCTAGATTTTAGTTTTGTGATAGTTTTATTTAAATTTATAATTTATTGAAGTTTATCTCTTATTTAAAAACATATTTAAGATAATTTTATTTTAAATTACGGGTTTATATGGTATAGTATATGTATGTTTATGTATTCATGTATATGTGTATGTTTATATATGCTTATATGTGCATCTATATGTGTATGTATGTATAAATGTATGTGTGTGTATGTATTTCCTTAGGATGAATTTCACTCCCAATGCTTGCCATGCCTTAATGTGGTAGAAGTCTAAAATGATAAATAGCAATTAATTAGCCAGGTGCTGAGGGCTTTGCAAACTCCCTCACAGAGTGAGCTCCCTAGGGCAGCTGCAGTATCTGTTGACTTGCTGAGACAGCAGTGGAACCAAAAGCCAATGATACTCAGGGAGCATAATACAGTGGGTCTCCAGAACCAATCTCACCTAATGTGCTATCAAATGTGTGGCTTACATTCCAGGCTGTTTGCCTTAGTGTATTGAGATGTGTGCTTAGAGAGCATCTTGTTTCTCTGTGTGGCCTCCTCTCCCTTTTCACTTGTCCAATTCATTTTTCAGCATTTGGTTCAGTGGTTCAAAGTTATTTGGGGTTGTAGAACACACATGGAGGAGACCCCAAGGGCCTTGCTGTAAACCAAAGTACATATGTACTTCTACCTCCAAGCTCAGAGGTCTTTAAAGAACCATGTTCCCTTTGACAGTGTCACCAACATCAAGTGAACCTGCTCTCCCCTGGGCATCTCTGGGCTCATTTGGGAATCTGCCTGCTTGCTCAGCTCACTGAAGAGCCACATGCTTGGATTCAAGTCTCCCAATGCCTAAAGACCTCTTCAATTAACTATCACATTCTGTGGTCTGTAAGGGCCATAAGACTTCTTTGAGTTATGAGAGTTCATTTAAGATGGTAGCATGGAAGTTAGAGCTTAGGAGATTACCCTGCAGTGATGAGGGAGATGTGGAACTGTGGAGACAACTCAATTAGCAGAATGCCTGCAGTGCAAATCACAAGGACCAGAGTTCAAATCCCTGCAACTGTGTAAGAACCAGGCACAACAGTTGGTTTATAACCCAGGGGTTATAGACCCCTGGGATGGATGGAGAGAGACAGAAGAATCTCTCCTGGTCCAATGAGAGACCCTGTCTCAAAAATTAAGGTAGAGAGAAAGGGGGAAGACATCCCATTACTGACTTCTGGCCTCCACACCCACACATACACATGCATGTGCACACATGCAGTGTTCATATACACCCACACAAACATCTATATACATTACACACAGAGGAACTTATAAAAAAATCTAACTATTGGGGATATGAAGGTTTCCCTAGTGGTCACGCTGAACCCTGGCTCAGCTATCCTGCTGTTGGCCCCAAAAAGTTGATCCCATACTTGGTCTTTCTAAATTTCACTGTCTCTGTTTTTTCCCTGTTCTTTTTTTTAATTGTTTTTATTATTGTTATTGTTGTTTGTTGAGCATGTAGATTTTACTAAGAAGTACAGAATGTGGTATGTAGTCAAAATATAACTAACACCTCAGGGATGCAAGTGTGCCCCTGATGAAGGACTGTGATTTTCACATTCAGGGCCATTGGAATGTGTTCCTATCTTCTTCACACAGCAAGTTCACACTTGCTCCAAATATCTATGACTAAATGGCTCACTGAGGGAGTTCCTCAAAACAAGGGATGTAGCTGGGGAGATGGCTCAGCAGATAAAGGTACTTGCTGTCAAGTCTGAGAACTCCAATTTGATCCTGGGATCCACATGGCAGAATGAGAGAACTGACTCCCACAGATTGTTTTCTGGCCTCTATACCATGCCATGACATGCATGTTCCTCTCTTACCTAGGTGTTCAGAAAACACAAGATCAATAAATGTTAAAAAGTATTAAGAAGAGCCAATTGTGAAGGTGCATGCTTTTAATCCCAGCACTCAAAGAAGCAGAGGCAGGCAGATCTCTGATAGAGGCTAGTTTAGTGTACATGGTAATTTCCAAGCTATCCAGGAATACATAGTAGAGCTCTGTCTCAAAGAAATAAACAAGCAACAATAACAACAAAAAGAAACAAGGGATGACCTTCATAGAGGACGACTTTTTGCTATACCACAGAATGCAAGAAAGTTTCTTGACACCATCCCCCATGCAATCACTTTTTTGTTGTTGTTGTTGGTTTTTTGTTTTTTGTTATTTTGTTTTTTTGGTGCTTCCTGCACCTCATCTATGACACCTAAAGTAAATCACTGGCAGTTTGAAATACCAATCTGCCTCAGTCACAAAACCATACTATTTCAATAGTGTAGAACATTCTAGACTGATCCTCCTCTTCCTCTTCCTCCTTCTCCTTCTTCTGTTTCCTCCTCCTCCTCCTTCTTCTTTTTCTGTTCTGTTGTCCTGTCAGGGATTCCATCACAGGTATGGGACACACATAGGACTTCTTGCTAGCCCTGTGTGGTTAAGAATTAGCTTGTCACATAAATCTTGGGGCAGACTCCAGTTTATGAAGTTTTCAAAGGAAGGCATTTGCTTTTGCTTTTAATTTTAGCACTGCCATAACATCTGGTGCCTGCTGTTCTGTATTTTCTTACTTCTAAGATGCTATTGATTGCAAGAGAATCGCCATTGATTGAATAAAAGCTCTTCAGAAAGCAAACAAAATACACCCTGCTTTCAATGTCTATATTGACTGGTAAACACATCTGAATTCTAGCAGCATTAATTTGGAGGTGAAGAGAATTGAGACACACCTTAGAGGAAGCCTGTCAAAGTGAAAACGAACCCTTATACCCCTAGGCACCTAAGAAGTCAAAATTTTCAGGTTTTTACCAAACCCAGGTTTTCTTTTCACATAGCTGTGCAGAGTCTAGGGTTAGTGGATGGAATTTTTGAATAACAAAGTTGTGTTTTCTATATATTTTACTCTGCACATGATATAGGCTTTCCTTAAGAAAGGGTCAACATATTTTACTAGCTTCTTCAAGCCACTGGTGACCTCAAGTTTCTTAAGAGCAACTAATCCATATATAGCCCTGGTGGGCAATCACTCCATCTAAGTTAGATTAGCTGCAGTGAGCGCTCATGTAATTGTTCACCTTCTACTAGCTTGATTTAAATGTGTTTGTACTATATGCTTGTTGGTCCTGACTCACAGTATCTATGTTTTGCTTGGGGTTAATTTTGTAAGTAAAAATGATGACAGACATTGATTATCATCTTTACTGATAAAGTAGTTGCCTTAAAAGCACGGTGACAAAAAGTTTGATCCCATAGAACCAACCTAAAAAATCAAGCCAGGCTTGGGGGTTTGGGGGTTTGTGTTTGGAATCCCAGTGCTGGGGAGGCAGAGACAGGCCAATCCGTGAACTTGGCGGCTGGACAGCCTAGCTAATTGATTTATCTGTGTTGGCTTAGATTTTTCTTTGAAGTGTGTGTTTGTGCACGTGTGTGTGTTAGGTATGTGCACACATTTGTGTGGAGGTGAGAGGCTGATGTTGGCCATCTTTCCATATCACAGCTGCCTTGTTTTATCAAACAGAGTCTTTCTCTGAACCTGGAGTTCACCCCGTCTGTAGGACTAGCAGCTAGTGATCATCATGAATCCATGGGTTGCTGCTTTGCCAGCAATACAATTGTAAGAGAACAGCATTCCATTAGGGGTGTGTGTGTGTGTGTGTGTGTGTGTGTGCAGTCTCTCCATTCCCTGTGTTGGCTTATTAGTATATGAAAGAATAATGTGAAAACCAAGATGTCTATCTAGTTCATTTTTTTCTTCTCTAGTGAATTTAGATTGTTTATGTGTGCCTACATACGTGTGGAGGTCAGAGGACACTCTCAGCTATTGTCACTCATGTGCCAGATACAGTGTGTGTGTGTGTGTGTGTGTGTGTGTGTGTGTGTGTCCTCTATCACTCTCCATCTTATTTTTTTAGGCATGTCCTTTCACTAAGCCTGAAGCTTACCAACTCTGCTAGCCTGGATACCTAGTCTCCTTCAGCATCCTCAGCATCCCTGTTTCTCTGTCGCCCAGATCTGGGATGACAGTAATATACTGACATGGCCAGCATTTGTGTTTGTGTATGGGTGGATAGGACCTGGCCTCATGTTTATTCTGAAGGCCCTCCCCCTAACTTCATGCCATGCTTGTCAGGCACAGCCTCTCTCTGCCCTGGTTGGAGTCCACCAAGTAGGCTCGGCTAGTCGTCCAGCAAGTCGCAGACATCACTATCGCTGTCTCCTCAGTGGTGACATTGTAAGCATGTAACACCATGTCACCATGCCTGGCTTTTTGTTTAAAAAGTGGTTCTGTGGCTCAAGATCATAGCCTCACACTCTCAAGACAAGTGTCCTACCAACTGAGCATCTTCCAGCCTCATCTCAGAATTTATTAAAAAATTATTCCTCTTTGGTCTAACTAAAGATGCAAACACTTTTGGATGTAAGCTAATGTGGTTAGGGAATCTTCATATCTATTTCTCAATAAATGATAACTGAGAGAATTAAATAAGTGAATGAAAGAGGATAATTAAACTTTGTGGATTATAAATTTAGACATGAATTATTTATGTAGAGTAATGCTGTGGGTAACTTAAAACACATATGTCTATATCCTAGGGTGCATGCATGTGAATTACTATGTTTTGTGCTAGACTATGACAATTTTTGATTATTCTTTTAGTATAAAGAATCTGCTTTACAGAGCTGGAGGGATGGCTCAGTCATTAGGAGCACTGGCTGCACTTACAGATGACCTGAATTCAGTTCCCATCACACACACACATAGGACAGTTCACAAAAGCTTGTAACTCCAGATTCAGGGGACCTGACACCCTCTTCTGGCCTTTGTGGGAACCCATGCATATGTGCACATTCCACCCTCCCACTTCTCCTTTGACCTGCCCAGCCAACATTTACTGAAGGCCTTGTACCATGCTGCTGAAGGAAATACATCACAACATATAGCCATGTGTTAGACCGCAAAGCCACCAACATCACCGGCAGCACAGACCTTTCCAGTTAAGATACACTTGGCATCATACCCAGGAAAATAGGTAACTGGTAGAAAATCTACATGAGCCGAGGTCCCTGAAATACATGGTGAGGAAAATAAGATGAGAACTCAACTTTGGGGAAAAAAAAAAAAAAAAAAAAAAAAGAAGTGCAGCTGCTCTTTCATGAGCCTAAGATCCATGGAAACCGGATGTAAATGAACGTCAACCGTGAATAAGAAGCTGTGGATCATCACTCCCACGCATTCCTTTCCAGGTATTTCCTGAACAATTATTTTTGCCCTGTTGACAAGGGTTGGAGAAAGGGTGGACGAGGAAGCAGTGGAAGCAGTGGATGGGCTGGGGCTACTGCCCTCCGTGTGTGCTGCCACTGTGTGCCAGCCTCCTGTGTCCCAGTGACTCATGTGGAGACAGAGGGGAGCAGGTGCAAGCCCTCTGCCTCTGAATTTCCCACATGGAAGACGTTTTCTCATTTTTCTCACAGCACAGTCTGTTGTGCACTGTGGCTTTCTGGAGAGGAGTTCGTTTGTTGAGAATAGTTCCTCAAGACTGGTGGGAGGGAAGGCAGGTGTGAGCTCTCCAAAGCAGGATTGTCTTTCAGCAGGGTGTAGAACCCTTATTAGGGCCGTAATTGTGACAATTTAAGATGCCATTGGGAAGCCAAGTCATATGAGCTATGCATGCCGTTCCTTCCAAATTCCTGGTAGAGATCTTCAATTGCTACCCAAAGACAGTCTGTTCCTCTCTCACTTTTTTTTTTCTTTGTATGTGATAAGCCACACCTTTGGCTGTATGTCCTGGAGGAAGTATGTATGGGGAAAGCTTGGGAATTTATTAGGGGTATTTCAAACCCCACAAGGCGTTGATTGGCGGTGATGTAACTGCTTTTCCCCATAACTGCTAATTGGCGCTTTGCCCTGTAAGGTGAGTGCAGACAACAAGGCCACACAGTACAAAAAAAAAAAAAAGTGTTAGACAGGCAGGGATCTCCCTAGACATTGGGATTGGGGAGGGGGAGGGGTACTGAGCAAGAAAGGTCCCAAGAACTTTGGGACAAAAAGGAAGGAGTGGATGGCAGAGAGAACATGGGCATGCCACCTGTGTTGTTCCACTCAGGTTAGCTTCTCCGATGTTTGAAAGAGACCCCATGGCCACAGAAATTCTTATAAGGCATTTAGTCAGGGCTGGCTTACAGTTGCAGGCCTTTTGTCCCTTGTCATCATGGCAAGGAGCATGGCAGAGTGCAGACAGGCATAGTGCTGAGAAGTAGCCGAGAGTCCTGCATCTGGATCCTCAGGCACAGGAAGAGAAAGATTCTGGGCCTAGCCTGCACCCTTGAACCTCAAAGCCCACCCTCAGCAAATTCCTTCAGCAAGGGCACGCCTACTCCAACAGGGCCACACTTCCTAATCTTTTCAAATAATGCTACTCTCTGGTGACCTGGTGACTAAGCATTCATATCTATGAGCTTATGGGGGCTACTTTTGTCCAAATCAACACAAATGTCCAAACAATAAGGCGCTGTCATAGAAGACTCTAAGTTTCCATACTCCCCTATCCCATTCTATGTTCTTTCTGTTTGCTGCACCCAGTGATGTGTGGGTGCAGCAACCCCTTGTTACGTGGTTAGAGAACGCCCTATGAACTATTAGGTGAGTGTTGCCCACTTCAAAGATGGCTTATCTTCTTTCAACAAGAATAAGAATAAAGTAATGGGAGTGAAAATCACTAAAATGCAATATATATTACATATGTACACAGATATACATACATATATGGGATTTTCTTTTTTTTAAATTTTTAAAATTTTTTATTTTATTAATTTATTCTTGTTACATCTCTATGATTATCCCATCCCTTGTATCCTCCCATTCTCCCCTCCCTCCCATTTTCCCCTTATTCCCCTCCCCTATGACTGTTCCTCAGAGGGATTACCTCCCTCTGTATATGCTCATAGGGTATCAAGTCTCTTCTCGGTGACCGGGATTTTCAAAGGAAAAAAATAAGCAGTGTCACAAATACCATGTCTAATCTATGTACTGAGACAAAGACATCCTCTTTGTGACCTCTAGTAAGTCTCACAGAGCTCTGCTACCATCCTGTACTACAGATGATACGTCAAGAAATGATAGGTATTGTTCATAATCACACATGAGATTGAAGATATGCACTACAGTCTGTGATTTCCACTTCATGTTTAATTTTTGTATTATTTGTTAAAGTGTCATTGGGCATTTGGTTGGCTTTTTATTTTTATTAATTTTTATTTTTAAGTTATGTGTGTGGCAGAAGGTATGTGTGTGTGAGCACAGTGATTGTGGAATCCAGAAGAGGGAGTCAGGTCCCTAGAACTGAAGTTTCAGGTGGTTGTGAACCACCTGACACAGAACTGGGCTCAGGTGATGTGGGATAGCTCTTAACCTCTGTCCAGGCCTGGGTTTCTGTGCCCTTGATGGAGATGCCCAGGTAATGCCTGTATATGTTCCTGTTTGAACTTTGCTCCCAAATCAGTGCTACAGAATAGTTAATCCCACTGCACAGAACCTTATCTGACTCCCTTGTATGTTCCTTAAGCCCAGAGAATCGCTGACGTCTTCTGAGTTCACAGAATGACTGAATAAGTCAACTAAGACAGTGAGGTGGACAGAGCCTGGCTCCTTAGCTGGGTGCGTCCACCCCACAGCCTGCTGGGGAAAACAAACGTTTGCTGAGAGATTTAGGAGACAGCTCGGTCTGTATTGACTTGCCATGCAACCACTGGGATTGGAGTAAACATCTCTCTTTGAACCTGACCAGCACTGATTGCCTGGACTGGTTAGCACTGAGTGCCAGGCATCCTCCTGCCTCCACCTCTCCAGGGCTGTGTTTGCAGGTGTGTGCATTGCTGTGGCCACCTAGATATGAAACTGAGGTCCTCCTGCTAGTGCAGCGAGAACTTCACTCACAGGACCACTTCCCCAGCCCTGCACCTGACCATTCATAGGAAAAGCTTGCCCTGGGATGTCTAAGACTTAAAGCAGAGACAGAAAACTCCTGTGAAGAGAAAAGGCTCAGGTTCTGAAGCTGCCCCCTCCCCACTCTCCCTCCTCCCTAATGAAGATAAAATACAGTTCTCACAATGTCATTAGATGTATAAAAATGGAACAGAGTTAAGTGCTCGGCAATCGAGAGGTGATTAACCGCATTGTGGAAGGCTGCGCCACCACTAAAAATGTCTGCCGCAGAAATAAAACGTACAAACAATAGAGGAAGAGTTCAGATTACCAAATTTAGCTTACCTCTGCTTTTGTGCAGTATATATATGTGTGCATTTATAAACTCATAAAGTGCTGAAGAAAACATCAGCATATTACTGGTTTTGGGTGCCAGGGTTGTGGCTGGGTTTGACCCTCTACCTTGCATTTATGTGTAGAATTCTTTTGTATAATAGAAAGTTTGATTTGGAAAACATTTTTAAAATGCAAAGGCTTTTGCAGCTTGAGAGGATAAAATGCAGAAAGGTGTCCTGCAGAGAGCAGTGGTCACTTAAGGGAGTGGCTCTTCCTCCCAGAGGCCTCCTTTGCCATCAGGCTCTGTGGCACCCACTACTCAGGGCCCTTTAAAGCTGACTCCCTCACCCCCTGTGAAATCTTCAAACGCAAGAGCAGGAACAAGCGGTCTTGTTTTTTTTTTTTTTTTTTTTTTTTTTTTTTAGTTTTTTCTGTTCAACTGAGACAGGCTGACATTTTCAAAAGCGCCTTAATACTCAGAGAGCAAAAAGGTAATAATTACAGAAAATATAGGAGACATAATGGTTGTCATGTTTAAAACACAAGCTCACACTCCTCTAAAGGGCTGGCTGCCTGCTTGTAGCATCCAGCGCTCATCTCCCACCCCTAGACTGCATCTCCCCACCCCTAGACTGCTGGCTTCCCCTCCTGAGGAAACCGATGCCCTTCTGTGATCAGAATCTCTTAGGCCAATTACTCATCTATTAAGCCAAGGTTGAGAGACCTCCGCTAAAGCTCTGCCCAACTGAAGCTGGCCCCATTTGGTTTTCTTCCAAGTGCAGCTGTGGTTCAGACAGACAAGGTGAGAGTCACTGTCCTTTGCTAAAGAGCCTTGCCTCACATTATATACCTCCACATACTCTACCTCCCTCCCTCTCTCTCTCTCTCTCTCTCTCTCTCTCTCTCTCTCTCTGTGTGTGTGTGTGTGTGTGTGTGAGAGAGAGAGAGAGAGAGAGAGACAGACAGACAGACAGACAGACAGACAGACAGACAGACAGACAGATTTCGCCTATAGAGATCTCTCTACAAACCAGTGACTATCTCTTGTCTATAAACGGAGAAGCGGCCATATTTCAAAGTTTATCTATCACCAGATCATCACATTAAAATCCACGAGGTAGGTGCTCACTGTCAAAACTGCAAGCAGGCGGTGACAGAATATCTTCAGAGTTCTCCGTGTTCCCTCAGAAGCTAGAAACTCAGGAGGCAGCAGAACTTGTCGCTTCTCCCTGCTGTGGGTTGTGGAGTTCCCCTGCATCAGCACTTCCTATTGCCTGAAATAATCCTGCATATATACACCCAGGGCAGCAGCAGCACCTCTCCCCACTGAGAGAATGGAACCCTGCTTGTATTCTCTTTGCAGTTTACACTTTAACACCGACCCACATTAAAACTAACTACAGCCTTTGCCTTTGTCTCAGTAAAAAGCTTGAAGAGGGACTTGTTTTTCATGGCTTCTTGCTTTGTTTGTTTTTGTAGTCCTTGTGCATGCTAGGCAGGTACTCTGCCACCAAGCTATAGCCCCAGCATTTCATTGCTTCTCCTTTTGAGACAGGATCTCACTAAGTTGCCCAGGCTGGCTGAGTGAGAAATTACAGACCTCTAGGTATCTGGGGTTATAGGCTCACTAGACCCAGCTCCCCCACATGGGTTTCAGAAGAGTGTCTTGCATTGTGACAGAAGTTAAATAAATAGTTTTTGTGTATTTGAATACATATATTTTAGTAATCATAGAAAAGATTCCTAAAGGGTTTGGGTTCGGGTCAGCTGGTAGAAGTTGTCAAGAGATTCATTTACACTGTAGCTAACCACGGATGTTCTGAGGTAGAAAGACTGGCTCATGCGTGTGATCCCAGCACTCAGGAAGCTGAGCCAGGAGGACTGTCATCAGTCTGAGGCCATTCTGGGTTACAGTGTGAGATGTAAATAGTCCAAAAGAAAAGCCTGGAGAAAGATGGCCCAGAAATTAAGAACAGGTACTGCTCTTGCAGAGAACCCTAGTTTGGTTCCTAGCACTTACATCAGGCAGCTTACAACAAACTCTAACTTCTGCTCTAGAGCCTCTGATGACGTCTTCTGGACTGCACCAGTACCTGTATATCATCATCATCATCATCATCATCATCATCATCATCATCATCATCATCCCTCTGTCTCTGTGTCTCTCGTCTCTCTGTCTCTCTGTCTCTCTGTGTCTCTCTCTGTCTCTCTGTCTCTGTCTCTGTCTCTCTCTCTCTCTCCCTGTCTCTCCTGTCTCTCACACACACAACACACACACCTATACTCCTGGGCATATACCCAAAAGATGCTCCCCCATACAACAAGGACATTTGCGTAATAGCCAGAATCTGGAAACTACCTAGATGTTCCTCAACCAAAGAATGGATAAAGAACCTGTGGTACATTTACACAATGGAATACTGCTTAGCTACTAAAAACAAAACAAAACAAAACAAAACAAAAAACAAAACAAAAAAACAAGGATATCTTGAAATTTGCAGGCAAATGAATGGAACTAGAAATGATCATCCTAAGTGAGGTAACCCAGATCCAGAGAGAGATACATGGTATATGGTATATATTAGCCCAACATAGACATCCTCGGAAAGACTCCACCCAGCACAGCATCAGGACAGATACTGGGACTCACTGCTGGGCTATGGGTGAGAGTGATGTGGAAGAATAGGTGGATGAAGGACCCAAAGGGTTCAGGAGCCCCACAAGAAGACCTTCAAGGCCAGTAGATCTGGACCCAGGGGACCTGCACAAACTGTTGCACCAAGCAAGGACAATGCACGCAGTAAACCTAGACCCCCTGTTCAGATCTAGCCAATGGACAGCTCATTCTCCATGGTTGTGAGGAGAGTGGGGAGAGCCTCTGACATGAACTTTGGTGCCCCCAATTTGATCACTTCCCCTTGGTGGGGAGGCCAAGGGGGCACACAGAGGAAGGGGAAGCAGGCTATCTGGATGAGACCTGATAGGCTGTGGTCAGATGGTGGGGGAAGGGGTCCCTTTCTGTCAGAGATCTAGAGGAGGGAATAAGGCAGAAGAGGGAGGGAGGATGGAAATGGGAAGATACAAGGGGGGGAGGATAAAAATCGGGATGTAATCTGAATAAGGTGTAATAAAATAAAATTAAAGAAAGAAATGTAATAATTTGAAAGTCCAAATAAATAGTAATTAATAAATGTCCTCAGTGTGCACAGTTTAATGTTGCAATAAGCTGGCTTATGAAACACTGTTCAACATATTCTAATCAAGATGAAAAGCTGCTTTGGGGTACTATCATAATGGAGGATCGTGTGAACGATGCTGGACTGAATTTGCTATCTTGTAAACATCCTTCCTCCTTTATTTTTCTGGCCCCTGTAAGTTCAAATGGAGACAAACTGTCTTAGTGAGATAAGGTTTCTTTTTTCCTGTTCCATTCGCTCAGCCTGCCAGGGCACACCAGGCTATCTCCATGTGGTCCATGCCCATCACCTCTTCTTCTTCTCTCTTGTCTGCCCGCCTTTCTTGACTCTCACTGTTAAGCTATAGTGAGTATATAGTTAAGAAGAGTGCTAAGGAACACCAGCAGCCATTGAAATAACCAGCGCCTCCTGGGGAATCTCTGAAACACGCATGTTGTATTGAGGAATAATTTGCCTGTGGCTTAGTTAATACTTGTGCTAAGTTTCTCACCCACTTCCTCCCTTAAAAGGCTGGCTTTCTCAACTTGAGCTTTGCTTTCTGAATCTCCTTCTTCAGCTACGTATCCCACCTGTTTCACTTAAATCCTTTTTGCAGACTCCAAGCTACTTCCTCTGAAACCAATTTATACAGTGACAGATGGGGGCTCCAAAGGGATGTCTCCATTCACATCCGGCAAGGCGTCTTTATGGGGAGAACATGTGACACAAACTCAGTAACGTACACAGAAATCCAACTTCTGTGACTCTTAATTTCCATTTCTAACGATCTCTTCAGGCTGAGATGGGGGCATCCCGGCTCCTTCAACGCATCCACTAATGAACGATGAATTTACCTTACCAAGCAGTATGCAGTTCATCTCCTTCTTTGAATGTTTTTAACCATCTGTGTCCCAAGCGCTACTTGAGAAGGACATAATTCATTTCAATTAACTAAAGTGGTAGCTTCATGGTTAGGTTTTTATTTTCTTGTTCTTTTGTGAGCCATTGAATATTTAGGAGTTTTAGTTTGATTGGTTCATTCCTAGTTTGATTTCCTTGCTTGTTAACATATTGCATGTCATTGGTTTTTGTTTTTGTTTTTTGTTTTTTGTTTTTCTTCTTCTTCTTCTTCTTCTTCTTCTTCTTCTTCTTCTTCTTCTTCTTCTTCTTCTTCTT
>OU015755.1:86684492-86710652 GCA_907169655.1 Acomys percivali | reverse complement strand
TTCTTCTTCTTCTTCTTCTTCTTCTTCTTCTTCTTCTTCTTCTTCTTGATTTTATGAGACTCAGAATGTTATCTTGGCTTCTTTCTAACAGGAGCATGGCAGAAAACTAAGGGCTGAATCGTCACGGAGTCTGTCATGCCATCCCAGGATTGATGTGGTCTTCAGTTCTGCAAGCCTAACACACTTTGTGAGGAGGGGAAACTGAGGCCCAGAGTGGATGAGTGATTTCCACAAAACCACGAACGTGGTTGGCATTTTCCACATACTGTTCTGTGTGTGTTTCATCTGTTCACTAGTGTTAATTCAGCTGGATGTTTCGTGTACATCTGCTGCTATTAGGAACTATTTTATATAGGGATCTAGACTAGCGGGTCATGGGGGGCAAACTTTGAAGTGAGGCCACATAGTTCCCAAACCTTGCTTTTCATACATTTACACATCGAGTCACCTTTTGGCAGAAATAGTGTGTTTACATATTTATATTTAGTCTCAAGCTCAAAAGTAGGATGTGTGCAAGCACATGCACACATATACAAGTCCCACACACACAGAGATCCTGTGCGCGAGCGCGCACACACACACACACATACACACACACACACATACACACACACACATACACACACACACACACACACACACACACACACACACACGTCCCACGTATGCAGGGTTTCCTTTTATCTGCAACGCTCAAGCCTCTCCACTAAACAAGGAAAGGATGACTAACAGTCCCTTCTGCTTAGTTGATTAGCATAATACACATTCCTGCAAATGGAAACCCATTGCCCTTGCTAATCTTAACAGTCCCACATCAGCAGCTATTTCAAGAAGAAGCAATTCCCATCTGTTAGAGAGACACAGTGACGGGCGCACATCTCCTAATCTTCATACCACCCTGTTGTTATGTGATGGAGAAACAGCACGATTTCCTTCTCTAATTCTGGAAAGTATTCTGTGAGCCAAAGCTTGCAGGGGACTTGATGCCTTCTTGGTAAGAGATGACTGCTACCTTGGCCCTGGTGACCCCAGCTGAGACTTCAGCTGAATGCAGCAGTCAACCTGTTTGCTCTGTGGGTTCTTCTCTGAAGTCCAGAGTCTGGCCATACCTTTTCTGCTGTTTCCTGTATTTTTCCTTTAAGGAAAGGCGCTATCCTCACCTGGTAGAGTGGTCACTCACACCATCTTGTCTTGACTCTGACAGACATAGATCGTTACCTGACCAGAGATGATCCATTATTGTGTTCCAGCTGTGTAGATGTAGAGGGACTGCCAGGCATGGGTGAATGACCAGGAGGTTTTCTTGTGAACATGTACCTGAGTCAGTGAGGAAGAGGAGATTTCTGTTTAAAAACTTGAAGATAAGCTGGGCGTGATCACGCACGCCTTTAATCCCAGAACTCGGGAGGCAGAGGCAGAGGCAAGTGGATCGCTGTGAGTTCGAGGCCGGCCTGGTCTACAAAGTGAGTCCAGAACAGCTAAGGCTAATACAGAGAGACCCTGTCTTGAAAAACAAAACGAACAAACAAAAAACAAAGCCTTGAAGATAGGTGTGTACTCTTATCCTAGCACTGTTGAGATGCTGCAAGCCTTTGCTGGCATGGGAACTGCGTCTGCCTCACACCTTAATGAGAGAAGAAGGAGGAGGAGGAGGAGGAGGAGAAGGAGGAGGAGGAGGAGGAGAAGGAGGAGGAGATTGCTTCAAGAAAGAGTAGAGATATAAACCCTTAAATTGGGCCACAGCCACTTAGAGCTAGGGTCTAAATTTGGGATTTCTGTGGCTTAAACATATGCAGAACAAAGTTTTTGCTGCATGAACTCCTTAACCTAAGAATTGAAGGGGCTCTTAAGGGTATATTCTTTGACCTGGCATGCAATGCCAGGCTGAGATGCTTGTACACTTGTTTATGGCTGGTCTCCATGCTCTTCCCCTGTTATAGGCTCTCTGTGGCGGACAGCACATTGTTACCACACTTGTCAGTCTGTTTCACCACTGGGCAGATGGCACTTCCAGATAGTCTGTTTTCCTAATCTCAAATTGTCTGCTTAAATTTTCCCTCCATTAATCCCTCTGATGGTCTCTGGAGCTTCAGAGGAAGTCCGCTTGCTTCTCTGAAATAATTGGAGACAGTTATCTTGACTCATTTCCTCCAAACATTTCTTTAACTTGATTCACATGCTAATCGATGGCTCTGTTCTCCAGCCTGCCCACACAGTGGCTCACAGACAGCCTCCTTTGGAAGCCCAGCTCTCCCCTCAGTTCTTAGGAGCTCCTTCCCGGAAAGGCCCAGGGCACTGTGCTGGGCTCTGTGCCTTCTGTGTCTGCACCCGCTTTCCCTTGGAGATGGGCATGCGGAGTCTGGTTATTCAGCTTTTTCAACTCATTTTCCTAATCTATAAGTGGAATGTATTTTTTCCCTCTGAGTTGAGAGATTTTTTTTTCCCTTCAAATTTATTTTTTGACAATTTCATACATGTATAGAATGCATTGTGGTCATACTCGCTCTCCATCTTCTCTTTCTTATCCCACTATCACTGTCATTGGTTTCCTTTTTCAGACTCTTTATAGTGCTCTATCACAGCGGAATTCATCATCTCTGCATGAGGCATGGTGTACCCCAAGCTCCCTTGTGGTCAGGCCCTGCAGGCTATACATACACCCAGGAGGCTTGGACAGCCTCTGAATTTGGCAAGCTCAAACAGGTTCTACCTTCTGAGCACTTCTGTGTTTCCCATTAAAATGCTGACAGCAATGATAGAGGGGGTGAGAGGGGGGAGGGGATAAACTCATCTTTGGCCCTGAGCATTTTAAGTACATTTTCTTGTTAAATTAATAATAAATATAAAATTGAGTTATAATGTTTTTTTTTTTCAAAAAGTCATAAAGGTAAGTCAGAGAACAGGAATCCAATCAGTGCAGAAACACTTATAGAAACCCAAATAGCTAACTCGGAGCCTGTGGTTCTGCTTCCTTAGAGCAACCAATCAGGGTAGCCTGCTTATATCCCCCATCCCTGTCTACATGTGTGTATTTTCATACACACATACACATACACACACACACACACACACACACGCACGCACGCACGCACGCACGCACGCACGCACGCATGCACGCATGCACGCACGCACACACATACATCATATTGAATCAACATATTTACCGGTGGACATGGCAAGTAATTGTGGAGTGTCTGCCATGAGTCAGGCACCCACCATAGGCTTTAGAATGTGAATGAACACATCAGACAAAGCTGGCTGTGATTTTTCTGTGGAATTGTCAACTGAGACAATCGAGAATGCCCTGGGAAGAGAGTCTCAATGAGGAATTATCTAGATGGGGGGGCGCGGCTGGGGAGCGGGGAGGCGTGTCTACAGGAGATTGTCTTGGTTGCCTTAATCGATGCAGGAATATCCAGACTGAAAGTGCCTGTGATTGCACTGCTCCAACAGAGAGCTGGAAGACGAAGAGACAGGTGAAGCTCATGGGCCCACCTGCCTGTTGTACACGGCTGCTAAGAGAGACGTCTTGTGTCAGAGAAGGTGGAGGATGAGGTGGTCTGCTGATCACACACAATGAATCTAAGCATCCCGTTCCATTGATGGTGAAAACCAGACTGCCCTCAGAATGGTGTATGTGTAAGCACCCTTGAAATATTTTCAAGGCTGCATTTTTATTGGGACGCTCAGGCTGAAAGCCCACGGTACTCAGAGGACCATCATTTGTTTTGTTCTGTTCTTGTGTTGAGATGAGATCTCACACTGTAGCTCAGGCTAGCCTTGTACTCACACAGACCTCTTACCTCCATCTCTCAAGAGCTAAGAGACGCTATGCCTGGCTACTAGAGAGAGGCATTTTTTTAAAAGGCGTGTGTGTGTGTATGTGTGTGTGTGTGTGTGTGTGTGTGTGTGTGTGTGTGTGTGTAGATGACCACCAAGGCCAAAGGAGGCATTGGATTTCCCTAGTGCTAGAGCTGCAGATATTTATGAGTTATTTGATGTGCGATCCAAGCTCCAGTCCTCTGATAGAGCAGTAACTATTGAGCTATTTCTCCAGTGCCAGTGGGGCCCTTTCTTGACCCATCTTATCCTAACACACATTGCACACTACCTACATAGTGTTTACCTTGCCTGATGTTCTTCTTTGTATATTTGCTATATATAACAGAACTGTGGATTCCTCTTGTTAAAAGGTACATGCCACAAGCACAAGATCTTAGTGAGCCTCTTAGTAGCACAAGGCCAGGCACTCAGTCAATACCAAAACTATATGCACAGGCATTTATGCATGCTAGCTTTGTTTTGAACAAGATAGATTTCTCAAAAGTGTTGTTGTTATCACAAATTGTATTTTTAATTGTACTAATATTACCAGATTAATTTCTTAAAAGATGAAAGTGATCCATGCTCCCACCATGACTTCATGAAAGCAGCTGTGCCTTGTATCAGCCAAAAACATTCGGTGATCTTTAGCCTTTGATGCTTAACTTCAAAACTCCTTTTAAAAAATTCAATCTCTCTGTTTCAAACAGCTACTAATAGCTGAAGCAACTCACACACTGTTAAAAAATGAACCTGCACATCAGCTAATAAACAGTTTGTTGGGGTTCTTTCAGATTGCCTTACAGATGGGACTCAGTTTCGACTTCTAGGGTTATTTGATGTTTTGAACGTTAGTAGTCTGTCAAGGAGAGATTTAAGTCTGCAGCCTATTTTATTTTTGTGCCTGGGAACTGGGAATCACTGAGAGCTCAAGGCGTGCCTACTAAATACCTGGTGGGCTTTTCACAAAGAGATTTATGAGATGGAGTTCTGTAAATCTGTATTTTAAAAATGCACGCATGTTGAACCATTCTGGAAGAGTGATGTGAATAATGGGATAATTAGTGTGATAAATGCTGAACTCATATTGGAAATAATTTACTTCTGAGTAAAATCTATGAAGCCGCCGCTGCAGCCTTCCAGCAGAGACTCTACGTCTCCATTCAGCAAAGAAAGGCATACATCCTGACCCCTTCAGTGAGCTCTGGAAAGCCTCACCCTCTTCTGCTACTTCTCTGAATGCCCTCTCCCCTGTATGTGTGGCTTTGAATGTTTTCATCTGGTCAGGATATTTCCTCCATCCTCCAAGAGTCAGAATGTGTTGAAAGGAAGACTCGCACACAGGCTGGGATTGTGGGTTCAGATGCCCCATGTGCTACCATTTATGTGGTATTACCTAACTCTCTAATCTTATTGTGCTGGTCTCTTCCACCACACATTCAGTGGCTACAGAAAGGCTTGTCATTGAGCTAGAGATGGGATGGCAGGTGAGGCCAAAGGGAAAAGCTTTCAAAAAGCCTACTATGTGTGAAAAAGAAAACGTATCCTCAAAACCTCCTCTCTAACAAATCAAGCCAGCAACAACTGTTCAGACCCCATCCCTGCGGAAGGCATGTCCCCCATTTCTTTCCCAGAGTTCCAAATTCTGAACCCTTCTCAGAGTGCACGATGTCATGTGCCTAGTGGAGTTAACCAGAATGAGTTTATAAAGTCCTTATTTATATCCTACTTAAAATGAATAGCCATTTGCTTCTGTGCGGAGATATCAATGCCGAAGATTAGGGGAGACACTTGGCCCTCACTGGAGGTGGTGACTAATATGAGGTTTTATAGCAAATTAACCTGACTTGGAATTCTAAACTATTAGTTGGGGTAAGAAGTGGTGGGAGTCCACATCAGAGGATCTGTAGGAATACTGATAAGAGTGATTGTGATGTCACATGGATATAAAACATACAGGCAGAATGTCCTGGTCTGGTAAGATAGTTCATGATAGAAGACAAGCATGTGCTCATAGGCCAGATCCACAGACTAAATTAGGCCACAGTTCATGTAACCCTCTGTGGGACAAAGAGCCAATCTATCTGTGCTGTGACTGGACAGCACCTAGGTCCTTCCTGCTCCACATCACGTGCACTATGCTGAACAAAATCATATGATGGAAAACACCTTGCCACCTCGGAAAGGGTATAGAAAGTCAGGTGTCTCCTTTATCTTCTAAGTCTCCTTAGGGAGACTGCTCAGGGATTTGGTTTGCAGAGGGTATCTGCTCTCTACAGCATTCATTCCTGCCTCCCCCTGTGATCCCTTTTGTGGAGGCTACCTCTCTCTTCCTAGCCCTCTCTCGCATGCATTCTTGTTAGTGAAACTCCCTTCCAGACTTTGGAGGGAACCCTTCCTTCCCTTTAACTTTCCACCATGTTTCGTTCCCCACTGTGTCTAACATCTTCCCTCTTACCCCAAGGCCTGGGCATGGCCTTGAGGCTCTTTCATTATAACAAGCCTTATTCCTGAAGGCACTTCATGTGTGCTTTTCCTATGCAGACTGCTTGCTTCTGTTTTGCTTCGTTTTAGTGGCTCAGCTGTTTTAAGCACTTGCCACCAAGCCTGAAGACACGGTTCAATCCCTGAGACCCACAGAGTAGAAGAATAGAACCATATCCCGAGTGTTTTCCACACACACACACACACACACACACACACACACACACGTAATAAAAATTAAAAAAACAAAATAAGGCAGAGGCAGAACATCGAGTAACAGTATCACTGTTTAAAGAGATTGTATTTGTCACTTTTCTATTGCTACGATAAGATATAACACTATGGTCAAGGCAACTTAGAGAAGAAACCGTTTATTTGGACTGACAGCTCCAGGGTTTTAGAGTCCACGATGGCTGTGCGAAGGTACAGAGGTGGGAGAGCCATCTGAGAGCTCACACCTCGACTGCAAGCAGGAAGCAGAGAGCAAGCTAGAAATGATATGAGTCTTTAAACTCTCAAGCCCACCCTCTTTAACATATTTCTTCAGCAAGGCCACACCTCCTAAGGCCACACAAGCAGTGCCACCACCTGGAGACTACATATTTAAATGTCTGGAGTAAGAAGACATTTCAGGAAGTCATTCCACTAACTAGACAATGAAAATCAAGCCTAATTTCTGGGACAAGACAGAAAACAAGGATATGGCCAGCTATATAGCATACCTGTAATCCCAGCGCTTGGGAGACTGAGACAGTAGAATCATGAGTTTGAGATTAGAGACTATATATCAAGAAAGTAAAGCAAGCAACCAAACAAACCAAAAAAAAAAAAAAAAAAAATCGCATACATTTCAAACCTATAGCAGAAAAATGTAAATATAAATTTCTAACAAACTCAAAGCAAATAAATAATAAATACAAAGAAAATGAAGTACATATCAAATAAGAAATTGAAATGTAAAACATATGGACACATACCACTGTACTAAATTTAGTGAAAGCAAATACCTCGGATGGAGAAAACCTATTAGAATGAATAAACAAAGCAAAACAAACAAACACATCATTTTAAAACTCTCCAAAGCACAAGAATCAGTTTTAAACACATGCAAGAATAATAACGCCAAAAACAAAAGGGTAGGAAAAGATTACAGAAAAACATTCATCAAAGAAATGTTTATAGTTTTATGTAAAAAGCAGGAACGCTGGACCAGAAGGCACACAGCGTTACCAGAGACAAAGGAAATCATCTCATAGCACTGAAAGGCTTATTCACCACGAACACAGATGCTTTTAAATTTCTAATTTTATAGAAATTCAATTTTTTAAAGAAACTATGGGCAAGATCACAAAATGAAGTGACCTAAGCGGGCATGAATAGGCACAAAGTCCACAGCAGCTGTAGAAAAATATTATTTTCTAGCACTTGTAGAATATTTATTTAAAATACTACTCTGTATTGGGTCATATCAATTTTCCATGAATTCCAAATGTTTAAAAACCTATAAAGTATTTTCTGTGGCCACTAATCAAATTATTCTATGACCCAGTGGCTCATATATTAGGATATGAAGAAATTTATTTCAGAATAGAATATAGACAAGATCATAATGGACTCTGGAGCATATTTTAAGCCAGTACAAAAGGAAAATATATAAGAAAAGCTGTGGCAGGTAGCTGAAGGAAATTTGTAGTTACAAATGCAAATAATAGAAAATAAAAACCTAAAATTAACAAGATGAATGTATGTTCATTTACTCTTTGCTGCACTCAAGTGCTCAACAAAAGCAACGTAAGTAAGGAAGGGTTTGTTGTGGCTTATTCTCCTAGGGGACGGAGCCGGACATTGTGATTGGAAAGGCATGGTTGGTTAAAGAGGCAGGAGGTGGCTGGTATACTGGACTCAGTCTGTAAGTAGGGAGTAAGCAGGAAGTGAGGCAGGGCTATGTTATAAAAACTCAGGATCCATTCTCTCGGCCGCTTCTTTAATCAGGCTCCAGTTCCTAAAGGTCCTAAGACTTTTCCGAATAGCGCCTCTGTCTGGGAACTGAATATTTAAATGGCTGAGCCTATGTGAGACATTTTTCATTCATACCACAATATGCTGCCCTGCCTCCTGGTGGCTCATGGCCACCTCGGGATGCACAGTGCCTTTGTGCTAACGCTTGAAGACCCCTTAGTCTTTAACAGTCGAAAGTCCCAAAATGGTCACAAGTTGAAACTCTCTTCTGGGACTCAGGAAGATCTCTTGACTGCCAACACTTGTAAAAATCACAACAGTAGCTTCATGCTCTGACACGCTGAGTACAGAGTAAACACTTCCACTCCCAAAGGGAGAAACGGGGCACAACAAGAAAACATTAACCAGTGCAAGACTGAAATCCAATAAGGTGAACACAGAGTCTACAGTCCCATGTCTACATCTAGGACTTGCGATTAAATTTATCTAGGCTGAGAAAGAACATTTTATATGGCCCCATCCCTCCAGCGTGTGCCCTGAGCACATGCAGCCTCTCTCTTAAGCTAGCCACCCCCTGAGCTTTCCCCAGCAGACAGCCCCACACTGTTCTGGTATCTTCACCATCCTGGGGTCTCCACTGCAACTCATATTTCACCTTCACAGTTTTATATAACGGGCTTGAAGGACCTCCGTGTGGGGATTCCAAAGCTGCCACACACCGCCTGGCCTCCTCAGAGCTATAGTGCAAGACGTCATGACTCCCCATATCTTGCGTCTTTCGTGCCCGCGATAGCAGTAGCACAGTAACACGTGGACAATGCTGTCAAGTTCTGTTCCTAGCTTGGGATGGAGCCGGGTCTCCATGAATCACACTTAAGAGTAGTAATAGCCTCTGCTTGCTGACCCTGGAGAAGCACTTCCCTTGGTTGTTGCTTTCGAAGAGCAAGAGATTTCTTGAGTTGCAGTCAGTGTGAGCTCTCTTCCTCTGAATGCATTTACGTTTTCACAGGATGGAGCCTTCAGCGGGAGTGATGGGTGGCTTCTGGCCCCAACTGCCTTTCCTGGTGTCCCAGTCCAGAGCAAAAAGGACCTTTCTCTTCAGCCGCTGCGGCCTTTCCCAGCCTACAGCTTTGCTTGTGGTAACTGCAAACTTGTTCAAGCTCTTTTCCTTGAGAAACTGTATGTTTTGAATATCCCTCTGCCTGATTTGTTCTTTTTCACTGCACACCTGGATAAGAGTGGAGCGGCAGTCATTCCACAGCTGGGAAGCTATCCTGCCTTTGAGGTTTTTTTTTTTTTAAGCCAAATGAATTAGTTCCTCTCCATCAAAGCTAGTCTCCTTTGTGTTCTCAGGACACCAGCAGAATTCAGCCAGATTCTGTGCAAGAATACCACGTCAGTGGCCTTTATCCTGATACTGGGAGGGGCCTCTCTGCTAGTCTTCACAGATCATGTTTCTCTCAGCATTTTTATTTTTATTTTTTTTATGGTGTGGCTACCTAATGCATGGCGTAAAACGTTGAAAAGGGGTGATGTTTTCAGTAGATGTTGCTGACAGTTTTATCTACTTGGTAAGATATAAAAATATGAACTTGGTCTCTCTCTCTCTCTCTGTGTGTGTGTGTGTGTGTGTGTGTGTGTGTGTGTGTGTGAGAGAGAGAGAGAGAGAGAGAGAGAGAGAGAGAGAGAGAGAGAGAGAGAGAGAGAGAGATGTTGTTCTCTTTTGTACCCCCAGGGTATCTGATCTTGAACCCACTAATTAGCTGTGTATAGACCTAAACTCTTCACCCTCTTATCTCTACCTCACAAGTAATGGGATTTCAGATGTGAGCCACCATGCCCAGCTCCATCTCTATTTCTAGCCATACTTAAATGACATTTTCAGATAGATCACATCTAAATGTCAGAGTCAATTCAATAGGACTTTTATAAGCTACGAAGAGAAATGTATTCATATTTTTGTCTTTGCTACATTTTTTATTAAAAAAGCTGAAAGTACATAGTATTCCAAAGAAAAAGCCTGAAATTTGATTACATAAAAATTCAGAACTCTCTATGCATCCCATGAGAGCATTAAGAGGAGGAGAAATCAACTCACAGCACGTGGAGGCTCTTCTAAACACATGCATTAGTGAAGGACCTGCCAGGATGCAGAGGTGCTCTTATTTATCGATAGTGAAAGAATATAAAACCCAACGGAAAACGACGAAGACCTTGAAAAGATAGGAAAACCAAATGGTCAGCATGAGCATACACAGGCACACCCACCTTCAGCCAGTAGTCTGGGGAAATGAAAGCTCAAAGCATGATGGGAGCCCCTTGAAGGAATAGTTCTGATCACTGCAGGTCTTGCTAAGAGTGTAGATCACTGAGGACACTTCTCCACTGTTGGACAGGGCATGAGGCAGAGCAAGTGCTGGAGACTGACTTTAACGTGCGTTCAAGGATGATGCAAGCGCCTGCAGTCTTCTTGGCTGCATTAGCTATTTTGACGTGGTGATTTGTGACTTGACATGGTACCTCAGGAAGGAAGAGTTTATTCTGGTTCACAGTTTGAGAGCACAGTACATCCTGGAAGTGATAGGAGGACTGTGAGGCAGCTGGTCACATTATATCCACAGTCAGGGAACAGAGAGAGGTGTGAGAGCTCACTCTCTGCTTTGTATGCAGGCCATAACCCGAGCCAGGAGACAGACAGCACTGTAAAAGCAATTTTGTTTTACTGCTCAGCTGTTATCTGGGTCGCTAACTGCCTCCTTCTGCTAACCTAGGCCTAGTCCTGGAAGCTTCTGGCCTCTGTACAATCTAACCTAGGCCTAAAATGTTGTAGCTTCTTAGACTTACTGCTTAATAAGCTCACCCTTACTTGCTCTTTCTGAGCTCTAGGCTGGCCAGTTTAACTCAGCTGTTCTGGTTGAAACTCTTCTCCCAGCTGACTTATTTAATCTGCCTTCTCTCTTGCTCTGGAATTACTCTGCTTGGCCGCGAACTAAATCAGCAATCTGCTCTAATCTTCTGGATTCTTCTCATTTTCTGGCTTGTTCTGTCTTCACCTGAGTTCTCTCTGTGTAACAGATATATCTATTACTGTCCTGGTAAAAACTGCCTCCTCTCTCTGAAAAACTGCCTCTTAAGTAACTTCCCTTTCCACTCTCTTCTCATGAGAGTTGGACATATCCTATTCTGTCAAATCTTCTCTGATTCAACATCTTTTCCGCCACTCAATTAGACATCACTTTCAAACACGGGTTCTTCTACAAACTAATTTTACCTTTGCTTGGGATTAAAGGTGTGTATCACCACACCTGGATCTAAGCTTTTCTTTTCCTGATACTTGCTCTATACCAGGCTGGCCTTGAACTTGATCTATTTTCCTCAGTCTCCGAGATCAAAGGCGTGTTTATATCCCAGCCAGATCACACAGACCTGGAAGATCTTTGGATGTGATCTCTTGCCAGAACAGTCATGTACTGACTTAACATAGCAACACCTACATTTAAGGGCAGGTCTTTCCACTTCAGTGAACCTAATTTAGATAATCTCTCAAAAGCTTCTTCAGAGACTCATATCCTGTTAATGTGGCAGTCAGCATTAAACTATCACATTGATCAGACCAGAACACATTATATATATAGTGATCTTAAGCTTAGGAAACTGGACCTTTCCTCAGAGCATCCATTGAGGAATTAGCCAAGTAGCAATTGAATATCTCAGCTTGCCTTCCTCTGAGCCTCTGCCTTTCCCTTGAGTAACAATTATCTACTTTTTAAAAGGTTTGTTTTTAATAAAAATCTGTGTGTGTGCACATGGGGTGTGTGTGTGTGTGCGTGCGTGTGTGCATGCATGCAGTTAACTGCAGGTACCCATAGAGGCTGGAAGAGGGCACTGGATTCCCTGGATCTGGAGTTACAGGCAGCTATGTACCACCTGACGTGGGTGGGAACCAAACCCAGGTCCTCTACCAAAGCTGAGCCTCCACATTTCCCAGGAGATGCAGTTTCCAAACCAATATGGCTGGGGGAGGGGGCATCAAGATTGCCATCTATCCATGGAAGAGTCTCTTCAATTGCTAGAACTCAGAGCATCAGGGGGAAAAATGACTTAAAATTGAATCTCAAGAAGACAGCCAAGAGATGAGGCTGTGTTGGGAACAGTGGTCTCCAGTGTCATGATCTAATGGATGGCTAATGATGCAAGCACATTGAATATCACAATATCATCAGGCATGGGCACAAACTGTCTGGAGAACTGAAGGTAGGGCCAACACTACTGCTCAGAGCTTTCAGTTAACCCAGTGGGAAACTCTGGTTTTATAGGTTCATCTTTGGCTGGTGGGTAGAATATCAATACACAAAGTGAGAAGCATGGGTTGTGATCCTGACCCCCAAAAGGACTAGTAGAAGGACTTCAATATTTTGAATCTTATACTCCCAAAGAGATCATAAGAAAATGGCCTCACTAGCCTAATAATCATGAGGGGAAATGATGAGCAATTTCAAGGAACCTGTTCCCAAATATGTAGATTTGTTGATTTGGGGTTGAGACCTAGAGCCTTTGTTATTCAAGCCCCTGAGAAGATTCTTGTGTAAGGACTTCATATGACCCATCTGAAAACATGAAATTACACTGGAAAAAATATGCCATCAAATATCTAATATTATTTGTAGTGGGACCAGAGAGCACCAAGAAACTATTGCCTTTAGGACACAGGATCAGATATTCAGCATTGCTGGATCCAGAGAGCACCATGAGAGATCAAGCTTCTAGCCTCAGTAGCCCTAGAAATTAATACAGGAGCCACAGCTTTGGCCCTAGATACCACTGCGACACAGGTGCTTTAGTTGTAGTGGTCTCAAAGGTCAAGGTGAAACTAGGGTTTGACTTTAGAGGTTCCAGTGTTCACTCTGAGCCTGTGAATCTAACCACTGCCCCAGTGAGTACCCAGAATGCTCAGGCTTCAGTGGGGCTGGCATTTGGAGGTTCCACATCCTGTGGGTTCATAGAATCTAAAAACAAATGGCCAGCATCTTGACTTCACCTGGCTGCTTTAGTATGTAGCATGCAACTCCTTGCACCACCCCCATCCTCCCAAGTCTTCTTGACACATAGCTAAGTCAATATGGCCGCCTCAGTGACTCTCATCAGGGTCCACGAGACCCCATAGCTGTACCTCATGTGATGATATAACATAGAGGATCATTTGTTTCCCAGCTGCTTAAACCTGATAACTGCTGGAATTCCTTGTTATTTTACAGAGCTTTGAAGCCATTCTCTGCTGGCCACCCGGGGTTAAGATGCCACACACTCAATTTATGTATCCAGCCATGGGCTTCTGAGAAAGCCAATGCTGCCAGTTAGGGAACAGGCGTGTGAATTCCACTGCATGTTGTTGGCCTATGTGACCAAGTCTTCATTCCCTTGGAGTCCCTATTCACCTGTTAAAGGTCCCTTCCTGCTTTCAGAACAAGTGAGTAAGAAGAGCCCCTTCCAAGTTTTTAATTAAGCAAATGTTGACCTTCCAAACTCTAATTGCTCTTGACAGTGAACTTATTGCTTAATTAAAACAGGACGAGATGTGAGCCCTCGATTCTAAAAAAGAAAAAAAAAAAGAAAAGAAAAGAAAAAGTGGAGAGTCGTGGTCATTTCTGTGTTCTTATGGAAGTGTCTCTGTCTCTTGTGTCTGGAAGACACGGGCTGAGATGATCCTGGAATCACATCGCATCCTGGGGAGGAAGGATCCAGCAAGCACCAACCTGGGCTGAGGCATCATCTTTGAGACAACTCAAGCATAGGAAATTGTCAGGCAGGGAGAAGAAAATAGAATGAAGTCATTTTGCTGAGTTATGGCAGAAGAAGAAACAATAGGAAATTAAGAATGATGGCGTTTCTGTGAGCAACTGAATAGGAATAATTATTTTTCCCATTGAAAAACAAATACAAAATGATACCAATTTTCTTTCTTTATATGCTTTTTTTTCCCTTGGCTTTTTAAGTGCCTCTGCATCTGCAGGGAAAAGGATCTGAGAGGGGCCTTTTTCTTGACAAAGGCATTGAGTGTTTTCAATGATAATGTATTGTTTTTTGAAAGGCCAATGTATTTTCTTTTCTCCATTTTTTTTTTTTTTTACAGAAAGAGGCTTGTAAAATAGAAATTAGGACAACAGGAAAAGCAAATTGAGAATAATGAGAGTTGGTAAAGTGCTTGCTACACAAACACGAGGATCTGAGTTCAGTTCACCAACAGCTATCTAAAAAGTCTGGGCATAGCAACAGACACCCAAAACTCCAGGACTTGGAGGCAGAGATGGGAGGCTCCCTGGTGCCCACCAACCAGCCAGCTTAGGTGACTCAGTGAGATGCAGATTCAACTAGAGACCCTGTCTCTAAAGTTAAGGAGGAGAACCATTGAGGAAGATAGCCAACCTTGACCTCTGGCCAACATTGGCCATCTGCTCACACGTACACATGCATAAGTGCACACACGTACTCCCCCAACATGCACCCAGCACTAAGGATTAAATTGTGGTTTGAATGAGAAATGTCCCCCACAGGCTCGTGTCTTTGAACACTTATTCCCTAGCTGTTAGTGCTATTTGGAGAGGTTATGGAACCTTTGGTATATGGAGCATTGTTGGGGGAAGTACACTGTTGCGGGGAGGGGCTTGAGGCTTTATAGCCTGGCTCTACTTCCTGTTCTCTCTCTTCACTTCCCTGTTTTCTGACTGCCAGCGAGGCTTCATGTTCCTGCTGCCATCCCTGCCTTTCTCACTATGATGGAGGTCTCCCTTAGACCTGCAAGCCAAAATGAACTCTCTCTACCCCATTTTTATTTTTATTTATTGTTATTAATTTTAACACATACATTTATATTATTACACATGAATAAAATAAACTACATACATCCTGAAGAACCATGAGACAATCAGGAGTTACATAAATGTTACATTCATAGTGATTTGGCTATTTGAATTTGTCAAACTTGAAGAAAGCATCTTTCTTATTTTGTTGGGTCTAAATTTCTGAATGAAAAATCAATATCTATCCTGTCTCATCTCTATTAACTTAAAACATCTATCTTGATATAAAACCATCTTAACTTCTAACCAGCCCCTAACCCTAAGCTTAACTGTAAGACTAAACTATCTGGTCTTCAACCCCATCAGAGACTTGAGAAGGAATAAAATTTAAATACTTGAGTGAACTGGAAGCGCAGGTTAGCAGCTTCAAAAATGAAAAAATCGGCTGAGACAGTTTTCCTTGTCATTTTATTGCAGCCACAGAAAAGCAACTCATACCAAAAAAATTCCTTACACTATTCTGATAATTTGGAAAGAGTTTGGCTGTACCCAGGTCACTCTGTCGCCCACGTAGGTGCCTGGATGTCTTATGTTAGGGAATATCACTAAGCCCCAATATGCTGATTTGTCAGTATCTCAGTGTTACTCTCTGAGATGACTCAGCTTGAACTCTGATGGTAACATGTCAGTGGGAAGGGGGCCTATGGGACATTGATCCAAACAGTTTACTTTACAGGTCCTGAAGCTGATGCTTGGGAAAAACACATTTAGGCAAGAGGGTGGGACCAAATCACCTGAACCCTGCTGGTTCCTTACCAGTGACTATAAGATCAGCCCAACCCTGCTGGCTCCTTACCAGGGAGGTAAGTTCCCAAATGCCCAAAATTGTTCCCTCCACAACAAGAAGGAAGAGAAAACAAGGTCAAATTATTCCTGAAAGATTAACACATACATTTAGGGGGCCTTTATTTGTTGGGCTATGGCCTCTCCTTTTAAAATATATTTACTTGTTCTTCAGATAATATCTGTGCCTCTTTGTGGAGCACATTAATGGAAATTTTATGCACACATACAATGTATAATGTTCAAATCAGGATAACAAGCCTTTTGTTTTATCAGTAATAAATCCTTTATGTTTGGGGGAGTTTATACTCCTTAGTCATTTTTGAAGCATAGTATAGATGGTTTTAACCAATAACTACCCTAATGTGCTAAAAAGGAAATGGAAAGGTTTTTTTTTTTTTTTTTTTTTTTTTTTTTCTGTATTCTGATTGCCTTTGCTGCCCTTGCTGGACTTTCTGTCCTGCTTCCTGCTGAGTCTGGTCCCTAATGGTAACCGCTGCAGCCTATTAGTTCCCAAGGTTGACTTAGTTTTCACAAAGGCCTGAGGACTGAAGCCCAGAGGACTCATGTGAACCCTGCTACAACAGAGATGGCCACTCAAAGACCTTGTTTGAGTCCATGTCCTTTCCTCACGAGGCTATTTTCATGCCTTTGCGTTTCCTTTGTAATGTAATGCTTTCCTGAGCTGACAGGAGCCATGCAATTGCCATTCTCTTACACTGGCAAAGCTGAAATCAGCCAGAATTACAATCTCCTCAGGCTTTTGGCCCACTCTTTCTCACAGTCCGTGATGATGACATCATGATCACCTTCTTCTCAGTGAGGATGTTCCTGACCCTCGACAGCACGAGCTCAGTGCTCCATGACCCCAAAACTATTCGCCTGTATCTCAGTGCTTGTTTTTGTGTTCAAGTTGCCTATCGACCATGCTCTTTTTTAAAAATATATTTTATTAATTTATTCATATTACATCTCAATTGTTATCCCATCCCTTGTATCCTCCCATTCCTCCCTACCTCCCATTTTCACCTTACTCCCTTCCCCTATGACTGTGACTGAGAGGGACCTTTGCTTTCACAGATTCATGAGCACCCTCTAAAGCATAGTGGGTGCAATCCTACATTGAACTTTTGCTTCTCACAGAAATGGTACAAAGCAAAAGGCAGTCCAAATCTGTGGTGTCAGAATTGGATTCCAGATCTGCTAAAATTTTTCACAAAAGAAATTTAAAATATTCTACTGGATTTCACTATTTGTTTTAAGTTTAAAGGAGTCTTATTGCATAAAAATGATCCATTTGTTTGTTGTCTGAGCTTCTTCTACTCTCTTTATAGCCTCTTCAAAGAGCATCAGATGCCTTTGGAGAGATAGCACGTAAATTTCTATTTTCCTTGTAATCTTTTTATCTATTCTCATACCCAGTGTACTCACAAGTTACAAGGACAATTTCTGTACACAATTATGACAGCGTTTTGATGAAGCTTCTCAGTGTCTAGCAGCAATAAGGAATGAAGAGGTTGACTGCCACTTATTTGAAAATATAAATGGCACAAAGGGCTTTGAGACAGTTTGAAGAACCCAAGATACTGTAGTTGGACTGGTCAAGCCACCAACATTGGACTTAACTTATTATATATATACATATATATATGTATATATAAATATGGGCTTATATATATTTTATATAAAGGCTTACAAGCTTTGCTTTAGCCAGTTGATCATTTGTTTCCAAAGAAATCATTTTTATTTGTTTTGTTTTTGTTTTTGTTTTCTTTGTTTGGGAGAGGGTCTCTATGCATGCATAGCTTTGGCTGTCCTGGAACACACTCCATAGACCAGAATGGCCTCAGATTCAGAGATCAGCCAGTCTCTTCCTCGCAAATGCTGGGATTAAAGACATGTGCCACCGCCATCTATGAAAAACAAACTCTTTTAAAACTCTCCTTACATTTATTTATTGATTGTGTATGGTCACTGCGCATACATGTAAAAGTCAGAGACAACTTGTGAATGTTCTGTTCTCACTTTTCATCTTGTTGGTCCCAGGCATTGAATCAAGGTCGTCGGGCTTGGGAGCAATCTACCTGACCCTTAATTGAGTGGGTCTTAACCTGTGGGTTGTAACTCCTTTGGGATTATAAATGACCCTTTCACAGGGGTCCCCTATCAGCTATCCTGCATATCACATATTTATATTATGATTCATAATAGTAGCAAAATTACAGCTATAAGGTAGCAATGGAAATAATGTCGTGGTTGGGGGTCATCACAACATGGGGAAATGTATTACAGGGCCTCAACATTAGGAAGGCTCGAACTACTGATGTAATCCATCTCACAGGCCCTCAGAGAATTCTTAGCAAGACAATGTTGCTTCAGAGGAGAGAGCTAACAAGGGGGCTATTTCCACTGATACATGTCATGGTTTCAACTTTCTCCTCCCACACGGAACCAGGTTAGGATGGTCAGAGTCTGCTCTAACATCAGAGCAGCAACAACTGCTCCTCTGACGTCAGCGACCAGGTCGGAGGCTTTTCTGATCCAATCGAGTTTGCTCACAGTGTCACGTGACTTCAAGTTATACCAGCCATGCCTTCTTTCATTCAATGTTGTTCCACCGGGAACTTCCCAATGTAACAAATCTTGGCGAAGGGGCAACAGTTTGTGTATTCGGGCAGTTAAGTGAGCATGAAGGAACTCGCTCAGTGGGTTCCACAGTTCAGGTCAAAGATAGAAGGAGAAATTACAGGCGCTATCAGGCCACAGCTGCGAGAAGCTGTGGGCACCAGATGCAGCAGGCTCAGGAAGCGTGACTCTCATAAATGCTAAATGAAGCAGAAATAAATGTGTTTCTTTTTTTATTGTTTTCATTAACACGTGAATTGTGCATTTAGTGGATTTCCTTGTGATGTCTCTATACACAGTCAAATGTGTGTTGTTTGTGCACAACTACTCATTTCCACCCCTGCTCACCCTGCTGATATTCCTACTGCCCTCTACGTTCCCTGTGAGATAGGAGAATTTCCTATCTTGGATCTGGGATTGAAGCAGAAGTGGTCAACAGAAAAAAGCCGTAGCTGGATCTATATTGAATATCTAGTCCCTCAAAGTAGTTCATAGCTTAGGAAATTGATCATATTTTAAGATACAGTAAATTGCTCACAGGCTATCAGGTAAACATTTTCCATACCTGCAAAAGAGAATATCTGACCCGTCTTTTTTGTGTCTGGCTTATTTCACTAAGGACAATCAACTAAATTCCATCCATTCCTGCAAATGACAAATTTTCCATTTTCTTCATGGCTGAATAAATATTTCCATGTGAGTGCATGATACCTTTTTGGTTTGGTTATCTGTTGAGGGCACCCAGAATGATTCTTTAGCTAACTTGGCTGTTGCAAATAGCACTCTGATATACAGTGGTTATGCAGGGATCTCTGCTGTGAACCAATTTTGACTCCTTCGTGTGTGTGTGTGTGTGTGTGTGTGTGTGTGTGTGTGTGTGTGTGTGTGTGTGTGTGTGTACAATTAGAAGATGACAAGGGCAAGGAGAGTGAGAAAAACATCTTCCTTATCTTATAATCTCCTCCCAATACTCCAAGCACTAAGCCTGAATTGTGTTAGGTACATAATAAATAGATTAAAAATTCAATTTGTTTTACTTGGGGGAAAATTTATGAAATATTCAACATAGTAAAAACTGGTCGGTATTTCCAAAAGACAAACAGCGGAGTCATCTCACATTCCTGCCAGGAAGGATCTCTATGGAGGAGAAAAAGGAGTTACTTTTATCCATCTCCTTTAGCTCTGTGGCATTTAACATCTCCTCCATTCCAACCACACCACACACCAGAGCCAGGGAATGCACGAGAGCAGGGATCAGGTGTCCGATTCACTATGGTTCTTCATTTGGAGGGTCTGTGATCTTAAATTTGTTCTCATCATTTGGATTCGGGCAACAAGCACAAAGGGAATATGGTGGCTGCTGGTTTCCATGTCTTATGATTACTCTGAGAGTTCACCACTTTCAAACAGGCTGTTGCATTTGTTTCTGTGTGTAGTCAGAGGAGAAGTCAAGAGACCTCCAGAGACTTCATCTTGGCTGCACACTTTGAGGAAACAACCTGAGAGTCCAGGCTGTAACAATCACTAGTAACTATGATAGCACTGTGGATTTTTATGCCCAAATTTTGAGAGACCTCCTGAACAGACCACCCAAAAGCCAAGTCCAAATGTAATCACAAGGAAGTCTTTCTTGCAGACTCAAGCCCGGAGCATACCTGCTATGCACTGACACAGCAGATGCAGGGGTCTATGTGATTGTATTTGAACAATGGATTGAGTGTTGGCCTGTTTGACCACAGTATCTTTGTCTCTTAAATACTGCATGCACAGAGGTACCAGGCTGTACAGCTGAGTTGCTTAGCCCACCTGCCTCATGCAGCAAAGAGATGAAGGACACCAAAGGAAGACCAGTGATCCCCTTCCCCAATGCCATTCAGAGTTAATAATGGAACTGAGGCTGGGAAATGTGTTCATGACCACGTGTGAGTGTGGTTGCCTTCAGAGGACAGAATAAAGGCACAAGATTATCCTAGAACTAGAGCCTCAGGAAACCGTAAGGTGCCCAACTTGTGTCCTCTGCAAGGTCAGTCTGTAATCTTAACTGCCAAGTCATCTCCCCAGTCCCCTGCATTACTTTATTTAAACAACGTTATTATAATTTCTTTTTATTCTTTTTGATAATAGAAGAGTCTCTTCTAGCCACCTCTCTCTCAACTCAGTGACAGCTGGTTGGGTTCTACCTTTGCTTCCTTATCTGCCGGCCTACTAACATCACTCTTCTTGGACGTTAGGTCTGATCCTGCACCAAACAAAAATGAAAGGTCAGCAGATCCATCTTTTCTATCTTATTGTTAAGGAAGAAGGGCTGTGGAAGACATGGATGCTAATTTAATCCTGCATCTTCACTGTAAATAATTATTAGGAAATTTCTCTGATGAATGACCAGGACTTTTATCACATGGCCAGATAAATTCAACTTGAGATGCTGGCTACAATAGAACATGCAGTAGTGGTGCTAGCTACTTTTTATGTCAACTTAACACAGGCTACAGTTGCCTGGGATTGGCCTGTGGGGAAGTCTGTGGAGCATTTTCTTGATGAATGACTGATGTGGGTTGACCCATAGACGCATCCCAAGAAGTGTGCTGCCAACGCTGAGTGGGTTGTCCTTGATGGTACTAGAAACCAGGCTGAGCAAGCAATGGGAAACAAGCCAACAAGCAGCATTCTTCCATAGACTCCATATCAGTTCTTGCCTCTAAGTTCCTGCCTTGTTCTCTTAGGGATGGACTGTCATATGGAACTAACTATAAGCTGAAATAAACCCTTTCTTCCCACAAGTTGCTTTTAGTCATGATGTTTTATCACAACAACAGAAGACAACCCTAGCTAAGATAGTAGTCTTGGAGGTACCTGGATCAAATCTGAGAAAACATCTTCAAAAGCAAATAAACTATTGATGGGACATGGGACTGTAATGTTACAGCCTGTTATAAACAGTGTGCTATTCTTTTCTACAGTATTCTGCATATTTGGATGCTGGTACCTATTCTGGATTAGTAAGGAAGATATCATATTTATTATGATACCGATAGCCAGTGATTTATTGAGTGTTTTGGTCAATATGTATGAAAATTATTTTCATGCCAGGATGATAAAAAGTCATTGCTTAAAAATAAATCTAATACCCTTTTACATTCTCCTGTCTAAATGTTAGTTTTTAAACTTATTTTTGCCATGATAACTGGCCCTTACTTTTTCACAGTTACTTATTTTTATCAGTTCTCTCATCCACTCCTTTTCCCTGTCTACCAACCCAGCATCTTCTTTTTTTCATACACTGACTCCAATTTGTGCCGTCCATATATTCTTGCATGTTGGCAAAGCATGAGAGCATGGTTGACTTGCCAAGGGCCACATCCTTAAAAGGAACTCATTAGCCCTTTCCTAGCAGCTGTCAAATTCAGTTGCTCCTCAGCTGAATAGGGATTTCATGACCACCTCCTCTATCCATGCCAGCAGCATTTTGTATGATTCGAGGTGCATAGTGAAACAGCTACTGTGTGTTCACATGTGCAGTTGCCATATTGTGTCTGGAAAACACTCTTTCCTTGTAGTTATCCAGCCTCTGGTTCTTAAAAATCTTTCCTCCCCATTTTCCTCAATAATCACTGAGAATTTGGAGGAGAAGGTGTGATAATATACCTATTTTAGGGGAACACATGTTACAGCACATGTGTGGAGGACAAAGGACAATGGCCAGGAGTTGTTTTCTTTTCATGGTGGACATGAAGGTTGTGGCTATCTTACTCAGGTCATCAGTCTTGGCAGCAAAGGCCCTTATAGGCTGATACATCTCCCAGCCTTCCTTTCTACTCTGTAGAGTCATAATTATAGGCTGGTTATTTCGTCATTGCACTTTGGCCCCTGAAATGTTTGTAAGCTCTTTGAGACCTTCTCTTGAGCTCCCTGTTGGCGGCCAATGCCTCAGCAAGTGGGTGCTGTCCGTGGTGCTGACACCCTGTCTTGGTGTTAAAAGTAATGTGTTCCAACCCATCTTATGTAAAGATTATAACATCACATATGAGATGAGACAAAGGAAAGGGTCACCTGACATGCAAATCAAGTAAAAACATGCTATCTACCCAGTTCCACAGAAGGCCAGTCACTGATTCACAACACGCTCGTCTCTTCATGAAGAGAACAGAAAATACAGCTTTCACCTTGAACTTGGATTCTGAGACTAAGGTTTAGATGATAGTTGATAACCACTGCTAAGTCACCTATAAAACAAACAAACTGGAAAACTACATGCATTCTTCCTGTCATGGGACACAGAACACTAAAAGAAAAGAACATAGTTTTGATAGTTAAAAGACAGATAAACTGTCTATAGGTAAGCACTTAAGTGAAATAAACCTTAACGAAGATTCAGTAAAAATTAGACAAGGCTAGTTTAAAAGACCATAATTTATTTTACCTGGGCATTTTGTGTAGAAGTCTGACAAAAAGGTACTGATCTCTCTTTAGCTATTAGGTTATGCCTTTTGCTATTTGCCAGTTTATCTTATTATTAATTATAAAATGGTAATTAGTAATGCAGTTGAAGTCTTCTTTTTACTAATTGATCACAGGGCATACTCTTAAAAAAACTGACCTGAAATTTCTTCTGTCTGATTTTAATACCAATTACATTTGTTTTTGCATCAGATTTGTGTTGTCATTTCTTATATAATATTGTCTTGTTTCTTTTTCGAAAAAATGTTTATTAGCCAGGTAGTGGTGGGAGGCAGAGGCAGGTGGATCTCTGTGAGTTTGAGGCCAGCCTGGTCTACAAAGTCCAGGACACCCAAGGCTACGCAGAGAAACCCTGTCTCGGAAAAAGAAAAGAAAAGAAAAAATGGTTATTATTGTGTGTTAAACAGTAGCAAAATATGGAAAGCTTCTTCTCTTTCTGAATTTAAATGTTATTTATTATTATTTTTTGTTTATATGTGTGTGTGAATGCAATGCCTATGGAGGCCAGAAGATGGTATTGGATCCTCTGGAACTGGAATTACAGTCACCTGAAGCTACAGATTTGGGTGCTGGGAGCCAAACTCAGGTCCTCTATAAGAGCAGTACATGCTTTTAACTGCTAAGCATCTCTTCTACCTCTCCTTTTGCTTTTTGTGCATTTTTATGAGCATACATACCTGTTTGTACTAATATAGCAATTTAAACTTACATAGGGAAATTAAACCCTAATTGTATAATAATAAAAATCCATGTTCTTATATATTCTGTCTTATTCTTTATTGCCTCATGGTGATCATAGTAATCAAGATAAATAAAACCTAATTAAACTTGGGGATATCTTACTGCAATTTTTATTATTGATATACTTGGGATGAATATAGCTTTGAATATTGGCATGAGATGGATAATGAAGAAGGAGCCAACATGGCAAGTTGGTTTCTGCTGTCATGCCCATACACCAGCAGGGTGGGGGGTGGGTGATCAGGGCCTGGCAGCTCAGAGGAAACATACTCAGTACCACTGTTCTCATCAGACACTTGGCTGTGAGCCTTTGGATGTCACTTGCTTTCCTCCTACTGAAAGATGTCAGCTGAGGAGAGCTTGTTCTTAATAATGAGAAGAAAGAGGCAACAGAGGGAGAAGTGATGCTTCTGGAAGTGTTTCCATGCTGCTTCAGTGTCTCTCCCTGCAGTGGCTTCAAGGCATGCAGTTATCCAGCCAAGCTGATGTTATTTGGGAGATACAGCATTCCATGCCAACTCTGTTTACAAGGGAGCATTAACTACAAGGGGAATGACAGAATTCCCATGTGCTTTGCACAACTGTGGATTAAATCACTTCAGTGTAGTTTACTTTATTCCCTGTTTTTGTTTGAGGACTGGTATGATTTTATAGCCAGACTGAGATGCATGTGCATGTGAGCATGTACTTGTGCACATGTGTGCATGTGCATACATGTATCTATAGGTGAATGTTCATGTGTGTACATGTCTATGTATGTGTGTATGTGTTCATGCTTTTCTGTGTGTGCATATGCCTCTGTGTATGTGTGTGTATACGTAAGTGCATACTTCTGTGCTTGTGTATACATGTGTACATGTCTCTGTGTGTGCATGCATTTGTGTTGGTGGCTGACCTGGAGGGTTTTTATCAGAATAAGGCAAGGCCAGGGCTAGTATCACTGGGTATTTAAAGCTGGGACTTTAAGAAGTATTACATTTACCTCCTAGCACATTTATATAGCCCGTTACCCATTTACAAAGCCCTTTCACATAACTCTCTGAACTTGGATACACACTAGACAAAATTACTAAGTTGGGACTAATTACCTTCCATTTTAAAACAAGGCATCCAACAGTGAGAGTGCACTTCTTGCCTGGGTACCCTAGCTATTAGGCAGCACAACCAGTCAGCAGAGGACTCTTACCCATAAACACAGCACTCACACCCTAATCCCAGATTTCCTGACTGATAATGTTTGCCTTAACTTTATATTTTGAATGCACCAAATAGCTGTGGCATCTGGCTTATCTTGGAGTGAAAAGAAAATGTTCTCATGAAGTTGGGCTAACAATACTGCTGGCATTCAAATTGTCATCCCAGATGATCTCGTTTGAATTGCAGAGCTAGCCTTGAAGAAAAACAGGCATGGCTGAATTCTGGTGACAATTAACTTAGTGTCCACGAGAGCTCATTTCTCACCCAGGAGAATGGTCTTGTTAGCATGTCAAATGTGTGCAGCCAGCCTTGAGAAGCTTCTTTGGACCTTTTGCATTTATTAACTTCCGTGCACATGTGTGATTGTGTGTGTGCATTGGCATGTGGAATGTGGGCACACACATGCCGTGGCTCCCGGGTCGGGGTCAGAGGACAACATTGAGTGTCCATCCTCGCCTTCCACCTTCCTTAAGGCTCGGTCTCTCTTTTGTTGTTCACTGCTGAGCCTCCTGTCTTTCCACCGTTGCCCTAGAGGTGCTTTAGAGCTAGGCTGTTCCACGGCATTTGCTTTTATGTAGGTCCTGGGGTCTGAACAGAGGCCAACAGGTTTGAGTATCAAACTCTTTAGCCACTGAAGCATCTCCTCAGCCTCCTCACACCTTCTTTGATAGTGTCATTTATTTTCCTCTCTTCTGACTTCCTCCCTGGATATTTTTCAGTTCTACCTTTTTCTCCATAGTCTCCCCCATCAGTCTGATTTCCAGCCCTTGGCGTCCACTTCTCCAGACTTAACTGGTGATGGCACACTGCAGCTAATTTGAGACGTTAAAACCCATTGAGCAGATATAAAAACTGAGGCTTTGTAATTATAGGACTCATCCCACAACAAGATGCTGGCATTTTGCCCAGGTGGATCTCCCACTAATCATGAGACCTCCACGTTGGACTTGGCCTCTGGAAGAAGGATGCTACCTGTATTTTTTTATTTATTTATTCCGTATCAACTAAAGAGGTATTCCCTGTAGTGTGTTCACTTCAGAGATTGTCACATTTTTCTAAATAGCTGCTGAGCTGTTCGTATATCCCTAGAAATAGTGTGTGTCTGGAATTCCACCACTGGCTAAATATTTCTGGTTATTTCTTTCATTGTTTCCAGGTAATGTCTTGAGAGGAACAACAGGAGAAGATGTGTGTGTGTGTGTGTGTGTGTGTGTGTGTGTGTGTGTGTGTGTGT
>OU015755.1:86648389-86677391 GCA_907169655.1 Acomys percivali | reverse complement strand
GTAGCTTGATAGAAATTATTGGAAGCAGATGACATGGGATTGTATGGGATACCTGCCACAGTATGGGAGGTAGTTTAAAGGATTAATACCTACCCTGCCCCAGGTTAACTAAGGCTATTTTAAAATATAACAGGTGTCTATGCCTTTAAAATATAGCAGGTTAGAAAATACCACCATAATAATATTTATAGGCCTGATAATAAATACTAATAGGCCATACTGATAACTTAACTGCAAAATATATGCAAGCAGAAGCAAACACAAAATTTCCTGGCCTGTCATTTCATATAACAGAGCAAATAATGTCAGAAAGACGACAAAGAATAAAGGATAACTTGTGAAGATTTAACAGCATGGTGGTGACAATAGGATTGACCCCCCCCCCCAATTTCTTTTTCTGAGCAAGACCTCAGCAGGTGTCTGCTCAGCATTAATCTGTGCATGCAAATGCTAACGCTATAGAACATTCTGGAAAAATAACCTTAGGTAGGAGCTCTCATGTAATCAGCGAGCTTGGAAAATACAGGAGTGTGTGTTTCTTCTGGAATGAATAGGCATAAATATAACTGTTTTAACAAATAGATGCCCGAGCCTTTGTTGTAATCATCTCACATTTGTATGCATGAGGCAAAGCCTCATGCTCTTTCATCTCGAAATTGAGCTTTCTGTGGAAGGAGAGAGGGATACAGCGAGCGGGCTGCTGTGCAGTGTGTGGTTTGTACCGTCAGGTGTGCTCATTCTCCTCCAGACAGCAATCTTAATGTTTCATGTTTTGAAGATGCTGCAAAGAACAAAATGAGACAGAGTTTGGAATGTCAGGTGAACATAAACATTGGACTTCTTTTTATAAGGGCCTTGGGAACCTTAAAGTCCAAGTCCAGAGCAAAGGGTTAGACATTTCCATTGGGTTCAGAGAAGTTTCTGTGTAGACAGGATAAATAAAAAGGATGCCTGTTAACCTAGCAGGTTTCTCAGCTTCTCAGTGTTTCTTTAGACTGATTTATTTACTGCATTAGTTTAGGGCACAACACAGAAACATGTTTTTAAAAGCAGAGCTTAATCTGGATGTGGTGGTGGTGGCATATACCTATAATCTCAGAACTTGACTGAGACAGGAGGATTGCCATGAATTCTTGGCTAACTTGATGGTCTGCAGATGAATGGATGGATGAAGGTGGAGGTATGTATGCATAGATGGCTGAAATGATGAATGGGTGGATGGCTGACTGACTGGAAGAATAAATGAATGGAATGAGTGAATGAAAGATGGTTAGATGGATGAATGGATGGATGGATAGATTCATGGATGCATGTGTGGACGGATGAATGGATGCACTGATGGATGGGCACATGGATGCATGGATGGATGGATGAATGCATGCATGGACAGGTGGATAGGTAGGTTGATGGATGCATGTATGAATGCATGGATGAATCAATGAACACACAGTCTGTTTCCTCTGGTTGACAGCAATGTGACACAGGCATAGATAGCTCCGAGGTTCTAGTCTTCTCCTCACACCTGCTGGAGCACCCCCTTTTCTGCTCAGTAAGTACACGCTGTCATGTTTATTTACCCCTTATCCCCCATCTAAGAACATGCATCAAACTCAAGTTATTTTGTTTATTTTTTTTCTTATTTTCATGTGTTTGTGTGTATGGCACGCTCTCATGTGTACATGTGTGTTTATGTGTGGGCTCACATGAGTGTGTGCATCTATTTAGAGAGCTGAGGTACATGCCAAGACATTCCCCCAATTACGTTTCTACCTCCTTCATTTTCTCTTAATCAAAGCTAGAGTCTGTGGCTTCAACTAGTCTCCCTTGACAGCTTGTTCCTGGGATCTTTTGTCTCTACCTTTTGAGGGTGGAGCTATCACGCCCACATGGCACTATTTTTAATTATTTTAAAGAAGGCAAGAATACATACTCAAAAAAAAAAAGGACATAAACACTTTTTAAAAACTGCTTTTTACCTCCAATTCCAGTTGTCTCTCCCAGCACTCTCTCCCTCCACCTTCCCCCAACCAGATCCCTCCTGTTCTCATCCTGAGTCCACCTGCAATGTGTATTCTATCTCCCCTTCCCAGAGAGAGCCATGCATGCTCCTTGAAGCCTCCTTGCTATTCACCCTCTCTGAGTCTGTGGCTTGTAGCATGGCTATCCTTTGTTTTACAGCTAATAGCCACTTACAAGTGAGTACATACCATGTTGGTTTCTGTGTTTGGGCCACCTCACTTTGGATATATTTTTTTCTCTTACCATTGATTTGCCAGCAAATTTTATGGTGTCATTGTTTTTCACAGCTGAGTAAAACCCCATTGTGTAAATGTACCACATTTTCTTTATCCGTTCTTTGGCTGAGGAACATCTAGGTTGTTTCCCGTTTCTGGCTATTCCAAATGAAGCTACTATGAACATAGTAGAACAAGTGACAGGGTAGAAACCTACTGCAATGGAAAACTCTCGGGAATCTTTAAGGGTGACCCTGGCAAAGACTCCTACTAATGAGGGATACAGAGCCTGAATTGGCCATTTTCTACTATCAGGCAAGACTTCCAGTGGAGGGTTTGGGATACCAACCTGGCCACAAAACCTTCCACCAAGAATTTGTCCTGCCAGCATGATGCGCTGGGGGAAACGAGACACAGAAATTGTGGGAGTGGCTAAGCAATGACTGGTCCAACTTAAGACCCATGCCATGAGAGAGAGCCCACCCTTGACACTGCCTGGAGGATCGGAAACCAGAGGCCAGATGGGCCAGAGACCTAGGATAGAACTAAACATTACTGGCCAAAAAAAATAAAAAAAAATGTTAACGAAATGAATCCTAATGACATTCTGCTATTCTCACAGATTGGTGCCTAGCCCAGTTGTTATCAGAGAGACTTCATCTAGCAAATAATGGAAACAGATGCAGAAACCCATAGCCAAACACTAGGCAAAGGTGGGGGGAGTCCTGCTGAAGAGGGAGAGGAAGGATTTAGGAGTCAGAGGGGTCTAGAATCCCACAAGAAAACCCATAGAATCAACAAACCTGGACCCATAGGTCCTCACTGAAACCGAACCAACAATCAGGGAGCCTGCATGGGTTTAATCCAGGCCACCTTAGTATTTTGTGGGACACCTAACAGAGGGAGCAGGGAGTATTGCTGACTCTTTTGCCTGCATTTGGGGCCTTTTCCCTCCTACTGAATTGCCTGTCCAGCCTTAATATGAAGGGAGGTGCCTAACCCTATTGCAACTTGATATGCCAGGTTTGGTTGCTCTCCCTGGGAGGCCTGACCTTTTCTGAAGTGAAACTGAGCAGGAGTGGGTGGGGAGGGAGGAGGTGAGGTGGGGCGGAGGAGGTGGGGGCAGAGAGAAGGAGGGAAAACTACAGTCAGGATGTAATATATGAGAAAATAAATTAATAAAAATGTACTTTTATCATTTTAAATTATGACTGTGTGCGCATGCGCAGCTTGAGTGAGTGTAATTGTTCATGGGTGTCAGAGGTGCTGGAGCCCTGGAAGCTGGAGTTCTAGACAGCTGTGTTCTCTGTTTGAGCATGCTCCTAACTGCTAAGCCACCTCTGCAGGCCCAGGATATGGTTCTCTAAGGGACAGGATCCTGATTCTATACAGGATAAAAGACACTTACAAAAGCAATACTCCACTCAGACCTTAGAACAGGCCTGGGACACTCCAAACATCCCCTAAGTGTGTCTCAGTCACTATCCTCATCCTTAACCGTGGCTTTAATCTTCAAAGATTTAAGTTTGATCCGTTTTGAGCTTTGTACACACACACGGAAGCACATGGTGTATTCTTCTGTGTCTGCCTTGGTTTATTTAATATTGTGTTCATGCAACTTATCTTAGTGTTGAGGATGATTGTAGCCGTTTCATTTTCCCTTCTGGAAAACATCCATTGTACGGATACATCTGATGTGTTTATCCATTCTACTCCTGAGAAGCATTGCACATTTGCTTTCATTCTCAGTTTTCTCTGCTGGGATTAGTGCTATTTTCAATACACTTGTGCAGCCTTTGGTATACATTGTAAATCATTTTGTTGAATATATATATAGGACAGTGTATTATATGCACTTTTGGCTTTAAATATATACTCCCAAAGAGTTCTCCTAAGCGGTTGAATCAGCAGCATGCAAGAGCTCCAACTGCTCCATAGCCCTGCCAACACTTACTATTTTCGTTTTAGCTTTCCTTGTAGATGTGCAATGGGCTCTCATTGTGTTTCCACTTTGCATCTTTTTTTATCAGATAATGAAGCTGAGCTTCTTTCCCTATGCTTATTGGTTATTTGCATCTTAGCCTTGCTGAAGTTTTTTTGGCCTATTTTCTGCCTTTCTCTGGAGTTTTGGGGATTTTGAGCTGCTCTGGTTGGGGTCCTAGTTAGGCAAGGGTGTTACAAACACATTTCCCCTCCATATTGCTCTGTGCTTCTTGTGCCATTATGGGGTTCCTTTTATTTTTATGTGGTTTTTATTTTTGAAGAATTATTTATTTTTTATTGTGCTGGGTAGTTTTAGATCAACTCAACAAAAAAGGAAAGGAAACTCAATTGGGAAACTATCTCCTTAAGATCTGGGTGTAGAACAGCTTAAATTGGTGGTTGATGTGGGAGTGCTCAGCCCACTGCAGTTGGGGATACTCCTGGGCTGTCAGTCCTGGGTTCTATAAGAAAGCAGGTTGAGCAAGCCATCAAGAGTAAGGAATAAGCAGCGCCCTGCACTAGCTCCTGCCTCCAGCTTCCTGCCCTGCTTGAGTTCCTGTCCTGACTGCATTCAGTAACAAACAGTGATTTGGAAGCATAAGCCAAATAAACCCTTTCTTCCCCAAGCTGCTTTGGTCATGGTGTCTCATTACAACAATAGAAACCCTCAGTATAACATTTATTTCATGTGTATGAGCATTTTGCCTTTATGTATGAATATGCACCACAGGCACGCAGAGCTATTAGAGGCCAGAAGAGGGAGTCAGATCCCCTGGGATTAACAGAGCTGCCATATTAGCACCAGGCCTTTTCTCCAGCCTCTTAATTTTATGATTGTGATGACAGAAGTTCTGAGACATTTTCAAGATTCACTACGTGGTCCTTTTGTGTGCCATCTTGGCATTGACAGAATTTGTTCATTAACAGCACTGCTCTGCCGTGAATTTATGATGCAGAATATACCTTCCTACTAAGTTTTATAAAAAGAGTTCTGGCTGCTTTTAAACTTTCAATTTTTCATACTGTCTGGAAGCAACCTATAGGTTATCTCCCTTTCAAACATAGGTGTACAAATAGGCAAACAACCAATTGTGTCAGCACAGTTGATTAAGTTTTTTATAACTAATAAATACAAGTTATCACTCTACCAAAAGAAGAAAAATACCAATGTTTTAACGTCACAAATACTTTGAGTGTCATGATCTATTATCAATATCGTAATTGGTTTTATGATTATAATATTATTATTAGCTGTTTTTGTTACTTTCTATTTCATTATTTGGCATGCTGCTGCTTTTCTTACCTCTGATATGATATTTTTTTTTCTACCTGAGAAATTCACATACGTTATCTCTCCATGTTGCCTGCCTACCGGCATTCCTATGTATAGTTTTACTTGATTTGAACACTTGACTGTGATGCTCATAGACTGGCTATCTCATTCTCCAGTGGTTCTCTGCTGTAGGATATTTTCTTAATTAGTGATTGATTGGGGAGGGCTCAGCCATTATGGGTGGTGCCATCCCTGGTCTGTGGTCCTGGATTCTATAAGAAAGCTGGCTGAGTAAGGCATGGGGAACAAGCCAGCACCTCCCCTCCATGGCCTCTGCAACAGTTTCTGCCTCCAGGTTCCTGCCCTGTTTGAGCTCCTATCCTGACTTCCTTTAATAATGAACAATGCCTTGTAAGTGTAAGCCAAACAAGCCCTTTCCTCCCCAACCTACTCTTTGGTCATGGTGTTTCCAAACTAAGACATGACAATTTCATTTAAATACATATACGTATATGTATATATGTATATGTTTAAACTATATATGTGTGTATATATGCACTCGTATGTTGTATTGTATTTTTAAGTAAACATAAGATAATGTGTATTCTCAATAAGTGCTGACTTTGGACATTTAATTCACAATTGGAGAAACTGAGGTCAGATTTTCCTGAGTGAACTTTATCCCCTACCTCAGTTTTATAGTGTGGACCAGTTTCCAATAAACCAATATAAACTTTATTACAGGGCATTTTCATTTACCTCATTTTAATTTCCTTTTAGTTTAGCTAGCAACCCTTAGAAGTTGAGAATAGATGCTGAATTAATTGCATCTTTTCCCTCTTGTCTAGGATACCTGTGAAATACTGAATTACCAGATCCCAGAATTCCTGTGAGAAGAAGATAATGAAGTTTCGTCCGCCTCGGCCACACACTGACAGCTTCGGTTTAGGAGCTGGTATGTCTTTTACTCTCTTGGATCTCCTCAGCTTGTTTTCTGGACTCTTGTCAGGAGGCAGGCGTAGGACAACTCTGTAGGCCTGTTAATTAGCACATGTGCAGGCTAGCTTTGCTGGAAAGGCTCTATCAAGTCAGAACAAATTGTGTCCCAAGAAAAGAAATAGCAACTGAAAGCTGTGCTTCCTCACAGCTGGAAGGGTCTCCACTTATCTTCCCTTTTTCTCCGGTACAGATTCTGAGATCTATCCTCTCCATGGTCAGGAAGACCCCTCCCATCTCCAGCTGGCTTCCTCCCTTCCTGACCTATAATGAACCATCATCAGAAGTGCCTTTTTCTTTCCTTTATTGTAATCCCCTTGTAGTCTGCTGAGCTCAACTACTGAGCTTCGGAAAGGGCCTTTGGAAAGAATCAGGCTTAATTGCACATAGGCTCCTTCCTGTCTTTTCTCTGCCGTGCTGGTGCACCAGGTGGGGTAGCAGAGTGATGCGTAGAGTGCTGCCTTCCAACCCCATTCTCCAAATACTTGGGGAGGGAGTGGGGGTAGGGGTAGGGGGTGGGGATGGGGAGGTATCAAAATTGCTCAGCGATAACCAGTCCCCTCCACAGCCCTCTGTCTCTGGGAAGATGACTTGGTGCTTGTTACCTCCTGCCCGTTTTGTCTTCTGATCACATTTTACTTTTGCATTGAACTGTGCAATGGAATTCCCTTTCTCTGTGTTTTTACATGTCAAAGGCTCCTCTCTAAAGGTAGACACTAAGCTCCTGATACCAGGTACAGAATAGATTTTGTTAACAGATCGCATAATACCCAGAATGATACTGGGCTTAGGGTATTTAATTTCATGTTTCCAGGGAGATAGTCAAAAAACTGCCCTTCTCCGGGATCCTCCTCTTGACCTGAGGGGACGTTGTCTTCACTGCCTTGTCTCAGTTTCCCAGTCATTAGAATGAAGCCAATAATAGCACCTACTTCACAGTTTTTACTATAACAATTGACTTAATTGATGCAAATCTCTTAGTACAATGTCTAACAGACTAAACACCCACTAAAGGTTGTATTTATCAATTATTATATAAAGATACATACATGGGGCGGGGTGAGCACATGGCTCTGTTGGCAGTTGCAGCGTCTTCTGATGGATCCCTAGCAGAAACTAGGTGTTGTGGCACGTGCCTATGATGCCAACTTGATGAAGGTGATGAAAGCAGGAGGATCAGAAGTTCAAGGTCATCCTAGGCTACCTAAGTCTGAGGTCAGTCTGTGCTAGAGACCCCATCTCAAAAAGAAAAAAAAAGAGTTAATACATGAAAGTGGAATATATCATGATATCCCTGGGAAGCAACATTGCAAAGTATCCAAAGTCTGACTATGATGGAAGGGTCATGATTAATGTACAAAAGAAACTGATTTACAGAGAACACCTGGATGCCACTCCCTTCCTGGCTTCAGGTGAGGAACAGGGCACAAGTCAGTAAGTAGATCCAGTGTGGGATGTTGGTACTGTATTGTAAATGTCCTATGAAGGGCCACGCCCCTCACGGCCCAGGGCTCTGGGGGATTTTTCTCTCAGCTTTCTGGTTCTTCCTTATTCCCAGGAGTGCTTTTTCTTTCTTAATAAATTATCTCCATCTTAACTATGCATCCTGGTCCACTCCATTTCCTGGACAGAATAGCCTAGGTATTTCAACAGGTCCTAGGACACACATCCATGTCTGTACACAATAACTATACTACTTTCACTTCCACTTTATCTAGAATAAGAGCCTCTTTCTGTTGTTGCTTTCATGTAGTTCAGTCAGGTGCTAACAGCACAGCTTGGCTGCAGAAAACATTCTGTTCCAAGGTGCTGGGCTATTCCAGGACTCAACCCAAGGTTCATTGTGTTCCACTCTGGAAAGTTCTTCTTGCCTTGACAACAACAACAACAACAACAACAACAACAACAACAAATCTTCTTATTTAGTTCTGTGGAGGGAAAGGACCTCAATCTGACCAAGTTTTGGCTTTGCTATCTTTTTTTGTAGCTGAAACTAAATAAATAGATAATTCAAAACAGGCATGAAAGGATTGGGGAAAATACTAACTTGACATGAAAGTCATGATGATAGGGTCTCAAGGGTGTAAATACTGAGACTTTGGAATTCTGCACAGTGACACTGAGTAGGATTCGGAGTTGGACTCTAAGAATCACGATTCTGAAGCAGGATGGGATATGTGTGACAGTATGAATGAGTTTTCTCATCTGTAACCAGGTACGATGAGCCATCTCCCCAACCAGATTGTGGAAAGGACACAATGGACCGAGGCCCGTGAATTCTCTGCAAACATCCACTGCTTGGCAACACAGGCATTTAGCTATTCAGAACACATAGTGCTGCCTTCACCACTGTGGTCTGTAGTTCATGAGGATTGTGAAGCAAAACCAACAATTTACGAGAACATCACCCAAAACCACACAAATTTGGATCAAGGGCTCATACTATTAAGATGCCACCAATGCTTTTTCTTGTTCTTGTGTCTTCATTTTTTTTTCTCATTTCTATTAAAAACAACTAGAACTCCTTTTGTATGCATCTTTATCTTCTGGTGCTATAACATAACACCATAGGGTAGATCAGTTATAAAGAAAAGAGGTTAACTGTAGATCTTGTCTCTGAAGAGGAAAGTCAAGAGGCCACACGTGGTGATGGCCTTCTTGCTAGCAAACGGTTAAGAGGTGCAGGGAACCACATGGCGGAAGATGGGGAATGTGTGCGCATATGGTTCACATCTGGTTTCTCTCACCGTACAGTGGTGGGGACTCTAGCTTTCTGAGATCTCTGCCTGGAGGTCCCACTTCTAAGTACTACAATTAGATTACATTTCTATCCTCTTAGTATTGCATGCTGGGGGTGAGATTTCAGCATGTGAAAATGTGGGCAGATACAGTCACATTCACACCACAGCAGTATACAGATGTTTTCCAGATACAGGACTAGAGTGCTGAACACACTTAAAACTGAATTATTAATTGAGCATTGGTCACAAGTAATGACTAAAGTAACAATAAAGTTTGACCATGTTTTAGAAAATGGCATTTGACTCACCAGCTTGGATCAAGCTTCTTAATGTTGGAGTATGGCATGGCAGCAGCTGGTAAAGTGGTTAAGAAGACAGAAGTTAGTCCAGATGTGATCTCTGTTGGTATCCATGCCCTTATGAGTACAACGCAAATATTATTTTCTGAGAAGAGTAAAAAGAAAGCGTATTTATAATATAGTTTGTGTGTATGTGTGTATGTGTGTGTGTGTGATGTGCACACACATGCAGTGGGGAAATGTGTGGGTGGGGTTCTCCTCGGTTTCCTTCTGCTTCTTCTCTGGAAACATCATCTTTCACTGAACATGGAGCTGGCAGCATGTTAAGTCTCATCGAGTCTCTTGTCACCACACCATTGTCCTTCAGCCCTGGGGTTCAAAGCTCTCGTGGCTGTACCTGGCCTTTAACCTGGGTGCTGTGGATTTTAAATCTAGTTGTTCTTCCTGTACGTCTAGTACTCAACCCACTGAGCAGAGTTCCAGACTAGGAAAGGAAAATTTTTGTTTTAGTTTATAGTCTTACAGATCCACGGATATTCCACCAGGACTTTGTGGGGCCTAACAGAAACATATGTGGAAAGAACAATAGATCATATTACCCAACAGGAAACCAGAAAGAGTTTGGGGTCCTACAGACCCTCTGTTACCACCACCCAACCCGGTGACCTCCTACCAGGCCTTACTTTTCACCTCCCGTGACATCACCACACTAAAGACCAAGTTTCTAACACATGGTTTCTTGAAGCCATCAGAGTCACAGCACTGTCTGGAGATAATGGCCAGAGTTGATAAAACATCTAATTTATTTTCAAATTTTTCCCCTTACTGTTAAACCTAAGCTATTACCCTGCCAGTACTTGCTGGGTGAGCCACCGTATATCCATTATATCTGCTTGAGTTCTGAAGATTTCCATAATGCAACATCTGGCCAGGAAAATACCCATCTTGCAGTTCTAAATTGTTTGCCTTGGTCAAACAGCTTAGTTACAGCTTTTCACTGCTATAACAGAAGACTAGATGCTTCAAAAAGAAGCACATTTATTCGGATTGCAGTCTGGAGGCAAAGCCATTAAACATTGGGCATCCATACCTAGTAATGATGTCCTGACACTTTACATGGAAGAATTAGAAGGAAGGAGAGATCATGCAAGTGCAAGAGAAAAGAAGGTCAACTTCCCACAAAAGATCTAATTCACATGGATAAAACAATCATCCATTCATAAATGTTCTTCCCCATGATCCCTGTGTCTCCCATACTCCTTTGCCTCACAGCTCTGCCACTGTGAAGAATTAAAGTTGCAACACACAAATGTTGGAGAATATACCCAACATACAGCACTGCCCTTCTCAGAAGAGCTCTTGGTGTTCAAATAGGCAGCATCTAACCTACACTACGAGTTTGTAGCTCTGGTCTCTGTGTCTCTCTGCAGCCAGTCTCCCTTCTCCCCTGAGGGCTGTCTGGAAATGTGACTGATATCAATAGCCATAGAGACAACGGCGAATCCAAAATCCGATGACAGAAACTTCAACTTGTTAGGAAGAGAACTTGAAAAAAAATTTTTAGGCTGAAGTCAGAAAAAAAAAAAATTACACCCCTGAACCCTTTTAAATAAGCCTGTAGCCAAAGGCAATCACTCACATCTAGAGAGAATGTTGAATTAAATGAATTAAAAGCTGTGTGTGCCAAGGTGGAATACACTGTTAACAGTGAGAGATCCATTTAACAAATACCAGAGAAGGGAGATTTATGCACAATAGAATTCTGCATCTGACAGATTTTTTTTACCATTCCGCTTTTCAAGTTTGTACAAAAAGCTCATAATTTCTCTCGATGGGCTATTCCTTCAAAAGGCATTTAATCACTGATAAGAAGAACAAAGGACCCTGTTTGATGCCTCAGCCATATAGCTCTGAGGTTGCTTTACTCTATGTTTAAAATAAAAGGGTTTTTGAGGAGGGGAAAGGGAAGGGATCAACACACTAACAGACATAGAAAAACCGTGAGTGTGGCTCAGTATTTGGGTACATGAGATCTGGAGGTGTCCCTGGGCACCTCACTAGAGATCGCTTGCAACAGGAGGAAGCTCAGACACCACAGAGACTTACAGCTGGGATGCAGGTTCTCCAGAAATTCTTTCTAGGTTTTCAGCTCAGAATGTCTCATGTTTAAGGAAAAAAGTAGGTGCTCATCAATCTGCTCTAAATTTTGGGCGGGGGTGGGGTGGGGTGTCCTATCTCTAAAGTGTGGGGCCGTGATGTGTGAACCTGCATGGTTCTATATGTGAGGCATTAATTTGCCATGGAAAGAGATTGTAATCACGTACCATTAGCATCAGGGGGTGTAGAAACATTACAGGATTTACTGGGAGAAAATGTTGGTTAGATCCAATGAATGCAATCTTGTAATCTCTTTTTCTCAGATAGATCTGGCAAACTTTTTCCAAAGCCATCACAGGCAACATTTTCAAGAAGAGATGATATTGCTTATGCCCATAAATTACCTGGGAGAGGGGACACGGAGTGTGCTGTCTCAATAGCGCAGCTATGCAAGCTTATTCTGGGCTGCAGAAATGGACCCTACTCATCCCAATCTTCAGTGATTTTTCATTGTCCACTTGGTGTTGCCTATGGAGCAGTATTTATATTCAGACATGGCAAATAGTATTGACGAGGGACCCCTATGCTTGAGAAATCGGTCTATTAGCACAGTATTGCATCTCTGCAGCAATTGAGGTAGAGCTGGGGCCATAGCTTAGTTAGTAGTACGCTAGTCTAGCATGCATAGAGTGTGGGCTTTAATTCCTAGCATCACATCAAGTGGGTGTGATGGTTCACGCCTATAGGACCAGCACACAGAAAGGAGAGGCAGGAGGATCAGGCTCAAAGTTCATCCTCAGCCACGTGGTAAGTTCGAGTCCATTCTGGGTTAGAAAGGGAAGGTGCTGAAAGGCTACCAAACAAGTGTTGAGCTAATTCCCATCAAGATACCTTGGGGGACCTTACAGGGATATCAGGTTTTGCCCTCCATTTCTTTTGCATCTCCATGAGGCGGCACGCTTATAGGGAATACTGAGCAGCTGCTACTGAAAGGTTTTCTTGACATCGAGGGGCAGTACTCGTCCTGAAGCCTCAGCTAGGACAACTTCCAAGCATGAGTAAAGAACCCCAGTGGGAGGTCCCAGTGCTACTCAGAGGACCGCGGATATTGGAAGCCTTGTGTATACCACAAGCATGAGCATGAGTGAGCATGAGCAGAGTGCACGACTCCATCACAAAGCTCGGCAGCCAGCCTGCTCCAGCATTCCAATGCCAATTTGACACCCATGGACTCAGACTGCATGTCATCCCCTGCAAACGCAGACTCAAGGCATGCCTCCATAGTCCAAGGCTTTAGCACCACTCTCATCAAGCCCATTTCTAGCCTTGTGCTAAAGGAACTATTGCAACTGACTAACCATCCGAAGACCTTAGCAGTCCACCTGTCCATGAGCCCCACCAACTTAGACCCCTCACATCTCCTTTGGAAAGCCCAGACTTGAAAGTAAATCCACAGGGGCATCAATAATGGGAGAAGTAGGATGGGACTACAGGCAGAATATAAAACACTGGCTCTAAAGGCTTGGCAATCCCTGACCTGCCTGACAAACAACCCCAAATAACTACTTCAAAGAAGCCCCGTGAGCTTCAAGAGGACTCAGAAAAACAGCCAAACAGCACCAGGAAAACAAAATGAGATTTGCACATGGGCACTGCAGGAAAGAGCAAAGCAAATTCTGGGAGAAAAACAGAGTGATGACTGAGCTGAAGGTTAAAAAAAATATTCAGCAGTGGACTTGATTAAATAGGGAAAAATGATGACGATTAAAAGAAAAGAAATGAGTGGAACATCTCACAGCTTCCTTGATATGCTGTCAAGCAAACGGGTTGCTGAATTATAGGTGTCCCCTAGCAGCAAAGAGAAAGGAAGCCGTTATTCGATGACATGATGAGAGAAACCTCCAAGCTGAGAGAAATATGAACACTCAGATCCCAAAGAACCTCAAGGCAAATCAACTAAAAGAAATATTCACGGAGTCTATTACAACCAAATTCTTAAAAGTCACAGACGAGTGCTAGGACAATGGCTCAGCGGGGAAAGTATTTGCTGGAGGAGCCTGACTTCCGGTTCTGAGAGCCCATGTAAAATCCTCCGGACACTCTAGTGCAACCCTTGTGATCCTAGCTCTCCTCTGGGGAGATGGGAGGTAGAGACAGGAGAATCCCTGGAAATTTGCAGCCAGCTAGCTGCCTAATTTAGAGTAGTGAATGATAAGAGAGACCCTATCTCAAGCAAGGTGGAAGAGAAGGACTGACAGACAAGGTTGTCCTCTGACTTCCACACGGTGGGTATGTGTATACACACACACACACACACACACACACACACACTTGTTACAATGAAAGACTTGTTCAAACTGTGCTAACCAGAGAAGAGTTGGGTGAGCTAATGCAAGTACAGAAAAAAAAAAAAAATCAAAACACAACAAATAATTAAAAGAAAAATCCTGGCAATCAATAACATTATGCCACAATCACAAGAGTTCATCACTAAATACATTTGAGCAGTACTGCCTGATCTTAGAAGAGCGTACTTATAGATGCACGTGTGTAACAATGAAAGTTAAGTAAGAAGCCATGAATTAGAGGAGTGAAGGGGTCCAGGGATGGATCGGACAGAGGAAAGGGAGGGTAACAATGGCGTCAGTGCAGTTCCCATGCGTAAAATTCTCAACGAATGAATTAAGAAAAATAATGTTACATCAGGCAAAGTCAATCTTCTGCACTGAGGGGGACATACTATTTTTTTTCCAGAGGAACAAGAACTGAGGGAGTTCAGCGCCACCACGGTCAGCTCACCACACTTAAGGGAGCTCTTCAAGTAGGAAGGAATAGCCTTAAGCAGTTTCCTGGAGAGACACACAGAGGACACTGGGATGCAGGGATGGTGTGTGGCCCCTTTAATGCCAGTAAGGCAACTTAAAGGGCAAAAGAATGCAAATAGCTAAATCCAAAATTTGTTTACTAATGAATATGGAATGTGAATATGCTAATTGTGACTTTAATAACGTAGAAGTTGTGGGGAGGTTGAACTGATTAGCTGTTGAAAATAGCCTGTTATAACTAGGAAATGTTTTGTGCAGACCAGCTTGTAATAAAGAAGCAAAGCCTTCAGGGGTTGTAGCTCCTGCTTAGCAAACATGAAGACAGGAGTTCTTATCCCCAGAGCCCATGTAAGCACCAAATTAAACAACACATTAGAGTAAGTGTTCACAATATCAAAAGACACAGCATACTTCAACATATCAGGAATTAACAATCATAAAGCACTGTACTTGAACAATAGAGGTTTGAACATGTAATCAACTCAAAAGTTACAGAAGAAAACGTTATAAAGCTCATCACACTCTCACTTTAAAATGAACCAAACAGAAATGTGCTTCGTTGCAAACGTAAGCTACAGCCCACAGCTAACAATGTACTCAGCTGTGATAACCAGCTCTCCCTGCAAGGTCAGGTGCAAGGCCAGTGTGCACACTCCTGCTACCTCTACTGGAAAGCCTAACCCAAGGCTTTAGGTAAGAAGAATAAACTAAATAATTCAAATTGGAAGGAAATTAAATTATTTCTGTTTGTAGATGATAAGGTTTGTAATTAGAAAACCCGAAGGGCATCACAGGAAAAAAAATCAGAGCTAATAAGTCAGTAAAATTGCAGAATACAAAATGAACATTAAATGAGTTGTGTGTTTATATAATAATAATAAAATCCTGTGAAACTGACACTAGGAAAACAATCCTAGTATTGATACAGGAGTATCAAACAGTACTGAGAAATAAATACGACTGAGTTGGTAAAATACCTGTAAACAGAAAACTGCCGATTATTGATTAGATAGGTTGAAGATATGAACAAAAGAAGATCTCCATCATAGATGGAACTTGCCTGTGATCCCAGAAGTTAGAAGGCTGCAGCAGGAGAGTAGCAAGTCTGCAGCCAACCAAGACTACACAGTGAACTCCAGTATGGAGCTGAGTTATCAAGTGAGACCCTGTCTTTCAAAACATTGTATCAGTGGATTGGGAGATGCTCAATTATGGATTCCACTAAAAAAAAAAAAAAGCCAGAAGAGCCATTATAATCCCCATCAGGATTCCAACCAAGTTTTGTTCAGAGTCAGAACAAAACAGTCTCTAAGTTGTGTGGACTCCTTACAGAAGCCAGCTGACTTCTGAAAAGGTGGCCCTGGCTTTATAAGATACCTGGCTTATATGATCTTGAGAGTGAGCCCCAAGGGGCAGTCTCCTTGGCTCTCTGCTTCCTGGCTGTGCCTGTGTTCTCCACTCAGAGGTAATTCTGCATGCAGCACCAAGCAGGCCTGCCATCAGGTTCCTGCCTGGAGTTCCTGCCCTGACTTCCCTTAATGATAGGCGGTGACCTGAAAGTTTAAGCCAAATAAACCCTTTCCACAACAAAGGTTCTTTGAGTCATAGCGTTTTTCAAAGCAACACTAGATGGGAAAAATTTGCCAGTGTATAGCTGATAAGAAATTGCTATTGCTGTCATATACATGAGAGACTCAGCTGCAGAAGAAAAAGGATAACCTCCATTAAAGATGGACAACGGTCCTGAAAAACATTTCTATGGGGAAAATGTAAAAATAGTCAACAGATAGATAAAAAAAAACCACTTAATGCCACTAATCTTTATGGAAACACAGATAAAAACCACAAGGAGACATCAGCACAGCTTTAGGATGGCAAGGAAGGTTATTAAAAATACAAAGGTTAACAGATGTCAGGAAAGATGCATAGAAAAGGAGAGGCGTAGTAGGAGTGTAAATTAGTGGAGCCATTATGAAGATGGTAAGGGAGATGCTCAAAACACTTGAAGATAGAGCTAAATGTGGTCTGTTGGTTCAACTACTTCCTTTTGGGTGTAGAGCCAAAGGAAGCAACACCACTGTCTGGAAGAGATGCTTGCCTTCTCACGTTTACTATAGAATTACTTACAATAGCCAAAACACGGGCCAACCTAAATGCTTCAGAGAACATGAATAAGCAAATGAAAATATGAAAGTGAAATCTGTCTCTCTCTGTCTCTCACTATCTCTCTCTGTCTCACTCTATCTCTCTCTGTCTCTCTCTATCTCTCTCTGTCTCTCACACACACACTCTGTCTCTCTCTCTCTGTCTCTCTCCCTCTGTCTCTGACTCTGTCTCTTTCTCTCTCTCGATCTCTCTCTCTGACACACACACACACATACACATACACTCACTCAGACAGAGAAGTATTATTCAGTCATAAGGAACCAGGGGATCTTGTCATTTACAGCCACTTCTATGAACCTGGAGGGTATTTTGCTGACATAAGCCAGGCAGAGGAAAGAAAAGTTTTCATGATCTCAATTATACATGGAATCTAAAAATATTGAAGTTGTAGAAATAGAGGGGGATGGTGTTTTTTGGGGATGATGGCCAAGGTCACATCTCTACTGGCTACATATATTCTCCAGTTCTAATGTCCAGCATAGTCACTGCCCGTGTATTTACAATTTGCTACATGTAGATTGTGTGGATTTTGAATGTTCTCATAATGCATATGGTTGCTGTGTGAGGTGGTGGCCATCCTGACAAGCTTGATCAAAATAACCATTTCACATGTGTGAAAACATTATATGGAAAAATTTAAATATGTACAGTTTCTCTTTGCCAAATATAACTCAAGAGAGCTGGAAAAGGGAAAGATAGAAATATCTCCCTTCCATGTTTTGTGGAACATACGTATTCATCTTCATGGTAGGATGAGGGATCTATGATCTTAACATGTTGGGGGATGGATGCTCTTAGCAGGCAAAACAAAATTTGTCATACAGTGGACCTGAAGTTCGTATGCCTAGCTTTTTTTATTTCTGTAAATTGATTTGAAATTGGTTTTTAATTAATGGGAATTACAGGAGGGAGACACTGTAAGCTGCAGGGCAGCCTCAAGACACCACTGTGCCCCTGTGCAAGGGAGCATTGCAAACCTAAGAACAAGCTCTCATGGGCTCCGCTGAGATGGCGTGCCCTTTCCTCAACATATCTGTTAGTGTTTGTCATTAATCAGTTAAGCTCTGGCTATTTTCTATGCGCTCTTCCCTCCTGCTGGGTGTGTAACAGTGACAGAGACTAACATGCTCAATGGCTTGAATTCCCTCCTTCCCCAGTTCTGAGGCAGTGCTACCCCAGAGGCTGGAAGCACTTCCTGTTACCAGGAGCATTGCTTAGCACATGGCTGGAACTCCTGTATCAGGAAAGGAAAGGCTCACTAGCCTCTATGCTCCCTCCTCCATCTTTTCCTGTTTGCTCCACACCTGCATCTAGTAAAGCAACAGCAAGAACACCACAGTGCCCTGAACAGGCTCCAGCTTCTCTCCCCTTTGACCCTTACCCTTCCCGTACACACATTTGCACATAGACACATATGTACATATATGTGTGTACATACGCATAACACACATGAACATACATATGAACATCTATGTATCAAAAGAAAAAATATAAAAGAAGTGCCTCAACACTAAACATTTTCACACCTTTTGAGTGTGCTGTGTTAGCCAAGACCACATGTACCCAGAAGCCTCCTTAGTGAGGGACTTTCTTACGTCACATCTAAAGTGCTCATCCTCCCCTAAGCCACATGCAATTTCCTCTTCACACATTTTCAGTGTTTTCAAACATAATTGATGGCTGAAAATCACCTAGGTTAAAAGACAGTGACTAGATCTAGGTAATCACCGAGCCTGTGTCCCTCAGGTAATAGGCTTTTTAAAATCAATTGGTATTTAGCCTGGGAAAAGCACCTTTTGAAATCATTGGAACCCTGCTCGGAGGAGGCTCTTTTGAGATATGTTGCGTTTTCCTCAGCTGTGAGGTGCTGCTTTGTGTATGTGATGGGGATCTCTCTCTCTCTCTCTCTCTCTCTCTCTCTCTCTCTCTCTCTCTCTCTCTCTCTCTCTCTCTCTCTGTGTGTGTGTGTGTGTGTGTGTGTGGTGGGTACATGTCCATCTTCTTAGCCTGCTATCTGTGAGAAAGTAGAACATCTGGCTTTGGGGAGCAGGACCCGTCTATGACTTATGGTGAAAATGCCCAAGAAAACAGAGTTTAATTTGATGATTGGATCTCATTCAGCAGAGGCACTGGGAACTTCCAGACTGGCATAGTGATGGGATCCAAGGATGGAGCCCATGGGTGGGTCGCGAACCCAAGTTCCCTCTCATCATGCCTATCACTGCTCATTGCCATTATCAGCCCTTCCTGCACACCCAGTCCATTAACTCACACTCTAGCACTCCATAGCTTCCTTAATGAGAGAAGGGTCATTGAGCAATCTCCACTAAATTTCAAAGCAAACATCTGGTTTGGTAAAAGCTGTAATGTTTTTCTTTTCTACTTTTTCCCCCCAAGGAGAGCCTCACATTCAATACCAACATGAGGCTATAATTGAGCTATTCCCCACTGACAGTATAACTGCCTTGCTTTGTGACAGCACAAATGATTATTTATAAAACAGGTGGTCTGCTTAAAAACCCAAATAAATGTTCCAGGTATTTTTAGATGTGCTTTGCTATGGACTGCTGTAATCTCTGGGTGGACTGGACACTCCTCAGAGCTCCATTGGCATGGTGGCTGCCCCGACAGCTGTTTCTTCTTTCTGCTTTTCAACTTAAAGCTCAGTCCTGTGGCTGGCCCCAATGCACTGTACATGGAGGTACATGGAGATCAGTATTTTTAAAAGATAAGTTTTTTGTTTTTATATATGCCAAAGTGTTTCACGGGATAAGATTGGGATCTTATGCCATAAATAAGAAAAACTGTGTACTGTATTTAAGAAGGGGGCTGGGCATGATAGAGCATGCTTGAAATTCATGCTGCCTAGAAGGCTGAAGAAATCTGCCTAAGGTAAATTACCAACAGAGTGAGGCAAAAAGAGCAGTCGTGGGAATGTATGATAACAAAGTGGAACAGTCCTGAGCATGTCCAGGAACTGGTTCAGCCCACCCCTCATTCAGAGAGTAACCATTGGCCTGAGTTTCTATCATATGCTGAATGTGGGTTCAGCTGTACTGTAAGCATAGGTTTGGCAGGAGCACCCCCTGAACTGGACAGCAGTGCATCTCAAGCAGGGCTTGCCCTCTCCAGCACACAGCACACAAAGTGACCTAGTGGCATTATTTTTCTGCTTTGTCCAAGGATACCACCTAAAACCTGTTCTTATCCATATACCTCCTGAAGAAGGAAATAAGTTCTGATACTGTCAGCAACTCTTCAGTTAGCTAATCTGTCTATACGGGTTCATTTTACCAGTGGAATGATAGCACCCAAAATTGAGACTGTTGAAGTGAGGCCTGTTATATATTTTTCACCTTTCCTATTTTCCTATTTTCCAATTTTCCCATTTTTCAATATCCTTTCACATGACCACCTGTGGTTCCAGTTCCAGGTCTCCCAGGAGGCCCAGAAGTGTGTGCTTCTCCCAAGAAAAGGTCTGAGTACAGTAGGCTTCTGGGCAGAAAAGGATAAAACGTGGGGTCAAAGTTCTCGCCTCTCCCAGAGACCCCAGTGTCCAGGCCGAGCAAGGCGGAACACAGAATCCAGATCCATGCCAGAAGGTCTGTTCAACCGAAGGTGCTGGAGAAAAGAGTTCTCCACAGTAAGCGTTACTGCTCTTTTAGCTGGGCTGCCAGCACCAGGCCAGATAAGAGGGGGGAGCCCGGGGCTCCTAAACCTGAGTCAGGCTGAGGCAAGAATGGTTGATCAAGAATAGCTGGTAAAGGAAACTCAGAGCTCCAGAAGCAAAAGTGGGGTGGGGGGGAATCCAGGTTTGGTTTGGGTGGACAGAATAGCTGGGTGCTCACCCCTACAGATGGGCACTGTGGGTGGACGGAGAGGTATGAGAAAGATGGCGGCAGTGGCCCACGCTGACAAGCCAGTGGATGGCAGAAGCTTGAGGTGGCCAGCTGGTATGAATTATTCATGGAGAAGGGGAGCCTTTCTTTCCCCCAGAATAAACTATGTGTCTCAGATGGTCATGGTAGAGGAATGCAGTGACAGAGCAGTTATTTCATGAATCAGGGACATTATAATCCTTGAGCAGTAGGAGGGGTTTCAGGGGTGAATGGGTTTGATTTGCTGGGCCTAGGAGTGCCAGGGACACTTCATTTGTATGCAGTTGCTCAATCCTATGGTAAGAAGGGGATGTAGCACTTAATTACCCTATGGGCAGCAGGAGGTGGGGTGGAAGAAGAACTCCAGGTATGGGAAAAGGTCATTGGCTGAAAGCTAAGGTACCCAAGACATCTCATTAGCATGGGGAGGATATTTCCAGGGATCCTCGGGTGCAAACTGAACTGATTTCCTATCAGGAAAGGGTTGATCCTGTAGTAATCTCCCTGAGGGCTGTGTGACACTCCTTAGAGGATCTGGGGCTTCTCCCGGTCAGGTAGAGAGGGGGGAACTCAGCTGAGAAGGGGTCCATCCTTTCAAACCAAGCTCATGGGCCTTCTGGTCATGCCAGATGTTGACCTTAAGAGCATGGTCCAACATCCATCCATTAAAGATGGAGAAATAGCTTGACATGAAGAAATGGAGTTTGTTTCTGTTTTTGTTTTTTATTTTTCTTTAAGAGTCTTGGTTGTACATATGGAGTTTTCTAGAGACCTTTATCAACTCTTTCTTTTACCTCTAACTGTGGACTTTGCCTCATTGGTTGGGAATGTAGCCACTGACAGCAGGAAGTTCATCCCAATCAGTAGAAAATTTGGAAACAGTAATAATACCAAGGGTGAAGACACACCATACAATGGTTCTGAAGCTTTCCACCGCAGCAGAGTCTCCCAGGGTCTGGCTAAGAGAGACACAGCTGGGTCTCACCTGCAGAGGCAGTTTGTGCTGTGGGCAGGGACTGTTCTTCTGCCGTGTTCCCAGGTGATGTTGATGCTGACATAAAATAAGAACAACATTGGTTGGTAGGGTACTGTCATTCATGTGTTCTTATTTTTTTGAGTTGTCCTAGGCAGTTTGCTTGTTTGAAAGTCTAATGTCTTTTGTGCAGTGCTATGAGCCCTGCATGGGAGAATGCAATGAGTCATATATCACTCTTGCTACCCACATTTATCTGTTATTCAGTGAAGGAAAGTGGCAGTTGACAGAATTAGAAAGTGCCTGGAGTAATGCTGGCCAGGGTTGGGGCTAACTACATCTGGATAGCGTAGTTGGTAGGTATCTGATGCCAAGGATGACTCTCAAAGACAAACTTTCTATTGTCATCATAAGAATCTCTCTCTCTCTCTCTCTCTCTCTCTCTCTCTCTCTCTCTCTCTCTCTCTCTCTGTGTGTGTGTGTGTGTGTGTGTGTGTGTGTGTGTGTGCCACAGTGAACATGTTGAGGTCAGAGAACAGCCTGGAGTGTCAGACCTCAACTTCCATGCAATCTGAGATAGGGTCTCTTGTTCAGGGTTGCTCACATCAGGGTATCCGGTGCTGGGGCTTCTGGGATTGCCCTGTTTTTGCCTTCTGTCTTTCTGTAAGAGCACGGGGGTTATACAGTCTCACTGACATGTTAGGCTTTCTGTGAGATCTGGGGATTTGAACTCATGTCTTCCTGTTTGCTCAGCAGGTGCCTTACCCACTGATAATCTCCCCAGCCCAACAGCCTCTATTTCCTAAGGAGAAGACTCTCATTCTAAAGACATTGGACTTCAACTGAGATCCTGTCTCTCTGGCAATGACCCAAAGTGTAACAAAGCGATGCTATTTGCGTTGTTTTTAATCCAAGACATAGTGTGATCTTGATTTATTTTAAAACCCTGGTATGTTATGTGAATATGCTTTGGTTTTAATCCCAGCTGTGGGATATGGGCCTGCTTCAGATTGTCCACAACTGTTAACTGTGATTGTTCATGCCCTAGGAGGAGGGTGTGATTTGTGCCACCTGCAGATAGTTTATTTCTGGGAAGTCTGGAGAGGGTATAAACGGCAGAGCCTAGAGAGGGACAGGGAGCTCTGAAAAAGAAGGTGGCGGCTGCTACCCCCCCCCTGCTCCTGTTGTTGTTGTTGGGGTTTGACAACAAGAAGAAATTGGAGCTATCCTGACTAAGTAGATTGGGCTTACTCCAAGGAACTGACAACTCTAATCAGCAAGAAGTAGTCTAGGGAGACCTTTGCCCCCTTTCCCCTCTAACTTTCCTATCCTATGTAATGTTGGGGGTTGGAAGGGTGTAGGAAGACTAATGTTGGGAAGGGAGGTAAAGGTATAAGAACCCAATAAAGAAATTTTTTAAAAAAGCATCAACACCAAGTTATATAGAGTTGTAAGTTCATGAAGTCTGTCAGATATCGAAGTTGTTGATATAGTCAGAAACATGGAACTTAGGAGCCAAACTTTAAATCTAGTCATCAGAGTGTTAGGATGTTTCAAAATACCCTATAATGGCATTTAAATTTTATTCTAATTATTATTTTATAATTAGTTTTAACAATATTTTATGAGCTGAAGCATTAAAATTTTTTTATATTACATATTAAAATACTGGAATTCATACATAATTTATAGATAAATTTTTCTTTGATGGGTTATTTAATAAACATCTTTGAAAACACTTTTCTAAGCAATTTAGAGTCCTGGGGGTGTTGTCTGACATGGAGATTCTTTTATGTGTGTATGAACCAATTCTTCCAGGGTGTAACGAGCAACAGTCTCAGAATCCATCAGTTGATACCACAGCCCTTCCATATGTTGTCAATGATGCAAGCCATCTCAACACATGGATCTTAGCCCATGAAGCCCGTGATTCCCCCAAAGAGCTCTTATCACATACTACACCACATGGGACATACGTGTGATACATGGATCCTAGCCTACCAGTCATGCTTACTGAAGGAAACTATCCAACATCTCCTCTACTGCAGTGCACAGCTCTGAGTAAAAATGATTTAAAAAAAAAAAAAAAGCAAAAGTAGAAACATGGCAATTTTGTTTGATTTGTTGAATCTTCATTCCCAGAGTCCATGCACACTGCAATTCCACCTTCTAAAATACCAGAGTAGTAAAGTTTTCAGATAATTACAGTAGACTTTCCTAGAATCCCTTCTATGGTCCAAGCACAACTGTTATTCTCCCAAATGCTTTGGCAAAGAAACTGACATAAGCATAGAGCATAGAAATTACTGGCCCCAAATTAATTAGTAGCAGAGATAAGTGTCACAGTGAGGTCATCTGTAAACTCCTGACAGTGTTCAGTGATTCCACAGTAAAGAATGGATGTCAGAATCAAGGAGGATCCGTCTTGAAAACTGTAGGTGCTTGGGCTTTACTGTAGATCTAGGGATGCGGACTCAGCCGGGGGGGCCCTGATAGGTGAACTCACAGGCTGTCTCGAGCCTTGCTCACTTTAAAAGGCCAGGATTTTGTCTTTGTGTTATGATTATGAAAGAGAATCTCACTTGTGAGAAAAAAGGTTTAATTCATTCACTCATGGTTGCTGGAACCCCTGCACACTATAAAGGTCTTCAGGATTGGTTCCTGACTGGCGTGGCAGATAATCGCTATGCCCATGGACACTCGTGCAGTGAGTCTCTGGGTATGTCTGGTGACCCGGACTAGCTATACTTATTCCACAATATGACTATGACTCATGGTGTGTGCCCCATTATTGCTCACCCAGGGCTTTGTGCATGCTGTGTTTCTTGACCTTTCAGGGAGTATCTAAGGTCAGGCACTCTGGTGACCTTCCCTTTGTGACTGATATCCGATAAAGGTCCTGGACACTAATGTTTAGGTGAATTACACTGGTTGGCAAGAATTTGAACATAGTGATGTCATGGCGCCTTGCTTCTGGGAAATTCCATACCTACTCACTGGCACTGGAGAGCAGCCGCTGGATACTTGCCTCCATCTTTTCTGGGCTCTAGCTGTTTTAACTCTTTGTCTCTAATTTGAGTTCTCTAAAAGAATCAGGAAATAGCCTATGTGGTTCTCTGGGTCCTTCCAGGAAGTCATCAACCCAGAAGGTGCTTTTGAGATCTTTGGCACTCTACCTCACTCTACCTGACCATAATTAACCCTCTGAGCTCAGAAGACAGGCTTGCTCTTCAGTTTAAGTCCCACTAGAACATGGAAGGCATTGAGTAAATACTGCTGACAAAACACACATCTCCCATAACCAGAGGGGTGGTAGCCAGAGATCCTTCAGGCTGTCATCAATCAAGAGTTGGATTCTTCATTTTTCCCACTCATGGGCTTTGCATGACCACCTAACCTCTGCCACTTCTCTGGAGGACTGGAGTGAACAGCAAGTAGTGTTTCTTTTACATGATGTTATAATACCTGCAAATAGTGGAATTCCCCACCCTTAAACTCTACATCACAGAAGCATGGACCTCATTAAAGGACATGTGAGGAGAAACAGGTCACTGCTGGTTGCCCTTATCATAAAGGTGTGGTGAGGAGAAGTAAGGCTTTCCATGTTTCTCAGTGGTTCCACTGAGCTGGGCTATTTTCAGAGTCCTTCTAACAGATGGGAAATATAATCATTATGATGGTTCGTTTTAAATTATCAACTTGACACAGTCTAGGGTCACCTGGGAAGACAATCTCAATGAGGCTGTCTGGATCAGATTGGCCCTGTAGCAATGTCAGGGATTGTCTTGGTTATGTTAAATTGATGTGGGACGGCCCAGCCCACTGTGGGTAGCACCATTCCCTGTGTTAGTAGTAGAGGTCACCTGAGTATTAAGCATTGCATGCACTTTCTCTGCTCTTGGCTGCAGGTGTGAATCACTGCTTTAAGTTCCTTCCTTGTTCCTCCACATTGATGGACTGTGACCTGAAATTTGTGACATAAAATTCCCTTTCTCCAAAAAAATTGGCTTTTCCCGAGTCATTTTATCAGAGTGACAGAAAGAAAACTGGGTCAGTTATCAAATTAGGAAAATGTTGGTCATGAATTAAAAATATCTGAAATTTAATTTGAATAAAATCTATAGCATATTAAGTTAGTTATGACAAGAAAAGAAGAGGCTGACATTAGGTCATGAATGGCTATAAATGCCAAGATGAAACATATGAAATATACCTATAAACTGGATGTTGTTTAGGCTTCAGAAGTAAAAAAAAAAAAATCAAATTATAACATTGTGCTTTGAGAACTTATAAACCAGACAGGCTGCAGTGTCTGCACAGAAATCACAGAAGGAGAAGCCAGTCAGGAGGCTGTTGCCATAGAAGCTGAAGAATGGAGGAATGATGGGTGGGGGTGGGTTGGGGACGAAATCTGCCTGCCAGTCTTTCCCTTATTAATACTTAGCAGCAGTTTGCAACAGAATGAGGAGTTTCTGAGTTATCAAAGGCAGCAGCCTGCACGTTCTTTTGAAGCCTTGGAACTGGCTTCTCCTTTAGAGGAAAACATTTGGAGCCAGTGAGAGAGAAAAAAAAAATCACTCCTCCACTGGGAACCACAGAATTCCCCCTGGCAACTCCCCAGGGCTATGAGAGGGACTTAGGTAAATTGCAGCATCATCAAATCCTCCAAGTCTTGATGCCTTGCCCTTCTCTGGTTTCCAGCCTGGTGTTTCACGTAGGCTGTACACTGCTTACCTGGTTTACAATGAGTTTAAATGCGTGGTCAGTGTTGTCTGAGACTGATATGATGTTTCGAAGACCCCAGCCATAGATTTCTCAAATTCATCATCTATAAATCTTGCATTATTCTCATTTCCCATGCCCATCTTTGCCATCATTTCATCTGTAATGCTGAACTCAGTAGTGTGACTCTTCAATGTTGGCCAGGTCCTCCAAATTCTCCTGGTGCTTTTCTTTGATGTCACCACTGCCCTGTTTATCTTAAACATATGGCTCTAATGAGTCCTCTGATTCTCTTCTCCTTCCTAAAATATGTCCTGAGTGAAATCTTTTTTCTTCTTCTTCTTCTTCTCTAATGCATAAGTATAGCCCTCTTTTGCTGGTCCCTCTTTTTCCCTCCCCCCCCCATCCCTTCAATGACACCTCTGCTTTCTCTTTGCATAGGTTTTCCTCAGTGATCCCAAGCCCTATATCCTATGTCATTGCTAGTTTAACTGGGAATGAGTAGTTTAATAACCTCAGATAACCATTGACCTACTGAGCATCTCCACTTGGCTATGGCTATGTGTGCCAAGCCACAAGAGCTACTAATCTTGACTCAACTTGTATTTAGGAGTAATATGACCACTGAAAAAGGAACCATGAAACATCCTAACAATGTGGTTTCCAGATGTTCCACCTCCATGCTGGGAGACATGGGAGGAGGCAGTCACCATCCCAGAATTCTAAGTTTAGGTTTCCTTCTCTTCTCTGCATCCTGGGATCACTAATCAAATAGACTCTCTGTGCCCAAATTCATGTCCTGCCTGAAGTATAGATTATTGGGAAGCTCCTACCCCTTCTCCCTGACCCTTAAGTTCATTTCTTAGGGGCAGCATTGACTGTACCTCTGGACTCTTTCAGTGTCCCCCTTAACCTATTTTTCTTTCATTTTTAAAATAGCACCCATCATCTTTCAGCATGTTATTTGGCTTAATTGTTGTATTATGGTTTAGCTGCCTACGCTCTAACATAAACTCTTTGAAGGTCGTTGATCTTATTTATTCTGTACCCTGGTATCTCAGTTAATTTTTTTTTAAATGCTCTGGTCAAATGCCAGACAAGAAGCAACTCAAGGGAGGAAGGGTTTATTCTGGATAAAAACCTGTGTGGTAAAGAAGGCATGGGAGCAGATGCATGAGGTAGCTGGTCACATTTCACATACACTCATGAAGCAGAGAACAGACAGGAAGTGGGGCCAGTCCATAAAGCTTCAAGGGCTACCCACCAGTGACCACCTCCTCCATGAGGGTCCACCACCTAAAGCTTCTACAACCTCCCAAAACAGTTCCACTAACTGGGAACCAGATCTCCAAATACTGAAGCCTGGGGTGGGGTGGGGCACATCACATTCAAAACACAGCTATTGACATATTCCAAGTAAGAAAATGGCACATGATAAAACTCAGCAAATATTTGTTGGGTGGCAGGATGCACTATTTGATCACTTAGTTATTGAGCTGGACAATTAATTAGCATACCAAGATTTCAATCTCCTCACCTGTAATATGCGAAAAATAATCTCAAAATTACACACAGATTAAATGTACCGGTAAAACGAAAAGGCTTTGCACAACACAGTGCTGTGAACAAGCAATCACAGCCAAGCCCTGTCTTTGCCCATTTCCCTGAGCATGTGATACAGACCCAAAGTCTACAGACTGATTAACCAGGCATGGGATTTCTGTGTCCTCAGTTCAGTGTACAACTACACACATCCATCACTTCATAGCAGACAAAGCATGAGTACCTAGGCCCCCCCAGCTCAGCCCCTCCTCTTTCTTCACCTTGGACATGCTGCCTCCTCTGGACAGTTGGGCAGATTTTCTATACGATTAGAAACCCACAGGTTTTTATGATTAAAATTGAACCTCCAACACATTTTACGTATAGGGGAAAAAATGGTTCATAAAGTCTGTGTGCCAAGCAGTCAGACAAGAAGTTAATTAATATGAGCTAGGAGGTGGTGGCACACACCTTGACTTGGGAGGCAGAGGCATGTGGTTCTGAGTTCAAGGCCAGCAAGGTTTACAGAGTAAGTTCCAGGGCTACACAGAAAAATTATGTTTCTAAAAAGCAAAAAGAAAAAGAAAGAGGAGGAGGAAGAGGAGGAGGAGGAGGTGGAGGAAAGAAAGAAAGAATGTTTCGTGAGCATACTACGTACAGAAATTCAATGTTTTATTACAATTTTACATTTCCTCATTTGATCCTCCCCTCCTGGTTAGGATCAGCATGCACTGGGGTGGAGAAAACAATGATGATCCAAACAGAAACCCGTTCCTTCTTCAAGCCACAGGACAAACCAGGCACACATTAAGAAGACAAACCAGGCTTGCTGGGGCACCGTGCAGATCAGGTACATGTTGGGCTGAGTCAGGAGAATTGCTTGAGCCTGGGAGACCACAGCCAACACGAGTAACATAGCAAACACTCTGATAGAGAGGAAGAATAGAAAACAAGGGCTCTAAACTGTAAGTGGATGAATGGCAGGGCCTGAGACCGGAGGGATGCCCATTCATCTGACCTCTGATTGACAGACAGCTCCAGCCTCTCCACTCATCTTTATGAAAATCCTACAGGCAATCCTTGAAAACTCAAAGGCAGAAAGCTGAGTGGGTCTCTGGCCTTGTGTTATCCACTGAGGAGGAATCACTTTCCTCTTTCTCCTCCTTGCCATTCAGTGTGTTCTTTTTATATTGTCCAAAGAACAGAAGAAGAAGAAGAAGAAGAAGAAGAAGAAGAAGAAGAAGAAGAAGAAGAAGAAGAAGAAGAAGAAGAA
>OU015755.1:86620952-86648379 GCA_907169655.1 Acomys percivali | reverse complement strand
AAGAAGAAGAAGAAGAAGAAGAAGAAGAAGAAGAAGAAGAAGAAGAAAACAAAACCAAAAACAAATGAACCACATGCTGGCAAGCTCCTGGTGTTATCAAATGGAGCTTGAACGTTCTGTTTCAAATTCTCCTGAATGACAACCTCTGATCCACAATAATGCTTTCAATCTGGGGGACTCTATGTTCTCCCGAAAAGGAGGCTGGGACCTTAGGAGCACAGCAGTGCTGGCCAAATGTAATTAGTCAAAAATCAAGAGTCCCTCTTCAGACAGTGGTGCCTTGCCTAACTTGGGTATGTAGACATCAGAGTCCAATTTACAAGTATTTTGAAATACAATTCTTTGCACCCCAGCCCATCAGGACACAAAGAGAATTCTACTAGGCACCAGCAGATGGAACCAGCTGGAACTGGCGTTCTATCAGCTGTTCTCATCTGACTAGGACACTCTCCACTTTAACTACAAAGAGCAGAGCAGGCTCTCTAATTTTGTAACCAAGTTTAACATGAAACCCTGTTTCTTTGTTTTCTTTTACAAGGTCCATACATGGTAATCTTTTTCTTTGTTCCTATAGGCCAGATTCTGCACCCATGTCTGCAGGGGCTGCGTTCCTGCTGTCTGGTACATGGAAGGCTGGGGAGGGGGGAATCCACTTCCTCCCACCCACTGCCTCCCTGTCTAGTATTTAAAGGCTGTCCTCCTAGCCTCTTGTGTCTTTATGCTTGGAGATGGCCTCTCCTCTGGTTATTCAGAAAACAGAGAAATAGCCTTCCTGAATTTCCTCAGGAGCACCTTGTACGATCAACTCAGGAGGCTCATGGTGAGCACCCAAGATAAATACTAGTGACGTCATCTATCAGTTTGGAAAAAAAAAAAAAGCACTTGGGCTTTGGAGCCAGTCCCACTCAAAGTAAATCTAATTTGAATTCAGCCTTGGCCTCTTGCTGTTTATCCTGAGCGAGTTACTGAGGTTTTCTCAGCTATGAAATGAGCAGCATCCTGTATCATCAGCCTCATCAACATTTCTCCAAAAAAAAAGTTACAAAGATTCAATCAGCAGCATGCCCAGACATAAGACACACAATGGGTTTTCAATTTATCTCCTCCTTCTTTTAAATCTCAGCTCTTCTACTCTTCTCTTTCTATTGAGATGTGTAGAGTGCTGTGGGCTCCTGATGGTTATGCAATATGGGTACGCAGCAGGTGGCAGTCAAAGCAGGAGCAAGAAGCACCCCTTGTCAGTTTGACTCCTATAGCTCAGTAGCATGATTTGATTCGATGCTGTGATGACTCTAATACTGTTTTTCTATTTGTTTGTGTGTCTGCTGTTCTTTTACCCGGGATCATTTTGACCTTTGGAGAACTTTGCGTGTCTGTATTCATTTTAGAATACTTTTTTTATTTCTTTGGTGTGTGTGTGTGTGTGTGTGTGGTGTGTGTGTGTGTGTGTGTGTGTGTGTGTGTGTGTGTGTGTGAGTGTCTGCATGCCAGAGGTTAAGAGTTTATATTTTCATCAATACCTCTTTATCTTATTTCTTTTAGGTTTTTTTTGTTTTGTTTTGTTTTTCTTTGTGTAGCCCTGGCTGTCCCAGACTCACTTTGTAGACTAGGCTGGCCTCGAACTCACAGAGATCTGTCTGCCTCTGCCTCCCATGTGCTGGGATTAAAGACATGAGCCACCACACCCAGCTTCTGTTTTTAAACTGGGTCTCTCATTAAACCTGCAGCTTGCCATCCCATCTATACCAGCTGTCCATTGAGCCCCAGGGATCCACCTGTCCCAACTCCTGAGAACTGAGATGACAAGTGTGATTCACTATACCCAGCTTTTTCATGTGTGTGCTGTGTACTACATTCGGGTCCACATGCTTGCATGCAAGCACTTTACTGCCTGAGCTAACTCGCCAGCTCTGAAGATATTTTTTAGGGAAACATTCCGTGGATCTCTAGATCTGGGTGATATGCCCTTTGATACCCAACCTACTGTTGCTGCTGCTGCTTTTGTTGACATGTGTGTTCACTGTCTTAGGTTTTACTCTTGTAGGAATTTGCTGTCACTCATCATCAGAGGCCCAGTTACAAGGTAGGTTTAAGAAAGAAATGAAAACTATGTTTATTCACTCTCTACTCATGTATATGCATTTCCTGAAGGAATATGCCAACCATTAGCAGGAAGTGGGATTGTGTGGCCTTTTTATTATGCAATACAGAGTTTAAGCACTCTTCATTTGCATGTCAAGTCATCTGAAAGTCTGAGGCTTTGGTGATCATATTTACATTTTCTCATGAAGAAAATAAATTCTCTATAAAATTTATAAGGCAGGGGCTTAAAAAGCCCCATTTGGAGGGGCCCACCCAACAAGAGAACAGCTTTCCTTTCAGAAAGGTTAACCAGAGTGTTTAGCCTGGTGTCTCTCCCCCCCAACACACAGCCCCACACGCCCCACACACCCCACACACCCACACACACACCCCACACACCCCCACACATACCTCCACACACCCCCACACCCCCTCACACCCCCACACAGCCCCACACACCCCCACACACCCCCACACACCCCACACACCCCCACACACCCATTCTTGTTCCTGTGCCATCTTTATCTCTACATGGCTGTGAAACCCTGCTGCTGTGCCCTTTGGCTACGCTGAGTAAACAAACTGACTCAGGATGGGAAGGGAAACAAAAATTTATGGGGATAAGATCTCCTCGTGGTCAAAAGCGGTTTTTTAATAGCACAAACTGATTTTATGTTTTTTTTTTATATGAGTATTTACTGAGCCAGTGTGCTCGAAGGAAGGCAGTGTTCTGCTAAATAGCTCAAAATCAACATGTTTTTCCTTTTTATCACGGTACCCTCTGATGTGGTGTGAATGATTGGGATTGTGCACACCAGTCTACCCATGTGAAGGGAGGCTACTGCTGTGCCCCTCAGTTAGGCCACTGTCATTTAGTGCAGAGGGCTCACCTCAGTGTAAACGTTAGGAGAGTTGGTGGCAGACACCAACAGCTGGCAGTTCAGAACACTTCGCAGGAGCATCACCCTCCCTTGGAAAGTAATTAAATTTTGGCTCCTTTAGCGTCCCATTTGAATGTTGCCATTTGTCGGTAACCGTGTTTCCTGCCACAGCACAAGAGCACATGGGAGAATCCATTGGAAGACCCAGTAGTGATTGCAGGACTAGAAAGTGTTGGTGATTGAAGGGGAGAGATGTAAAAAAGAATAAGCCCAAGGTCTTCTGATGACATAACAAGAACCCACAGACATCAAGAGCATCCCAGAGGTAGTGTTTTCTGAAGTGTGTGCACAGTGCCTTAAGGTTTTGTTTGTTTGTTGGTTGGTTGGTTTTGTTTGTTTTTTCCTGTTGCTGTTATAAAGCACTCTAGCGGGAGCAACTCAGGGGTGAAAGGTTTTGTTCTGGCTCACACATCACGGTACAGTCCATTGTGGCAGCAAAGTCAAGCCTGTTGGAGCCTGAAGCCGGTGGCACTCATCACATCCACAGTCAGGAAGCAGCGTGCTAAGGGAGTGTGTGCTGATGCTCAGCTCAGCTCTGTCTGGAGTCCCAACCAAGGAAAGACTCCACCTGCAGTGGACAAGGCCTCCCACTTCAATTAACACAACCATGAAAATCCCTCATACCAAACTTATGCCCAGGGTTCCTTTTCCAAGTAATAGAATCTAGACTCTATCAAGTTGATCACTGACACTGAACATTACAGACAGAATTCCAATGACATTCTCCCTTCACAAAATATTTCTGCCACCCCACTGAGACTCCAGAAATTAAAAGAGCATTACTTGTACCAAGACTATTCCAGGATCACAGCTAGGCTATAATTGGAAAGCATGTTAGAACATTTTAGAAATAGGGGACATTAGAATATTTCTCGTGACTCCCAAATTACTAGCAAGAACATGGAATTGATGTAAAGTTTGAGGAGACCAAAATGTGATGAGACCCAAGGATGCCTCATCTTGACCAATTGAAGCATCCTCCCAGAAATGAGCTAATTACTGAATGGGTAGAATCTGAATTAAACAGAAGAGGTGTGGTAGGGACTGAAGCAAAACCTAGGTTGAAAGTGTGGGAGGTCAGCAGAGTGCTACATCTTTGTCTGAAGGAAGAGAGAGAGGGAGGGAGGGGGAGGAGGAGAGGGAGGGAGAGAGAGCTCTGTTTCCGAGAGTCTTTTAGTTACCAAATAACAAGCTGCAGCTGCGTGATGTCTTATATCTGTGACCCAGCTCCAAGGTACCCAAGGCAAGTGGATGTTTTGAGTTTGAGGATGATTTTGCAAACAGTGAATTCCATGGCAGCTTGGGCTATAGGGAAGCTGCTCAAAAGAAGAAAAGAAAGAAAATAAATAAATAAATAAATAAATGGAAGTAAGCATCAGAAAAGAACAGGATCCAAACCTGTATCTCATTCAAAGTTGTTAGAAGGCCAAGCAGAAGGATTAATCAATGATAATGCAAGAAATACGAGAACAAGGATTAAAGTTGAAATTCTATGAGGTGAATCGTCATATTAAATGCTTATAAGTAAAAGAAAATTCAATTCAGGAATAAAACATGAACTAAAAATGTAGGGATAAATTAAATGCTGTACAGCTTAGTGGAAAGACCAATAAAAAAAGGTAAGGAAGAGAATGAGGAACAGAGAAGTCCAGCAAAGCTCTCTAAGCAGGGGTGCAGTGTTAGCCCTCAAAAGCAATGGAAAGACAAACACTGAAGGCACATGTGTTGTTCTTAAAGCCAAACATAGAATTACTGGTTGAAACTCATAGCATTCTGCTTCAGTCTGCCTACCTGTGAAGTCATTGCTTACCTGCCATGGGGGCGTGGCCCTGCCCAGGGCTGTAAAAAAGGATAAACCCTCTTCCTGGTCTCTCTCTACCCCTCTCTTTCCTCTCTCCTCCCCCCCCCTCTACTTTCCCTCTTACTCTTCCTCTGTCTCTGTCTCTCTCTAGGGTATTCCTCTCTCCTTTCCTTCTCCCCCATGCTCATTTAATAAACTTCATATAATCTAATACCTGACATCTGGTACCTTACTATCTGTTATCATTCTACTTATATTAATCATAAAATTGGTGGCCCTGTACGAAAAAGGCTCTTCCATGACTATCTTAAGTCTGCAATCCTTTACACCAAACTCCAGTCTTCCAAATTTCATTCTAAATCTTCATTCATTCCGTCTTAACCCATCACTGCCTTGCCTTCAGACCACAATTCTAAGCTGTGCGGTGACGAGCGACTCTCAGCTGCACTAGCTCAGTTAATTGTGGGCTCATTTATAAAACTTAATCTTGAGCTGGGCAGTAGTGGCGCACGTCTTTAGTCCCAGCACTCAGGAGGCAGAGGCAGGTGGATCTCTGAGTTCAAGGCCAGCCTGGTCTACAAGTGAGTCCAGGATAGTCAAGGCTACACAGAGAAACCCTGTCTTGAAAACAAAACAAAACTTAATCTCTGCTTATTTTCCTTTTAGGTTAAAAAAATTATTGTACCCTGCTTCTAAATGTTTCTTATTTAAAAGTTATAAAGGTCTTTCAGATTAACAAGATAATTGCTGCTCCTCCTGTCACGAGTTAACCTGGATTCAACCATTCCAGGCTAATGGGTTTGATACAGTTTTTTAATTATCCTATAATATTCTACTATATTAACATTCACTTTTAAATCACTACCTTAAAACACGTTTAGCCTAGACTTCTAAATGTGATGTTATTGATTATACAAAACTGTTTTGCTCTTTTTGGACTGCATTTATGTTTTTAATGCTCCAACTTAACAGGGATAAAACCTAAACTCCTAGCTTTAATTAGTAAGGTCTTATAAATGATCAAGTCCTTTAACATGTTCAAAACTGTCTTTTTAGTCATGCTAAGAACCAATGTGATTAATTATAATTTCAAGGTCAAGCATACAATGAGATCATAGCGTTCTATTTTATGTTTACAAAGTACAGTTTAGAACAGACAACTAGATATAACGATCGTTTACTCAAATATGCTAACCCTCAGACTTGTCAGAGATCTGCTGAATATGGCATTTAACATGTGTAAGTTTATTATGAAAACAGAGATTCCCAGGTCATAACAGTAGTTCCTCAAGGTCTCAGAAGTCTTGGATGCAATGGCAAGCAATTTCAACCCTGGCCACGTTGCAAAACTGCTCCCAATGTCTTGCTGTCCTCTGCTATGGATCAGCATGTAGACAAACTGGACACCTGGAAAGTCATTGTCTCATGTTGCTAAATGCAAAGGGAGGTCAGTCTCTTCCATGTTCACCTTCCACAGAAACAGCCTCCTGTTCTCTGTGCCTAATGCAAGACTGTCTCTGCCCATCGTGGCATCCTGCCACAGGAGACAACTGGGACACTGTCTATTTACTGGGATATGACTAACTAGGCATTTCTGTTATTTTTATTAATACACAGATTCCCTTAGGTTACAATGTATCCTTCTCAGGTCTTTGATCACATTGACAACTAAGCTGATGTTATAGCTTGATAGCTAGAAAACAGACAATGATTTCCTTAGCTCAAAATCATCTGCCACTGTTAGTTCATTGGTCAACTCATTACCTAGTTATGACTACTAGATACTAGATCTCTTATTTAAAAGACAAAGAAGTTTGTCTTACTCACAGACCTTCCCAGTCCTTTTCATATGCAGGAGACCAAACTTTAACTGTCAGATCTAGATACTGTCTACCTTGTTACCATTCAAAAAACCAGAAAAGAAAGAAAGAAAGAAAGAAAGAAAGAAAGAAAGAAAGAAAGAAAGAAAGAAAGAAAGAAAGAAGGAAGGACTTATGGGTTAGGACTTCTGCTGAATCTTACCTAGAAACATCTTAGAAAATAACTTACACCTGTGGGTGGATACTGACGTGAGGACGAATGGTATTACAAATGTATTTTGAAGTTAATAATAAATCATGCTTACACACTAATGGAGAATATAATATGAGAGGAAAGTGTAGGTGCTGTTTTGAAAAGCAGGAGAATGTACGTGGACCACAAAAACAAGCTGAGAGTCTCCTTGTCATCACTGATTAAGAATAAAAGAATCTTTCATTTAGATGCCAGAATGAAATAAAATGAAGCTAAAACTGTTATTATGTAGTTTTGTGTTTTTTATTGCTGAGGAACAACAGAAAATAACTAATAAATAAGTAAGGCCTAGGGGCATTACATAAAGCAGGGTTGGACAGCCATAAAAGTAACAAATAAAATAGGAATATGCATTCTCATTAACATGTAAATTAAGGATACAGAAAACTAAGTACAATAAACCATGTTTTCAAATCTACGTCCATGAAACAACATGGCAGAAAAAGAAAAAGAAAAAAGAAAAAAGAAAAAACAAAAACCACACTTGTACACAAACCCAAGACAGACACATACTTGCATATATCATTTTTTTTAAAATCTAAAAAATTGATGTTGGCAGTTAGAGGCTGGGGAGACGGCTCAGAGGTTAAAAGTACTTGTTTCTTTTGCAGAAGGGCTGGGTTCAGTTCCCAGCATCCACTTGGAGCGGCTCACCAAAGCCTGTCTCTCCAGCTCTAAAGGCTCTGGCATGGCTTCCAGATCCTGCAGTACTTACACCAATTGTACAAACTCACATGCAGACATATTTTTTTTATGAAGAAAAAAAAATCTTTAAAAACCACCATGACAGACAAAAGACAATTATCTATCGTATGGATAAATTTCACTGCATATTTATTTATTTATTTATTTATTTATTTATTTATTTATTTATTTATTATGTCTAATAGCAGCCAAAACAAAAAGCAAAATTCTGTCTGAGTATTTAATAAAACAAAATGCTGTTGGCTTCAGTAAGACATCTTTTTCAAAGAGAGTCATGGGATGGAGGAAGCACATGAGCTAGAGAAGAAAGATAACTTGAGTAGCATTTGAAAAATCAAAAGTGTTCGAGGCCAGCCTGATCTACAAAGTGAGTCCAGGACAGCCAAGGCTACACAGAGAAACCCTGTCTCGAAAAACCAAAAGCAAGAAAAGAAAAACCAAAGTGTAAAGGTGTCAAAGAAAGCGGGGCTTATGACAGAGGTTCCAGTGTTTGGCAAAGGCATGTCCATTATTCACGTCCCTGTGCTCAGACAGGGCACGGCGCTGCTGACCTTGTGAAGCAGAATTCAGAAACTGCAAAGAGGAGCCACGGATCCATCAGAAGCGAGATCAAGTGAATTGCAAGCAAGCGGGGATTCAGAAAGCAGCAGAGTCAAGACAATATGTCCAGACGATGAATTATGGGCTCTAACAGCAGACAGTGTGTCTGCTGCAGGTGCACACGGCGCGTTCATTAGCTTGATGCTAGCACAGTCTACAGGAAAAGTCTCGCGCGCGGGTTTTGTTCCCGAGACAAAGCTACTGCTCAGAAGCTACTCTTGCAAAGTCAAAGCCAGAAAAAAATAAAATAAAAATCTACTATAAAACAGCCCCTGGAGGCTTGGGAGATGGCTCAGTGGGTGTCTTGCAAGTGAGAGAATCTTAGTTTGATCCCCAGCGCCGGCATAAAAACCATCAGGTACTTGTTTGGAAATTCAGCACCGGGATAGCATAGAGACAGGCAGACACCTGTCTGTGGCCAGCCAGCCAGCAGAAACAGCAGATTCCAGAACAGTGATGGCAGCCCCTGTCTCCAAAAACAAGAGAGTGAATGTGATAGCTGGCATTGGCCTGGTTTACACACATGCATGCACAGGTGAGCATAATTATACGCCGACCCCCTCACCCCGCCACCCTCACCCCGCTACCTCACCCTCCACCCTCACCGCCCCCCCCCCACCCGCCGCCTTTCTCAGACAACTCTTGGGTGACTGGACTACTTAGAGAGTGATAGTTGGGAACTGAGAGGCGACACAACCCTTCAGAGCAGTTGCTGTTCTTATAGAGGATCTGGGTTTGATTTCCACGATGGTTAACAACTATCAATAACTTTGGTTCCAGGGCATCCACTGCCTTCTTCATGACTCTAGGGGCTCAGCATGCATGTGATGCACAGGCATATGTGTAGCCAAGATATGCACAAGTAAAAGAAAATAAATATGTCTAAAAATAGGATCGACAAAATGGTTGATTGGTTTTTTAAACTTAAGGAAAAAAAATGAGTAAGAGTGATAGAAACACAAGAACTTAGAACTGATGGCACATAACATAAGCATTGTCTGGGGATGAATTAAGTGATAATAATACATTCAGATCTTGGAAGTAATGAATCAGTAACTCAAGGCCTAGAGAAAGGAAATGAAGCAAAACAGAAGAACACAGTAGGACGTCATGAAAGCTGAATTCAGTTAGAAAACGGAGAAAGGCTAGAAGCTACAAATAAGTGGAAAAGTAATTTCCTTAAAAATAACAACATAGCCAGGCGAGGTGGCATACCTGTGTAATCCCAGCATTCAGGAAGGCAGAGGCAGGCAGATGTCTGTGAGTTCAAAGCTAGCCTGGTCTACAAAGTGAGTACAGGACACCTTGGGCTCTGTTACACAGGAAAAAAAAACCTATCTCAGGAAAAAAAAAAAAAAAAAAAAAAAAAAGCAAAATAAACAAACAGACAGACAACAATAAAAAAGACTGGGCAAGCCACTGACTTATCTAGATGAGATTAAAAGGCAAGCACATGCATAAGAATTAGAACAAAAAATGTGTGGATACTTTTTAAAATAAAGGATATTTAAACCCACCAGAGACTGTTTTACATGATAATTTTAAGCAATTAAATGCAAAGCCTTTTTTTCCAGAGAGTAGACATCACCCAGGTTGACCTCAGTAGACACAGAAACTCCTAAGGAACCATTCCTCATTCCCCCAAGCAAAGAGAAGCCTGGACCAGTGCTGGGGCTAGAGGAAGAGGCACTCATCTGCAGGGCCCTGTCCACATCAGCAGAGTTAATGGCGCGTGAAGATGCGGAATGCAAAGGATGCTACAGCACCCAGCAGGCCTTGACTGCTCAGCTTGAGAGAGGCTGGACAACCAGCTGGTAGCACTGAAAACTGGCCAGCAGCAAGGAAAAGATTCCCTATCCTGGTTTATGTGAACCAGGCTGCTTGGTGCACATGCAAGGGGAGAAGATAAATGTTTCCTTACGGCAGGATCAGGGGAATACATGAATACTATTTTGTAATATGTAATGAATTAATGTATCAAGGGATCTATCATCAAATGTCTGCCAACATCAGAGAAAAGAGGCAAACGGGTACTTATGTATTTTTACAAAATAATTTTAAAAAATCACTCTGGTCGATTATTTCACCAAAAAGATCAACTCTCACCTGATCAAGTCTAGTTTTTCTTTTCCTTTATGTGTGTGCATGTTGTGTGTGCATGTGCATGCGTGTGTGTGTGTGTGTGTGTGTGCATGTGTGCATGCATGTGTGTGTGTGTGTGTGTGTGTGTGTGTGTGTGTGTGTGTGCGTGCACGCATGTGCAGGTGACTGTAGAGGCCATCAGAACAGGAGTTACAGACTGTTGCTTGTAAGCCCCAAACTCGGTGCTGTGGAAGAGCGGCCAGTGTTCTTCACACCCCCAAATCCACACCCTAACCCCCAGCCATCGCTCTTGCTCCTCCAAGCTTTTAATCCAAATTATTTGGAAATAAAACAAACAAAACCTTCAAAAATGCAAAATGTTTTATTCTGATTCTGGGAACCTTTGCAGGACTCACTAAACAATTTTTTGTTGTCATTGTTTTCTTCCCTTCCTTCCTTCCTTCCTTCTTTTTTTCTTTCTTCCTTTTAATTAAGTAAAGTAGGGACACACCAAAATGAACTCTTACCATATTTTTCAGACCATAAGACGCACTTTCCCCCACAAAAGTGTGTGTGTGTGGAGGGAGGGGGGATTAGGATGTGCCATGTGGTCTGATTGGTGTTTTTACTGTTTTTCTTGTTTTACTGCTTTAAAAACTGGCTGAGTCTTATGGTCAGGTGCGTCTTATAGTCCAAATAATACGATATTCTCTTACTGAGATCTTCCTTGAAATGCAGACTCGGAAACCATGATGGGGTTGGAAGCTCTGTCTCTCCTTCACTCTTAGGTGACCTTCAAGACAGCTGTTAACTTTTGGTTTGGTCAGACGACATAATCATACTTTTTTTTTTTTTTTTAAACAAAGCCCTCCCCTTCTGAGACTGACACAGATGTATTTACAGATGAAATGATAGATGTTTGACACATCATTGCTTCCAACAAAGGATGAAGTAAGAGAAATAGGTAAAACAAAATGGGCCACGAGTTGAAAATTTTAAAGTTTCATGATGGAGATAAAGGAGTTCATTACACTATTCTATGTTGTGTTTGTATTTGAAACTTTTCATCACATAGAAATTGATGAAAATTTATGTGGCTGAAAACTAGGACCCAACTCTCAAAGTTGTCAGCTGATGATGTCTGTCTAGACTGGAAGGAAGCACTGGCCGCCTCTGTTCCATGTTGGGAGGTCACCTCTTCTCCCCTAACAAAGGCAACCTGCTACCAGGGCCCTGCCTTTCTCTCTTTGGTTCTTTCTGCATTTCTAGACATTCATTCAGCTCCGAGTCACCCAGCTGCTGATATTGTAAAAATGTTGCTAAGCAACATGTTAATGGGGGAAAACACTCCTTAAAACATTAGGGGTTTTGTTTTTTGAAATGTACCAGTTCAGCACATCGCACCTCCCACAGCTCAATTTAACAGGAGGAAAAATACCAATGCTCTGAGTGTAATGCCTTTTCTTCCATCTTCCTGGCTGGATCCAAATTTAATAAGAGTAAGGAATGCAGCGAGAGGATGATGACCTGAAACCACCCACAGTTCTGAGGGTTTCTTGGTCGTTTGTATGGAGAACAGCAGAGTTCCCTAGGACCTAAAGCTTAGGACAGGGCACAGAGAGGACAGTGAGACCAGAGATGTAAGGCGAGAGCTGCCTTTGTTTTCTCCTCAGTGCTGTTGGCCCAAAGAGCATAAGAGCCTGCTCTAGCTTTCAAAGGTTACCCATTAAGCCTCATTGTCTTTTCCAGGAACTGAATAGTCCCGAAGAGAGAGAGAGAGAGAGAGAGAGAGAGAGAGAGAGAGAGAGAGAGAGAGAGAGAGAGAGAGAGTGTGTGTGTGTGTGTGTGTGTGTGTGTGTGTGTAGGTGTGCGTGTGTGTTAACATGTGCAGTGTATCTGCTTGTGTGAGTACATTCACTTGTGTATATGTGAGGTGGGAGCCAAAGGTCTACCTTGGGTGTCACTCCCCAGGAGCTATCATCCCCTTGTTTTGTGAGACAGGGTCTCCTCACTATCCTAGAAGTCGATGGTTAGGCAGAGTTACACAGCCAAGATGCCTCAGAGATGCAGCTGTCTCTGGCTCCCAATGCTGGGATCAAGAGCACATCACTAGCCCCAGCTTTTTCACATGAGGTTTGAAAAGCGAGCTCAGATTCTCAAGCGTGCACAGCAAACCAATGGCGTCATCTCCCCAGACCCTGAAAGGCATTTCAAATTCCAAAACCTAAGAGTCTGAGGACGATACCCAAGGCTACTGCTTCCTTGTGTGCCTTCTCTGGGGCATCACGGGAGCTTTCAGATTCTGCTTTCTGACACCTGGGGAGGTTGCTTGAGCTCTTTGACAGGCTCCCGGGAGCTGTCATCCTGATGGTCAGTAGGAACAGTCAGGTACAAGGCTCCCCACTAAACCAAATGGGCAGAGCAATTGCAGAACATGACTGAGGAGCCTGACACAGCAGTCATTCAGAGGCGAGCTTCTGTGGCTGGATCCTGGGCTCAGAACCTGGCGCTATGAACACTCACTGCAAAGCACTAGGTGTGAAGCTTCCAGCTTTCACCTGTAAGTGTGAAGTGTGAGGAAGACTGATTGGGATGATGGTATTGCTTATAAATGAGAGTGAGTTTAGCTTAGAACCCAGGACACAGTGAAATCTGGACACCTATTAATTGCTATTGGAATGGAAAGAAGCAGAGGAGTGTGCAGGGGCCTCTGTGGGAATCCTTCTTTCCTTGATGACATGCGCTAACTTCCTTTCAAAATCGAAGAGGAAAAACTGGACAATGCTCTGAGCTAAGGCTCCAGCTATAGGCTCCTGTGATGATTGCAAATCTTGTAAAACGATAGGGTTAGCCTCATGGCCCTCACTGGGCAAGCTTATGTGTGTAAAGGTTGACCCCAGCCCCTCCTGGTCTAAGCATCTTAGTGATGTGTTTTGGCTCTGACCTGACTCAGTGTTGCTGCCTGCACCAGTGAGTTCCAAAGAACGGGGCTCACAGACTGCAGTGAGCAAAGAGGGAAGAGGAGCAGTGGGTAGCAAGGAGCTTATCAGAACTGGATGAAAAGCCCAGACCCACAAGGCTCTGCCAGGCAGGGCATCTATTTTAAAACCCAGTCCTTTTTAGTAGCAGAGAGTCAGGGCCATGATTTAATTACTGATGGCTTACATCAGAGGCAAATGAGAGCCAGCAGGCCAGATTCAGGCTGGGGAGATCAGCCAGCTGGCTTGAGGCTATGCTTGGGCTGCTCCCCACCCCCACTGATCTTGTTCTGGTCTTTTCCTAGGCCACTTCGGATGTGCAAAGCACTTTGGCCTCTGCAGTGTTGCCCATTTTCTTTCCTTCTTCCTTCCCTCCCTCCCTCCCTCCCTCTCTCCCCTCGCCCCGGCCCCCCCACCCCTGTCTCTCTCTTGTTCTTACTTTCTTTTTCCTTCCTTCCTAGTTTTTTGTTTTTCTTTTTATTTTTGTTATTTCTTTCAAGACAGGGTGTCACTCCGTAGCTCTGTCTGTCTGTCAGTCTGTCTGTCTGTCTGTCTTGGAACTCACTCTGTAGACCAGGCTGGCCTCAGACTCACAGAGATCTGCCTGCCTCTGCCTCCTGCTGGTAGGGATCAAAGGTGTGTGCCACCACACCCAGTTTAATATTGTCCATTTTTTGGGAAAGGATTTTCTAATTATTTACCAGCTTCTGTCTGAATCATGTACAAAGCTATGCATGAATCACTTCCTTCAGGTTTCAGGCCACGTTTCTCACTCCCACCCTCGAGTCAGTCACTCCATCTCTCTGTGTCTGCGTCTGCGTCTGTCTGTCTGTCTGTCTGTCTGTCTCTGCTGCTGCTGCTGCTGCTACCCTCATGGAATTGGGGGTATCATGCTCATTACACTAAAATCATCCTTTATTTGATGTCTCAAATGTTCTGACTTACTTGGTAACATTTCCCTAGAGCTGTGTTGGATTCCTACGGGCCCTTTCCCCAGAGAGCATCTCTTCGCAGACAGCATCCTAGCATACATCTGACTGCTTTGACCTAGACATGACCTAGAGGATTTCGAGAAGCTCGGCATGGAGATTCTGGGTCCCGAGCAGCAGAAGGTATCCCCAGACTTGCTTAATGAGACCTTAAGCTTTAGTGAAGCGTCAGCTTTGGGAGATAATGGCTTGGGCTGCTTCCTGCTCCCTCTCTGGAGAATGAGTAACCACTCACCTGAAAATGACTCCCCATGATGGAGAAAGACCTTCGATTTAAGGTCTTTAATAAGGACGAACATGTAAAATATTTAGGAAGTTGGCTAAAGCCTCACCTCACAGTTTTGCATCATGGTCCACATTTCTGGAAACTTCCTGGCAAGCCACAGCTGGCAGATTCTAAGCCACATCCCTGTATGACAGCCACCTGCTAGAGATAAACAAGAGGTGCCCAGTTACCCCCTCTGCTGTGCTGTGGTCCCTAGCCCTCCCTGCTCTCATCAGTAACGCCTTCGCTTTAGCTCATATGCATCAGAACCATTCGTGCCGTGACCACCAACATGGCATGTCATGCTTTATTTTATGTAAATTGTTTTTGGAGATAGGATCTTACTTTGTGTCCCTAGCTGATCTTGAACTCACTATGCAGACAAGCACGTCTTTGAATTTACAGAGGTCCACCTGCCTCTGCCTCCCAGCTGCTGGGATTGAAGGTGTGTAGCACCGCACCTGGCAACAACGTGCTTTATTTTTGTGTACCTAGCAATAGCAGGCAGGACCATGCTGTTAGAGAAGTGCTTGCTCGTGCCTGGAGATTGTGCCAGGTGGTGGTGCTCTGCTGCCTATTGGGGGTACCTGCTCACATCTTGTGATATTCTTCAAGAGCGCACTCTTCCCTTCTCTGTGCTGAAGGAAGAGGAGTTGGGGGACACCAGAAACCCCTTGAGACTGCTTTCACCTAGATCACTGGCTGATAAGAAAGAGGGAAGTCTCACAGGGACCCTACCTGATCTAGGGCAAGCCAGTCAGATACTCCACCCCAGGCTTTGCTTCTGAGCTACATTAGAGAGAAGCCGGAACGGGCTAATAGTGGCAGAACTGGGACTTGAACTCGGCCAGAGTTGGAGCTGCAAGTGCAGAAGGAGACCTGTGGAGCACATGGAGGCGGGGTACAGCCACTAGAGGAGCACCCCTGTTTCCATAGAAAACAAGGAGGGGTCTCATCCCCTCCCCTGCAGGTAAGCAGGATGGCTGCTACATCAGCCTCACCCCTGGATGCACCCCGCCATTCCCACATATCCTGTTCCTCTGCCTCCCAGAACACTCCTGCCTGCCTCCTTTGCTGGCTTGTACAGTGAATTCCAACATGTGATACCTGGAACTTCATTCACTGAGGGCTCTGTTCCCTCCTCTACTTACGCTTATGTTCTTGTTTTTTTTTTTTGTCGAGACAGGGTTTCTCTGTGTAGCCTTGGCTGTCTTGGGCTCGCTTTGCAGACCAGGCTGGCCTCGAACTCACAGCAATCTGCCCGCCTCTGCCTCTTGAGTGCTGGGATTAAAGGCGTGTGCCACCACGCCCAGTTTATGCTTATGTTCTTAAAGGGATCTCATCTGAATAGTGTTCCTTGCTGAAAAAAGGCTTTGCATGATTTTTATGCATGCATCAATTGCAATGCGTAGGTATACTTAAAGGATACAGCCTGTTATTTTGGGACATGCTGGTCCTCAGCAGTGCCTGACAGATGTGGAAGCTCAATAGACACAGGGGAAGTGTATACGTGAATGGGTGATGCGGATTTGTGGATGCAGATCACCCCAAGCCACCCCTATGCTGTGGATCAGCTCTCAATTTAGTGCTGGATTCATTTTGATTTGGATGTCCCCAGCTCTTTCCTGTCACTGAGACTTGACACTAGGCATCCCCTTTACCTCAGCCACTCTCTCTGGGGTTTTTGGATGCTGACAAAGCTTTCTCTTCTGTGGTTCCCACCCATGGCAGTTCTTTCTGTAGTCACACCGCCATCATTCCAGGCAGACAGTTGAACACATGCACCTATTTGTTTGGCACATACTTGCCTGTATCATAGTTACTGCTAAAAACAAACAAACAAACAAAAACATTTTCCACTGTGAAAGAAAAGGTAAAGACTTTGAGGCTAGCAGCTCTTAATACTTAGCTTTTCCTCACACTTTTCTCTCTTGTCATCAGTTTTCTTTTTAAATTTTAATTATTCACATTGATTAAGTTACATGCTGATTAATCACAATTACATAATTTCTCCCTCTTCTTTTTTCTTCCTCTAATTCCTCCTATGCCCCTTACAGATCATCTTAAATTGATGGCATCTTTTTCTTTGGTTATTTTTGTTACATATGTAAACATAAATATATAAATGGAATCTCTTAGTATGACTTGAATGCATGTGTTTTAGGACTAATAACTTGGTATCAGATAACCAATTAGGGGCCACCTTCCTGGGAGAGGTGTTACTTCTCCATCTCTCAGAAGTCATGAATGGCCTTTAATTCTTTGTCTATGCATAGGGCCCTGTGAAATTTCCCCCTTTCATGTCATCCTGTCTATCAGTGTTGTCCTTGTTCAGGTCTTGTTTAGGCAGCCATATTCTTGTGATAGGTGCTGGACTTTTTGTTAGATAATCTATGGCTCTTGTGAGAGCATCACTGTCAGCAAAAGTGCCATAACTACATTATATATATATTATATATATAATATATAATATAAAAATATAATATATGCATTATATATAATATATATACATATATATCCACTCTAAAAGATCTGTTCCTCTAGAGAACTCTTATAATTCACATATTGTTACAGTATCATGCCTGAAGCTTCCTTGTCACTTCCAGGGGACACAATCTCACAGCAGATATCCTATTCCTCTGGCTTTTATAATCTTTCCACACCCATTTATGAAATGTTTCCAGAGCCTTATGTGCAGAACTGTATTGCAGATGTATCTGTTGGAACTGACCACCCCATGAGCAGTTGATATATGCATTTTAACCAGTTGTGGTTTGTTGTAATGATCTCCATTTGTTGAAAAGGAAAGCTTCTTTGATAAGAGGTGAAAGCTACATATATTTGTGGGTATTAAGGATAATATTTTGTCTTAGCTAGGGTTGTATTACTTAAAAGGGACACCAGGACTACAGCAACTCTTGTAAAGGAAAACATTGAGTTGGGGTTGGCTTAGTTTCAGAGGTTTAGTCCATTACTGTCATGGCAGGAAGCATGGTGGCGTGCAGGCAGACATGGAGCTGGAGAAGAAGTTCTAAATCTTGATCCTCAGCAAGTAGGAGACTGCCACACTAGGCATAGTTTGAGCATATGGAAGTTCACCTCCACAGTGACACACTTCTTCCAACCAGGCCACACCTACTCAATTAAGGCCACACCTCCTAATAGTGCCCCTCCCTATAACCAAGCATTTAAACACAGGAGTCAATGAAGGTCATTCCTAGCCAAACCACCACATATCTATAATGCACTTAAGAATTGTGCTGGTTTAGCAAAGTGGTGGCAGTAGGGTTTCCTCTAAGATCTATGGCTTCACGAAGCCTGGGGAGTTGGGTAGGTTTCCAGTACCCGGCCTGGTTTCCCTCTTGCCGACTGAGCCTAAAGTCCAATTAGATACCTATTGGTCACCGCCAAGATATGAGTGCCACTATTGCACCTTTAGGACTGACTACCTTGCCATGATGGTCATTGTTGCAGTTCATAGGTGTCACAGTGGGATAGAACTGTTGCTTGTTTGCCTCCCTTGGCATCTCACAGAGCACCTTCTGGTGCTACAAAAGCTAGTCCTCAGAGAGGAGGCTTTCAAGTCAGATCCAGGTTATATCTTCTGATCCCTGTGTCCAAAGTGGTGTCTTCAGCAATAGGGCCTTAACTTCAGCCTCTGGGAGGCAATCACGGGCAACAGCGGTAGTCTATATAGTTTGGGGAGTCTTTTGGAGTCTCCAGCCCAATAACTTAAAAGGGGATTTCTTAAGATGGGTGCTGGGGTTTTTATTAGATAGTCTATGGCACTTGTGGGGAGTTATCACTGTCAGCCAAAGTGGCATAACTTCATTTAAGGGGTGTGTGTGTGTGTGTGTGTGTGTGTGTGTGTGTGGTGTGTAAATAGTAAATAATATGATTTGTTAAGGCATTTTTGAACATCTTTAATGTTGCCCTCCCTTACCTCTCACAGTCTCTTTGTTTCCCCTTCTCAGCCATACTGCTAACTTGCTGAAATAAGGAGAGGCCTCATCTTAATACACCCTGTGCCCCAGGCAGTTTCTAGGAGAGTAAATTTTAGTAGACACATGTTTAGTGGGTAGATGGATGATCCTGCTGTAGTTTATTTTATTCTCTCCACAGACCCCCATTTGTGTATCTGTCCGTACACAGATCGAGGCATCTTTACATCAGTCATCACAGTCAGTCCCCAAACAATCTTGCATGACTAAAGGGAACTTGGGATGAAGAGGTCAAAGTAGATCAGAGGAGGCATGATAATAACCTGTTTCCTGTTTGCCATAACCTTGTTCTACAGCACGCCATGTTGCTTATGCTGCTCAAAGTTCCTTCCTGTGACTGGGACTGCTAGCTATGATTTTGCTAACCACTTATGGCAACCAGGCAATAAGCTATGTACCACCCCTTAATTATATTGCACTGTTTTTTTACATCCACTCCTTGGGGTTAGTAACTTTCTGTTCTTTTATGAAGAAACCGAGGCATAGAGATGTCTGAAAGATGACAAGTGTGTGGGCGTGAGTCCAAGTTATTTCTAATTTCTGAATCCAAATTACAAATAATTACATTGTAGCCCTTTTTGTTTCAGACAGAAGTGGAAGAACAGTATATGGAGCCATGATAGTCCCTCATAAAGTGTCATACAGGACCAAGCAATTGTGATGGCCCTTTGAGATACATTCATAGCGCACAGTCAAGCATTATACAAAAATGAGCATGAACAGGCTAAGCAGAAAACCAGTGCTGCGAGTGAGCCTCTGCCCCAACATCCCTTCTGATCCAACCACTTAATGTCCGTAATTGCTGATGTACAGGCGGTGAGAGTACTCAGAGCGTTCGCTGCATGCCTCTTTCTGATTGTTAACTGTTATGATTTGCAGTGATGCTCAGGATGTTGGCTGATGAAAGTGAGATATGTTGTAAACTACTTTGTGAGTGGGAGAAAATGTAATCACAGTGGGTAATTAGATTTGGATGCGCTCTTGCTCCTCTCCGTTTGTGCCTCCATACCCTGTACACAGATGATGGTGGGCATGCATTTGGTAGGAAGTTGGACTACCCTTCTCCCATTCAAGGCTCTAACAACTGCAGCCACAATGTTGGATTCCTAAAGAGAAACCACAGCATCCACTTTAGTGTTCTAAATGACCTATGTGTGCACGATATTTGTGCATGTGCATTGGCCTGTGAAAGGCATGAATGCAAGAGAAAGTCAAAAGATAACTTTGTGGAGCCAACTCTCTCTTCCCAACTTTCACATGGACTCAGCTCTTCAAATTTGCTGAGTCATCTCTTTTGCCTAACACCCACTTTGAATGAGAACATGCTGTGTTTGTCTGTCTGTCAATGTAGCAGTCAGTTTATCCCAATGTCTTCTTCATCTATCCATTACATAAGGGCATAAGGAGAAAATGACTGATGGGTTCAAGGATACATCTGGATAATAGAAATTATGGATAACAATTCTGAATATTTCAAAATAGCCACCAGAGAGTATTTCAAAAGTTCCCAGCACAATGAATTCTAAACCCTTGAGGCTACAGATATGCCAATGGCTGTGATGTGATCAGTATGTTATACATCTGTATAGAAGTGTTACATATTGCTCCATCAATATATATATATATATATAACTGCTATGTGCCAGGTTGAAAGTTATTTGCAAAATTAAAAGGGAATATTGAATATATTCACATTCTTGAAAGAAGTTTCAAGGTTGAATACCACACCTAAGTCACAAGGGCCATATTTTCCCAGTGACATTGCAAATTATTCTCTGTTCAGATTTGGGAAACAAATAATAGAGTGATGTGCCAGACATCTATTATAATAGGATGATCTGGGGAGACATTGTATTACATTGTGCTGAGCTACATCATTAGGACATTTCTGCCCACTGCTGTGGCTAGTCCAGGTCACTGTGGCCACTCTTAGTTCACAGAGGGCACCTGTTGGCTACAAAGGGAACTGTTGAGGAGGCCTGGTTAAATAAGCCTAGGTGACTCCATGATAAGTTTCATTTCTTGTTAGTTTAGAACAGGCCTAAGCTCCATTCCTCAGAAATGAGCTCAATGGTTACTGAGAATACTGCAGAGAATGGGAGCCAATCAGAGACAGCCTTGCCATCTGGCTGGAGAAGTTACGATTGCTGAAGGTTGACTGGTCTAATTGTTTAAGGATGATTTACTGCCAGTCTGAAAACTTCTTGCCTTATGATTAACTCATGACCACTGACTAAGGTTGTCCACATTTTTTCAGTGTGAATGTTCCAATTATGTTAAAGATTACCTAACCCCTCTTTGAGTTCCTCCAACTGCCTATAAAAGGAGCCTGCAAGTTCACTTCAGAGGTCACCATTTTGTCTAAGTGGTGAACCAGCATGCTGGATTTCTGTAGAAAAAACATTCTTTGTTGCTTGTATACTATTTGAGTCTGGGATCTTTCCTTCAGCATGCTTCAGACCCTAACACTCTCAGGCCACCAGTCTGTTCCTAGGTCACTGTGGTCACTCTCAGTTCACAGAGGGCATTCTCTGGTCACAATGGACATTCCTATGTCACTGTGAACACACTCAGGTCATTATGAGTATTACTAAAATTCAGAGGTCTCTTAGGTCACAGAGAAGAACATTTACAGGTAACAATGAGCACTCCCAAATCATATTGGGCACTAGCTGGGTTACTGTGAAGACTCCTAGGTCACAGAGAACACTATCAGGTGGCGGTGAACACTCTTGGATCACACAATGTGTCACAGTGGACACTCGTGTCACAAAGGACACTCCCATGTTTCAGTGGATACTCTCATAGCACAGTGTATACTAAACATCATATTGGACACTTCTGTGTCACAGTGGACATTTCCAGATCACTGTGGACAGTCCAAGATTATAGTGGGCACTACCACATTACAGTAGACCCTCCCATGTCAAAGTGGATACTTCCAGGTCCCAGTGGGAACTCCTATGTCACTTAAGTCTCAGTGAACCTCTTAGATACTGTGGGAACAGATGGCCAGAATATTTTGACTGGGACCCTCCATGATCTTCAGATCAAGTAAGGAACAGTTTAAGAGATGGATCTCACACTGGGAAGATGACAAGGGTACAGAATGAGAGATGTTAGAGAGAGGAGCACGCGGTGGTTGGTGGTTGGGTTAGCTGTTGTTATCATGGGATGACTTGAGTTCAGACCAGATCAGGAGATGATCAAGAGAGACATACAACTGCTCATACCATTCCAAATGCGCTTGGTTCTCATTCCCAGTTTCTACCAGCGCCGGCAGCAGAGCCTTACATTTTCTAGTTCAATGTTTTGAATGTCCCACAGCTTATGTCATCACACCGCAGTGTCTGTTTTGCCCTTCTTTCAACCTTCCACATCTGAGCCCTGGTTTAAAAGCAAATTACCTTCACGAAGAAAGTCATGCAACTTTCTAGACTCTGGATCTCACAGGAAGGGCCTGCTAAGTCATTTTTCATTAGGTTCTGACTCTAAAAGATCAAAGAGCTTCACCATGTGTGCCCTCCAGAACCTTTTCTGGGTCTAACCCCTCATGAATATAAATCACTGTGTTTGTTGTGTTTCCAATAACCCCCCCCCCTCCCAGCCTGGTTCAAAGAGATGCCCTCACCTTCACAGGGCTGAGAGCTTCTGTTTTTGCCACCAAGTGAGCACTGGACACAACTTTTCCTTTTCTTCTGTGGCCCAGGTAAAGGTCTCCCCCATGGGGATAAGAAGAGGCTCCCCATGGCAGAAGCTCCATTCAGGCCTCCAGGATGGCTCATGGCCAAGGACACTGAACCCCTTTCTTCCCTGCAAGGCAGGTCCAGCTTTTGTGTAGCAAAACAAAAGCAAACAATGGCCATCTTTCCTCTCCTGGTGAGGACAAGAAAGAGCTGAGCAGGAAGCCAGCTTTTGAAAACCTCGGCTATTGAACTCCCAGTAGCTCAAGAGCCTGACCTCAACCCACTTTCTGACAAGCTCACAGATCAAGTGTCCTTTTCTTTAAGACACTGTCAGCTCTGAAAGAGACCACCTAGGGGGAGAGGGATGCCTCCCCAAAGGCTCTGGAAGAATGTCAAAGCTGCAAGGCTCCTCTTAGTTACTAACTCTAATCTCCACAACCTGTGGGGTGTGACCCCCTTTGGGTGTCATAGACCCTTTCACAGGGTCACCTAAGATCTTCAGAAATCACAGATTGTTTACATTATGATTCATTACAGTAGCAAAATTGCAGTTATGAAGTAGCAACAAAAATAACATTATAACTGGGGGGAGGGGGCGGGGTCACCACAACATGAGTAACTGTACTAAAGGGCTGCAGCATTAGGAAGGTTGAGAAGCACTGCTTTAAATGAAAATTCTAGACAAGGAAAGGTCATTAAAGCCTAAACTACATGGCTTGTTGCCAGCTTTCCTGAAGATGGTCAGAAAGATCCGTTAATAAGGAACAAATAAAGGTTGTCTCTCATGAGCTCTAAGTGACCACCTTGATTGCATGGGCAGATGGTAATGAGAAAAGTCAGAGTATTCACTGAAACTTGGGTATCTGACTTGGAGTGTTAAGAAGATCTTGGCTGGGATTAGGTAAAGATCAGGTACAATACTTTAGAATTAGAAGGGAAAATAGAAATATAGAAAATAGACTCTGAGGCTCAGGACATAAAGAGTCTTGAGAAAAACACAACTGGCTGATGCTTTCTACTGGAGAATTTGATAGAAATTTCAGCAAAATTTTTGGAATGAACAATGACCATTGCTTGTGACTTTTGATCCTTTTGGCCACTGTTCCCTGGAGTGATGAACCCATGCTGCCTAGGACAGGGGTTAGTGAGGCCATACTGATGTGTGCAGGGGAGAGAGTTGCCCTTCTCAGCAGCAACTCCTCAGTTACAGGCAAGCCTTGCATCAGGATACGTGAGCAGATGGAACAACTTGAACCCTGATTCCTTACCTTGTATTCTGATCCATGAACATATTCCTTGAGCCAAATGAAGAAAAACCATCGTGGACTTCAAATGAAAAAACAAATAATATTTCTTTTTTATTGTGTGTGTGTTTGTATTTGTATGCCTCTGTGTGTGTGTGTGTGTGTGTGTGTGTGTGTGTGTGTGTGTGTGTGTAGGCATGCATGTGTAGAGGTCAGAGGACAGTCTTGCAGATGAGCCATTGCTTTTGGGACACTGCTGTACACTCTAGCCTCGAGGCCCTGTAAGCTTCTTGGGCTCATCCAGTCTCTGCCTCCCATTTGTAGTATGTTTGCTGGGATTATGGCCGTGCAACCACAGTATCCGTTTTCTTGTGGGTTTGAGGAATTTGAACTCAGGTCTTCCTGCTTGCCTGGCAAGTGCTTTACTTAGTGTTCTCCCTAGCTTTGCTTTGATTAAAAGAAAAAAGAGTTAGAGATGGAGAGATAGATCAGTCGTTGGTAGTTAAGAGCACTTGTTCTTTCAGAGGACTCAAGTTTGGTTCTGAGCAGGCATGCCAGTCAGTTCACGACCAGCTGCAACTCCAGGTCCAGGGCAGTCAACATCTTTGGCCTCCAAATGTTATCTTGTGCTCATATGCATATCCAAACACCCACATGCACATAGTGAAAAATAATACAGATAAATCCGCTTAAAATTTTCAAAAGATTGGTGGAGGAAACCTGACGGAGTGTGTATGTAGCAGGGAGTCTATCTCAGACGTGGATCCTGGGCATCTTAGGAAGGAAGCGACATCTGAAAAGACGCCATCGCATGGGAAGAATGAGAGAGGGACAAGCTGAAGGAAAGTAGTTATCAAAAGGGAGGGCCTGGGCCTGAGGAAAAGGCCACAGCAGGGCAAGAGCCAGGGCTTTAAAGGAGAGAAGCAGCAGGGAAAAGGAGAGGCTGGAAAACAGGCCCCGGTCAGAGAACCTGCAGGTGTAGGCATGCCCTACGCAGGCTGGCCCCAGGTAACAGTGCAGGCTACACACTTCCATGGCTGGGAGAGCCCCATGCCCCGATGTTTAAAATGAGTCAGGGGTCCCCCACAGGATCAGCTATTCATTTTTCTCCGAGGGCCGTGGAAAACACAGCAAGCTGTGGGCCTTCATGGAACAGTCAATGATCTTTCTTTTAAAAAAAAAAAAAAAGTAAGAAAATCCTATGATTCCAGAATGTTCTCATGCTGTTCTTAGCCATTATCACGCTCCAGCATCCATTTTCAATTTCGAGTGTTGAGCTGGATGAATTTTATGGCATCTATGCCCAGCTAAAGGGAAATGAAAGGTATGATTTATTTTATTTTTTGAGTGTAGAGAGAACGCCTTGAAGTTTCCCTTAAATCAGAAAAGGAACCATTTAGTGAGATTTAATTAGGCTTACCATTTTCTTTTTCTAAATATGCACACAGGCACTAATTAGGCATTTTGCATCATGTACACCAGCATTATCTACAAATGATGAATAGAATTCTTAAGTGCACTGTTTGCTGCTTGCGTGAAGCCACTCAGGAGGCTGTAGGCAGGCTCACAAAGGTGTGTAACAGATCTCAAACAGCAAGGACTCGGTGACTAATAGCAAACAGCCAGGCTTTCAATTCATCAAGGAAAACACTCATTCTCAGGGTGGGAATTCAAGCACAGAAAGGTTTTTATGTGCGCCTTTAGCTCTCCTTCCTCTTGTTCTGCGCATCACGAAGTGAACAGAACCATTGTGGGTGGACTCAGAGCGGGGTGATGTTGGCTTTAGAACAGGATTCCGTCCAGGAGCAGTGTGACTCTGAGGGACACCTCCAACCATCTGAGAGTCAGGATTGCCCAGCAGATGAGGGAGCATGGGGGCTTTCTGGCCTGTAGAATAACCCTGGGAATTATTTTCTCTCTCTTATGGACAGTTTTCCAGCTTTTAATGTAAGGCTATTGATAGAAACTAACCCACAGGGTATCAGCTAGGATTAAATCAGATTGTAAAAAACATTTAATTCGGGACCTTGCATTTTTTAAATCTTAGCTATTGTTATAGACTGATGGAGAGATATTTTGCCATCAGTTCTAGAAGAAAAGGGTGTTGGCTTTGTAAGTGTGTGTATGTGTGTGCGTGAATGTAAGAGAAAGAGAGAGAGAGAGAGAGAGAGAGAGAGAGAGAGAGAGAGAGAGAGAGAGAGGAGAGAGAGACAGAGAGACAGAGACAGAGAGACAGAGAGACAGAGAGGGGGAGGAGGGAGGGAGAGAGAGAGAACTGTAATGAGATACAGGAATGTGTGTTGAAGCTGTAGTTTCACTCTTAGAATTGTTTTCGGTTCCTATTCCATCCCTCAGATGAGCCCTTTCTCAACCATTTCTATTTTCCTTTTCTCTGATGTGCCCCATACATCTAGATAATGTGCTGGCATAACATTTCTTGATTTGTCAACTTCAGGTGGTGCTCCTTTTTTCTCTCCATTGTGTAGGCACCGGGGGAGGGAGGGGGCTTATTTATTTCACAATCCCACCTGCGTGTGTCCTCTTCTTCCTGGTAGTCGAGGATGATACCACTATTGTATTTCTCTGATTCTTATAGTTATAATTTTGCAGCATTGCATCTTTGTGCGTGTTTTGTTAATTTTAGACACACCTGAAGATAGTTAGGCAGATAAATCATGGATAGATGACTTGATACGTAAGTGAATGAGGAACAGAGCGAAAGGTAGATTATGAATTAATAAGTGGATGGGTAGATAGGCAGATAGATGTTTGGGTGAATAGATAGATGGGTAGGCAGACAGAAAAATGATGGGTAGGTAGTATATGAGTTATATTGCCTATCTTTTTTCTACATGTGAAGTCCCACTGAATAGACTTTATTTTATTTTGTTTTTATTTTGAGGTTGTAATAGTGTGAACTGGAAGTAAATTTGTGACTTTACTCAGTTAGCGGGGAAAAATAATGCTCCTCTGAAATCCATCCCATCTTAACACATGTAACTAGATATCACCTCTTCCGAAGCAGAATGGGAAACCATACATCAGTGGCAGATAACACCTGGCCTGGGTGATTCACTGCAGAGAGTGAGGGGAGGGGTTTGTGTGAACTTGGCCAGAACCATGGAAGGTAGCAGAAGGAAGCTGGAATTGCAGGTGTTTGTGAACCTCCTCATGTAGATGCTGAGATTTGAACTCTGGTCCTCTTATAGAGCAGTAAGTGCTCTTAATTTCTAAGCTATCTCTTCAGCCCCCGCTGAGGTATATTAAAGGAGAGAGTGGCTTGTACAATAAAAGCAAAGCCTTCAGGACCTTCTGACTTATCTTTTGGGACAGGGGACTCTCAGGAGATGTTATCATGTGCTAACATGGGTACTGGTATTCCTACCAGCTTAGTATTTGTGTCCCCTATGATCATGAGAACACGGCCCATAAAGGCTGCTGTGCAGTTTCATACTGGAGAAATAGAATCCAGGCTCTCCACTCCACCCTGTCCTCCTGAAAGAATGAACAGTAAATAAAACATAAGCCACACTTTACTCTGGACTGAAGATGAAATTCCTGGCCCAAAGCAATGCCTGTCAACAAATGGACCAGTTTCCTGGTGCCAACGAGGAGAGTGAAACTGGGTCCATTTGTCATTTTTAAAGCAGGGGAAAGCAAGAGGTGTTGCAATTACACTGAAGTGAAACTCAGGGTAGAAAGTGCCACAACTGACGTGAAGGATGTCAGCACTTCCCTGGGATGGGCGACTTGAGGCATGTAAGTAATTTGATAAGAAGTGTTCATATTCCATATGCACTTGATTCACATATATTTATCTGTCAATCATTAATGGCTGACTCTTTAAACTCAACAATTCATGACAATGACTAACAGTCTCTTCCCCTTGTGGTGTGTGTGTGTGTGTGTGTGTGTGTGTGTGTGTGTGTGTGTGAGAGAGAGAGAGAGAGAGAGAGAGAGAGAGAGAGAGAGAGAGAGAG
>OU015755.1:86582638-86620942 GCA_907169655.1 Acomys percivali | reverse complement strand
AGAGAGAGAGAGAGAGAGAGAGAGAGAGAGAGAGAGAGAGAGAGAGACAGATAGACAGGCAGACAGGCAGGCAGACAGACAGACAGACAGAGACAGAGAGAGACAGAGAGACAGAGAGACAGAGAAAGAGAGAGACAGAGACAGAGAGACAGAGAAAGAGAGACAGAGACAGAGACACACAGAGACAGGGAAAGAGAGAGAGAAAGAGAGACAGAGACAGAGAGACAGAGACAGAGAGAGACAGAGAGACAGAGAGAGAAAGAGAGAGACAGACAGACAGAGACAGAGAGACAGAGACACACAGAGACAGAGAGAGACAGACAGACAGATAGACAGACAGACAGAGACAGAGAGAGACAGAGAGACAGAGAAAGAGAGAGATAGAGACACACAGAGACAAAGAGAGAGAGAGAGAGAGAGACTCTCTCCCTCCAGCTTTCTTACACTTTCAAAGGCTATCCTTGCCTACAGCACAAACCTGACTCTGACTCAGTTTTAAGTACTTTAAAAATGAGACCTAGAACACCTTTATAGACTTCACAGGCAGGCCACCATTTAGGCAAAAGCTTGGAGGTGCTAGTTTACTTAGTACATCTACGTTGTCTATTGCTACGTGATGAATGACCATAAACAAAAGATTAACACAATATAAATGTAGTCCTGTTTCTATGGCTTACGAGTCTTGATGTGCTTTAATTGGTCTTCTGCATATGGTCTCTTACCCATGACCTAGTGCTAGGCTGCCATGTTTTCTGAAGTTTGGAGTTATCTTCCAAGCTCATGTAATGGTTGTTGACAAAATTCAGATCCTTCCAGTTGTTAATAAGGAAGGTCCTGTCTCGTCAATGGTTGTCAACCATCAGTCATGCGTAGCTTCTGTGGGTCTCACAATTCCATGTCAAGTGGCTCTTTTACAAATTTTCTTCCAACATGCTTAATACCACATTTGAAAGCCAGCTGGAGAACCTCTTGCTTTAGTGTGTAGAATCTTACACCATCTAAAACTGTGGTTTAGAAGCAGGTCACCACTCAAGTAGACACAGCCCTGTGGATCCCAGGGCAAGAAAAACAGGAGCCATTTTGGAAGTCAGCCTCCCTTAGTAACAGACAACCTGTAATTTTCATGCCATAAAACAATGGCCTGTATCTGTCAGAAGTCTGCTGGGCACTGAAGCGATCTGAAGGGGACTCTAAATCCATAGCCTATTATTGCTATGGTAAGAAAAATGAAAAGCAATAAATCTCGCTTCCATTCAAATCTCTGTGGCCGAGGCCACCAGCAATAGCTACATCCTCCTGCAAGAGACAAATTGTCCAGCCTGATGTCCTAGTGGGAGCTGAGTATTTTGGCTTTCACAGAACACAAACAGGGACTGAATTATCCTCTAATTAAAAGTCTGTCTTCTTCCCATGTTCTATAGAGACCTGACCTGTGTCCCGTGCTTTGGTTACTGGCTTACTGTGTTCACACAGCTTTCGGCCATCAGCTATTAACAAGTCACTCCTATGCTACAAGGCATAGCTCAGAAGCCACTATCTCAGTCTTTCCTGATCTGTCTCATAAAAATTGAATTTCCTACACTGGACATGGTGGTACCCACCTGTAATCTTATCATTCGGGAAGCAGAGGCAGGAAGATTGCTGCAAGGTGAGATCAGCCTGACCTATGCTTTGATTTCCAAGTCAGTAAAGACTACATAGTTAGACCCTGCCTTAATATCATGTGGAGGGAGGGTACTGGGGGAAGTGGGTCAGGAAATAACAGAGTTTGTTTTGAAAGCATGAGATCCCAAGTTCGAATCCAAAAGGCTCAAGAAATAATAGAGCTTGTTTTGCAAGCATGAGATCCCACGTTCGAATCCACAACCCATATAAAACAGTGAGCCCAGCTTGCCGTGCTTGTAAAAACCAACACTGGGGGTAAAGACGGGCATATCCCAACACTGGGGGTAAAGACGGGCATATCCCAAGACTCACAGGCTAGCCAGCCCTGCTAAAAGGTCAGACTTCAATTCTATGAGAGATACTGCTCATGAGAATAAGGTTGTGAGGGACAGAAGACATCTGACTGCTTTTGCTTGCCTTTGAATGCCCACACACCTATGTGCGTGCCTCACACAGAGAAATAAAAAGGAAGAAAAATTAAGTTTCCTTTTTCAGATTTGCTATACAGCTCTATAGCTGTTTTTACTTTTTGTAATAATTTGTTTTGCTTATGAGGAGGAGTCTCATGTCCTCTGTATCTTATGTAGATTCTGCAATTTTCTCATTTTCCTCTGCTAACTCTCAGAGATGGCTTGCTTCCCACATGGGCTTGTGACCACTCTGCAAGAAAAGACTGTCAGAGCCACAATTATTGCCTAAACATATTCAATACAAGGCTGTATTCACAGTAACTCTGAAGCAATCTGCTCCCAAGAATGCCGACTTATAAAGGTGGTTTTAAAATGTCTTTGCATTATTGAAGGCCAGGAATCCTCTAATTCCCCTAATTCATCAGAGTTCTACATTTTCCCCAGTGAAGCTCTTTTCTGAGGATAATTTAAATCCCTCTTGAAGGACTTTCTTTGCCCATAAATGAGAAAATTGCAGCTTCTCCATAAGATGTCATGGACACAAGACCCTCCTTTAAAAGCAAAACAAATAATAACAAATAAAATCAAATTTTAGGACATGATCACAGTTGGATGGGCTTACTGATTTGAGTTGCTTTGCTTTTTTTTTTCATCTGACTCCTTTTACTCAAACAGAATCTTAAGCAAGGACACAAAACTGCACAATTGCTATGATAATAAGAACATCTACTTTTGGGTGGATGGGAGAAATGATTCAGCTGTGAACTGTTCTTGTATTCCCAGCACCCACATGGTGGCTAATAATTACTTGTAACACTAGTTTTAGGGGTTCCAGCTCCCTCCACAGTTACTTGTCATGTACATGCACACATAATATATACCCAGGTAAACATTCACATAAGATAACATCAAAAAGAAAGAAAGAAAAAAAGAAAGAAAGAAAGAAAGAAAGAAAGAAAGAAAGAAAAAAGAACGATTGCTCAGATTTCTGGTTACTCAAAATCTCAGAACTGCTCTCTAGTAACTATGTCTTAAGATCCAACACTCAGAGCCAGAGGTTTAGTCTGAGTCTCCTTGATATTGATTCAATTTTTTTTTTATAGCTTAACTGAGAATATTTAAGCTAGAAACAAAAGATACATGGATGGCTAGCTGGGAGCCCTGTTTTAACAAACACCTTTTAAGCATCTACTCTATGGCAGCTTGACTACCATCAAGCTAGCAGAAGCATCTTCGCAGAGGTGACAGGAGAAGCCACACTGTAATAAGTGGTCAGCTGTGTGTCTCAGTGTTTACATTGGGTTCCCACTTCAGTTGTGTCTGTTTCTGGGGCTTAGAAAAGTCAAGGTTAAAGAAGGACTGGCTAATTCTCCAGCCTGGGGAGGGGGGGGTGGTTTGTGCAGCAGATCTAACAGTTGACTTCCCGCTGAGATCAAAGAGAGCTGCAGTCCGAGCTCACAGCCAGCATCTCCTATGAAGGTGTGTGGCAGCCCTGTTTGCACACCTTGAGTTCCCCGGAAGACTTGGTCTCGTCAAACGCATAGGGAAATGAGCTAGAGCCCTCACTCTTGCTGGGAACTCATCTATATTTGATGTGGGTTGGCATTACTGTGCATAGCAAACAACCAGAAAGGCTAAGTTGGTCTGATCTCCCAGCTGCACTTGCACCAGGTGGTCCTGTGGGGACTCTGACATTCTTGGATCTTGGTTTTTCCCACCCACCTGTGGATGACTTCAACCCATCCACAGTCCCTCAATAGCGACTGCTGCCTACAGCAGACAACCTCAGATGGTCAGAAACATTACTCGCTGCTCAGAGTTTAGAAGGCAAGCAGGAAATTTGCTAGTGGTTGACAAAGTTCTGATTTCTATCATATGTCTTCCCTGACAGGCTGTGACTCTTGGTAAGGCGGCAACGACATCTGTCTGGATCAGTTATTTATTTACTTATTTCCTAGCCGTTCGGAAAGCTCAAGAGATGCTCTGATTTTCATTGCCTAATTGTCTGTAATGATTTCAAATTCCAGTGTTGTGTGAATCCAAGTCTCATTGCTAGGGACCGAGTGTTAGCTCACAATGACAATGCACATTTATCAAGGGCGCAGTCAGTACAAGCCAAATTATTCAGCAAATGAGCAAGTCCTGGGCCCTGCGTAAGGGGAGATGGATGCTATGTGTACCACAGCGGTGACAGGAATGAAAGCATGCCAAGGACTGGGGACACTAGGCAGGTGAGAATCTAGGGATCTCAGTGGCTGATATTAAACCTATAATTTACCAAAGAAAGCCCTTTCCGCACTCAGTGTGAGCTCTGTGTCTTACTGATACGAGGACCATTGCTAACTGGGGCTAGTGAAGCCGTGCAGATCCAAGCAGCATCACACAATTATTTATGCCTGGAGCCAAAATCACTACTTTCCTCTCAACCTGCAAGAAGACAAAAGTACAGAACATTCTCCTCAGGGCAGCAAACCCCTTAAATACCATCCTCCCTGGGAGGCCACATGCTTCCCACACTCTTCCTTGAGAATGCCAAGCCTGTTTCTTTCTCCCTTTTTGACCGTGATTCATCCCCAACACTCCCCCTGAAGAGTCCCATTTCAAGACGAAATCTTCCATCACCAACTAACAAAAGTAGATCAATACCCTCACACTGATGTAGAGCAGAGCAGATGCCATTTTTGTGGGAATTCAGAGCGAGCCCACTACACCGCTCTTCTCGTCTTTGCATAATTGTCTGTAATGATCTTCAATTCTACTGTTGTGCAAATTCACATCCCCGTACTCAAAACTTGATTAATTGAACTTTAAGCACTCAATGACAAATTAGATGAGGGAAGTTTGAAGGTAACTTACGTTCTGTTCTGTAAAACATAATAAATAGGGACTGCTCAGTTCTTGGTTCTCTTCTGCATTGGGAGAATGGGTTTACATTTGTGAGTATCAATTTGATATTATCAAATCATCGTCCATGCAGAATCCGGCTGGGACCAATTTGCTTACACAGGCAACTTGCTCTCTCCTAGCCTTTCTCTTTTTCTTCCTCCCTCCCTTCCTTCTTTCCTTTCCAAAATACACAGAATCTTTACTCTGGACTAAATATCTACTTAGAAACTGAGCACCCAAAACCAAATTATACATAAATTCATAGTACTCATAGGATTGAAATATTTTAGACTGACTTATTTATGTATATGAATGTTTTGCTTACATGTATGTATGTGCACCATGTGTGTTCCTGTTGCACAGGGAGTTCAGAAGAGGGTGTTTGATCCTCTGGAGAGATGACTGCGTGGTTAAGGGCCCTTGTTGCTCTAGTATAGGAGCCAGGATCAGTTCCTAGAACCCACTTGGTGGCTCACAGCTATCAGGAACTACAGTTCCAGGATGCCACATATTCTTCTGAACTCCTTGGGTACTCAGGATTTAAATCCTAACAAGAAACAAACAAACAAAACCTCCAAAAAATGAACTGGCAGTGGTGGTCCACGCCTTTAATCCCAGCACTTGGAGGCAGAGGCAGGTGGATCTCTGTAAGTTTGAGGCCAGCCTGGTGTACAGAGAGAATCCCAGGATAGCTAAGGCTCCGCAATGAAATCCATCTGAAAAGCTAAGGTGGTATTAAGCAGGTCATTTAAGAATAGGAGACTGGCCAAATACTACTGTTCTAAAGAAAAAAAAAAAAAGATTCTTAGTGATATTCTTCTACACTCACAGGTCAGTGCCTTGCTCAGCCACCAGCCAAGAAGCCTCCTCCTACAGCTGCTAGGAACAAATACAGCCGGGAACCAATATCCACAGCCAGATATTACGCACAGAGAGACACACGGCAACACATAGCTCTACAGAAAATATCTTCATCAAATCCCCCTTCTCGGGGGCCCAGGGAACCCTGAAGAAGAGGAGGCAGGAAGAGTTAAAGAGTCTGAGGAGAAGGAGGACACCAAGCAAACAAGACCCTCTAAATCAACATGAGCAGAGTTTATATGAACTCACAGAGACTGAAGCAGCACCCGCAGGGCCTGCAGGGGTCTGCACCAGGCCCTCTGCGCATATACTTCCGGTTTAGGGTTTTTATGGGATTCCTGAGTGTGTGAGCAAGTGGATCTCTGCTTCTTGTGCTTGCTTTTGGTCTCTTTTCCTTCTGTTTGTCTTGTCCATGTGAATATGTTGTGTGTGTGTTTTTAAAATCTTGTTATATTTTTTGTTATCTCCTAGAAGCCTGCTTTTCAATGAGAGACAGAAAGGGAGTGGATCCAGATGGGAAGGGAGATGGAGAGGCGCTGGAAGAAGCAGAGGGAGGTTTAAACATAATCAGGCTATATTGTGTGAGAAAAAACACCTACACAACTATTTTTAATCAAGGGGGGGGAAAAAAGGACAGGAGGAGTTAGAATCCAGGAAAACATTTAGAATCCAGCACAGTGTTTGAGGCAAAAAAAAAAAAAAAAAAAAAAAAAAAAAAAGGGGTGGAGAAAAAAAAAAAAAAAAAAAAAAAAAAAAAAAGTGGGCGTGGCTGGATGGAGTGGGTGGGGACTGGGGAGGGTGATAGAGGAAAGTGTGGAGGAAAAGGCGGAGCTCGATTGGCTGAGCTTTGGGGACCATTATCAGGACTTTGCAAAAGTAAGCATGAGTCATGATAGAGGTTAGGAGGGGTTTTTTAGCTCTTTGTTTTGTTTTCTTTCTTTCTTTTTTTCCCCTTCAAGTCTGTCTTTTTCTTTCCTTGTGGGGGATAAATTAATTCAACTTTCTGGATCTGGATGTAGCAGGAAGCACTTTTGCATAGCAAGAGCCCCCAGCCTGAGTCTTTCCTTTGAGGCAGGAATTCTGAAAGCTGGGCTTTCTTTTGCATCTCACTGACCATTAGTGCAATAGGAAATTAGTCATAAGGAGTCGCTGAATACATTTGCCCGTTGACACCCATTTAGAAAAAGTAATTTTTAAAAATTATGGGTAGTTTTTTGGAGGGCAGCTTGTAACCTGGAATTTTTTTTTTCTTTTTCCTCTGCTGTTTAAAACGACGTCAAATCTTTCCATTGTAGTGTTATTTAATATGTATCCTGTATTACTGCATGTCACGTATATTTTTAAAAATTAAAAAAGAAAATCTAATAGTGGAAACCATTGTGAGGGCTTTAAGCAGAACCTGGAATTGGTTTAAAGTGGAGGGGACATTTTAGGATGTGATGATGTTGGAGACTGGAGGTGGTGTGGGATTTTAGTGCTCTGAGCTGGAGCTGTCCATGCTGCGGATCAGATGACCACACATACGGTGGAAGCTGACGGGTGGACAGCTTCCATGTTTCAGGCCCTGAAGATGGTACCTTCTAGAACCTAACCCCATTGGGGACAGGGAGCCCCAGCCCTGTTCAGAACCAAGAAGCAGTATTTCATGAATTAAGTAGTACCAATTAGCTAGCTAGCTGTTTCCCTTAGGAACTTATAATTATCCCTAGCAAGTTTTAGCCTTAAAAGTTATTATGACATGATGAAAACTTGCAGAATTCTAAAACGACCACAGGAAACATCTGAGTCTTCGTTTAGTTTTGAAACATCTATCAGCTGGACTCAAACACAGTGGAAGCTCCCATCTGAGCTTTATTGGTACTCCTTACTCTGTCCCATGTCTGCTGCCTTCCTTTAATCTTGTTTGACGTCAAACCCCTCATCTGCTTATAGCTCCTGTTTAGGGTGTGACTGAACCAAAAAGACTAAGAGTGAGGGAAAAGGAGAGATTAAGTAAGGGGTTACCAATAAATTATTGTCATTGCTGTTTTATGGAAATTTTTTCTATATTTCTGTTTGCTTTGCTACTGGGAAGTGAAGGAGAGATAAACACGTCTTTTGTTTAGATCACAAGTGGGGGATGAGAAAAAGACTGTGAGAGAGCAGGTGATGTTTATCCCCTTAGAAGTCGAACCACCATGTGGGGGAGATTGGTTATTAACCAGCTGAAAAACATCCTTGGACAAATGCTAAGAGGAGGGATAAATGTGAGCCAAAAACAAGAGGCGGGGCCTTGGGAGACCTGGGATTGTTTTGGCTGTTCATCGCTCCCGTTCTGCTTCGAGACGCTCCTAGAGAGAACTGCTCAAGGGAAGGCTTCAGGGCTCTGGGCTCTGGCTGAGGCTCCGGGTTCTGGTTGCTCCAGGTTCCAGCAGAAGAAATCCTGCTGATTATGCCAGGAGAATCATTCCTCAGAACAGCTATCCTTATGGTTTCATTATTGTATTCTTTAATCTTCTTTTCCTATTGTTTAGGTTAGTCGGATTATAAGTGAGGTACTCTCAGTTAATAAGTTCATAGTAAAATATATTTGCTAAGAAAATTGAGCCTACAGGGAAGTTTAAAAAAAGGGCAACGGTTTGGATTTTTGAACACACATACGCATGCACACACACATACACACACACAGAGGTTAGTACTTTCTTTTCTACTGCATCTATATTTCTTTTTCCTTAGTACATTTATTGTAATTCATTTTAAATATTTTGTTCATATCTGATATTTTGATTTCTGCTCTGTAGAGCTAGGGGCTGAGCTTAGGGCGCCAGACACGCTAGGTTAAGTGCCACACTACTAAGAAATGGCCCTGGCCCTTTCACACTTTTTATTTTGACTCAGGTCTCACCAAGTTTTCCAGAATTGGCTGTGACTTCACTGTACAGCCCAGGCAGGCCTTGCCCCCGCCTCCATCAGCATCCTGGGTGTCTGGGGGTCATGAACTTGCACCATTATCTCAGCCTTCTGTAGGTGTCTACTTAGATAACCAGATAAATACTTCCCTTGTGTGATATAAACATAAGCCTGGCTTATTTATTAAGATAGATGAAACTTCAATCAGATTGCAGTGTTGGAGGTGGTGTAATTCCAGCCCCAACCATATCGCTACAGATTGAATTTGACAGCATGCTATCCTGTATCTCAGCCCTCATTACAGACACTGTCATGTCAGGCATCTCCATGATCACACAGGCTCTGAAGCACAGGTTCCTTCCTGTTGGCTGAGATTAGGCCATATACAAGAGGCACCTAGGTGAGGGGGCACACAGTGAGTGTTTAAGACGCAGTTGGCTTCATTTATCCCAAGACACTACTCTCAATGCCCCTCACTTGCATGCTGTGTTTTATTTGAGGGAAGCATAAGACAATAGAGTTTATTTTGCAAATAACATTGAAGAAAAAGAATTTAAATGAATTTTAAATACAACCGTATTCCACAAACTGAATATTAATTTCATAACAAAGACATGTTATGTTACTGTGGCAAAGTACATGGGGTAATCACCTTAAAAAGATGGGAGGTTTCTTCGGGTTATGGCTTCAGAGGTTTCAGGCTGTGGTCACTTAGCCCTATTGATTGGAGGAGGATGATACCTTGTGTTGTGTTGCAAATATGTGGCCGAGGTGGTCTAATCACTTCAGAGTGATTGACTAGGAAGCCTAGAGAGAGACACAGAGACACACAGAGATAAGTGCCAATGTTCCTTCAGGGGTGCGGTGTCAATGAGCCAATCTCCTTCCACTAGGCCCCATAGCCTAAGGGTTCTAGAACTTCTCAATAGCACCTTGGGCCAGCAACCAGACTTCTAGGAACACCTATGATTGAAACTGTAAGGTACAAACCTGTTATTCCAGCCATTTGTAGTAACGTCAGGAAGATCAGGAGTGCAAGGCTCAACTCAGCCTGTAATTGGAGTCCTAGCACTCCAAGAGGCAGAGGCAGAGGCAGAGGCAGGCAGATCTCTGTGAATTCAAGCCTGGCCTGGTCCGGAACAGCCAAGGCTACACAGAGAAATTCAGTCTAAAGAAAAGAAGAAAAGAAAAAGAAACAAACAAACAAACAAACAAACAAACAAAAAAAGAATTCAAGGCTAGTGGCTCAGCAGTTAAGATCATTCATTGGTGTTCCAGAGGATCCAGGTTATATTTCCAGTACCCACACAGTGACTTACAGCCATCTGTAACCCAATTCCATGGGATACATCACCCTCTTCTGGCCACCAAGAGCCTTGCATGTGCATGGCACACACACACACACACACACACACACACACACACACACACACACACGTATATACATACGTGAAGCCAAACAGTCGTATTTATTTTTATTTTAATCTAAACATTTTTTTAATAATTGAAAGGTAGCCTGGGTTTCCAAAGAGAGAGAGAGAGTTCAAGGCCAGCCTGGATAACTTAATGAGATCCTATCTCAAAGCAAAGGCTGCAAATCGGCTGGAGGTGGCACTCACTGGTAGAGAAAACTTCCTATTAAGCCTGAGGCTCTGAGTCCTCAGCAAAGCAACAAAAGGCTGGAGCAAAACTGAAAAGGAAGAAAGAAAGGATTAGGAGGAGATTGTGCCATCCATGCTTTTGTGACGTTCAGGCTTCCCCTGACATGTATGCCAGAGTGAAGGCATGGGTATGACATCATCACCACAGTGACAGAAAGGCAAAGAGAACATAAATTACAACCCAAGAGAAAGCCTTCGTGCTTGTCCAAGTTGATAAAATCAAGAGTTATGACTAGCACAAACCCTTCTTGTGTGCTGTTGGCCTTTTCATTTAAATCCTGAGACTCTGGTCCAAGTTTTCACCAATCCCTGAAGAAGGGTTGACGTAGATCAGAGAAGAAAGGGGCAGAAGGGTCAGGGAGGAGTGAAATGATGTTCCCAGAGAAGAAACAGCACTTGGAACAAGCAATTCATTGTCTCTTGATATGGAATATGTTGTAATTACAGTAAAACTACACACTAGTTCTCCCCATATTATTCACTTTCAAACTAGGAATTTATTTTTCTCTTGTTTTCTATCAAATTAAAAAAAAATCTCTAGGACACTTTTACTAAATGTTGATGCAAAAATTTAAGGTTCATATTTTGTTTTTTATTATGTGTAAGTATAGGTATGCGCACATAGACGCAGTGCCTACAAAAGAGCATTGAGTTTCCTGGAACTGGAGTTAAGGCCTTGTGAGCCACTTGATGTGGGTGCTGAAAATGAACTCTGGTCCTCTACAAGAGCAGAAGGCAATCTTAACCGCTGAGCTACCTCTCTAACCCTGAACTTTTGCAGTTATTCTGAATTAAAATATTTGGGTATTTTGGGAACCTTAATGAAAATAAAAATATTCATCTCTTATACCCCATGGTATTTTCCAAGTATCAGGTAAAAATGCTAGGTTGAAAAAAAATAATGTCAACAGATTGATTTTGGAAGGATTTCACAATTTCACTATGGCACTTGCCAAGGAAAATGGCTGAGTAAACAGAAACAGCGGGTGAGCTTATCTCTTCTCAGGTCTCAGTGCACATGTCAGGAAGGTTCCCAGAGGGTGCTGAGTACTGAGCAGGGAGACTGTCATGTCCCACAGTCAGCCAAAGTGTATAGGATTATGATCCATCTTCAGTTCCAGCCTGTGGAAGATGCTCCCTCAAGTGTCCGTGGTCCAGGTTCCCTAGCGTTCCCCTGCATTTTAGAATTGTATCACATAGGAGTATACTGAGCTCTAAGGAAATAGTCTCTTGCAGGGGGCATGGGGATGCTGTCTCAGGTGGCAGGAAGCAGCAGGTGGATGGATAATCCAGGCATCCTAGAGATGCTTTGCAGTAATGAGATTACCACCCCACTCCAGATGTGTTTTCATCTTCCAAACGAAAGGTGGGAATAAAGTCAGTCTCTCTCTGTCTCTCTGTCTCTCTCTGTCTCTCTGTCTCTCTCTGTCTCTCTGTCTCTCTCTCTGTCTCCCTCTCTCTCTCCCTCCTTCCCTCTCTCTCTTTACTCTCCCCCACCCCTTTCAGCCTTCCTCCCTTCCTGCATCTCTTCCTCCCTTCTTTTGATTTCTAAGTCAAAGCCTCACTATGTAGCCCAGGATGGCCTCAAATACCAAATTCTCCTGCCCCAGCTTCCCGCATTCTGGGATCACAGGGATATACCACCACACTCAGCTTAAAATATCTATTTCTAACGTAATTTGTCCAGTCTTGTCTGATCTTACTATGCAGCACGATGCCCTATTTGCTCAAGTGAGAGCAGAACATTAAGATTTCTGTCTCTCTGTCTTTTGGATTGCAGGAAAGCCATAGGTAGCCGTACATGCGATGGAAAAGTCACAGTATTCCTTGGGAAGCTCAAATCAAAAGCCAGACCAGCCAGCATCAGATTTGAAGTCGTGAGCCACCAAGGCACAGAGATGCGAACATGTCCTCACAGAAGCACCGAGCGTTTCGTCTATCTGTTAATTCTCCCATCAGCATCTAACCGTCTCAGGGCTGAAGGGATGGTTTGGTAGTTAAGAGCTCATGCTACTCTTACTGGGGCCCCAAGTTCTGTTCTCAGAACCCACATCAGGCAGCTCACAACCACCGATAACTCCAGCTGTGGTGGGACACGACACCTATGGCTTCTTCAGCTATCTGTGCTTGGGTACAAAAAAGTCCGGGCGTGGTGGCGCACGCCTTTAATCCCAGCACTCGGGAGGCAGAGGCAGGTGGATCGCTGTGAGTTTGAGGCCAGCCTGGTCTACAAAGTGAGTCCAAGATAGCCAAGGCTACACAGAGAGACCCTGTCTCAAAAAACCAAAAAAAAAAAAAAAAAAAAAAAAGCAAAACCAAAGTCAGCTGTCTCACAAATCTGTAAAATTATTGAATGATTGATTTCCGTGAGATTATTTTGCACTAATTTGATAGCTATCAATCTGGACTTTTACTTTTACCCTCTATGGTGAGTATTTGTAACCTTTGGCAAGGAAGGATCTATCCTTCCTTCTCCTAGGGCAGAAAAATACGCCTGTCATTTAGGAAGAAGCCAAATCGTCTCCACATCTGTATGATTGGAACAGGGTAGGAGTCCATCTTGTCAGGTCCCATGGGCTATACTCAGGGCTCTGGACACATCGCTTTACCTTTGGCTGATGTGTTTCCCACAGGTGGGTGTTTGAGCTGCACTGAGCTGATGAGCGCTTTGTGGGAAGGGAAGCTCCTTGTCTATGTGCTGGGCACATCAGTTACTGTTCTCAAAAACAAAGAACGAACCAAAAAAACAAGCAAGACCCACCAAACCAAACCAAACAGCAGACAAAGAAACACAAAACCAAACTAAAGAAAGGAGGGTCCTTTTTAGCTCATAGCTTGTGTGGCGTGATGGTAGGAGCTGAGGCAGCTATCCTACTGCATCTCCAGGCAGGAAGCAGAGAGAGCTGATACCAGTGCTCAGCTCAGTTTTGCATTTTGTGCAGTCAAGGACCCCAGGCCGTGGATGGTTGTTGCCCACAGTCGGACTGGATCTCCCCACCTCGCTTAACCTCATCTACATGATCCTACAGCATGCCATGAGGCTTGACGCCTTGGTGGCTCTAGATGGAGCCGCGTTGACAATCAATCTTAACCGCTGGCGGGAAGGACTCTGAGTGGACATAACCTCTGGAAACAGAAACCAACGTGGTGGGCAGTGGCAAAGAACGCTGTGGAAAAGGACTCAACCCCAAAGGTACAGGCTTTTAATTTCTGGACCCTGTCATGTCTGACTCCTACCTGCCTGTCCCTAACCCTCCCACTCACCTTCGCCATCGTCTCTCTGCTTATGTCAGTTTGAGTTAGCACACTGTCTCCTGCTACCCCCAATACTCCAAGAAACACCCCCAGGGGAGACACTCCCATCCCATGAAGAGGATTTCCTCCTCAGAGAAATATGTCTCCTGTCAGGGAATCCGAGTTATCAGTCACAGGAGTACGGAAGCATTTCACTCGTGGAGACTGTCCTGTGAGAAATGTTGGGGCGGACACATGTCTGTAAGTTGAAGGGAGGAAGTGCTTTGTCATGCGTTCTTTCCTGGTACTCAGGAGCCTGAGCTCTCCCTCCGGACCTTTTTTAACAGTATTGTCTGGAGTCTTGTTCAAGTAGCCTGAGGTTCCTGGTCCTTGGCACACTCATTTCTAAGACTGAGTCCGCAGCCTCTAATACAGCAAGCTGCCCGTTGAGGAGACTTAGATGGCGGGTATAAATCATGGCTGTCCTCGGGCCATTCTGTTGCTGTGACAACATGATCAAAAGCAACTTATGGGAGGAAAAGAGTTTATTTGGCTTGTACTTCCAGGTCCAAGTTCACCATAAGGGAAGTCTGGGCAGAAATCAAACATGACCTTGACGTGGAAATCACGGAGGCGGCTGCTTGTGGCTCACTTCGTGGCTCAGTTCAGCTCGGTTGCTTATACAGCCAAGTACCACCTGCCCAGGCCACGGTGCCATCCACATCAATTCAAAAGCAACAAACATATCCACAGGCCAGTTTGAACTGGGAACTCCCAGTATTGATACTCCCTTCTCAGATGACTCTAAGCTGTAGCAGCTTCACTGTGGAAGCTAATCAGGGTTCTGGTCATGGACAAAGCCCCACAGCCCCACCAGAACACTTACTGTTTAGAGCAGCGCTCATCCAGCTCTTGGCCTACTAGGCAGATCTGAGTAGTCACCTGTTTCTGGCCAGCACACTCTGACTGGACTAATTTAACGTCCGATTGTTTAAATATTGCTCCTATATGCTTATATGCTAAATTTAAAACTTTCCCCAGAAACCACGGCTCAGAAAGACTAACTACGACAGTAGAAGTGTTCTGACTTTCAGTCTGGAAGAAGAAGATGACTTTCAATACTAAGAGGGGAAGGCTCGCATGTCTAATCAGGCTCCGAAAGAGATTAGCAAGCATTCACTCCGCTCATCTCTACCAGATGTAATACCATCCACACCAACGGGCAGAGTAGCCAGGAAAAATGAAAAAAGGAAGTGATCAAAACCTATTCCTTTAAGTATGCATTGTACACAGCTGTTGAAGTAACATTTGGTTATAATTCTGTTGGAACAAAAGCATTGTGGATATTAAGATCGGTGCTTTAAAAAAAAAAAAACTATGCAGAAATGTCTCAAAACAGAATTATCTCAGGAATAGCTTCTGCCTTGTCAGCTTGTGTCCCTCACACCAGGTGCTTCTGTGTGGTTGGAGTGGCTGTGTCTGTTGCTTGGAAGCTTCTCCTCTGGGCTTCGTGTAGAGCAGGGTGGAATGACATCCTTCGCCCTCTAGAATGAGTCACCTGCAGCTGCAGACATTCATAGGATATGTGAATGTCTGTGAGTCAACTATGGAGCGAGCACTGTGCCTGGCAGTGGAGTTAAGGTGTGTGTGTGTGTGTGTGTGTGTGTGTGTGTGTGTGTCTGTGTGTGTGTGTGTGTGTGTGTGTGTGTGTGTGTGTGTGTGTATGTGTGCACATGTGTGTAGAGGCCAGAGGGAAACATTGATTACTGCTCTTTACTAACTTTCCACCTTGTTTTTGAGATAAAGTTTCTTGCTGAGATCTGAGGTTTGCCAACTATGCTTATTTGGTGGCTGGCGAGTCCCAGCAATGTGGGGATTAGCAGTGTACACCACCCCACCAGCTCTTTTATGTGGGTGCTACAAATAGAGCTTGGGCCTTCATGGTTGCATGACAAGCATTTTACTAATAGATTCACCTTCCTCACCCAAGTAAGGACTTTTTATGAGATAGTATGATTTACTTGAGACCCCTGGCCCCATGGCTCTGGATCCTATTGGGGAAAGTACTGTTTTATCTGGTTCTTGCTCTGTCCCAGTGCACCCTTACTTAGCACCTGAGCGCATTTACTGTTTGAGGAGGTATAATTCAGTCCCTAATTAGTAACCTGCAGTAGACTCCCTCTGTGACCTTCTTCTGGCTGGGCAGTACACTCCCTGCTTTTCTCACTTGTCATCCAGCAGTCCTTTAGGTGGTAGGGAGCTCTCCTGGGTAATTCTCATCTCTAGGCTGAAAGTCTTCAGGTCCTCTGGATATATATTTCACGATTTCCATTAGATCAGTATTCCATTAAATATTAACCTGTGGTATTTGCATCCTAAACTATGCTAAGTGTATGTAAAAGTTGACATTTGTAGCAGAAGACCTGTGGGGCTCAGAGTAATTTGTTTTCTCCTAAACATTATAAGAACAATGCATACTAATTCTTCATTGAGACCAGTCCTAATTCTAAGAACCCCATCTTATTAGTCACATTAACCCTGAAAATCGGGGCCATTTTCTAGCTTAAATAAGGAATTGAGGCACAGAAGAAATTACAGTTTCTAGAATTTCTAATTAATGAAATGTCAGATAACATATCCTTTGGCTGCCTTTAGGGCTAACCTGAAAGTGCTTTGGATTGCTTTGTAAATGACCCCTTGTGGTAGCACACAAACTCATTCTACGTGAGGTCATTCTGCAAGAATAAAGCATTCTCGTTCTCACTACACCAAGGAGCTCCTGAAATCCCTCTAATCTCAGCCTTTGCTTTATTTAAAATAATTTATTGATTTTTAAAATAGCTCACATCTTTAGAAACTCTGCACACAGGGACAGATCAAATAGCCCCTTTGTTCTCACCCTGTCTGCCAAGAGTACTGCTGCTGCTCAAATTTTGTTCAATAAGACCAGAGTGGAATCACCAGTCTCAACCATGTTTAAAACTCACCCATGTTGAGTTTTCTGAGCTCCTAATGTGGCTAACTTCATTTCCTAGATGGCAGCTAAGAGTGAGACACTGGCCACTTCTTTCTGATCGTCCCTCCCACCTGGAAGTACCTTGACCGTGAACACAGCTACTTCCTCAACAAGAGCCACAGAGAATGGCATTTCAGGCTTCTAACAGATTGTCATAACACTTAGATGTTTGAAGCACCATGTCTTTTCTCACCAATGATCTTAGTTGGGCAGGACTAATTGGAGATGTTCTTGGGGCCAGATGTGTAGGGCCCATCAGAATGGCTCTTGATGCCTTGTGGAAAGACAAGCTGGCATCTTTTCTGGGAAGACACAAGATTCCTGCATCTGGGAGACTAGTGGCTACTGTGTGACTATGTGGCACTGTGTCAGCTTATCACACCCCCATCTTGCTGTCATGGTGTCTTTGTAAGCAACCTCACTTATCATTCATCCTCCCTCAAGGAAGATGACCCAAGACACTAAGCAAGTAGAAGCTCTTGTGCTTTTTGAAGCACAGCCTTGAAACTCATTTCCGCTGTAGTCATGAGCTCTCCAAGCTAAAGTGGGAATGAATGGGCTCCAGCCCTTTGTGGAAGCAGAATAAGATCCATTGGAAGACATGCCTGTGAGGTGGCCGACATCAATCTAAGCACAATTTTGTCAAAAATATAATTTGATGGCCTTGAATTCTTTTCAGTTTATTGAGGTTTCTTCTATGTCAACAGTGTCATCTACTCTGGTGCATATATGTGCCTTCTATGAAGCAACCAGATACAGCTAGCATTGAGTGGTTGCAGACTGATGATTTTCCTGAGAAGATGCAACATAGGAGTTCATTCACCTCGGTAGGGGAACTGACAGCAGACCAAAGCAATGATTCTCCCTTAATAAACCCAACCTAGTGAGCCAGTGAGGTTGTTGGGGGCTACTTCTAGGAATATGAGTGACTCAAATGCAGTTATGTAAGTAAAAATTTGACTCCTAAATGTTGTTGTTGTTAAGTGCTAAGGTATCTCTTCAGCCCAGAAGTCTCTAACTGGACTGATTTTCTGATTCAATGATCTATCGACTTAGAGAAGAAAATAAAAATCTCCAGCTGTTATTGTAAATGGCTTGCTTGTCTTAGGAGTCAGTTTATTTTACTTTATTTTTATTTATTTTAGACAGATTCTCATGTCTATATTGCCATGAAGGTGATTTTCTATTCAAAGATCACACCTGGATTTGTGTGGTGCTGGGGATGGAACCCGGGACTTTGTGCATGCTTGGCAAACCTTCTAGCCACCTGGTTACAACCCCAGCCTGAGACTCACTTCATAAGCTTGATGGATACTACAATCCTGTTACTGGTTGTTGTAGTTTGGAAGAGAAATGTCCCCAATAGGGTCCTTTATTTGAACACCTCCTTTGGACTTTGTTTGGAGAGGCTATGGTACCTTCAGGAGGTATAGCCTTGTTGGAGGAAACTCAACACTAGGGTTAGATTTTGAAGATTTATACCCTCAACTCACTTCTTGTACTTTCTTTCTCTAGTTCCTATGCAACATTAAAATATGACTTCTCAGCTTCTGGCTCCTGTCTTTCCCACCATCCCTCTGGAATGATAACCCAAAATAAATATTCCTTAAGGTTTGTTTGTTTAATTATGGTATTTAATCACAGCAACAAAAAACTAATACCCTACTATATAGAGTTGCAGGACGGTGGTATATATTTGAAAGACCATAAAATGACATTTCTTTTACTCTTGGAAGTATTTTATGCTTAAGAATGCCTCACTTTAAAATTTGTATTAATTTTCTTGTGGGTTTCACACAATGTGTTCGATGCTACTCAACCCTCTCCTCCAACTCTTCTTCCCAGACCTAACCCTTGCCCTTCTACCAAACTTTGCGTCCTTTTTATTTTTTTTAAAGTCCCTCAATATCAATTTATGCTGCCCAAATATACTTGGAAAGTCTTCCATTGAAGTATGCTTGAGTTACCTGGGGCTACAACCTTCATGAAAAAAAAAAAATTGACTGTCTCTCTTCCAGCAGCTAACAATTGCCAGTAGCTCCACAAGTTGGAGGTTGGGTTGGGATCGTGTGTCTGATTCCTTTACCTATCTTAGGATATGCTGTGGTTTGGGCTTCCCTGGGCTTCTTGTGTGCTGTTGCAACTGTGGTATATGTGAGCTCCACCTGTGAAGCTGCCCTGCTGTGTACAGAAGACAGTGTGTCCTCGGATTCACCCACTGCCTTCATAGCTTACCCTCTTTCTATCCTGTTCTTCAGTGATCACTGTGCAGCGTTACATACTACCTTCAGAGCTCAGCACTCTGCAGGCTTTTATTCTCTGAACCCTGATTAACTGTGAGTCCCTGTGTTAATCACTGTCAATGAAAAACAGAAGGTTCTCAAATGAGGCTTGATAAATGCACTAATCTGTGGTTATAACTATAATCATTAGGAGTCAGTTTAATACTGTGTATATGTAGCAGCAAAAGGGTAGTAGGCTTTCCTCTAGGGGCCATGATCTCTCTATTCATAGGTTCTTGGTCCAATAATGGTGCCAGCTATGGGTTTCATCTTCTGAAATGGGCTTTAAATCCAATCAGGAAGTTATTGATTACTCCAGAAGGTTATTGATTACTCCCACGATGTTCATGCCACTATTGCACCAGTAGGCGTGTCTTGCCAGGCTTATAATTATTGTAGCTTGCAGGATTCACAGCTGCATATGATTGATGGCTACTTTTGGCTTCCAGTAGTTTGCATAGTGTCTCCAGATCTATGAGGACTATACTATCCTGTAGAGATGAAGCTTCCAGGTCAGTACCAGCTTGATTTTTCCACGTTTTATGAAGTAAGTATGTGGTATCCTCAGCAATAGGGTCTTACTATCAAGTTCTGAATAGTATTGGTGTCAATAGTATACCTATAGTGCAGTTAATTTTCTATTGCTGTGATAAGACACCATGACCAAGGTTCCTTATAGAAGAAAGACTTATTTGTTCCTTACAGTTGTGGAAGATGAGTGCGTGACTTTTATAGCAGGGAGCATGACAGCAAACAGACAGGCATAGTGCTGAAACAGTAGCTGAGACCTTATAACCTGATCCACAAGCATGAGGCAGAAGGGGGCACTGGAATGGTGTAGGCATTTGTGAAATGTCAACACCTGCCCTCAGTGGTACACCTTCTCCAACAAGGCCAGTCCTTTCATCTTCCCCAAACATTTGTACCAGTGGGGGCACAAGTATTCAAATGTATGAACTTATGAGGACCATTTCCACTCAAAATGCCACAATTGGTAACAGTCCACAGGGTTTGAGAGTCTTTGGGACTCTACTAGCCCAAAATCCCTGAAGAGGAAACTCTTGGCCCTGGAGTGTGTCTTTGTTAGTTTCTAATGTCTCATGTGGGCATCGGGGTCCAGTTACAGGGTGATCCCCTTTTAAGATCAAGTACCTGTTCATTTTCCAGCTTCCTCTTGATCTGTGATACAGTCACATACATTTGGTGCTTGTTCACTGTCAGTGTCATTTGTCTTCATATCTAAGGATTGTTTCTTGTGTATTTCTTTGGTATTTCTTTGGAGCTGAACTTTTTCTCAAAGATGATGACTTCTAACATTTCTTTATTGTGACTGCTGATGCAGCCAGGTTTAAAGCTACTGTCTTCCTGTTTGTTTCCTGGTGACTAATGTGTGTTCTTTTCCCCTTTTCCCCTTTCTTATGCCTTCTTTTGAATTGATTAAATGTGATTCATTTCTCTTTTCTTATAGGCTTATTTGTCATACGCTGTATTTATTTCATTGCTGAAGGGTGTGCACTCTATAATTGAATGGTCTGGAGATTGATATCAGCAAGATTATATGGTAGGGAATATCAACCTTCACTCCTCTACAATCCAATTACTCAGCTCTCTGCCAGCAAATTCAGATCAGGGACGTCTCAAAAGCCCAGTTCAAAACTTCACCAATAGAGTGAAGAGTATACACATAGAAAGGATCACATAGAAGACTGCTATTCCTCAGACATCTATTGACAGCTACTAGAAGGAAAGGCATGGGTGGTGTAGGAACTTTATCAGGTGGCAAGCACTAGCATGGTCCCTTATGGACCTTTCTGCAAAGTTCCCTGTCAACTTTGGCCATTGAGAACCTCAACACCAGTGAATTAATAGTGCTTGGAGACTTCAACAGCCCGTTCTCCACAATGAATACATCACTTAGAAGGAAAATCAATGTGGACACATTAAATGTAAGGTACACTTGAAGACGACTGGGCAACCAGACATCTAGAACATTCTATCTTACAGCAGCAGTACATCATACATATTTCTCAAGCGCATGTGGACCTTTATGCAGGACAAAGCACATTTCAGGTGAGAAAGAAAACATCCAAGCAACACTTACAATATTGAAATACATTAAATACTTCTTGGGACCACAATTCTATGAAAATTGAAATCAATAACCAGGGGAAAATTCAAAGATGTATGGAAATTTTTACACATTCATGAGTAATTAGCTAAATCAGAAGGAATTTCATGTTTAAGATTTCAACCTAAATTTATTTTTGAACTGATACATAAATATAAAATAATATATATAATGATAGAGTGATCTGTGCATGCGTATATTACATAATATCTAAGTCAGGTTAACAATACGCATCTCCTCAATCATTTACTATTTATGAAAGCACATTTACACTTTTGAACTGTTCGGTATAATAACACTCTCTCAGGTCTTGAATCTGAACTGTTCCTATAAAACCATGTGTTATACACTTGGTTGTGGCTAGTTGCAATATTTAGCAACTTTTTGGGAACTTTGGAATTTGAAATATATCTGTAGGTGGTGGGACACTGGGCTATGCATTTGAATGCTCTGCCAGAGCCCCAGTGAGCAACCTCTGCCACATGCTCCCACTGCCATGATATATTTGCCTCATCACGAACCCAAATTTTGTATTTAAAGCCTATAAACTGAAACCTGAGAGACTATGAGATAAAATAAATATATTTCCATCTTAGGTCATTTGTGTCAGGCAATTTATCACAGAAATGTGATGTTCCACCAGTACCTCCTCTGCAGTCACCTCACTGTCCATTACCACACTGGACCTACTTGCTCATTTGTGATGGCAACTCAGAGTCCATACCCTTTATTCCATATCCTCACCAGGACTCCTTATCTTTAATCATTTTAAGACCAGCCTGCCTTACAAGGGTGAAACAATATCCCATTGTGGTTTTGTTTTTTATTTTTCTATTGATAATGTATCTCGAGTATTTTTTCAAAAGGCTTATTTTTTTTATTTGTGTATATTTCTGTTTGAGTGTAAGCCCAGTGCACGCGCGCGTGCATGGGTGTCATCATACACAAAAGGGTAGCATATCTGGTGGACATAATAGGGTGGAAGTGGAGTTAAAGGTGATTGTAAACTTCCTAGTGGGTGTGCTGAGAACCACATTTGGTTCTCAGTCCAGATGAGACATGATAGGCTGGGGTCAGATGGTAGGGGGAAAGGGCTCCCCTTTTCTGAGGACTAGGAGAAGGGGAGGAGAAGGAAGAGGGAGCGAGGGTGGGCCTGGGAGGAGAGGGGGAGGGGACAGCAAGACAACAATAGGGATGTAAAGTGAATAAATAAAATACATATATATGTGTATGTGTGTACATATATATGTATATATGTATGTATATAGTAGCAAGTGATCTTATCCACTGAGCCACCACTCCAGTCCCTTTGCATTTTTTCACACACTCATTAATCATTTATAAATCTCCTTTGAGAAACTTCGATTTATGTCTCTTGCCCATTTTCTCATCCAGCTATCTAATGCTTGTAACTGTTGACTCTTCAAAGCTCTTCATACGTTTAGGATGCCACCTCCTCGTGGATGTATCATTTCATTTTCTCCCATCCTGTAGGTCTCCTCTTCACCCTGTTTATTGCTACCTCTGCTGTGTTTGAGCCTTTTAGTTTAATGCAATCCTGTTAGTTTATTTTTGCTTTTGATTCTTTTGATATCTTCTCAAATGCACCTCCGCACAGCCCCATGTCTACAGCTCTCTCCCTGTCTTCTAGCTACAGCTAGCTTTCCAGTTCTTAAGCTGTTAAGGTGAGTTTTGTAAATGTTAGTAAATATGGGTTCTTATTTGCATGTGGATATTCAATTTGGTCAGCAGTGTTTGCTGAAAAGATGGCATTTTCTTCAATAGATGTTCTTAACACCTTTTTTGGAAATCAGTTGGTTACTGCTATGTGGGCTTACTTCAGGGCTACCTATTAAGTTACCCAATTCTGTTGGTATATGAGTGTAAGCTTACATACTATTTTATGCCAATAATGTGCTATTATTTTTTCCTGTGGTGTTTTTCTTTTTAAAATAATTTTCTTTGAGAGTTCTGTACATGTCTGTAATGAAATACTACCATATTCACACCACATCACTCCTTACCTTCTTTTAAATTCCTCCCACCACTTTCCTCTCCCAACGTTCATGTCCTTTTCTTTGTTTTCTTTGAGCTGAAGTCAGAAAATGTAATAATGTCTTCTTCTTTATCTTTTTATTTTTCCTCAAAATGGCTTTGGAAATTTGTTTTGGATTTGTCTTTATAATTTTCCCAGTTGTGTTTTGTTGTTGTTGTTGCTGAGATGATCCAGAGGCTATGAGCACCTGTTGCTCTTCTACAGGACCCAAGTTCAGTAGTTCACATGGGGTGTCTCAAAATGACCTCTAATTCTAGCCTCTAACATCCTTTTCTGGACTCTGTGGCCACCCGAACTCACATGGACAGACAGACAGACAGACAGACACACACACACACACACACACACACACACACACACTTTAAAATGTTAAAGATAAATCTTTAGTTTAAAAGAATGTCACTGATGTATATAAGGAACAAAATGAATGCACGGATCTTCCATTCCAGGGCCCAAGATGTCTGTCTGTCTTTCTTTCTTTCTTTCTTTCTTTCTTTCTTTCTTTCTTTCTCTCTCTTTCTCTCTTTCTTTCTTTCTTTCTTTCTTTCTTTCTTTCTTTCTTTCTTTCTTTCTTTCTTTCTTTCTTTGTAACGTCCGCATCAGTTTATTCCATAAGTGTTTTTCATTTTATGCAGAGATCTTTCACTTCTTTGCTTAAACTCACGAATCTTTCCTCTTTTTCTTAGTCAGGTTAAGAATTATCTGCTCACTTCCCCTTTGTGAAGAACCAGTTCTTAGATTTATTGTTCTAGTTGGTTTTGTTCAATTTCTGGGGGCTTGTTGTTTTAGGGTGTGTACGCGCACACGCATGCATATGATGCGCGCGCGTGTGTGTGTGTGTGTGTGTGTGTGTGTGTGTGTGTAAGAGAGAAAGAGAGAGATAGAGACAGAGACAGAGACAGAGGGAGAGAGAGCGCACTGTGAGTGTTTTTCACACTAGGCACATACTATGGAATGCTGCATTGTACTAGGCTATATTATCAACCTTTTTTTTTATTATTGATTTTTTATTTTGATTTTGATCAACCCTTTTTTGATTTTGAGTCTGGTCTCACTGACATCAACCAGGTAAGCACTGAAATCATTCTGTAACACAGAAAGACCTTGAATTTGTAACCTTCCTGCCTCACCCTTTGTAGCAGCTGGGATTGCAGGCCTGTGCCACTGGCCCCAGCAAGAGTTCTGTTTTCTGTATTTTCATCTTTGCCTCATTCTCTTTTTGCACTTATCTTTATTTTCTCTTTTCATTTAAGACTAATTGCTTCTCATGTGTTTTCTTTGCTCTTATTTTATACTTACTAAAGAGGACGCAATCAGCAGTTTGGTGATTTCCTAAAGCTAGAGTTATGCATTGATTTCTGTAGTCTTTTTAGTGCCTTTTGCTGTTTTCCACGGACTTTGGAATGTTGTATTTCCAGTTACACTCATTTCAATATGCTTTTTAGATTTTAATTCTAATTAAATTTGTCCCTTAGATATTCAAAAGAATATTGCTGAATTTCCACATGTCTGTGAAAGGTTTGTTTCTTTCTTTTAGTATTGATAACCACTTTCATTGCATTGTTTTCTGGAAAGACAGTATGATTTCAATTTATTTGTATTTATTGGTTTGTCTCATGGTCCATCATGTGATCTATGATGACAATATGATATGTACTAGAAGGATGATGGGTGCTACTCTGCTCTGCAGTATGACCTTCTATCCAGAATTCTGACCAAGCTTCTTATTCTCTCAGACACTCAGTCACTTCTGCTATTTCGTCATTAGAGGTCACTCCCGTAGAATCTTCATGGATGTTGTCAGCTGCTAATTTCTATGCCACATTTGTGGTCTTGAACACTGTCAGCTTATATCACATCTAAGACAATAACCTTCCATGACAAGCACTCCACTAGAGAAAGAACGAAGCTCAGGCTGCTATGGGCTTCATACTACTGAGGTAAACTTGTGGTCCAACACTTCTATAACTAGACTTGGCTGCTCCTGAGATGAAAGTCCCTGGATGGGATTTATGTACCTTACTAACAAGATGGCATGGCTGCCCCAAGGTGAATCCATACACAATAAAGGAACCCTGACAGGAAAAGACAGACACTACGTGATTTCACCTATATAGAGCCTATAGAAGGAGAACTCCGACACTGTGAATGGGTTGTTATTTGGGGACATGTATTGGGGAAGTTGGAAGACATTGGTTAGAGTTACACCATTTTAATTATAAGTTCTAGACACCAGTGTCAGTGTAATGAATTTAGGCAATAATGATATATGACTAAAATTATAAAGATATCAAATATTCTCAGCACACTCAGAAAAGATAATGCTACACAGTGGCATGAATATGCTATTTAGCATGACTGTGGCAATATGAGTATCTATAAAAAACCATTTACTTCAAGTATTGCAATTGTTACTTCTGGAACACGTTAGCTGAAAAAGGTATTTATTATAATCTATTTCTAACTGATATACCCTTCCTTATGGAAGTCTACTTCTGTTTCATATGCTATGGATTTTATGATCATAAATTTTACTGTTCTTAATGCTACAGGCCCCCAAATGCATTACATTGCTTGTTTAAAATAAGAACTTTTACAGGTTTATCCATGCATATATCACTTATGGATCTCTTCTTTGGTCTGTACACATCTATATTTATATATATTATATATTTCAGTCTGCCTGGGGAACTCCCTCCAATATTTCTTGCAGTTTGAGCTTGCTGATGATTAGTTTGGCTTTTGTTTGTTTGTTTTTTTCTTTTTTTCCAAAGAATAGAATTCTGCATCAACAATTCTTTTCTAAAGACTGTTTTTGGTGAGGGTTTCTATTACTAGGAAATACCATAACTAAAAGCAACTTTGGGGAAAGAGTTTATTTCAGTTTATAGTTCCATATCATAGTTCACCATCAAAGGAAGTCATGACAGACACCTGGAGTCAGGACGTAACACAAAGGCGATGGAGAAATACCACTTACTGGCTTGTTCCCCATGGCTTCTGCAAGGTCACTGATAGGGAGAACACCATCATCAATGGGCCAGACCCTACAATATCAATTATCAAACAAGAAAATGCACTACAGGTTTGCTCAGCAACCAATCTGGTAGGGCATTTTCTCAACTGAGCTTTCTTCGTCTTCCCAAATGACTTGGCTTGTGTCAAGTTGACCTAAACCTAGCTAGGATCAAGATCTCACTTCATTGTGTTTTTATTTACCTTTTTTTCCCCAGAAAGAAATATGCCCCTAGTTGATGTTTGTTTCTTGGGATGTAGTGCATTTTCTTTGCTTCTGTTAGGTACCTTTACTGTGCTCTCTTGATCCCAGATTTGATGATGACATGCCACCGTGTATGGACCCTCTTGGTTTCTGTGCTTGGGGTCCCTCGAGTGTCTCTGATCTGTGGGTTGGAGTATTCAGCAAACTTGAAAAAATTTTAGCCTTTTGCCATCTTGAATCATATTTTCTTTCCTTCCTGCCACATAAAGGTAACCTTTTTCTTTGCTATTTTCATTATGTACATATTAAGTTATGAAATCATTTGATATTGTCTCATGATTCTCTACTGTTTTTTTTTTCCCTCTTTCTACCTTCATTCTCTATGTGTTTTATTTAGGGGCACATCCTAGTTTCTTTTCTGTTGCTGTGATAAAACAATCCAATTAAATGCAACTTAGCAGAAGAGAGGGTTTATTTCAGCTGTGAGTTACAGTGCATCACTGATGGATATTTGGGAAGGAATTCAAGTGGGAATCTGAAGCAGTATACACGGAGAGATATGGCTGACGGCTCACTCATGGGCTCTCCCGGCTCATACTTGGTTAAACTTCTGCTACATTGCAGGAAGTCCTGCCCAGGAAATGATGCCTCCCACCATGGGCTGAGCACCCCTACATTGAATAACAGTCATGATATCCCCTCACAGATAAGTCCACAGCCCACTAAGACTTAAGAGATCCCTTAAGCAGTGTAGGGGAAGGAAGTAGTTAGCTTTCACTTCCAGGTCACAGTCCACCAGTAAGGTAGTCAGAGCAGAAACTCTGAGCAGAATCCATGAAGGAACCTGCTCGCTGGCTTGATCAGGGGCTCATGTTTAGTTAGTTTTCTTACACAGGCTAGCAGCATGTGACCAGGCAATGGTGTTGCCCACAGTTTAGGCTGGTCCCTCCTACACCAATTAACAATGACGAGATCCTCTCACAGCCATACCCACAGCTCAGTTTAATCAGGGCAGTCCTTCAATTGATGCTCACTTCTCAGTTGTTTCTAGACTTCTTAAGTTTTCCAATAAGACAGGACAGTTTCTCTCTCTCTCTCTCTCTCTCTCTCTCCACCCCCCTGTGTGTGTGTGTGTGTGTTCTGCCCTTCAGAAAGTGAATGAATGAAATATGAAATATGACTACCTGTGTTCAAGCACGTATAACTTTCTCTGTGCTAAGAAAGTTACACCTTTGGTAGAGCACTTGCCTGGAATGAAGAAGCTCTGGCTTCCACTCCCAGTGCTACATAAGCAAAATGTGGTGGTGCAGGAATGCAAGAAAAAAAAATGAAATAAATGAAAAAACAAACGTGTCTTCCTTTACAAGCCACACATTCTGCTGTCTATGAGTGGCCAACATTTGAGTCTCTTCTTGGGATCCATCATTTCTCATTCCAAAATCTAATCAGCGTACAACTGTAGCTATCTCTTGAGGAAGAAATTCTAAAATAAAAAAAGTCCCCCCTTTTTTTTTGTGAGAGCAGTCTATGCAAGCTGGCACTGTCATCATTGCCTTTATCTGATTCAATGTCATAGAAACATAAGCCTTAGACAAATCGTCAGTAGAGTGCTTAAAAAGGTGAACATCTGATAAATCATTCCCCACCTCCCTCACCCACACACATTTTTATGAAGCTAAAGTGGTTTCTGCAGTTTCATGACAAATGAAGGCGCTGTCAGGATTATTGTGGCTAAGAAGGAGGTGAATACAGAGCTGGGGTCTTACCTCCCCTGTACTTCATTTTAAACGCCTTTTTGTCTAGGCTAATGTGCTCACAAATGGCTCATGAGATCTCAGTCCCGGCCTCCACTTGGCCAATTACAGCCTGATTGGGAAGCCTGAATGGGATTTCATGTAGGGGCAGAATTCAATTCTCAACATTAGGTGCCCATAGAGTTTCTTAATAGTGGTGGGGACCTGCCATTCTCCCTCTCTCTCTCTTGCATCCCCCTGGTCTACCCTATCCTGACCTCAGCTCCATGGGAGCCCATTATAGCATCTTGGCTCTGCCCTGGGGCTGGCTATTGTTCACTCAACTGGCTTTCAGTTATGAAGCATGGCCATCTGAGCTGCAAAATCTTACCCAGCCTTCTTTCCAGAGATGCAGAAGTGGGAGGCTTGTGGTGGACAGGACTAATGCAGGTTCTATAAGGTTGTGCCTGAGCAGGTGACAGTCCAAGGTACATCATACTTCCAGGAAAGTTAATATTATGGCCAGCCTAGCACCCTCTCCAGAAAACTCCACAGGGGATGGGGTCTCTGCACCCCTTCATCTTGTTTTCATGGGATCTTAGGAGGTCAAAATATTTCTCTGGGTGACCTCATTATTAGAACATTTGCTCGGGGTCCCAATTCCAAACGTCTGTTGGTCTCCCTTCTCTAACTTCTCTGACAAATTCCTTGGATACAATAAAAAATATTTGTTATTAACACGATGTTCTATATTGGAATAAGACTATATAGGGTTGTGTGTGTGTGTATGTGTGTATGTGTGTATGTGTGTGTATGTGTGTATGTGTGTGTGTGTGTGGTGTATTGCATGCATGTGAGTGTCTTCCTCTGTGACTTATTGTCTTAAGACATGATCTCTTACCAAAGAGTAAGCTTGCTGGATCAGTTAGACTGGCTGGCCAGTGAGCTCCTAGAATCCCTCTGTCTCTGTTCCTCTGTATTAAGTCTACAGTCACACTCAGCCATGTCCAGCTTTTTACATGGTTACTGTGGATTCAAACTTGACTCCTAATGCATACACAGCAAGTATTCTTCTGCCACTGAGTCACCTCCTCGGATCCCCAAGGCTTTACATGTTTAAAAGCACTAATACTTTCTTTTTCATATTTGACCATGCAGTGCAGATGGATCACCTATTCCCTCCTAATGGCAGGATATCTGAACATGTGCTGGATAAGAAAGCTACTTGTATTGTATTATGTGATGTGTCAGTAATATGCTAACCAATTAACTCCAGATGTTACTGCCGAGGTCAAAGTCTCCAAGCAACGTCTCCCTTTGTAGCCTTCCTTTTGCTGCAGTCACACAGCCAAAAGAAAGTCACATGACTATAGATTTTTCAAACAAACTATGTCTCCCAGCATTGTAAGTCTTGAACATAGTGAATCCAAGCTGAGGAAAATTCAGATCCACTTATTAATGTTATAATTGGTGCTGGGGGTAGGTCATAATGTGATAATCAATGTCCTATGTATATACTTACAAGCTGACTATTGTTCTATGTCTTCTCCAGAGCATGGGTCCAGAGATTCTGATGACTCACCAAGGTCATCAGAAGTGGTACTTAAATTTGCCCCTGGTTTATACCTGTTGTCTCTAGTAACTGATCATAAGCAGCAGCATCTTGCTGGATTTGGAGACCCATCCCATCTCAGGTGCTCTTTCCAAACTCAAAGCCATCTTTGACCAGATGGACAGCATTTCCTGTAATTGCTGATGACGTCAGCACAGGACATCTTGAGTTTGAGCACCCTCAGTTGCTGGCACACCTGTGAGATGTCCTGGTAGGGTTCATGCCTGATGTTTCTTCCTCATACTCGCAGCTAAGTAGGAAATTGAAGTAAATCTCCTTTAATTTCTATTGCTGTGACATATGCTCTCACCAAAAGCAACTTGTGGGAGGAAAAGGCTTACACATACAGGTTCAGTCCATCACTGAGGGAAGTCAGGGCAGGAACTTGAAACAGAAACCATGGGGAAACTCTGCTTACAAGCTTGCTAACTTGCAGGGTTGTGACCAGCTGGCTTTCTTACACAGCCTATGCCCAGGTGCCCAGAGAATAGTGCCACCCATAGCAGAGCTTGGCCCTCCCATATTAATTATCAATTATCAATCAGCCAGTCACCTACAAATATATCAACAGGCCAATCTGATCTGGGCAACTGCTTAATTGAGGCTCCCTTCAATGATGACTCTCAACTGCGTCAAGTTGATGATTGAAGTTAACTACGATAAGTGTAGTCTATTTACATGGGAAATCTTTTTTTGTTGTTGAGCTTCCAATTCTACCAGTTTCCTGACAACATTTTAATAAAGACTTCCTTCTTGCTTCAGTTGACTGAAATAGCATTTTGTAGCTTACAGTCAAAGAGTCGTCATGACACACATCCTCACACTGAAGTTAGTAAGGCTGAGAGCAAACTTCAATTTAATATTTATGGTGAAACGCATTTAGAAAGGTTCAGTCACTCAGTATTCTAAGATGACATGTTGGATTTGCTGCAAAGTCAGAACTATAACTTATCTCTCAGCCTCTAGCTCTATACATCATCTGTGTGGATGTCAACACCATGTACTTTTTCAATGAGGACTCAATGCTTGAACACTGATGTTTCTAGTCTGGGATGTCACAGAAGAACCAAGAGAGTTGAACACATAGAGTGTAGGGGGAACATGATAGCAGAGAAGTAACAACCAAGACCAAGAAGGATCATGGAAGGACCACTCTCATCCAAGCAACCCCTGTGCATCCTAAACTCAGAGCTATGGACCAGTATGTTCCCCCACCAATGTGGAATCCGTAATGCCTGTTGTGACTACATTTGAAGACAGCGCCTTTGAGGATGTAGCCAACATTAGTGAGGCCATGAGAGCAGGCTGTAGTTCAGATTGACTTGTCCTTATGAGAAAAGGGAATTTGGCCTCAGGAGAGGCTCCTTCAATGAACCCATAGAAGAAAAGCAAAGGGGTGGAAAACACAACAGAACCCCAGATACTTGCAAAACAAGGAGACAGAGTGGCCTTCAGAGAAGCCACACTTACCAACACTCTGACTTTACATGTTTAGTCTCTGGAACTGAGAGAAATCAGTCTTTGCTGTTGAAGCCACACACTCTGCATTGCTGTCATGGCGGCCATACCCCACTGTTGTCATGATGGCCATACCCTACTGTTGTCATGACGGCCATACCCCACTGTTGCCATGACAGCCATACCCCACTGTTGCCATGACGGCCATACCCCACTGACACTGTTGATCAAAACTGATACTACCAGAAGAATGATGAGGGCAGGACACGTATATCCCAGTATTTCTCACAGAGCCACACAGGTGGCAGCAGTGACTCTTGAGAACTTACCAGAATTTCACATGTATGGATGATTTGCCTATATACGTGTACATGCACTGCATGCAGTGCCTACAGTGGCCAGAAGACATTGAATCTCCTGGAACTGGAATTGTAGATACTTAGGATACACATGACATGGGTGCTGGAAATCAAACCAGAGTGCGTTGGAAGAGCAACGAGTGTCCTTAACCACTGAGCCATCTGTGTAGGCCCTCAGTACCTCTTTCTTTTAAAATATTTTTAATTTTCTATTTATTTATTTATTTATTTATTCACTTTACATCCCAATTATAGTTCCCTACCCCCTTTCCTCCTGGTGCCACCTTCCCTTCCTCTTCCCCCTACCCCAATTCCCCTACTCTTCAGAAAAAGGAGACCCTCCCAACCCACTCCAGAACATCAAGTTGCATCAGCACTAGATGCATCTTCTTCCTCTATGGCCTCATGAGGCAGCCTCACTAGGGGGAAGTGATCAAAAAGCTGGCAACAGAGTCCACATCAGAGACAGCCCTCACTCCCCTTACCACGGAACCCACATGAAGACCAAGCTCTCCATTGGCTACATCTGTGTAGGGAGCCTAGGTCCAGTCCAGGCACGGTCCTTAATTGATGCTTCAGTCTCCCAGAGTCTCCTTGGGCCCTATTTAGTTGGTGCTATTGGTCTTCTTTTGGAGCTCCTATCCTGTCCAGGTCCTTCTATTCTTTTCTGTCCTCTCCCACAAGACTCCCCATGCTCCACTTAATGTTTAGCTGTGAGTCTCACTATCTATTTCAATCCACTGATGGGTGGAAGCCTCTCAGAGAACAGCTATGCTAGGCTTTCATCTGCAAGCATAGTGGCGTATCATTAAGAGTGTCAGGGGTTGTCTTTCTCCCATAGGGTGGATCTCAGGTTGGACCAGACATTTGTTGGACATTCCTTCAATCTCTGCTCTATTTTTATTCTTGCACATCTTATAGGCTGGGTAAATTTTGGGTTGAAGTTTTTGTGTAGGTTCGTTTTCCCTCCCTCTACTAGAAGTCCTGTCTAGTTAGAGGGTGGCATCTTCAGTCTCCATGACCCCTGCTACTAAGAGTCTCAGCTAGAGTCACCACCATATCCTCCCAGGAGACTACCCTGTGGTAGGTCTCCAGCTTGTCACAGAGATGCCCACGAGGATAGTTTCCATTTTCTCTGTGAGCACTCTGTCATCCTGTCCCTGCTCTCCCCAAGTCTGATCTCCACTTCATTTCCCTTTGCACCTCTTCTCCTACCTTGTTCTCTAGGTTCAACCACTTGCACTGTCTATTCTATTTCCCCTTCTGAGTGAGATCTAAGCATCTTTCTTTGGGTTCTCCTTGTTACTTATCTTCCTTGGGTTTATAAATTGTAGTATGGTTATCCTAACTACATATAAGTGAATACATGCCATGTGTCTCTTTCTGGGTCTGGGTTACCTCACTCAGGATGATATTTTCTAGTTACATCTGTTTGCCTGAAAATTTCAAGATGTCCTTGTTTTTAATAGAGTAGAATTCCACTGTGTAAATGTACCACAGTTTTTATATCCATTCTTTGGTTCAGGGACATCTAGGTTGTTTCCAGTTTCTGGATATTAGGAATGGCCAAGAAGCACTTAAAGAAATGTTCAATGTTCTAAGTGATCAGGGAAATGCAAATCAAACCAACTCTGATATTCCATATTACACCCATCAGAATGGCTAAGATCAAAAAGTCAAGTGACACCACATACTGGTGAGGATGTGGGAAAAGGGAATACTCCTCTATTGCTGGTGGGAGTGCAAACTTGTACTGCAATATTGGAAATCAACCTGGTGCTTTCTCAGAAAATTGGGGATAGTTCTACCTTAATATCCAGCTATACCACTCCTGGGAATATACCCAAAAGATGCTCCACCATACAAGGACATTTTCTCAGCTATGTTTATAGCAGCTTTATTCATAAAAGCCAATATTTTCTTCCCCATGAGCATTAGGCCAAGACTCATAAGCAATCCTGTATTGCTCATCTGCTGTATTTAATTGTACACATGATGTTCATTTAATAAGCTGGGCACATATGTCTGCCACCAGTGCTATAGAGGTGCATTAAAACATGTGAACTAATACTGCCTTTGCTTTACACTATAATATGTCGGCATTAAGCCACACCTTACATATTCTGTCAGGTGGTAAGTAGAGGTACTCCAGGAGATGGTAAATATGTAGTTATACCCTCCTAAATGTGTCCTCTGAAAATGACAAGTATGTACCATGCTTCATCACATGATGTGTATCAAATCAGTAAAAGTCCTATAATGGCACAGGCTGACAAATGCAGAGATGGAAGCAGAGTGGTCATGGGCTTGAGGCTAGCATGGGTTACAAGTAACTGAGAACCTGTCTTAGTAATGTATTTTATCTTACTAAAGATAAAATTAAATATTAAAAGTATCTAGACACACAGTTGTACTTTTGTCATATGTTTCTCCAATTAGTACATTTTTTTGGCTGCAGCTTCTTGAATATTCCTTTGAGAGATTTGGGTAAAGTTATATTCTTGTACTTCATTTACAGCTATTAAGCCTCAGAGTCTAGCTTTATGGTTTTTCTGTATTATCAAGGGTATCATATCTATCACCACCATCTGTCTATATGTTTCTTTATTGATCTATTTATCATCTATCATCTATATTTTATCATTTATCAATCTATCTTCCTCTATATCATATAGCCACCTTTCCCCCTTCTTTCCTTCCTCCCTTCTTCTCTCTCTTTTTTCATTCAATCTCTGTTATCACTTTACCTTCTAAAGAGATCAATCATTATCTATTTATCCCTAAGCTACCCATGCATCTCTTTCATCTATCACTATTATATATCTATGTATCTATGTATGTATAACCCCTATAACTTACCTACTGATGTCAATTTATTTTACCTGCCAATCATACATATATACATACATACACTCACATGTACATGTATACACACAAACACACAAATATATGCATATACATACACCTGTACATATGCATACATATACAGACTCTCACAAACTTATACACTTACACATATACACTCATATGCACAAATATACATGCACACATATACACATCTACATGTGCAAATACATGTGCAGACATGTATATACACGTACACATGTACACAAATACACACAATACACACATGGACTTTTGCATATACATGCACACATATATACATATCACATGTAAACACACACATACACACAACACTTAATATGGTTTTCTTCAGCAACTTGTTAATTCAGTTCTTCAGCATTATGGCAACCTGTTTTTCTCCTGCATAGCTTAGTGCACTGTGTGAGCCATTACCTCATTCTTTGGATCAGTGCGGCCATTAGCCTCATCCTGAATGTGAGTTGTAGCTCATGTGACATAGATGATGTGTAAGCTCAGTAGGCTTTAGCAGTCATTCATCAAACTCTGGGCACTGACCAATATAGAAGAAAGAAATGGGCCTCAGGTGGCCTGGTGTTCTATGGGCTCACAGCTCAATGACAGACGGTGGCTATAACCAAAGGCCCTTGGGTGTGCCAAGGCTGTAACAGAGGCATAAAATTCAATGACAGAACAGAAACACAGCAGTACAGATACAGTAACAAGAAAATGGCAGTGGTAGTATGACTCCTACTCTTAAAACTAACCCTTTAAATGCCTGGGGTGCACTGTGTGGTGCACTGATGGATTTACATGTCTTGTTTCATTCAGTCAACACCATTTCAGTATGAAGTGGGCAATGTCATTGTCCATTTTTATACATGTGTGTTGGGTGACTTTTCCTTAGGAAGTATGAGCAAATGTCTACTCACCTTAGATAAGAACCATTAGATTAGAACAATGAGTCCATCGAGTCATGCTTAGTGAAAGAGTTATTGAGGTTACCTACAGAAACATAGGCTAGTGGTTACTTACAGGAGCATGGGTGGCCCCAAAGCAGCTGTGTTACTGATGAACTCATTCTGTATAGATGACTGTTCATAAAAACCGGACCCCTGGCACTCCCCACATACTTGCAGGTGTCTGGACTGGGTGAAAGTCTTCTCTCCCCATCAATGGTTTCTGCTTATTCAACTTTAGCAAAGGGTGTGTGTGTGTGTATGTGTGTGTGTGTGTGTGTGTGTGTGTGTGTATGTGTTAGTAATCTTGTAAGTTTCAGGAGTTTCCTGAGACTTGTGGGTTTTGTTTCCTTCTGGAGCCTTGTATGTTTTCTTTAATTCTTGACTCTTAATCACTATCTAGAAGAGGTTTCAGTTTAGAAGAAATAGTGACTGAACAGTATGGAAATTGGGGAACAGTTTAAGAAACTGCCTAAAAATATTGAGATTGGATACTGGTGAGAGGGCTCCATGGGTGTAGGAGTTGTTGGTGCTTGGGCATGGAAAACTGAGTTTGGATTTGCAGAATCCACATAAAGCTGGACATGATATCTCAAGAAAATTAGTTGTCATATTGGCACTACTACAGAGATGAGATATTGGGATTGTAGATAAGAGAACACTGGAAGAACAGGGCCCAGCTAGGCTGGAATAGGCAGTGGTGAAGATGTAGAGACCCTGTTTCCAGCAAGGTACACTGTGAGGACCAACCCCTAAAGTTGCCCTGTGACTTCTGCATGTGTACTATGGCATATGTATATCTACACACACACACACACACACACACGCGCGCGCGCGCACACACAATAAAAAAAATTAAATACTAAGACTGTGTAGGTAGAGAACACTGGAAGTATTAAAACTTTTAGAAAATGAGGCATGAGATTGAAGGAAGTGTCCCAAGGTTGAGAGAAAGGATAGTATAGGCTGGAGCTCAGCCCTGCCATGGGGAAAGCCAACGGGCCAGGAAGCAGGATGGAAGAGCTGGAGAAAAGACACATGAGGCTACAAGGGAGCTGGCACTTGCTTTGGAAAGTCTTCTGTGTGGATGCAGCTGTTGGACTTCATACAGTTGCAGCAGATGGCACGCTGCATTCTGAAGCCTTTGCTAAACTGAGAGAAGGGAGCAGAACCTTAGGTGAGTCTTTATGCATTCGTTGAGTGAGACTCTTTCAACTATCTCAGAGGTGCTTTTTGTGTTGAAAACTCAACTCAAGGTCTGTTCGTGCATCCATGTTTCATATTTGGCGTCTTGTGAGCAGAGATGGGAGCACAGAGACAAAGCTTCCTTGAGTGTCACTGGTCTGCCACAAGCTCTTCCATCTTACAGAGACCTTTCCTCATTCATCAGTTCTCAGGTCCTCATGGGTAGACATACTCATGCCCAGATAGAATGGAAAGGCTGTTCAAATGCATGTGTAGCTTCCTACCACTGTCCCCTTGCTATCTTTACAATTATTAACTCCTGTGTAGACTTGGTACCTGGCGAGGGTGGGATTGATGTTTGGCTGAATGGTATTTTGACAAACTGCACATACATAGCCAGGGTTTCTGTATTCAGCCAGTTCAACAAGTAAATGGTAAATTGGAACAGAATGGGTGATGGCCTGTCCCCAATGCCTGCGTGTCTATCTGGGTCTCTAGCCAACAGCAGCTGATGTGCAGTAAGTAAGCGGGAGGACTCTCAGTGCATTGCTGCCTTGCTAACCAAGAAAGCAATTTACATTTATATTGATGTCTATAATCCTGTTGGGATGGGACTCATTGTAATTTATGATGGCCTTTGCTGCCTTCCAGGAAGCCACAATGGGCATGGATTTCACTTGTGCTTCTTAGCAGGAACCCAGCCTCAATCAATATTTGAAGGAATGACAGCTATTAAGACTCAAGACCCGATTCTAGCTAATACATTATAACCATTCATATTAGAGCCCGCATCGGGATGCTGTGGAAGAATTTGTTAATAGCCTCCCTGAGACTAGACCTGTCTCCCCCATGTGTCTTAAATGAGTAACAGGCAGGCTTCTTATGAACGGAACACTTCAGTGGGAGTCCAAGGCCTGTACATGATTGGCAGCGGTTCCCCTGGAAGGCGGAGAGGATAGTAGTACATTAGGACCTTGGCATTGCCCAGAAGCTTACTTGCTATGGGCAGAACAAATACCACATCTCTGTAATGTAAGACATAAGCCTGTGGTGGGGTAGCCAAATAAAAGTTCTCTCCAACCCAAGACGTGAGATGATACAAACCTTCTAAGCCACCACATTGACATTAATCCATTTACTGTAAACTTACTGATCTCTCTGCTCTTTGCTTTCTCTGAAGTCTCTGCTTTAATTCTTTTGCTCATGATGCCCCTCAAGATCCTTTTGGTTTTCACAGACCTTCAGACTCTATAGAAAAATACTGAGCAGCAGTAACAAGGTAGGCGAGGCTCTGTCTTAGCAAAACAGAAAAGGGGGTTATACTAGTCAGCTTTCTGTCCCTATAAAGAAATGTTTGAGTCAGTTCACTTAGAGTGAAAAGGCTGCTTAGACTTTCAGCCATTGGAGGTTCTAGTTGGAGATAAAGGGGCCCCATTGATGAAGGGCTCAGACTAGGGCTACACCAGAACCCGGAGGGAGGGTGACAAGGAAGAGTCCAAGGTCCCATGATCCCCTGTAAGGGAAAATACTCTTGCTAGGCTCCTCCCCAAAGGATCCACCTACAAACACACCCCTTTCAATAGACACCCTGAAGAGCAAGCTTCTGACTCATGGCCTTCTGTTTGTTACCTTCTTGTGTTGATTTTTTTTTTTCCTCCTCTGTCCTCCAGCACATTACCTCCAAATTCACACACTCAGGGTGGGCAGGGAAGGAGGAATCAGGCCCAATACTTGAGCTATTTTCTAACCTCAGCCGTCCTTTGTGTTCTCTTACAGAAAATGGAAAAATGATGTGTGTGTGTGTGTGTGTGTGTGTGTGTGTGTGTGT
>OU015755.1:86534218-86582628 GCA_907169655.1 Acomys percivali | reverse complement strand
GTGTGTGTGTGTGTGTGTGTGTGTGTGTGTGTGTGTGTGTGTGTGTAAGCAAGCATGTTCCCCTAGTACATATGTGGAAGTTGTCACTGGATAAACATGGGTTGTCAGTCTTTTCCAGTTGCCTAGTTTGAAGCATAATCTCTCTGTTGTTCACTGCAGTTGACACCAGGCTAGCTAACCCATGTGCTTTGAGGTCTCCTGTTTCCACCTTCTTTCTCACAACATGTGCATTGAGATTACAGGTGTGTGTTCCAGTGTATGAGGGAATCAAACTCAACCCCTTCCCAATGCTTGTAGAACAAGTGTTTTACTTACTGAGCCATCTCTCCAGTCCAGGAATACTAAAATGTAGTGTCTATTCACAGGGTTAATGGTAAAGTAAATGAATGGGGCATTTAGGGATCCTGGAACAGGCCTGTTAATCAACATAGTCTATTGACAATAGAGGGAAGGAAAGTGATGGACTGTGGATGATACATTGGATTAGACCAGGCTATCTAGAGGAAGGAGTCTCTAGCCTCAGGCAGAAGATAGGCCTTTCATGTGGAGTATCCTGGAAACTCAGAGGAAGCAAGCTGAGAGGCTAGAAATTCTAGAGCCTGTGACCTTGGGTCTAAAGTCTTGGCAATAATCCGAGTAGTGATATGAGGCAGGGTGGCAGTAACTAAAGTCTAATGCTCACTTTTTATAGACACTATTGTCCTATACCCAGCATCCTCTCCTGCCTCTTGAACAAATACTTAGTGCCTGCCTGTGGCTGTTTCTCCCAAAACAGTGAATGGCACTCAGTGTTAATGTAATTTGACTCAGGTAACATGTGGCTCCTCTAGCAATGGGAGCAGGGGCTGTCTCTGACTCTGTTGCCTGACATTGGATTCTTTCCCCTTAGCTTGGCTGCCTTGTCAGGTCCCAATGGGAGAGGATATGCCTAGTCCTGGTGAAACTTGAGGTGCCAGGATGGGTTGATACCCCTGGGGGGTCTTTCCCTTCTCTGAGAAGGAGAGATGATAGGAATGGGTGGAGGGAAGTATGAGGGTGAGACTGGGAGGAAAAAAGGGAGGGGCTGGGATCAGGCTGTAAAGAGATTAAATAAATAAATGAAGGGAAAAAAAAAAGAATCAGAGTAGGGCCTGGAGGGATGACTTAGTGGTTAAGAGTACTTGCTGTTCTTGCAGAGGGCCTGAGTTTAGTTCCCAGAACCCATGTCAGGCAAAATTCCAGATCCAGAGGTTGATGCTCTCTTTTTGCCTCCATGGGCGCTAAACTCCAGTGGATGCGCACATGAGCATGCAAACACACACACACACACACACACACACACACACACACACACACACACGCACGCGCACGCGCACGCACACGCACACACACACACTTATTTACTTTTAAATAAAATATACCTATATAAAAAATAATGAGCGTAAAAGAATTATTGAGTTCTTTACAAAGCAGGTACCAAACTTAACATTTCATGGAGCCCATGGCTGATTTCTCATGGTGCATTTCCTAGGTCAGGATTGTTTACTGCCAACTAGGAGGGTCTATACATTAGGAGATTGATGTGGCCCATTTGTTTGTCTATCCAAGACAGGTACCTAAGAGCACTGCACCAAATCTTAGGCCTTTGAGATAAATAAAAAGGTATTACTCACTCCTTTACCACGCTGGGTACTTTGAAAGCTCCAATATATATGTCTTGACACTGGGACTCAAGCCTCAGAGAAGGTCCTGAATCTTGATGGGGTGATGAGGTGAGTGAAAGGGAGTCATGCCTAGTAATATACTGCCTTTAGTATTCATACAAGTGTGGTACTGTTTATGCTTGTTTTCCTTCAATAGAAACAGTAAACTCTAAGTCCACATATCCATCTACCTGTCAGAAATGCCCATACCTTTAATACACACTGATGAAGAGCTTAAAATATTCTATGAACAGCTACTGTCACTATATTGCCAAAGTCACCCAGGATTGACTGGGGCTAAGCACTTGTTTGCTTTCTCTTTTCTAAAAACCCTATAATCCTCCCGCCCCCACCCCCGAAAGAAAGTAATTAAACTCATCAGTGATTTCTTCTCCCAAGAGTGTTTACCTTTAATGGATAGGTGCCTGATTTCTTTTGTATTTCCTTTTAGTCTTTGTTTATTTGTTTACTTGAGATAGTGTCTTGCTATGTATCTCAGGCCTCTCTATAACTTGAGAATCTCCTGCCTTGGCCATGAGTACTGAGATGACAGTATGTTCCGCCAGGCTCGGATTATTTCCTTTTTATCCATTTATTTATTTATTTATTTGTATGGAGGCATGCATGTGTTTGGATTCACCCATGCCATAGCGCATGCATGGAGGCCATGGGACATCATGCAGGCATCATTCTCTTCTTCCACCATGTGATTCTCAGGTTGCCAGCCCTTCTGTACTAAACAGTCCCGCCATCCAAAATGCTTAATCTCTACTGGTGAAGTCTCTCAGATGCCATAGAAATGGAGATGGAGGATTTCAGGCAGTGTTGCTTCAGTGGCTTTTTGGATTATAGAAAGTGGGTCTCTGTTTATGGGAGATAAAGAATACTAGTCTTTAAGATGACAGTGAATTAGGCTGTGGCGTTCAAACTGTCCTTTGTAAATTTATACCAGTTCCCAGTGGGGATGACTGAGACTCTGAGTTTTCTGAAACAGCCTGGGAGGCAGCAGGGCACTAGACAGAGACTTCATACGTGGGTCTTCCATACAGTACAGCTACCCAAGGGCTAGACAAGTGTGGACACATTCCTTCCTGTGCTTACAGTTTCGCCTGTCTCCTCTCTGCCTGATGGGGCTGTTTGAAATGCAGCTCCTATCACACTTTAATGTGTAGATAGATGCAAGCCTCAGGGTTTTATTAAAATGCAAGCTTTCAAATCATTGGGTCCAGCATGGGTTGACAGTTTACATTTCAAACAAGCTTCTGGATATGGTTGAACTTGAGGGTCCCCAGGCCGTATTTGGAGCACCCAAACTTAGAGAACTCCTAGGGTCAACTCTTAGTAGTAGTCAACACACAAATACTCGGTGCTTATTACGAGCAGAGAACTTTGCTAAGGGCTATTGATACTGAGGCAAAGGGCCATTTTGTAATGACTGGAAATGTTCACTTTGCAGTAGGAAGAGATATAGAGCCAGCATTTCAAAGCTGCGTGGAAATGGGCCTGGAAGATGTACAAGGAAAAGAGATGCCATGAAAGAATGATTTATTTGTAGGTGAGACAGGAATTTAGATGTCAGAAGATCACAGATCCTGTGAGGAGCTGAGGAGCTGCCAACTATTAGCTGTCTAAGGGGGTGCTCCCAACCAGAGGATGCTGGAGAATTCCTTTGTCCTGGAGAAGTAGGCTGAGGGTAGAGGAGAGAATCATTCTTATCTACCATCATGCATCCCTCTTCCTCTGTGATCGCATTCTCCCTGCCTCCCCATCTTTTGACTGTGAGCATTACGCTTTTGGCTTATGAAAGATTTGCTAGCCCTGGCTGGACACCTGATAGGCAGTCTCAGAAAGCAGGATGCTGGGAATGCGAGACAAAGGGTCACCTTCATTACTGCTCAGCTCGCGCAACAGGCCAAGCCAGTGAGTCAGAAAAGGCAAAGCACGTGGGTGGATCAAGGATGCAAGTGGCCTCTGCAGCATGGTGATTATGTTCTATGAAGGAACACCTGCACACAGTGGCAGCCATCTGGAGGAGACAAGACTGGCCCTTTATGATAGGGGTTCTGGCAAAGAGTAACCTGATTTAATGATTACGAGAAGGGGCACAGAACCATGAAACGAGGACGAGCCAGGAAGGCATTCTCCCTCTGGTCCGTTGCTGGGATTACACTGAGGCAGCTTTCCTCTGATGCTAAAGCTGATCACAGAGAAGTGCCCTCAGTAGGTAGAGGAGAGAGAGCTGGCTTGGTGAGCCTGCGACGTGCATGAGTCAGTGCTTCCCTGAGAGTCAGTTTTTCCAGCTGAGCAATAACAAGGCTGGGCTCAGCTTCTTGAATGCTGTTTAATGATGAGAGTCCACGAAGAAGAACAGAGTACGTTGGTATAGATGTGTGAGAGTGCCAAAATGGAACTTTTCACTCTGTGTGGGAGCTTGGAGATACAGAATCTATGAGGAAGGAAGGCTGAGCACAGTAGCACAGGCCTGTATCCTCAGCTTTGGGGGAGGTAGAAGCTGGAGGAATTCAAGGCTATCCTTGGATATGTAATGAGCTCAAGACAAGCCTGATCCGCATGCTGCTTGAGATCTTGTCTAAAAAGGGTGGGGTGGGGTTGGGGGGCAGTCTGTGAAGAGAAAGAGTGGCCAGTAGGGATCAAATGGATAGATGCTGGCCTCCGAACTACAATATGCATCCCATGGCAGCACTCAGGCTATTGTTAGCATTATTGTACTGAAGATTTGAAATTTGCTATGTAGAAAATTCAGTATTTTCACAGCACACAAAAGGCGCAACCATGTGTGATAGTCGATATGCTAATTATCTTTATTATGTTAATTATTTCATAGTGCATATGCATAATGAGCATTGCACTGGATACCTTAAATATATACATATACATTTTCTTTCTTTTTAAAATTGAAAACAGATTCTTGTCTCACACTGTACATCCTGGCCACAGTTTTCTCTCCCTCCTCTTCTCCCAGACCTCCAACCTTCTCTCTCTCCCGTATCCACTTCCCTTCCACTTCTTCTACAGAAAAAACGTCCAAGAGACTACAGCCAAACAAGACAAAACAAGATACAATTAGACAAGGTAAAAATCCTTATACTGAGGTTGTGACAAGGCAACCTAAAGGGGAAAAAGAGTCCCAAGAGCAGGCAAAAGAGTCAGAGATGCACCTGTGCTCACTGTTAGGAGTCCCATAAAATACCAAGCTATCAGCCATACTATGTACGCAGAGGACATGAAGCCAGGAACAAAGAGTCCATGGTTGGATTTTCATGTGCAAGCTGATTTAAGGTCCAAGCAAAGTCACCCCTCCTTTTTGTATTACATGCCACCTGCTGCATGTTCCTGTATATTACTAGAATTGGGATCCCATGTAGTGAAGATCTAAGACCTTGCATGTCTGTCTTCAGCAGATCATAAGCATTCTCCTGCCTTTATTCGGGAAGCAAGCCTTCATTTTCTTTCAGAGAGAGGAAGATTGGCTGTCAAGATGTCACCAGTGCAGCCATCATGACCCCTGCTGGAACCTTCTTACCATCTTGAAGCTACTGGTACCTAGAAACTTTATTGCTTCATTTTATGCATATATGTGCAGTGTGTGTGTGTGTGTGTGTGTGTGTGTGTGTGTGTGTCTGTGTGTGTGTGTGTGTGTGTCTGTGTGTGTGTGTGTGTGTGTATTTGTGCCCTTGTGTGTACAGGCATGTGGAGTCTAGAGGTTGGGTGTTTCTTCAGTCACTCTCTACTTTATTTATTGAGGTAGGGTCTCCTGTTGAACCCAGAGCTCGCTGGTTTAGCTAGACATCTTACCCCAGAGATCCTTGTCTGTATTTCCCATAAGCTGGGATTATATGTGGGTAGGTTGCCAGAGGTGCGGATTGTTTCATGTGGCTGCTGGGATCCAAGCCCTCTTATATGGCAAACCCTTTATCCACTGATCCACCTCTGAGGGCCTCATGTCTCCTATTTATGTGACTGAGAATGAGTCTGTCCTTATAAGGGCCTCCTTGTGTGTGAGGTCTCTTACTTTGCCCACAGAAACCATGACCTTCTGATCTTGTGAACCTCTGTGATCGCAGACCATATCTTCTTCTTTTATTATTATTATTTTTTCTTTTTTTTGCACCTCAGCCTGCAAGCCTTCCTTTCAGACTTTGGACACCCCAATCTTACTCATGTTTCAGTGTCCTCATCTTGATATTAGTAGCTAGAAGAGTCTCTCTCTAGAAAGGCACATTGAAGCTCATTGTCATTTGGTTGTTGGCTCAAATGATACCTCAAGTGTCCCACATAGTGATGAAAGGGGCATTCCTCCCATGTCATCATAGGTCATGGTGAATGAGGAACTTCTCCATGTCATCCTGGATGTCAACAGATGCTCCCCCCCCCGAAACACCTGACTCTAGCCTTAAATGTGGGGTTGCTTTCTTTAAAGCATTAATGACCACCAGACATAATTTTTCTCACTCTTTGCATTGTAAGTACCATCTCTCTGATCCTCGTCTCCTACAGCACACTGATGACTACCCTAATGCCAAGAACAGCATCTTATTCTTTCTAGTCTTTAAAATCAAGAATGATTCCCATAGACAGCCAGGGAACAGGTGTTGAATAAATAAGGGAAATGGCCTGATGAGGTGGCACATGCTTTCACAAGCCTGATGGCCTGAGTTCGATCCCTGTGTCTCACATGTAAGTTCTGTAGTCATCACCCTCCTGTAGTCTGAAGGGAGGCAGAGGAAGGAAAATCACCTAAGAAGCTCCTGGTCCCACTAAGACTTTAGTATGCAGTGTGGCAGAAACAAGAGAGATCGACCCTGTTTCAACAAGGTGGAAGGAGAGAAGTGACTCCCAGAAATTCTCCTCTGGTTTCCACATAGGGTCTGTGATAGGCAGGCAGGCAGACAGAAAGAAAGAAAGAAAGAAAGAAAGAAAGAAAGAAAGAAAGAAAGAAAGAAAGAAAGACAGGCAGGCAGACACACACACACACACATACACACACACACACACACACACAGTAATAATGAAAAGAAAAACAAGGGAGGGATAATGAAAGGAAGAAACTGAAGGGAAAAACCAGCAATGGAGATAGGGAATGTTAAGAACTATATATATATGGGCAATAATAGACTCGGAGATTTCTGTAACATGACTCAGACATAGCAATGCACCATGGAAAAGTGGAACAGGTTTCTGCCTATGATTGGCGACCAGATCTCTCTAAGATCTTAGTATCATTTGGAAAAGTTTGAGTATTGGCAAGTTGGAACCCACACCCTCCAAAGAGCCATGTTTAGTTCCAGGAGGAAGGACACAAGCCAAGTATCCAGCATGGCCTGAGTGGTTTCGCGCTTCACGGTGCCTCTTCATCCCCTGGTGCAGTCCTAACAACTCTCCACCAGAGCCGCAGGCTGCAGCTTCAGACTCGGGTCCCTGTGCTTAAAGCAAATCCATCCTAAGCAAGGAGGCTTTGCATTGCTTCTTTATCGAATTGTGAATGGCATTCTCACTGTCCACAGACACAGGCAGCTTCCAGTGTGGGTCAGGAGCCATTGGGTGGGTGGGGGAGGACTGAGGGGCAAGCTCTGAGAGAGCCTGAGCAGATGTTTCCAGTGGTGGCTGAATATTTGAGCATTGAAGATATCTTAAAACTGAGCATGTTGAAGGTCATTCCCAATTTCTGGTTGTGCTGGCCTAGGGGAAGCCTGAGTGAGGATGGGTTTTCAGGGTCTTCAGAGGAGTTAATTGTGTAGCCGTTGTCAAGACAACCAATCCAAGATCTTTAGATACGTAGCCTGTTACCAAGGCATCCCCTGGACAGCTGGCAGGGGGCAATGGAATTCCCAAATAATTCATAAGTCAAGGGATGTTATCTATTTACTGATGTATTTTCTTGCGCGTGTGTGTGTGTGTGCATGCACATGTTTGTATGTCTGTACCCATATGTGCACAGAGACAAGAAGTCAACCTCAGATGTCTCCATGACATGATAGTCCATCTCTGCAGTGAGAATGGCCCTGTCTCCTGTCCACTTCATTAAAATTGCACCCACCCAACCCTCCCCTGCTGCATATTTTCTACAAACCATTCATCTGATACACATGGAGTTCTACTTACTTTGTTATTATATGATCCCGTCATTGCAGACGCCCCTCACAAGAACAAAGTCCTTGTGATGCTCTTCTGGTCACCATGTTAGATGCTTTGTGACTGACTTCCAGTGCCCGTTCACTGCCCACTAGTGAGTGAGTTGAATGAATAAATAAACTGTCAGTATGATATGCGTCCACTGGCTCTGTCCTGGCTCTGTCAATCCAACACAGAAGAAAAAAAAAGAAGTAAAATCACCTTGTGGAATCCACTGGGAAAGTTTCCCAGCAGACAGGATTCACTACCCATTAGCAGCTTAATCTCTTGCTACCTACTCTTGGTGACACTCCATTACCGTCACATGACACATTTCCAAATGGGGATCCCTGCTGCCGCCAAATGACTGTGCCTGTGATGGCTACAGTGGGGTGTTCGACTTCAGCAGTTTAGCAAAGCGAGACACAGGGAAGAGGACAAAGCCAGTTCTCCAGGTAGAAGAGGTGAAGGCTTGAACGTGAGAACAGGAGCATCCTACTTGTATGGACCAGGGAACTCAAAATTTGTAAGGTAGCGGAAGAATGCCCAGGAACTTCGCCTTCATGTGCAGGATTTCAATAGCCACTCTGTGAAGAAAGTGCATACTCACTGACTAGGCAGGAGATCTGTACTCTTGGGGATTTTTGCCAATTTTGTGGGACTAGAATCTTCTGTGGCATTATAGAATCATGAACTGATGGGAGCACAATTCCATAGAACACAATGACTCAGGGGGTTGAAGGCTGTCACAGGTAGTAGTGAGCTGCCCTTCTTGACACTGGAAGTAAATTGATGTGGACTGTTGTCATAGCAACAAGTAAAGATGCCCACATACAATGGATTAGGACAGGAGTTAGAAGTCCCTCTGTAGATGAGGAGTTTCTCTAGATAAGCTATGTTTAGATGGGTCAAATTGGGTCATTTTGCTCTGTGGCTCCCAGAGTTTTCCTATTTGGGAGTCAGGCCTCTCTTGTTGATTCTCTCACAGCACCAAGTCAAGTCACAAGTATATCCCCAGGGTGAAATGGCCAATGGCTGCACACTGAAGCATCTGTTGTGTCTTGTCTCCTTTTACTCCCCTCACCCCATTCTTACTGCTTTAACCATCACACTTTGCCTTCATCTTTATACACAGTGCATGGTCTCTCTTACCTCAAAGCCTTCCTGCCAACTCCATCCTTAGATGGCCAGTTAGGTGTCCAGAGTCCAAGTAGGCATTGTCTTCTATGGAGAGAACATACTTGGCTGTCCCTCTAATTGTGTGTTTAAGAACCATTGAGCTGGGATAGTGGCACACATCTGTCTGCCCAGAAAGTTGAATTAGTGGAATTGCTGTGAGTTTCAGGCCAGCCTGGACAATGGAGTAATACCCTGTTTCAAAAGGGGAACAAGACCCACCCTCCAAAACCAAGAGCCACTGAGGTTGATATGGTAGAACACGCCTATAAACCCAGCACTCAGGAGGCAGTGGCACAATGAGGTGTAAGAAAAACTTGTATCAAAACAAACAAGAAAATAGCCATGAGAAGGTCTTCTTCGTCACCTGCCCCGTCACTCAGTCTCTTCTCAACTCACTCCTTAAAGCCATGTCTAAGCTTCTGTACCCTCCCGTGGCGGTGAGAGGTGGCGTTTGGGACTTTGCTTTCGTGGGCAGGAAGTTGAAGGAATGAGAAGGGATGGAGAGAAGATAGACTGCCTCAGGCTGCTATGTTGGGGTCATCTGCTGTGGGGACAGATGGTCAGGTCATTGCAGAGTTATTCTTTGGGATGACTTCGTCTTGCCCCTTCAGACTTGGGTGCCATAGGTGAACAGGGATGTAATGAAGGGAGGGCTCTCTCTTCTCTTCTTCTTCCCCCTTGCCATCCTCCTTCTCTTTCTTTCTTTATCATCTGTAAAATTTCTGTATATGTATATATTGTGTGCTGTGCATTTGGCCCTCATGGCCTCCTTCCCACCCTTTCCTTACCTCCTATCTTCCTGTTAGTCTTCTTTGTTTCCTGGACAGCTTCACTTCTACTTTCATGCTAGATACACGTACATGATCTCATGCTTCTATATACAATCTCAAAACCACTACCGAGAAGAATCAAAGGATATTTGTCTTTCTGTGTCTGGTTTAGCTAATTTAAAATAATTGTTTCTATTCATATTCATTTTCCTGTTTAAAAAAAAAAACAATGGCTTAGTTCTTTTTTTTATGGCTTAAAAAATCGTGTTAATTGTGTACAACACACCCCCTTACCCGGTCCTCTGCTGATGGGCACCGTGTTTCTTCTATGCCTTAGCTACTGTGAACAGGACTACAGTAAACACGGATGGGCAAGGATCTCTGTGTGATGTTGACATGGGTTTACTACTGGTTAAACCCCAGCAATGGAGAAGCTGGGGAAAGTGGGAGATCTATTTTCAGGTTTGGGGGAAACTCAGGGTTTTCTCTTGATTAAACTCTACATTTCAGTGTCTTTTTAAAGAAGAGTTGTCAAACATATTACCCTATGCCCACATTCTCCCATAATAAAATGTCTTCAGGAGAGTCAACTTAATATTTTCTTAAAATTTCCTGCTCATTTTACTAATAAAAAGCACGTTTGGTTCAGGACTGGGAGAGAGATGGGCAGTTTTATTTTCATACCCAACCAGATCTTTTAAAAGTCAACTTTGGGGAAATTTTCCATTTGATGTAGTGGACCAGCCAGAACAGCTCCTTGTTCCTTTACTAAGGACTATAAGAAGGTGATGATTTAATGCAATTATTTTCAACTATGTCTTTCATTTAACGAATAAAATTGCATGATTTTTGAGCTACCAAAAAAGTGGGCTATTATTATAACAGAATAGAATAGCGTACATGGCTTTATAAATGGTTGATCTTTCATTCATGTACTTACCCTTTATCTAATAAGCATTGAATGTGCTTTTTTCTTTTCAAATTAGACCCCCATCTTTTCAAATTCTCTCATGGCTTCTGCCTCAAAAGACCCAGAAGTCTAATTCAGAGTCTCCTGTGTGAACCATGAATTGTCCATAGGAGTATTTGAGTGGAAGCTTTAAAACGTTTCCCGAGGCCATCAGGAGCCTTCATAACTATGGCTTAGCCTTTGCCTCCAGTGATTTGTTTGGAGGAAAGTTGGAATGGCAACTGTCATTGCAGAACACCATTAAACTATATAAAACAGGTGAAGCATCTTTTAAATAAACAGCTGAGCGTAACAGCCTTTTAGGAAAATCCATGTGATTCAAAAATGAAGATCCAGGCAAAGAGCCATAGACTTTGTATTCCACTGGAGACCAACGTCAGAGATTCTCAGGACCTTCATGCAACTTACAGGCTTCAAGCAACAGCAGAGATCCCTGCCTGCGCATGTGAGAGACTCAGCTCTCATTCTCTCCTGGTCAACTCTTAAAAAGGAATAGGAGTGAGCGTGGCTACACAGCCTCCCCACCCAGGGCCATCCTAGTTCCTGCTTTTTGTCTCCACATGGTTCATAACAGCACCTGCTTCCCTAACTTTGAGCAATGAATTACTGTGTCATTCCACTCAAAAGCCATTCAATGGGAAGATATAGTATCTGGTAGCTCAAAGAAGAAAAAGATGTCATTGGGGCTTAGAGACTTAGAAACTGATAAAACAGTGTCCTCTAAAATGGAACAAGTAAAGCTGTGCCCTTTCTTGGCTCAGGAATAAAAAATACTATATTTATGTGAATGGATATTTCCATTTGCATACATGCATATGCATATGTGTGTGTGTGTGTGATGTGTGATGTGTGTGAGCACATGTACTATGGTATACAGGGGACCCAGAAGACAACTTTGTAGCATTTTCCTTCTGTCTTTACTCTAGTTCTGGGGATCAAACTCAAATCACCAGGTTTACAAAGCAAGTGTCTTTTACTTGCTGAGCCACCTCACTGGTTCCTGGATAATATTTAAAACTTGAAAAACCCAGGAGAAAGAATCATTCATAGTTTCTTTAACAAAATTCCAGCAACATTCATTTGTTCTGTTTTTTTTTCCCTACCTATATTTATTTAGACTGGTTTATTTTTCTTTCGTTTTATAATTAGATTATATTTTACAAATATTTAATGCACTCAATTTTACTAAACATCCTGAAGAGTTCTGTCCCCATGCTATAATCTTTGCATACAATATTTACAACCGCCATTTTTATTCTATTTACTGCCTGCAGTTTAGCAACGCCCTACCTGGTGTATGTAAATTGTTGCTAACGTTTGCTATTTGAACAACTATTTTGGTGCGCATCTTGGAGTGTAAGTCTCTCCTGGCATTTAGGACAGATTGTCTGTGTCACAGAATGGGCCCATTGTTAAATGTCTTGCCTTGTGTGGTGTGGCAGACTGGTTGCAAAAAGAGTGTATCAATTTCCGTTCTGCTTCTCTTTGATGGAATTGGGCAGTCATTTGTTACAACACTTTTCTGAGCAGGTTATGAATAGCCAAAGCACTCTCGAATCCCTTACCACCGAGGGCCTTGCCTGGGAATTAGCCATCAACCACTGGCAGTCTTAGTGCTCTGAATCTGAAACAGAGAAAGAGGAGAAGGCAGCCAAATGAAACACAGCCTGTCTGTGAACCTCAGCACCAGAAATGTCATAACTCAGGGTTGGGCTACAGACAGGATATCAGAGCTGTAAATACTTTCCAATTAGCACAAATACCTACATTGTGGGCTGCGGAGCTCCCAGCTTTATGTTGGAAAGAAGTGAGAGTCTCCATCCTGTTTTGAAGAAATGACCACAGGCTCTCTCTGGCTGCAAGGACAGAATGCCTAAGTTTAGCCCACAGGCAACCTTTGGATTGTAATGGAGAAGCAGTCTCCAAGCAAGTCTTCCATTGTGGTGCTCAGCTCCAGGCTTGGTTTTAATCCCAGTATCGGGGAAGCTGAGGCAGGAGGATTAGATCATGAGTTGGAGACTAGTCTGGGCTCTATAGTGAGACTTTCTGTTCACACGCGCACACACGCACATACACACACACACACACACACACACACACACACACTGAAGAAGATACCCAACATTGACCTTTGTGCACAGACTTGCACAGAATATACATGCACACTGTTATACACATGTGCACATACACACATGCACAGACAGACAGATACACACGCGTGCACACACACACACACACACACATACACACACACACACACACACACACAGAAGGACCCATCCTCTCCAAATGAATCCTGCATCTAGAACACCCCTCATATTTCTGAAGATGATCTTTAATTAGAGAAGCAGGACATGCATGGGACACACACAGTCACTATGTATTTAAATTCTGTATTCCTCCTAAAGAGAATCCATCTGACATTGAATGAACTTGAGGAGGAAGGTAAAGACAAGGGGGGGGGGATTTATTCAGCTATCTTTATGGGGTGTCTACATGACTTAGACATTGTCTCCGGCTTTGGAGCTACAACAGTAAACAAAGCAAGCAGGCAGCACCCCAGATACACAGCATGGGATCCATGTTAAAGTAATAAGTAGAGTACAGTGCCAGGCATGAGGTGACATGGTTGCTAATTTTAATATCAGTTTGGTTGGGCTGTAATGCGCCAATACTTGGTTTATTATTGTTATATATTTCTGTGGATATTTCTGGATGATATTACCCTTTACATTCATGGATTTAAGTAAAGCAGATTCTCTGCCAGGGTGTGAGTTGTTCTCATCCAATAAGTTGAAGATCTTAATAGAACAGGGTTGACGTCACTGTCTCAAGAAAGAACTCTGCCAGCAGACTGTCTTCAGCCTAGGGCCTCAGTTCTGAAGCTTGGTGGGTCTTTAATGTGCCAGCCTGTTCTGCACACTTTAGGTTTGACTTGCCAGCCCCTGTAATTGTGTGGTAGATCCTAAAAGCGACCCTATGCCCCTCCCCTTCTTCCGTCACTTATCCTGTACAAACTTTACTGGTTCTGTCTCTCTGGAACTGTGAAGGAATCAAAGACAAGACCGGGAAGCTGATGGCAAATCACTGTTTCCTCCTCCTCCTCCTCTTTCTCCTCCTCTTCCTCCTTCTCCTCCTCCTCCTCTTTCTTCTCCTCTTCCTCCTGTCTGGCTAGGAAAGTCATGTACATCTTTGGTCATTGTTTTATAAATCATATAGGTTGTAGGCTTAAGATGCAGACACCACCATGTCCCATCTTCCAAAAACAGCCTGAGTTTAATCTGTCAGGATGAAGACAATAGTTTTTTCCTGAGCAGAAAAATGACTTTCCCCTCATCATCAGAGTTCATGACAGCTTTGAGATAATTGGAATATAGACCTTATATAGATCATAGTGTCCAGATTCTGGTGGTTCTGAGAATCAGGGAGGGCTACCACATCAGGCCCCAGTTGTTGACATTTCTGGTTTGAGGCTGGCCTGTGGGGTCACCCAACCTGAAGACGAAACACACTTGAGAATACTGTGTGGGTCATGTGTTTAAGCTGAGGCTCAAAAACAGTATAAGCTGATAAATTGGACCCATGACTCAATTTAAATTTTGTTTTCTCCTTTATCACCTAAGGTCTGTTACCCTTCTCTAGTTGGGTCTTCCAGAATGAGCTGGCCTCTGCAGCCTCTGGCCTTTTTCTAAAACAGCATTCTCATGCTCAGGCCTACACCCTCCGACTGGCAAGCTCTGGGTTCACAGAACCTCCACCCAAGCCTCTAAGTGCTTCCAATACATACTCATGTGGGAGTCCCTGCCCGGTCCTGCATCTCTGAGAGCTGCCAGCTTCATCCTCAGGAGCAGAAACATCCCTACATGCTCCTTCATGAGAGAGTGGGGGGAGCTCTCCCTGATTCAAGGTGGCTTACTCCCCAATGACTTAGTGCTACCAGAAGTCATAATGGACTCTGTTCTTCCGGGCCCCTCTCTATGCCAGGCTTCTCCATGGACCATGGTACCAGCTGGTCAATCTTTACCTTAGGTTCACAACTCTCTCTTATACTCAATGTCCCCATCAGGCTAATATTTTTTCATCACCCTGGAATTTCAGAGCATTCAGGGAAAGAACAAGACTAATAGTGTATTAATGAGCCTGGCTCAGGAAATCAAATGTCCAATCACTTCTATTGCTTCATGTTCTACTTATGATTGGCAGAGACCAATAATGTCATTTTCCTCAGAGTGAAGCGGGGATCGGGTTTTCCTCATTCTGACCAATTGCTTAATGATAAAGATAACACCTTTCATTTGGATGACTCTGCGGGCTGAATTCATGCTCACCTTGGCTTAAAACATTCTTCAACAGGGTCCCAGGGGAGTAGCCCTCAGACCCTTATAACTATCACATCTGTTAAAAGTTCTGTGTCTCTCTGCTTACATAGCTTGTAAAGAAAGACAGATAATGAGCTATGGCATGCAGTAATTAAGGCTGTGGGTGAACAGAAGAGGTGGCTGCTGCCGACTCTCTGCGGTGTCATTCATCCAATTCATTGATGTGTTCCTCCCATTTTACATCTGTGTCCGGCTTTCTTCAGAAGGGGGGATGGGGGGAGGATGGGCAGCAACAGGACATGGAAGAAGTGCAGTGGGACTATTCAAAAAGCAAATCAGTGGGGCTCAGTGGACTCTGAGCTGTGATGAGTCTATTGCTTGGTACTGGCTAGCCAGCATGTGAACTGGAAGAGAAAATTGAGTAGAGATGCATGCACTTATAGAACTAGCCATTGGGGTAGGTTGTTGCCACTAATAGGGGGCTCTTTGCTCTCCCAAGTGTTCAAGTATTGAAGTAGTAAGAATGATTTGGGGTGAATTGTTCCTGGTTTTTTGTTTTGCTGAGCCATGGAAGGAGAGTGTCATAGGAAGCCCAAAGGTGAAGACCTGCTTTCTGCAAGGGGATTGGTGCAGAAGACCTGCCTTCTGTAAGGGGATTGGTGCAGAAGACCTGCCTTCTGCAAGGGGATTGGTGCAGAAGACCTGCCTTCTGCAAGGGGATTAGTGCAGAAGACTTGCCTTCTGCAAGGGGATTGGTGCAGAAGACCTGCCTTCTGCAAGGTTCTAGCTTCCTGTGTTCCCCAGAGCAGAGTAGAAATAAAAGTCTGTAAATTGTAGCATGTTTATTCTTCACTATATGGCTAAAGTCTGTTTATAAGTGAGTGCACACCATGTGTGTCTTTCTTGGTCTGGGTTACTTCATTCGGGATGATCTTTTCTAGTGCCATTCATTTGCCTGTAAATTTAAGGGGGGTCCCAAGGGAGCCTGCTTAAATCTCACTCAGAAGGTAAAGTAGAAAAGACAGTGGAAGTGGTTGAAGAGAGAGAACACGGTAGGAGAGGTAGTGCAGAGAGAAAATGAGGTTGGAGATCAGACCTGGGTATAGCAGGGACAGGATGACAGAGGGCCTGCAGAGAGAAGAGAAACCATGAGCGGGGGCCTCTCTGTCTGTGACAAGCCAGAAAACGACTACAAGGTAGGCTTCTGGGAGGATATGGAGGTAACTCTAGCTGAGACACCTAGTGGCAAGGGTCATGGAGACTGAAGAGGCCATCTGCTAACTAGACAGGACTCATAGTGGAGGGAGGGGAGCACCAACCCACCCACAAGAACTTTGGCCCCAAATTTTCCCTGACTACAAGATGTGCAGGAATAAAGATAGCGCAGAAATCAAGGGGATGCCCAATCAATGCCTGGCGCCCAATGTGAGACCCACCCTATGGGAAAGAGCCAGACCCTGACACTATTAATGCTACCCTGATATGCTTGCAGATGGAAGCCTAGCATAGCTCTTCTCTGATAGGCTCCACCAGCAGTGGATTGAAACAGATGCTGAGACTCATAGCAAAACTTTGCGGAAGCATAGGGAGTCTTGTGGAAATCTGTGGGAAAGGATAGAAGGATCTGGAAGGGACGGGAACTCCATAAGAACATGAACAGAGCCAACTAGCCAGGGCCCAGAGGGGCTTGCAGAAACTGAAGCACTAGTCAAGATCCATGCACGTACTGGACCTAGGCCCCCTACACAGATGAAGCCGACGGTGCATTCATGTCAATCCCATAGTAAAGGGAGCAGGGGCACTCTCTGACATGGACTCTGTTGCCTGCTTTTTGATCACTTCCCTCTGGCAGGCCTGTCTCCACAGACCACAGGGGAAGAGGATGCACTCAGTCCTGATCCTGATGCTACTTGATGAGCTGGGGTGGGTGGGTAGGGTGGGGCTCCCCTTTTCTGAGGATTAAGGGGATGGAGGGAAAGGGGTAAGAGGGGGGGGGGGGGGGATCAAGAGGAGAGGAGGGAGGGGGCTACTATCAGGATGCAAAGTGAATTAATTAATTAAAAAAGAAAGCATAGAAGAACAGACAAGTTATCATCTTGTAAAGTGAAAGGAATCCTGGCAATAAGTGTGAAATTGTGCTGGGCACTGGGTGCAGAGATCTTTTTATAATGTTCTTTGTACTTATCTCTGGGTCCTTACATAACCCAAAATAAAACCAGGACTCTATCACCATGTAGACCTAAGTAGTCCCTTTGTCACCTGTAATATGCTCTGGAGGAACTCACACTATTCAAAAATTCTTCTCCAGCTTCCAGGTGTATTTGGGATTCAATACGAAGAACACTCATTCTAAGTCCGATTACAATTCCCTCAGAAATTTCTAATAAGTAACCACCCAACCCTTTTTTTTTAACTACCCTTGTCACCCACACTCCCACCAATTATTTGTATTTGTTTCATTCCTGCCTTGGGCTGGTCAGTAGGATGTTGGTGATATTGACTATTGGCTATTTACTTTGTGTGAAGGGTTATGCCATTTTCACATTTAATCTTTCCAACCATACATGTTACGCTTGTAGAAGCTGAGACTTGGAGGTGAAAATTACTTGTTCTAGACTACATAGTTCAAAAGGAAGAAACCGGGGTTTGATTCCAGGTGAACTTGACAACCCAAGAAACTACAATGGTGACAACCTTGTCATAATCATGACTCGTCATTTGAGGTTTCTAAAGTCCATAGAGGATAAAACAGAGCCAGAGAGCAGATAGACAAAGCAAAGTCAGCTTTGCTAAATCAGTTACGGAGCATCCCCACCCACCTCCTCCTTATCCCAACCTTTAAAAGAGTGTGAAGTTTCCATATATTCTGGACCGCAGATAGCTCACCATGGACACCTCCTTTCTTATCTTGCTTTCTGTAAGACTCCCAAGATGTCTCATCCATCCAACCATAGAAGAATGGTCCCTTTCTACCCCTTGCTTCCAATTCCTCACCAGTTCCTTCTTGCCCTAAAGAAAGTGATAAGGATGGGAACTGACGCTGAGACCATGCAGTGCACAGCAGATAGTGCAGTTACTTTATAGTAATTTATAGAAACTGGTAGACTGAGGAGGAACCACAGTCACTGAGTATCTTCCTCAGGTGTGTCTCTAGTGCTCTCTTCTTTTGCTTGGTTGGTAGATACCATTAAGTTACGCTAAGCATTTGCATTCTGTTGGGGTATCCAAGCATCTCTATCACCAAAATGCAAAGCCTCTGGGATAAGTCATATAACTAGCACAGGAAGAAGATGTGTGTGAATTAACGAAGGCAGCATTTTCCCAAAGGTGGAAGTCTCCACCCTGATATAGAAGGGATGGGGTAATTCATGAACATTTACCAAACCTTGATGTTTATTTTATGGGAAATTTGAAAAAAAAGAAATGAGCATATTAAGTGGTATATGAGGGCATACATTTAAGTAGAAACAAGTTAGATTTCATAGAAAATAAAAACGGGGTTGGAGAAATAGGGAGAATTATTCATCTTTAACAAAGAATTACATGAGGAGCAGCAATGCGGGGTTGTTTAAACTTGATAACTGTTGTGGTTTCAATAAGAAGTGCTTCTCACCCAAATAGAAGGTTCATGTGTTACAGACTTCATACCTACCTGGCACTGTTATTCTAGGGGTTCAGGAGTCGGGACTTAGCTGGAGGAAGTAGTCCCTGGAAGCAGGTCCTTATCCTTCCTTCCTTCCTTCCATCCTTCCTTCCTTCCTTCCTTCCTTCCTCCTTCCTTCCTTCCTTCCTTCCTTCCTTCCTTCCTTCCTTCCTTCCTTCCTTCCCTTTTGGTCTTGTTTCCTTCCTGCTGTGCCTTTTGCTTCCTGTCTGTCTGCAATAAGACAATGAAGCTTCTCCTCTACCCACTATTCTGCCCAAGCACACAGGACCAAGCCTCTACGGGATGAACCTAATAACACCATGAGCCAAAATGAATTCTCCCCTGAGTATTTTGGCAGCAATCATTGAGGCAAATGGCCACAGACTTAATACAATTAATTCAATAGTTTAAGGTGGAGGTAGGATAAGTCTCAAAAACAGAAGTCTTTTGAGGTACGGAGAATAACGTGAGTCTGAGGTAATGGGATACTAATGGTTTCCTGTTTGGCCTATGGACTCTCATTATCTTCCCCCTCTCTTGAGTGATGTGTGTCTATTGTGTTTTTATGTATGCATGAACATGTGCATATATGTGCACATATCTGTGGAGACCAGAAGTCAATATCAAGTAAATGCCTCTATCACCTGCTTGGATAGCCTGCCTAGCCATCTTGGGGTATCTTTCTGTGTCCGCCTCCCAAGCACTGGGGTTACACGTGTGCATGGCACATACCAAGAGCTAGAAGAAGCAGAGGGTGGTTCTGAGGTGGGGAGTCTGTAACACTGCTTTGGCCTACTAGAACTATGAGATAATCTATTGTTTCTGTTACCCGGCTCGTGACAATTTTTGTGTTAGCCACAGAACAGCCATGCTTCCTTTTTAGAAAGTAAACAGGAGGCCCCCAGATCTCAACACTGCAATGATGAGGACATAAGATTTTGGAAGTGCACATCTGGATTCCCATCATATCAGCCAAGCCCACAAAAACGCCCTGTGCTCTTGATCCATTTTCTATTATCCCTACACCCAATTCCCTCATAGCTACCCATTCATACTTTCTCCTGGCTTCTTCTGATCTATACAAATGATGAGTATTTTAAATAGTTTGTTCTTATTATGTTTGGAAATGGTAAACAAAAGTCATGCTACGCCAAGCACGGTGGAGAGTCCCTGAATTCCCAGCACTCAAAAGGATGAGGTTAAGTGGACTTTAAGTTTGAAGACAATGGATAACATAGCAAGACTGCAAGAGAGTCGAGATGAATACATTCTGGTTTAATGACTACTCAGGGAGATTTTAGAGATGCTTTATATTACTTAATAAGGTTCTGTTGTGAAATAAGATACTGCTATGCTAACATTCATCTTGGCTTCCCTAACTGTACCGAGTGGTACAGAAACAAACGAGACCTTGCTTCTGACTTTGTGGCTTTACTTGAACATTATCCTAATTTTGATGCAGTGATCAAAACATCAATGGGGGAACAAGGTAACATGGAACCTGTGTCTGTGTGGAATGTGAAGGGAGACTCCATCTTAGTTTCCTTGCTGTGACGAAATACTGCAGCCAATGCAATTTAAGGGAGCACAGTTTTTGCTTGTCTTTTTTTTTTTTTCTCACAGTTCAAGGCATCGCATCCCATCCCATCCCATGCAAAGAAGCAGAGAGCAAGGATGCATACTGCTGCTCAGCTCCTTTCCTACTAAAACAGTACAGGATCCCAGCCAGGGAATGGTGCCACCAACAGTGGGCTGGTCTTTCCACATCCAATGGGCATAAGTTCATCCCTCCAGGCATGCCTAGAGGCCCAGCTCCCAGGGGATTCCAGATTCTGCCAAGTTGACAATTTACACTAATCCTCATACTCTATGAGACAGCCCCAAAAGATGAGGTATCATTCTGGGACTGTATACTGAAATGCAGTTGTCATCTTAGGTCACTGGTTTCCTAATACTGGTACGTTAAAAATGCAGATCCCAGTCCATTCCATAGCTATCCATTGAATCCATCATGAGAAGAGTGGGAGACAGAAAACCCACATTTTCATACAAGTTCCCCAGAAGTTTGTTTTTATTGCTCTGCGGTATGTATGTGTGTGTGTGGCTGTGGCTATGGCTATGGCTGTTAGGTAGTGTTGTTAGCACAGTACATTTTTTGATTCATCACCTTAACATCTTTCCATACAGTTTCCTTGATGGTTCCGGAGAAGGGATGCTAGAGTCAAATGGGATCAGCCATTGGCTGTCCACCCACCTTCCCCTTTCCAGTCTTACTGAGGAGAATGTCAGAGGAGAAGTGTGAATATTAGGTATAGAAACCAAGTTGGGGGAATAACAATGTAATTTGTAACATTTGTATGTGATTGTGTGTGTGTGCGTGTGTATGTATGTGTATATGTGTGTACATATATATTTATAGGTGGGTGTATGGGTGTGGGTGTGTTTATGTGTGTGTGTGAATGTGTGTGTGTGTGTGTGTGTGTATGTGTGTGTAGGCTAGAAATGGGCAGCAAGCATTTATTCAGTGAGCCATCCCCTAGCCTTTTTTGTAATATTATTTTTGTCCTACAATTGTGCCTGTCTTATTTAAATACTTGGTATTTGATGATTCTTTTTAACCAGCCTAAGGGTATGGGAACATCAAGCTTGTTTGTAAAGATGCTGCTTTGTCTCCCAGACCCATCATTTCTCTCCTGGAGCCCACACTGTGGGTAATTCCTCTCTGCATTGTCTCTGCTGTCTCCATAGACTCATTGTTCACATTGCATTACTTAGGAGGCGACAGCAGTGTTCTGTTAAGCAGAAGCTTATATATTAAAAGTACATGAGGCAGACAGTCCCTATGTCCTTCCACACTAATCTTCTGGCTTTTGGTTAGTGGGGAATGCTCGCTTTGACTAACACAGATCATGTATCCAGGCTCAGCTTCAAAGGTTAATTGGAAAAGGAAGAACACAGAAGTAGAAGAAAAAAACGACCTCATTTCCCACTTCTGATGAGAGCTCATCACATACGGCAGGACACTCCACAGACACACAGACATGGGAGGAAGTACAGATGCTGGTGCGCAAAAGAAACTGAAAATTCCAGCTGCTTTCTTCCATCCTCTGCTGTGACCCATTCCTCAGGCACAGACACAGAGTTTGCCTCCTCTGACACTTTCTCAGTGACTCAAACCACATTGATCTTTCTCTCTCTCTTCTGATCCATCACACTAATAGACTGAGTCGCACAAAGCAAGATCTAATTATAAGCTATTTTGCTTTATTTGCCAATTGCCTCATGTGTATACGTATCTTTCTTTCCTAGATCAATCGTATACAACTTTAAAATAGACTCTGTATTGATTACTTATGTGGCTGGGCATCAGGGAGCATTTGATAACATTTGTTGCTTGGATTCAGTACTATATATGATATGCAATATATCATATAAATATATATTACATTAGATATATAAATGTATTTATTTTAATATATAGTATATTTAGTATAAATGCATAGTTTCAGATTTACTTATTTTATTTTCGTCTTTATTATTGTTTTGTCCGCATGTATGCCTATGCATGACATTTGTACAGTGCCCATGGAGGCCAAAAAAGGGCATTGGATTCCCTGGAACTGGAGTTACAGACAGTTATGCCCCATCATGTAGGTACTGGGAGATGAACTAGAGTCTTCTGGAAAAGCAGCCAGTGCTCTGAACTGCTGAGCCATCTTTTCAGTCCCATATCTTTTTTTATATGCATAGCCAGTTGCCTGTGGATAGTGAGATGAATATAAATGTAACAAATGTAATGACTAAAGGTGGAAAGATCAGAAACAACACAGTGTGGGTTTGGCAATAAAAGAAACAGATACTTAGGCAAGTGGAGCCTACCTTAACAAGACCATTTTCAAAGGGACTCAAAAAATAATACTTACATTAGAGACACATGCTTCTGCCTAGGCAATGACTACCTCCCAGCAGACCCACCAATAATTTACCTGTGCTCTGCAATTCACACCACTGTAAAGGAACATCAGCTGATACATTATAGAGAAGTCTTTGGTGACAGTAATCTTCCTGTGAGCTTCCTATATGATGTCTCTCTGAGTTAGGCTTTGGCAACATAGATACTTTTCTTAGATATTTTTCTATTGCTGTACTAAGACACCATGACCAAACAACTTTTAGAAGAAACACTTCACTGGGGGTTACAGTTTCAGAGGGAGAGTCCCTGACCATCATGACAGGGAGCATGGCAGCAGGCAGGCAGGCATAGTGCTGGAGCAGTAGCTGGGTGCTTACATCTTTATGTATAACCACAATGCAAAATGAGATACTGGGACTGGTGTGGACTTTTTGAAACATCAACACCTGCCCCCAGTTGCACAACTTCTCCAACAAGGCCAGCCCTTTTAATCCTTCTCAAACAGTTCCACCAACTAGGGAACCAAGCATTCAAATGTATGAGCCTGTTGGGCCGGTCTCATTTAAAACATCACACATCTTTGGGTAGCTATGTCTCTACCTTCCTCCTTAGACCTTTCATTATTTTCTCTAATGATTGGCATCTCTTTTCCATTTAAGTCTGCTCTTAGTAGATAACTTAGTAACTGAGCAAGTTGGGTATTCTTGAACCACAGCCTGTGGGAACAGATGTAATTTGACAATTCAATTCACATCCTTACAATTACTCTTACCTTTGGGAGAAAGCCCACCAGGAGCCCTATTGAATTTTCTACTCCTGTCCTTCCTTCTCACATATGGTCTGTCCTTTCAAAGCTAGACTCAGGTTAGCAGGCTATTTTGTTCCTAGCCAATCTTAGAGAGCACTGAACTGTGAGAGCTTAGGCCTGTGTACAGCAACCTCCCTGGATAAGGGCTGGCTGCACAGGGCTGTAGCAATTTTACCATTCATTGCTGGTATTTCAGATGATGCTATTATTGCCCATTCTGACTCGCTTCCAGCCAACTGATAACATACTGCCCCTTCATCCTCTAGAGTCACTCTCAGACCCTCATGATGCTCCCTCTCTGCTGTGTTGAGTTACCTTTCCCATCGCCTTGACAAAACACCTGACAGAAGTAACCAAAGAAGGAAAGGACTCTTTTGGCCCACAGCTTGAGTCTATCATGTTAGGAAAAGCATGACAGTAGAAACTTGGGGCTGCGGCTTCCACAGCCAGGAGGAGGCAAAGAGAGATGAATGCTGGTGCTCAGTACACTTTCTCATTCTGGTCCAGCCCAGGACCCCGCTCTGTTGAGTGGAACCACCTACATTCAGCATTCCCATCCACATTAGCCTAATCTAGAAACTCACACCGATGAGCATGTCTAATGGTTTGTCTCCCAGGTGGCTCTAGATCCTGTTGTGCTGACAATCAGAATCAACCGCCTCAACCTCGCTCTCTCCGTAGCCAGGGCCAGGTGAGGTTAGAACAGGTACGCTTCAGAGTTGCCCACTATGGTTGCCTTTCTCACTACATCAAGGTGTCTGTGCTGTATCTTCACTGCATGGATTGTGCCTTCCAGAAGGAGGCCTTCACCCCCAACCTGCTTCCCTCAAGTGCAGAAGAATGGGATCAGTAAGCTGCTGTGGAGAGCTGGAGGGAGCTAGAAGTTCCCCTCCTCTGCGGGAGCATGCCCCCCAGTTCTCAGCATTTGAGGAACAGTCTGTTTGCCTCGAAACCTGATCAAAGATAGTATACAGGCCGACGGCTCACAAATGGCTGCCGTGGTATTTCTCCAACTAATTTCATCATCTTGTAGTAGCAGCCTAATGCTAAAGTCTTTAATCCTGTGAGACTGCCATAAAGACCATAGTCACTGACCTGGGCAAATTTCATCAAGAAAATGTCAGCGTTATCTGTCTCGTTCCCCATGCCTGAGCCACGTAGTCACTGAGTATTGGTTCTCTGGCCTTCTTCCAGCTGTACATTCTGGCTGCTTCAGCGGCATCCTTGCTTAGCATCCTAGGATTTGATGCCACGCTTGGATTTTGGCAGCATGACTGTTATGGTTTGGACATAAAATGCCACATGTAGCTCGTATTGCAACAATTGGTCTCCAATTGATGACACTTTTAAGGAAGATTATAAAACCAATAGAGGGTGGAGGTTTGCTGAGGAAAATAAGTCACTGGGGTGGGCTTTGAGGTTTCATATTGTAGCCCCCCCCCCCTTGACATTCTTCTGCTGTTTGCTGAGTATGAAAAAAAAATGTCATCTACCGGCTTTCAGCTCCTGTTGCCTTCCCTCTATTCAGGTGCAAGTGTGAGCCAAAACAAACCCATTGCTTTTGGGTTAGGGTGGTTTATCAGAGCAGCAGAAAAAACAAAAAACAAAAAAAAGCAAGGGAAGAAAGAAGGAGACATGGGATCCTGGGCATCAGTGCAGAAGCCCAGACAGGTTTGGGCTAAGGGATCCAAGTCCTGATAGGTGTTCTCCATCCCACTCGGACAAGGGCACAAGTCAAAACTGCCCCCAACCTGCCTGACAAGCTTCAGTTTATTACATTTTAATATTTTGCTGTGTGGGAGCCCAGGTGCCATGCCGAGAACCTGTAGGTCAAAGAATGTCTCGCAGGAGTTGATTCTGTCCTCTCATGACATGGTGGCAGTCGCCTTTTCCTACTGGGCGGTCTCAGTTTCTATCTCTTGTTTCTCATCTCTTGTTTTCACGTTTTGTACTTGCTGAATTTCTTATTTCTTCAGAGTATTCCTGATGTCTAATTTAGTTTGGGAGAAAGAAAAAAAATATATATATATATGCTCATTTGGGGCCTTGAATATTTTTACATTGTCTCATCTGGAATCTGTGTCTTTGAAATTCTTATTGTTTTATGTTCATATAAATGTCAGCTTATTGATGCATATGTCACTTAATCTGAGTTTTAATTAATTAGATTTCAAACCTGACACAAATAATGACTCCAGTTTTCAGTTTAAGCCAGTGCTGACAGGTGACACCATGAAAAACATTCTCCACTGATGAAAAAGTTAAACTGAATCCTTGATATGAATAAAGAGGCACAGAGACCCTTCAGCCTTTATTAAATCTATAGCTAGAGGGTAAGAGGGGAGCACATGCATCCAGGGAGGGGATCACATGCATCCAGGGAGGGAAGCACATGCATCCTTCAGGATTTTATAGAAGGTATCTCTGTTCATAGAGATGCCCTTGTTCACTGATTCTGTGTCCTTTTACATAAACTCTTTAATAATTGTGTTTACTTGTGTGTGCCCCAGAGTGAGCACTTGTACCGAGGCCAGAGGACACTCTCAGGTATGTTCTACAGTGTATTTTGAGAGAGGGTCTCTCACTGGACCCTGGAGATTGTGCATGAGGCTGAACCCAAAGGCTCTTCCTGTCTCCCCCTCCCCCTCCCCCACTACCATACTAAACATGGATCCAAAGGCTGTTCCTGATTTAAGTTGTCAGGCAGCTCACTATAAACTCGTCTCTACATCCCCAGTCCTGTCTTTCTCAAGAGGTGCTCTTTTTTTTTTTTTTTTTTTTTTTTAAAGCTGCCTTCCAGTCGCACCTGGCTGTGTTTACCAAGCTATTCTTGCTCACGTTTACCCAGGGCTGGTAGCACTTCTCACAGCAGTGAGGATGGCTTTTCAGGGTGGCTGAAGTCACAGTGAGGGAGGGAGAGGACAGAGTGCTCTGAAAACCAGGGGCTGGTGAAAATATGTTTCCAAAAGGTGTGACACCATGGTGTGGAAGCGCCTCTTCCCAGGAGTGATGTGGGGCGCCTGTACACCACCCTCTCTGGCTATATATATTTTCTCAAAATATTGCTGTTGAGAAAGATCCAGCAGTACCCTGGGTTCTGCGACACGGAATTGGATTTCACAAGTGGCTAAGGGCAGGATAACAGTGCTGATAAATGGTTTTGGGGAGAGAGGGATAGTTGTTTCTCTCAATAGATTCCTGGGATTTTCTGTTGGAAGGTGTAAAAGAAACTGACTGTTTGCCCTGGGCCTGCTGATATTTAAATAGAATAAAATGGGACTGAGCAGAGGTAGAGAGGTCCAGGGAGGTTGACCTGGCCAGCTGAGTGCTAGCAGCTGATGCAGAATTCCCCTTTTCTCCAGGGCCTAGTAATCTGAGTGAGGTCCCTATGCTTGCTTTATCATTCCTTCTATATATTAGAGGAAGGAATGAGGGAAGCCTTCGTGTTTGTTTCCTTGAGCCAGGAGACCCCTGAGTTTCAGAACAGATCAGTTAAAAAAAAAATCCAATGGCAAGTATCTTTCTGTAATAGAATTATCAGCAGCGTTCAATACAATGGTGTTGATCATAGTGTTCATTTCAGGCAAGTGTTTCAAGTTCTTGGCCATGAGATTTTTCCACACAGGGTTGTCAGCAGAAACAATTACAGGGTGATTTTTTTGAGGCAAATTTGAATGGTATTTTATTTGTTATTTCTTTTTCAATAGGCTTGCTATTGATATATAAGAAGGCTGCTAATTTTTATGTGGTAACTTTGTATCCTGTCACTCTGTGACAGATAGTTTATCACTGCTAAGTTTTCTAATGGCTCCTGTAGTGTTGAAGGCCAGCTTCAACACCACAGGGTAAACTGAGGCCTTTACCGACTGATCACCCAGCAGACTTTTCTCTGAGGGTAAAAGCTTGGTTCTCCAGTCTGGAACTAATTGTTACCAGCTTAGGTCCGAACTGATTGTAAATGGCAGAGGGCCAGAACTGATGGCTCCTGGTGTGTGTTTCTAGGGATAGAAGCCAACAACTAGAGAAAAGGAAAGAAGAAAAGCCCCCCCTCGACACACACACACACACACACACACACACACACACACACACACACACACGTGACGCATGAAACAAGATAAGATCCAATAACCAAGTTCCAACAAGCTTCAACGACTTCACACGACATACATACATACATACATACATACATACATACACACACATCGGGTGGATGGAGCAAACTCCAAAGAGTGAGCTCCAAAAACTGTACGTATATACACATATACACATTTTGTGCATGGAGCAAAACTCCAATGGCTCCAACCTACTTTATTTTTTCTCCCGCAGATTATATATCCCAGCAAAATCTTTCAAGCAGTAAAAAAAAATCACAATGTGGTTACATTCTGTTTTTCTTTAAGTGAGCAATTACTATAAGAATATGTAGAAAAAAACACATATTCCCCAATACCCTCCCATGATCAAATGTTTTACATATTATGGATGAAAAAACAAATGTGAAAGACAAATTATTCCCAAGAGCCCACATACATATGTAACTAAGCAACTTGTTATAGATTAACACAATGAAAGCGAGTAAGGTAATTTCTCAGCCAGTCTTTTTTTTACTGGCAGGCTGCAATTTGCAGTTACAAAGAAAGAATCAATTATCTTACAAAGTAATCTTACAAAATATATTTAAAAATCACAAATCTAAACTTTTGTATAAAAAAACAACCAGCCATTTCTACCTTAAATATTCAAGGTGCACATCTACACATTAACAATTTTTGTTAAATCATATCAGGAAACTGAGAGCAAAAATGAGTACAAGAAGTTAATCTTTACCAGCCCAGCTTTGTTGAGAGAGTTATGTCAGCCAGTGCCAATTGAGGTATTGTTCTTGCTCCCTAGCCTCAAAAAATCCCTAGCTCAACTATAGAGAGTGTACTTTTCTGAAATTCAAATTGTTCCTCAAGATTCTCTACAACAGAGCCACTGACAAAAACATCTTAATTGGACAGGTGTGGTGGCTCACGCCTATAATCCCAAGCCTCGGGAGGCAGAGGCAGGTGGATCTCTGTGAGTTTGAGGCCAGCCTGGTCTACAAAGCAAGTCCAGGACAGCCAAGGCTACATAGAGAGACCCCGTCTCGAACCCCATCCCCCAACCACCACCAAAAAAAACCTTAACCTAACTTTCTAAAACTATTTAAATAAACCAGGAATTCTGTAAAATCATTATTTCATCTAATCAGTATTGTTTTTTGAAGGTTTATCTTCATATTAAGCTGCAGGAAAATGGCCTAAATGAGTGGGCTGTCACCCAGGAAACAATCACACCAGTGAGCGTCTCCCCATGCCCAATCACACCATCCTAGATATCTGAGGAATACAGCAACAACAAACATGGAGAAGCCACATCAGCATTAAGAAGCAATCCGGAGATGAAACCTCTGAGGCTTTGCCTCTCCAAGGTACACTCATCACAGCTGAGCAAAATGGCAGGCCCTCTACAGGAAGCTCATGTGCCCACCTCGGGTCCTCCTGCATGCTGCCCTCCACTGTAGGGTATAAGATGTCATCTACAAATAAGGATGCTTTGACTTCTCCCATTCCTAGCTGCATCTCTTTTGTTCTCTCCTGTTCCTCCCCCACCCCCCTATAGCTAAAGTTTTAAGCACGATAATGAGCAAGAGGTATCCTCATCTTGTTCCTGATGTTTTGTAGAAATGCTCTCCTTCCCACCCCACCCCACCCCCATTTGGTTTAATGGGTATGGAAGACATATACTCAGAAGATAGTCTACAAATGCAGGGAAATGCTCAAAAGTGAAAGGGATGGAAATAAGATATATATGAATTTGTTAGCCCATCAACACTTTTCAACTAGGAAAAATGACTCCATAGTGGAGTAAAGAACATTCATAGTTATGCTGCAAGTAAATGCGTGAGGTCCAAGCTCCACAGATGATGCTGTGGTTGGCTTCAGTAGGAAGCATCCCCTTACATTCTCTTCATGGCTTAGTAAACCTGCCTCACTTGAGACATTTGAAGTGTGGATATCAATATCATTAGCATAGGTAGAGGATATACTATGTTAATAAAAGTTAAGATAGACTCTGAGATTGAAGTGATTGGTCATAAACCCCCAAAATAAGCAACAATATGCAGCTGTGAGTCATTTCAGGGCCTTGTTTTTTAAGAAGCCTGGAGACATTGACCAAGCCACTCCTAGAGAAGGTAAATGGCCATCTTTGCTTCAAACGTTCTGGAAGAATGCATCCTATCACGGGTGCATCACCACCTTGCAAAAGTATTTTGTTTCACTCATTAGTTTGTTGTTTGTATGATTGTTTTAAAGGCAGGCTCTCACAAAGCCTGGCTTGGCCTCAAAACTCATTGTGTCACTGATGACCTTGAAAATCTGATCCATTCCCCTCTACCTCCTGAGTGCTGAGGTTATAGGCATCCAGGGCCACAGATCACGATGGGTTTTATGTTGTACTGGGGAGGAACCCACTGAGCACATCCCTAGCCTGCTGCAGTGTGTCTGTGGTTTTGTGGTAGCATTTCTTCTTCTCCCCTTCCTCTCATTTTAGAGAATAAACATATATGCTTTTGTTTGTTTGTTTCCTTGCAGTTAGGGAAATACCATGTGATCGATGCTGACCATGAGGAGCTGAGCACTCTGAGGAGATGTCCTTGTAAAGTCATCTTGGATGGGGATGGGTAAGCCTGGAGCCCCAGTGGTGCCTGCACCTGCATGGCTACCTCATTACTGTAAGGGGAGACAGGAAAGGGAAAGCAACCCAGAACCTCATGGGATTGCTGCACCTGCACAGACTCCAGCACTCCACCTGGGGTTGCTTGTTATTTGAGGAACACGTTTCTCACTGTTTAAACCACTCACCTTACAGCTTTCTCCTGCTTGCAGCTTTCCCAAGGATCCGCTTCGATGCTGCCGTGTAAATAACGAGTAGGTGTTCTCTAAGTTAAGACGGTAGAACAGAAATTCCAAAGGAGAGGCCGGAAGAGCGGAAGGTGGCAAAGAAGAATAGGCCAGCCGAATTTGTGGATATGGACATTGGAATACTGTGGGATGGGAATTAGAAGTGGAGAAAGACAATGGTATGAGATGAAGCTGGACCACTCAACAAATGCCTAGTTAGAGACCACACAAGGGCCTGAACTTGGTCCTGAGTGGAAATTGGGGAGATGGAGAAGAGGAACAGATGCCTGGTGTTGACTGATCAACCAGGACTGTCAATCAGTTAACTCCAAGCTCAGCAAGAGATCTTCTCACAAAATAAATGGAGTTAAATTGAAGAAGAAATTCAGTGGCAACCTTTGGCCTCCACATGTACACAGTCATACTAATACACATATATACAGCACACACACACACACACACACACACACACACACACACACACACACACTTTTAAGAATAGACCTACCAGATGCCTTGAGTCAAGCTGATCTAGAATAGGATTCTTTAATTATATTGCTGACTTTTTTTGTCAATTAATTATTTGCTGGGGAAGGTTTTCCTGTGTGGGCTGTTTAACACTGTCCCTAGATTTACCTGGCATGTTCCCACTAATAACCATTGCTACCTCTGCAAAATCAAGAATGGCTCGAACAAGGGGGAAAGAAATGTCTGTTACTAGAAGGACATTTTCATGTCAACAGGTCTAAAAAGAACACTGGCTTATTACCAAAAACTCTGCACTGCACTCCATGCAAGAAGGATTGTAGAGTCAATGAAATACCATCAAATATTTATGGGAAAGGTGGTGTGACATTCTCTTGGGAGTCAAAGTGGCTGTTTGAGAATAGTTCTCTACTGAATGAGTAAGAAGCAAGTTGTTTCCCCAGAAGACATCTGAGTCTTCCTAGAAGACAGTTGAATCTCGATACAGGCTCTATCCTAGCTCTGTGAATTTGGGATTTTAACTTAACAGTGTTGAGTTCCTGTGATGTTGGAGGCCACCTTGCTCTGTAGACTGAGATGTTCTGGCCCCTGAAGAGACTGACCTTTCATTCCAAGGCTGGAAAGAGGACTCAGGTCCACCATGTTGTCAGGGAAACTCAGGAGGAGAAAAGAAGGAAGTGGCTTCTTTTTACTTTTAGAAGCAAAGAAAGTTCACTGTTTAACATTATTTTATGTATTAGATGTAAGGTTTCCAGGCAACTTTGGGGTGATGTGAAAGCAAAATAGACAAAATACGGACTCCCATTGAGAACCATTAACGTAGTTGAGAACCATTAGCTTTGCTGAGAAACACTAACTTAGATGAGACCCATGGTCTTTGTTGAGACCATTATGTTAACCATTGCCTTAGGTTAGAACGGTTGACTTAGTTGAGAACCATTGGACTACCATGAGGAGTGTTGTTGAAATGGGGTCGTGAGAGAAGGAATCAAAGATGACATGAAGTTAGAAAAGAAATCTGGGAGGAAGCCCTGAAAAGAAAAACAAGCTGTGTTTATAACATTACTTTGGGGTTTGTTTACTTCAAGTTGGCTGAATACAGATAGCGAAATCACTATGAATGTAATATTTATTTGATTCCTGATTGTTTCGTGGTTCTTCGTGCTGTATGAAGTTTTTTACATATAATAATATAAATGCATATGTTTAAAAAGGGACATAATTAAAAAATGGAAAGAATTTAAACCTTACATAGTGAGTTTCAGGACAGCCAGAGATACCTGAAAGCAAATCAATTAAAAATTACTTTTATCTAAAAACAAAATAACAACAAAAAATTCTTCTTGTGAGCTGGGCTTGGTGGTACACACCTTTAATCCCAGCACTCTGGAGGCATGGGGCCAGACTAGTCTACAAAATGAGTCCAGGACAGCCAAAGGTATACAAAGAAACCCTGTCTCGAAAAACCAAAAAAACCAAAACCCAAAAAACAAAAACATATAAAACAAAACAAAACAAAAACCTCTTCTTGTGGTTAAGGGCTCAGTTGGTTCTTGATTAGAATATTAGAAGCATGTTATGCAAATGGATTAAGTAGAACCCCAATAAAGGAGTCAACTTTTACATAGCTCCCTTCTAATCATGTTTTGTTAGGGTTACAGTTCACAGGTGACTTCCTTCAGCCTTCAGTGGCCTGTTCTTTGCTGCTGGTCTGTGTCTGTTTTTCTAGAAGCTGCATTTGAGTATCCTGCTGACAGTTTTCCTTCAGGAATGACATTTAATGACTACCTAATAGAAATGTGGTTTCCCTTATCTGATAATGTGTGTGTATCTATCTATCTATCTATCTATCTATCTATCTATCTATCTATCTATCTATCTATCTATCCATCTATCTCACTTTCCAGTTAAAGGAGGCTGTATGTCATAAGATGTCAGAAATTGCCCAGAAAGGACTAACCAGAAGTCCCTGAGCATCATGGGATATGCATTATTATTACAATGAAAGGGAATATGGACAGACCAGATGATGTTGGGCAATGAGCCATGCACACTCTCTTCATGGGTGCTCTTTGCTTAAGGTAGGCTTGGTGATGTGGTACAATTTCTCCCTCAACTATGTCACTGAAATCTCCTGAAAAATGAGTTTTGTTTTGTTTTCTTTTGTTTTTTGCTTTTGTAATATTGAGATGTCACCGCCTTAGAAAAAGGTTTTGCTGATGCTTCCTGTAAGATTCCTGAACTAGTTGAAATTTCATCTGCTATACCAATGTGCCCCACACTTAGAGGGTCATGAGTGTCTCTGGATTCTTTGCTCTGTTCACTTGGCTCAGTGCAAACACACAAATGAGAACTCTTATGGAAGCAGCTATAAAGGAGACATGTGCAGAAGGGGGCAGTGACTATAGGCACATATCACACACTACATTTAGATATAGTCAGTAGCTGCATCTCACCCCAAAGCAACCCCTTTCACCTTGTCTGCCTATATGGACACAGCCTCTATTTTATGCAATTTCTTGTAAATGGGAAATATGGGTTTTATTTCACTGATTTGGTAGCCTGAGAGAGACTTCAGGGATTAAAATATTGCCTGGGAAAATTAGGTTTTTATGAGCTGATAACAATTTGTTCCCTGAATTATTAATGAGTTGTTTTCAATTTACAGTGTGGATGAGACCAGCAGCTGTTGAATAATAAATTCATCAACCAAGGTGATTGGCAGTAAGAAAAGCCATAGGTAGCAATCCCAAAATAAGCAATTTAGAGCTGGTGTTTCCCTGATTCACAGGGTCATCTTTACCGTGAATATGGAAGGGACAGTTAAATCTACAAAAACCAAAGATGCCAATCTAGTTTGCTCTGCTTCCACAAAGCATCGCTTCATTGAAGAATCACACCTTCAAAAATGTATCTCCTTGGCAGGGCCATTATCTTCCTTGATGAGAAATGAACATATTAGAGTTAATTCTCCTATGAAATTGCTGAACCTGTTAGATTGAAAGAAAGATAAAAATGAATTCCCATCAAACTAACAAGATGTGGCATTAGAGATGAGTAAGATCACTGGCTATCAGCCTCCTGCCTTATTTTTAATGCATATATATCAACCACACAATGAGGGTATGCCTTGTGTTGAGGCGGAAAGAGAATACGCAGCCTGCCTAAAGCACCTAGGGGCCTGGTTGCATTTATTTTTGGAGGACTGGAGGACTGTTAATAGAAATGATGGTGAATTCCCAAGGTTGTGAAACCACTAAAAGGCTAGCATCTCTCATATAGGAAGGTTGCCCTATATTTTCAGATGCTCTTACCATGATAATGGCACTAGAGAGGAGCTTATACTGAAGTGTGCATGACTCTTACGGTGATCTCTGAATATTTGGTTTGAGTTCCATACCTTGGCTGAAAATAGAACTTTGATCCTGTTGGGTCAGTTTATGAGTAGACTTCAACAGAACTTTTGTTATTTGATATATTTCTCCTGCCAGATCTCAATTTCTCAGATGACTTTTCCTTTTGGCTGGTAGTTCTGAATATTCTATCTTCTCATAGGGGGGCGTGGGTTGGTCTTTGTGTTGGGCTCTAGGACACCCTTGGGAAGTCTTGTGAAGACTGCTAGCCTCAAGCTGCCAAAATCTTAAAAGAAGAGAGGAAAGTGTGCCTTCTTTGTTAGTTTCATTTCTGTTGCTTGGTACAATAGCCCAACCAAAATCAACTTCAAAGAGAAAAGGGTTTCTTTGTCTTACAAGTCCAAGTTACAGTCTATCATTTCAGAGAATTAAAAACAGGATTCTTATTTCATTCAGGGACCAGCCTAGGGAATAGTTCCACCCACTGTGGGCTGAGTGAATTAATAATAAAGGCAATACTGATGCATATGCCCACAGGCCAGCTTGATCTAGATAATTCTTCACTTGAGATTCCTTCCCAGGTGACTCTACATTGTAGCAAGGTGACAGTTAAACACCAGTGAAGAAGGAAGAGCCATATCAGTAAGGGAGCCACCTTCCTTCATACTGCTAATAAGTTTATTGAACACATTTGATGACAATTGTTGGCAAAGATGAGAGGTTCACTGATAAATATTCAAGGTTAGGGCTTATATTTGCAACCTTTAAGGTGAATTGGCAACTTGGGGATTCAGCAACGACTCATGAACACGTCACTAAGCATTCACCAACTCATGCCAATACAAGCACAGCCCCTGGAAGCTCTAACAGAGCGCTCAAGAACTTTCCCTAAAAGTCACCCCAGCTCTATATTCTTAGTGAACTAAATCTGCCATTGGCCACTGTTTGCTTTGCCATTTTTTTCCTTCCATGCTTCTTCTCTCACATGACCCTTGATGTTTCACTCTGAGAGTAGAAGGACAGATGACCATTAGGAAGAATGAAGTGGGACAGCACGTGAGAGCTGGGAAAAAACTGACACAAGGGAAGACAGTATCTAAGGAGTTTGATAATCTAAGGTAAGGTTCATCCAGGACCTTCATCTGGTAAAGAGAAAGGATGCTGCATTCCCATGCTATTGAGTTGTATTATGGTAAGGTAATCAATGGAGAGATTACACATCCTCCTAAAGTAGTAGTGGTAAAGGGAAGCAAATATTTCAAATAAGAATCATCAGAGCCTTAGGCCGTGCTTAGTGTTCAAAGCAGTGTGTATGATTTTGTTCTCTGCCAATGTCAAGTTCTTCCAGGAAGTGGTAGAAGTCCCCTTGTGGAAAAGAATTATGCAGAGGTGAATCTGGCCTCCTATGTACACCTGTTTTTATTTTGCTGGTAACACAGTGAACAGAGGGTTCCAGAATCAGGGACATTGATGTTCATCCTTCAAGAGGGCCTACTGGTGAGATAATGCTAACTGCTCTTACTGAGGTGTGATGCTGCAATGATCTCTCTCCTTTAGTGCTATCATATAAATCAGATTTAATGCGCCATTAAAATAAATGAACATGGGCTAACGATGCCAACGTATGTCTCTTTCCTGAATGGTGATCAGGCTTGGGATTATGAAGCCCTTCTGTGTCCGATGGAATGTGCCCACGGAGACAGGGCTGCTCACTGTCACAGACAAGCTAATCACCCACAACTCAACTAGAAACCCCAATGAATCTCTTCATCACTGACTCGCTCCAGTGCTTCCAGCCCCTGTAATCAACTTGGTAATTGCTTCACCTGGGAGAGTCCTGTTGGCATGACAAAGTTAAAGTCTAGTGCAGCTGACAAAGCTGCATGAATTTTGGAGAAAACTGTAGAGCACCCTGCAGGAGAAATTTAACCTTTCCCATGTTTGTCTGGGTTGTTTACCTGGACCACGTACAGCATCCGGAGGCAAAGTCCCTCCTGAGGATTTTCAGAGGAAGTAACAGACATTAGAAATTGCATGGCCATTGAGCATCCTAAGTAGAATGCCAAGATGAGTTAGTTACATAGCCTTTAAGGCCATGATCCTGTAGTCTGCATTCATAGGTCACACAGAAGCTTGCTTAAGAATGGAGCCGAGAGGCCTGTGTTGTTTGTGTGGGAGGGTTGGGTAGCGTCAGCATCCTACACTGGAAAATTCCCAAGATTCCAATCTATGCCTCTCCATTAATTCATAACTGCCCATTTATATAACTTGTTTATACTGATTGATAATGAAATTAATGACTTTATATAAGACAAACACATGAACCTCTGGGACTCCCCCACATTCCAGTTTATTTATGTAGCTCTTTCTCTCCTCTCTTCTATCATCTGTTTTTCCAATCATCCAATATTGATCACGTGGTGTGTATATATATATATATATATATATATATATATATATATATAAGAAAAGTTCTCTCCACATTCCCTTGGCCTGGGGTGGTAGGATTGTATGCTTCTTTTTAAAGAAAAATAAGTCAGATGACATTAAATTTTGTTTGCAAGCTTTTCTTTTCACTCTTTCTAGGGGGATCTATCATCCAGACAGCATCGTCTAGCTTATAAAACGTGATGCTTATCCAGAGAGCTGGCATGTACAGAGGAATAGCCTTAGGTAGAGTAGACCATGTTTGACACTTGTTCCATGAAGCAAATACACAACTGTTAGCCCTTGCCAGGCAGAAGTTTTAGCAGGGAGGTTTGATTGGTGCAGGAGGCAGTAGAGTCTTGCCTCTGTAGATACCGTTCAGTCATATGGGTGTAGCTAGTCCCCACTTCCCAATATTTTTGACAGTCAGAATGACTGGCCAGCCTGTTTTCTTTTGACTGATAGTGATTCCATGCAGATGAACATCTTGGCAAGCTCGTTAGCTACTGTCTCTTGTTCAGTGCCAGGCCTGCGCTTGTACTTGCTCATCTGTTCTACTTCACTGGACCAAGTCACCTGCAGCAGTATGGTACGTTTGGTTATCTTCAATTAAGAAGCATTATAAATAGTGGTCTTATGAACTCACTATTGATAGGTAGATATGTAAAGTTGGTAAGTAGACACATAATATTTATTACACTATTAAAATTGTGAGGGCAGGTTCCATTCTAGCTATTGAGTGTGTGATAATTACCTGCAAATCCTGGTCCAGGGGATCCAATGTCCTCTTATGGTCTCTGCAAGCATTATACACATGTGCACATACACACACATGTGCACACACATACATACACATAAAAAATCTTTTAATATTAAATAAATAAAATAAAATTAAGAGGCTGGCTGTGCTGGTTAATTTTCTTGCTGCTATATCAAAAGGATCTGGTAGGATCAATTAAAAAGAGGAAGGATAATTTTGGTTCATTGCTTTAAAAAGTGTGGCTTATCCTGGCAGAAGTCAGGGTAGAGAGTGTGTGACTAGAGTTCTTTTTTATTCTTTTTTTAAAAAATGATGTAATTATGTATATTAATGCTTTATTTTTGCATGTATGCCTGCATGACAGAAGAAGGCATCACATCTCATTATAGATGGTTGTGAGCCACTATATGGTTGCTGAGAATTGGAAGTCAGGACCTCTAGAAAAGCAGTCAGTGCTCTTAATCTCTGAGCCATCTCTCCCAGCCTGTGACTTCAGTTCTTAACACCTTGGTCGATCAGGAAGCAGAGAGGGGAGTACCGTGGAATGGTACTCCCTGCTCACATCCATGGTGTAGCTTCCTTCTTCTATTAACCTTCTCTTTAAAAGCCCTGAGAGACACTCCCAGAAGTTTGTCTCCTAAAGGCAGGCGTGCTTGTGTTGCTGAGGGCATGTGGAGGTCAAAGGAAGACCTCATACACCAGTCCTCACCATCAACCTCGTTTGAAGCTGGCTGTCTTTGTTGATTGTTGCTCAATGCACCAGGCTAGCTGATATGATGCTGTTTCCTCTCTCACTATAGGTGCACTGTGATGGCAGACCCATGCTGCTGAACCCAGCTTTACTTGGATTCTGGGGGTCTGAGCTAAGTCTTCACGCTTGCAAAGCAAGGCTTTTACCCACTAAGCCGTCTCCCTAGACACCAACCGGGTGAGTGGTTTGTTTGTTTGTTTGTGACAGGGACTCTATGTGTGTAGCATTGGCTGTCATGGAACTTGCTCTGCAGACCAGGCTGGCCTCGAACTCACAGATATCTGCCTGCCTCTGCCCCCCAAGTGCTGGAATTAAAGGCGCCCACGACTATCAGCTGGCCAAGTGAGTGTCAAAATGGAAAAGTAGAGAATAAATCAATTATTCTGAGAGTTGAAGGAGTAGAGGATGCAAAGACAGGCCAGAAAGAGGGCTTGTTCATAAGGGGGGGGGGGAATGTGTAGTTTACCACTGTGGAGGGCAGGGAGCTTGCGATTGGACCTTCCACACTTAGATCGTCCTGTGGCCAGGCTCTCAGGCTAGGATAGAAGTTTTGTTAAGTGGAGTAGTGAAAACTTTATTCGTGTAGTTATTTAACAGGAGATTATATGACAAGCAAGGTCTACAGATAGATGGTAAGCAAGTAAAAAAGAACTGGAGGTTGGGAGGCATGCCCGAACGAGGATGGGGAAGTTGGCAGTCACAGCCATAAGCTAGGGAAGGGTCCGGGAGGCCTCCTGAAGTGGTATCTGAAGGATTGCCGCACTGTCCAGGCAGTGAGAGGAGCAAGCTGCTGAAGGGAGATGTCTGAACAAATATGCAGAGCTGGCAGCATGTGTGAAGGAGGCTGTGGCACAGGCAGTAGTGGAAACCGCCTGAGCTGTGCCAGCCATAGCCAGCAGGTGAGGATGGAAGGCGCTGCAAAGTTGGCAAGTCTGTCTGGTTTGCCTTTTAAAGCTAGGGATGCGCACAGTTGCTTTAAGGAATATGCCATGAAGACAATAATTGAAGTGTGTGATGGTTACCTGGAATACAGAGGATGCTGCCTACAGCTGGATGCAGAAGCTCTCTAGAGCCCACAGGAACTACCGCTCCTGTCTGCTCCTCTGCTTTCATCCCCACCTCCTTCCTCAAAGGCATTAGGTGGTTGGGAAGGCTCGACCATACACCCATCACTCCAATAGTGCTGAGGAGTCAGAGAAGGCCATGAAGGACAGCTGTCTGTTTCTTAGTGTGACCCTTAACTGTTAACTTGGCTGACTAGGAACCACCTGGGAGACATACCTGTAGGAGTGATGTGTCTCTCAGGGAGTTTCCAGAGAGGGTAGTGTGAGGAGGGAAGACTCATCTGAGTCTGGGTGGCACCATCACATGGGCCAGGGTCATAGACTGAATAAAAAGATGACCAGCATGCATGTCTCTGCTTCCTGAGTGTGGATGCAGTGTAGCCAGCCACCTCACACTCCTGCCGCTGTATCCTCCCAGTCATTATAGACTGGGTCCCTTCAAGCCATGAGACAAATCCTCTCTTCCTTGAGTTGCCCTTTGTCACGTATTTTGTCACAGTGACAATAAACAGAACTATATGCTTGCTTTCATTTTGAGGGCTTTGTGCTCACCTAGTTCCAAATAAGTGCAAAAGACACTGGAAATGTGGCCATTTAGAGCAGATCACACCTCTACAGAAGAAATAGAGGGTTCCATCTTGAAGTAAGAATCCTTACTGGCAAAGGAACCAGCTCTTTCTGTCACTCGTGCTGGGTGGTAAATGGACTTGAAAAGGCAGACACTCTAAACTCAAAGGGATGTTGGAGAGTTATGTTTGGTTTTCTAGATCCCTAGACCTAGTTTGACAAATGCTGTGTTGAAAACAAACAATGCTATATTGCACATGAATTAATTTGTTTTGTTTTTTTGGCCTGATATTTCAATTTACTACATTGAAAAACCCTTGAGCACCACCCAAGTCTGTAAGACCACGCTTCTTCCATCTGTACAACTGAAACCAGTGAGTTGGCTTCAATAGGAGGTGGATATAGATGGTGTGGAAAGACAGGAGAGGGAAAAGGGTGGTTCCCAAGGGTCATTTGGAAGCCCAGGTCAGTATAACTTGCTAAGAGTTTCCTATATAGTTTGCTGAAGAGTTTAGAATGGCTTGAATTTTTGTATACTCCTTTCTCACTTCGTGGTTTTCATAGGCAGAGAGAAAAAATGTAGAAACTGACTGGACAGGATAAGGGTGGGGGAGGGGGGAAGGAATGTGAAAATTGTTTATTTGTAAATAGCACTTCTGCATGAAAGGAACCAGCCTGAGAGTCAAGTTCTCTGAGGATCTAAGGGCTTTTCTTTCTCTGGACAGGCTCCCTGGGGAGTGAGGGAACTCTTTTTACTCCTTGTTTCAAAGACCGAGCAAGATTCACACCACACTGACAGCTTCCCAGTGTAGACAAACTCTGTAATTGCTTTGATAACAGAGTCAGCCAAGTTAGAAAAGTGTGGGCCGTGGGGGAAGGGTAAGTGTTAGTGAATTTAGGGACTGGGGTGTTTCGGTAACTTTTAATTTACTTGACTAAATATAAAATAAGAATTCCTTGTGTCAGGTACAGCCCAACACATACTAAACAATATTGTCACAGAGCACAGCAAAGCAGGTTAAGCCAACTTATGAGTCCTGATAGATTGACAGGCCTTGAAATTGGAACTCAAATATTTGAGCAATAAAGTGTGTTCTTGCAGACTGGGGTGGCTCCGGAGGGCTTTTCAATATAGTAAGCTGAAATATTAGCCAAGAAATTAATGCACGTGCAATACAGCATAATTTGTTTTCAACACAACATTTGTCAGACTTCCACCTAGGGACTGACAAGGCCAAATAGAGCTTTCTTCAAGAATGAAGATTGCACATGGGGCCCTCTTAGATTTCTGTTCACTGATACTGGGTAATTTGAGAAGTGGTCCCAGATAATCCTCAGTTGGAAAAACCTCTAGCTAAGTGTGCAGGGGACTGTTTTGAGGGCTGGCAATACAATATATAGTCTTTGTGACCCTGGAAAATTGGCATGTGCTTGCTCTCTCTCCCTCCCACACCCCCTCCTTTTGCCATATGAACCTTAGTGCTCGTGGTGGGGTTGGAGGGCAGACTTGGACTTGTCCTGACTGTGTGCCTTCTTTGAGGCAGGGTCTCTTGTTTCCCCACTTGACCTATGGCAGGCCAGCTGGCTGGTGAATCCAGTAATTCCTCTGACTTCACACCCTATCTTGATGTAGGAACACTTGGACTACAGACAGTCTTGGATTCTGTGGATCCAAATGGAAGTTCTCACACTTGCACGCAAGTGCTTTAGCCACTAAATAGCTCCCAGGATCCATATTAGCTCTCAACCCTTGGTTTCCTCTTGGCAAATTGGAAATAGGTTTCCTGCATCCACAGAAGACTCTGTTAGCATGGGTACTTTGATCATAAGAGGCAACATTGAGTTGTTGATGCTATTGAGAACTTACAGGGCTGAGTGAAGAGAGAAAAAGCCTCAGAAAGTAGAGCCCTTACCTCGCTCTTCATGGAGTCAATTAGATTGCTACTTACTTGAGGGGTTAGAATGAGAGGAAGAATGTATCATCTTTGAATATGCTTTTACTGCTGAGATGACACCCAAGGCTCCTACATATTAGTCAAGTGCCCTGACACTGTCCTACGCCCACTACAGGGGAGCATTTTGAAGAATGAATTTATTTTTACAGATCAACAAAAGGGAGTGCCCACATAGAGATACCCAGGTATAAATATGTATATTGAATATCTACATGTGCATAAATAATGCATGCAAACAAATATGTAAATCTAGATCAACGTATGCCGCCGAGTTGTATGTTTATACACAGATGCAGACTCAGGCGCAAACAAAAGGCATCTCCATGCGCTTTTCATCTCTCTGTGGTGTGTTAGCTGATGATGGTCTTTAAGCACTGACCCACTGCCCATTGGCTTCCTAACCTTATGCAGACTCCGGGCTTAGTTGACAATATCACATGCAAGCAGACATTGACAGTATCAAGTGAGAGCAGAAATGGCTTACGTTTTCGGTAGAGAATAAAAATGACAGTTCATTATAGCTTACCTCTGCCCACCAGACCTCCTGGGAATATTCTCCCCCCCCCTCCCTCTCTCCTTGGAACACATAATTTATGATTTGATTACCAGAGCACTGAGAGTCAGGGCCTGGACCCTGATAGCACCAACGAGCCAGGATTGGTCACATAGAGAAGTAAGAATGCAGAGAGAAGAGATTCAGTCACATGATCACACTGAATAGAGGAACAAATAAAGAGACCCAACGAACAATGCCTGTCCCAAGTCAGTCTCCAGTGGTTTAACTAAGATTTAGGTTTAAATGGAATGAGAGAGATATGGGTAGCAAATCTGGTCAAGGTATGTTCCTGCCCATCATCATTCATCATCTAAGAGCCAGTCTCTCCTTTCAGGTGATCCAAAGAGCTATCAGAAGCATGTGAGATGTTTCAGGAGGCAAGCTCCTCCTCTGGCTGGCACCTGACTGCATCGCTTTCCTTTCAGGATGGAGTTCCTGGAGAAATCCCATTTACCTGAGCATGGATCATCATTTCAATAGTCTGATAACCAAACGAAGGGACCTGGGGTGTCTCTTCATTTGTAGTTGTATTGCCAGAACCCAACTGAAAGCCAGATATGCAACATGCATTCATAGCTACCACAGCACTGGTGTGGGGCTGGGCAGAGACAGGCTGATTCCACCTGGAACTCTTTCTAGTCCTCTAGTGAGCGTGATGACCTCCCGGATCAGTGAGAAATCTTATCTGAAGAAGTAAGGTAGTGTTAACTGGTCCTGCTTTTTTAAAAAAATAATTGCCACCATTGCAGGGTGGACCACTTATGAATATGGGATTTAGTGAAGGAGTTAGACATTTCACTACGGTTTTCTTTTCTTCTTTTTTAGCACGATGGAAAATAATTTGAAGAAACTAAAGCAGCATTGTTACAAAACATTATTCACTCTGTAGCCTTTCAGTGCCTCATTAGAGGAAGTAAGTTAGTTCACCTCTTTTGAAACAGCCTGAATCTGCCTAGGGATCTTGCCTTCTCTGCTGTATATATCCCTTTGTTGGGATAAAAGGTGAAGCCTCTGAAACTAACTATCCATGGTATTTTTAATTAGTGACCTTGGCCAACTGAGTCCTGCTTTTAAGCTTCCACTCAAAGTCGAACCCACAGAGAAAGTCTCTTCCAATCCATTAATATTTATGCTGAGTGAGATTTTACAGACTCCAGAAACACCATCTAGGGAATCAAATGCTCAAGCTGTGATAGAGAGTGTGTTTTCAACTAGAATTGTATTTAACATAAATATAAAACAAAAACAGGCGACTGTTTCACGTTATTTAAAGAAGAGCTTCTCGGTTAAAGGTTCTGCCACCAAGGGGGCATCTGACACTGTCTGAAGATGGATTTGGGTTCTGATGCTGGCAGGAATATGGGTACCATGGATATAAACATCTGTTGGGAGAGGCCAAGGATGCTCCTACCCACCCAGCAGTGCACAGAGCAGCTCCTGCCTCAAGGAACAGCCCCGTACAGTGTGAATAGGACCACAGCCAAGAAGTCCTGGCTTAAGGAATGTATAACCCATAGAAATTCTTTTCAATTACATAAATACATTTCTTGTAAACTTTATCTTATTGAGTTTTTCAGCTAGTATCAAAATGGTGAGCTTAATTATGATTTTTGCCAAGATACATTATTGTAATTCAGATGTTAAGAAGGAGACATTCTTTCTCTCTAATGTTGTAGCCACCGGTTAAGTCATCCACACTGCTGTACATAACCCCCCACAGATGCAACTTTGACTAAATTCATTGGTCCAACAACAACAACAACAATAAAAAGACATGAAGGTAGGAAGAGGAGCAGCTGGGCAGAGGAAAGGGATCAGTACATTCGGGAGGAGGACAAGAGATGGTAATAGGAAGTGATTATGGTCAAGATATTTTATAAACAAGTATGAAAATGACACAGCGGAACACATTACCCAGGGTAATTAAAATATATTAACAAAAATAATAAATTCCTAAAATCAAGGAAAAGGTTAGATGGATTTGTGAAAGTTCATTTTTCTGCTTAACGGTGAAATGTAATGACATACCATGTGACATTCCCTTCTGCTAAGTTCTGTCATGGTAATGGTGGCCTTTGTACTGTCAATATAGCCGATTCCAGCCTGTGCTCCTCAGAATCCCCTTTCCTCACAGTAATGCACTTACATGGTCTACATGACACATTTTGCATGAGATTTGAAAGTCAGAATTGGAAATGTGATGCTGGGGAGGTGGCTTGGTCAGTAAGTTACCTGCTATTCAAGCATGGACACCTGAGTTTGGAAGCCCAGAACTGTTGGGAAATCTGGGTGGAGTGAAGAGAGAATTCAATAAAGAGATAGAACTACTGATGGAAGGCCAACTGTGAAGACATGCTGGAACTGAAAACCCCAGGAAGGAAGGAAGGAAGGAAGAGCCTCAGGGGGCAGCTCTGCAGTGCTAGCATCCAGACTTGACTTGGCCCTTGCTCTCACAAACATACAAAACTGTAGCTCCAGTGTAAAGACTTGCAGACGATCAAGATATATTGTAGAGATGTAAGAAAATTTCATAGAACAAATAAAAAGTAAACATTTTGAGAAAGGAAACCATCCCACAGAGGCTTTGCTCAGGGTACAGGTGCTTTGTGGAACATTTCAGAAATACTAAATTCTTACTTAGGTTCAAATTTCACCCACGATACATACAGTGCCACTTGGTGTTCTCAAGGACCCTGTGTTTCTGCCTGGAGGGAGGGAGGCCATAGCGTAGGAAGGCCTTCCTACTCTGTGTTCGAATAGAATAAAATCCACTTGTTATGAGAGCAGGGATGGAGGCAGGAAATAGCGGGATTAAGAAGACTCTGACGTTTGAAGATACATTGAAAGTACTGATGAATCAATCACATTGGGAATTCTAATGGAAGTCAACTTGCTTTCCTGCACACACTGATCTTATAAAATGAAACATGTGTTCATGTTACCTAATTAGTTGCTGTAGTCCTCAGAAAAAAATACACAAGTATCATTTTAACACAAAATAACTAACAAAATGAGTGGTGAGGTTGCTGACCAGGTGGCTTTTGTGTTTTCACTGATACACAGGTTGTGATCAACAGAAGTATTTTTTTCAGAGGAGGGACAGAGATCCCGAGAACCAGCGTCCTGTTGACCATACCTTCTGCAGTCCTGACATCCCTGCCTTTCTGCTTGCGTGTCAAACACTTCTGTTTGCTCGTGGAACTAGTTTCCTGCATGGCAAGCCGTAAGGGTTTGACGTGAAAGAGAAGGGGTTATCTTTGTCACTAACCATAACATATTAGCTGGGGTCCTTGGTCCTAAACTCAAACCAGCTTAGGAAATAAAGGCATTTATTAACTTAAGATGGTTTTGCTCTGTTTGGCATTTTATTTATTTCAAGCCAAGGGGTGTGCCACATATTTATGCAGTTCTGAACAGAATGTTAGAAGGTCTCCCCTTGTGATGCCCCTGAGATCTGCAGCCTTCTTTCCTTTCATTCTCAAGTGACTCTTTATACAAGACATTGATTGCCTTTACTGAGGATTGTGCCCCTCAGTGAACGGGGCTCTGTGACTGTCTGTTTTCCCAGGGATGCTGGCCTGACCTGAAGCTGGAGACTGGAGGCCAACATTTCTCCAAAAGGAATAGAAATTGCAAGATTTGAGAGAGGCTTCTATTGGCCCAAAACTTGAATGCCGGGCAGCTAAGAGAGGCTCACCTCAGAGAATTGCTACCCCTTGATCTATCTATCTATTTATTTATTTATTTTCATGGCACTGGTCATGCATTTTCAATAAGAGGTGACATTACTTACCCAAGGCTGTACATTGATGAAAAGACGGGAGAGGAACTTACCACTGAGTCCTCAACTAAGGATCTTTCCATTGTGCCCTTCTGCCTCCAGTGAGGGGTGCAAGTATATGTGTGGGTATGTACGTATGTATGTATGTTTGTGCATGTGGGTGTATGTGCACATGTATGTGTGTGTAAGGTGTGAAAGGTGCAGGGGAAGTGAATGGGTAGTTGAGGCCATTCACTGATGCAAGACTAGCGTGGAATACCGTTAACTCTCAGAGAGTTCATGAAGACAGCGTGTGGGTGAGCAAGCAGAGCCAACTCCATGTAGCTTAAGCTGTTGAGCAAGGAAGTGGAGTTCCTGAGGGGTCAGTAGACATCCGGTTGGCAAGAGTAATTCAAGAAGACCATGGTGGATGTTACTAGGAAATCCATAGAACAGCACTGCCCAAAGGAAGTAGAATTCAAGTCACGTGAATGATTTCTGATGGCCTTGAAACTGCATTAAAAATAGCCCAAAATTTGTCTTGGTAATTGCTTTAACACACTATGTTCAATCTCTGTATAACCCAAATGCAGTGCTTGAAGAAGATTAGAGTCATTCCTTCTCGTAGCAGCTCTGCACCATTCATAGCGCTTTTTCTGCCTAGAGGGACTTGAGTTTGAACTTTGTTTCAAGTGTTTAGCAGCCTGTGTGGATGTTGATGGGGTCAGACAGTGAGTGGTAAAGGGTGTGTTTGCACTAAAGCCTGAGGTTGGCAGAGGACATGCTTAGACTCTGAGATTCCTTCCACTGGGATGATTTGTACTTCTGCAAAAGGAGCATCTGTGCTCATTACATCCACTTTTTAAGAATGTATTTATTTTATTTGTACTTATGCATATGCTTCTATTTATGCACATGCATGTTTCAGTATCTGTAGAGACCAGAAGAAGGCATCTTGTGCCTTGGAGGTAAAGTTACAGGCAGCTATGAGTTGGTTGATGAGTGTTAGGAACCAAATTCAAGTCCTCCACAAGCAAGCAGCCTTAAACGCTGAGCCATGTCTCCAGTCCCATCCTCATTAACTTCTTAAGAAACTTCAATAGACCCCTACCCAGATCTAGCCAATGGACAGGGCATTCTCCACAGTTGAGTGGAGAGTGGAGACTGACTTTCACACGAACTCTGGAGCCCCATATTTGACCATGTCCCCTGGATGGAGAGATCTGGTGGCACTCAGAGGAAGGATAGCAGGCTACCAAGAAGTGACTTGATACCCTATGAGCATATACAGGGGGAGGTAATCCCTCTCAGGAACAGTCATAGGGGAGGGGAATAAGGGGAACATGGGAGGGAGGGAAGAATGAGAGGATACAAGGGATGGGATAACCATTGAGATATAACAAGAATAAATTAATAATAATAAAAAACGAAATGCTAAAATGGTAGCTTTTTGCTTTCTAGCTAATAAAATATATATATAAAACCTAATATATATATATATATATATATATATATATATATATATATATAAACTTCAACAGAATTTTAATGTAGTGGGTTGAATGAGAACGGTCCCTATAGGCTCCTGTGCTTTGGGAAGGATTAGAACATGTGGCCTTGGAGGAGGTGTGTCAGTGGGGGTGGACGTTGAAGTTTTAAAATTCCACACCAGACCCTGTCTCTGTCTCTCTGTCTGTCCTTGCCTCTGCCCCCTCCCCCTTCTCTGCTTACTACTTGGGATCAGGATACGGAGTACTCGGCTATTGATTGCTCCAGCATCACAGCTGTCTGCTTCCCGCCATGACAATCATGGACTAACCCTATAAAACTGTAAACAAGCTCTCACTTAAATGCTTTCTTTTGTAAGGATTGCCTTGATCACCGTCTCTTCACAGCAACAGAAGAGTAAGTGATAGACAGTAATAAATAATAGACATTCAGGAACTGAAGAAACAATGCGGCCACGGAAGCCACTGATGAACCTCTGACTGGTCTATAAAGCTCAGGGCCAATTTTGTTAATTTTCCTTCCCCAAGAGTAACTAGGCAGGAGAAACATACACAGACTGCCAAATCAATGGTGTGTACATCTGTGTGTGCGTGTGTGTGTGTGTGTGTGTGTGTGTGTGTGTATAGGTGAGTATGTGTATCAAAGTGTGTATGTGAATTTGTATGGGAATATTGTGAGTGTGTCAAAGTGTGTGAGAGTGTCCATGTGTAATTATGTATATATGTATGTGTGTGTGTGTGTGTGTGTGTGTGTGTGTGTGTGGTGTGTGTGCAGAAAAAACAAGCTTCAGTTTGCACTCCAGCTTATCTTTTTTTTTTTTTTTTTCATTCGTGAATCTCATGTTATTCTCAAAGGCACCTTCAGTTATTTTACC
>OU015755.1:86502327-86534208 GCA_907169655.1 Acomys percivali | reverse complement strand
TAAAGGCTCCTTCTGCTCTGGCTTCTACATCAGCCTGTGAGCAAGTGTAGCATGAGAGACCCTCACCAGACCAGGCTAGGAGCAGCAGCTTAGGTAGGCCATTTTCCTTACTGTCATCTTCTCTCTGAGAGGCTATGGGTAAGTGGGCAGTGCGGTTTTACCTGGGGCTTTGGTCGCCATTAAAACTGCTGCACACCTGGCTGTGTGACCTTTAATGTGGTTCTTAATCTCCTTGCACTTTAGTTTCAGTATCATCAGACTGATCACAGTGACGGCTGTTTGAACTGAAATAAGGGGCACGAGCGAGCAGTCTATAATTATCACGGCACCGGACCGCTGTGCTTGATGGCCAACCCCAGAGTCACATTGCTTGGGTTCAAATACCTCTTTGTAGTTGAATGATTGCTTTACAGTGTCACTTAAACTCTAAGGCTCAGTTTGCACGAGGGTTATTTAAGTTGAGAATCAGGTTTTTTGCAAAGGTTAACCATCGGGGTGTGCATGCATCTCAGTCTTTTATAACCTTATTAAACATGGTGTGTTTTCTTGCTTTCCCTGCTTTTGTAAGAACATGACTTCTGAAACTCACATCTAGTTCCTTTTTGTCCTGAGAGCCCCACTTATCTCATGCTGTGATGGGGGTTATCAGAAACATGACTGAAGTGAGATAGAGAAGGAAACTCTGTAGAGCCTGGTAGGTCACAATGCATGCATCTGTCACGAGCAGACAGACATCTTTGGGGCAGACAAGCTGCTCCTGTGTTCGCAGGAACTGCCTACTCCACTAAGACTTGGGCTCTCTGTATCTGCACCAGCCTTTATCCCCCTGTGCTCAGCAAGGTGCCGGGCAAACAATCAGTGCTGCTTGAATACGTTGGCAGCACGATGGCCCATTTGTTATTTGGCAGAAAAAGGTGGAAATTTCTCGTGAAATAAAGAAAAGAGCGCAGGGTCTCCTGGATGCTTTTCTCTGAAAGCACAATCACACCATTGGAAGTTGCCTAGACAGAAAGTGAAATCAGCAGAGTGAAAAACACTTTCTGAGTGATTAGAGACCTTTGTTTCCCATGAGCTGACACCTTTTAAACCGCAGAGAGGAAACTATTTTAAAGCCAGGTGGCACCAGACAGGCTGTTTGCTTGTCATTCTCTTTCCCCTCAGTTCAGTGCTGACTGATTTGCATAACAACCGATTCTTTGTTTTCCTGGAGCTCAGGTTTCTACCTTGGACCCCATGTGGAGCCATAGTTGTCCCTAGAGTAGGGATGGCAAACCCTTTTGTGGGAATGACTGGAAGTTTCTGCCTAGACCTGGGCCCAGTGTGGCTCAGAGACAACAGGCTCTCCCACAACCTTGGGGACACAGCTTGCTTCTCCTTTCCCTAAGCATGGCTGAGGACCTGGCACTGGCACGCTGATGGGTGCTTGGATGAAAGGAGAGTGGACACAAAGCGTGTGCATGTGAATACAGTGTTGGAGGACATTAAGGACAAGGACAGACAAGAAGACAGTAGTGCGGACAGTGTATACACAAGAGGTGAGAGGGGTACATTGTATGATTTGTCTAAGTAATTAATGCTTTTGATGGATGAATAACTTAATTCTCTTGTGGTTCTGGGAGGTAATAGTCCTTTCAAAGCTTTGTAGTATTGATCCTGGCTGCCCTGTGGTTTTACATCACAAACATGTTCATTCTGGACATCTCCTGGATAAACTCCATGAAATAGTTACCTGCTAAACTGGCGTTCTTATCCACTGCATGGTGGGCACAGCTCTGTGGGTCAGGAGCTACACTGAACAAGAGACACTATTCTACAAAGCCAGTCCAGGACAGCCAAGGCTACACAGAGAAACCCTGTCTTGAAAAACAAAAACAAACAAACAAAAAAGAGACACAGTTTTCGTAGTCCAAAGTTTTCTAGTGAGGCCAGCAGACTCTAGTTATAATCTGGACATTTTGTTGCTATTGCTTTTTCTTTCTCTCTTTTCCCTTACATGGCAGCCAAAAACTGTTTCCAATGAACCTACATTTATATACTTTAACTCATCTTATATATAACAATCCAACTTTCCTCATTTTTTTTAATTATGGGAAAAGGTAGCAATGTTAGGATTCTGCTTCAGTCTGCCTACCTGTGATGTCACTGTTTACCTGCCATGGGGGCGTGGCCCTGCCCTGGGCCATATAAAAGAATAGACCCTAGTTGTAGTCTCTTCTCTCTTCCTCTTCCTCTTCCTCTCTCTCCCCTCTCTTCTCTGTCTCTGTCTCTGTCTTTCTCTGGAGTACCCCTCCCCCCCTTTCTACTCCTCTACAACATATCTGCTGCCTGGTACCTTATTACCTTATTATCCCTTATTACCTTGTATCTTACTGTCTTAATTATTAATCATAAATCTAGTGAGGTCTCTAGTGAGATTATAGTGAACACACAGGATATGGTGATGTTCACCCATGGTGTCACAGTTCAAGGTGAAACTGGAAAGAGGGGTGTGTGGACCTGAATCCCAGTAGAAGATCCGAGAAAAGTGCCTCTCAGACCCAAGTTACCAGTTGGAGAATGCAAGGTTGAATCTCCCATAAAGAAAAGGGCTCTTGTATGAAGTGCCCAGGACAGGTACTTGGTACTGGCCAGGAAGAGAGGGAACAGAGAGCCAGATGTGGCCATAGACACAGGCAGAAACAAACTCCTACAGGCCCTGGTAAAGACTCAGAGTTTCTGTTCTCCTGTGAGTTGGTTTAAAGGAGACATCTGAAAAGTTGGTCTGCAGTTTATGCACTTATGGTTTGAATGACAATAGCTCTCATAGGCTCCATATGTTTGAATGCTTAGTGTCCAGGTGGTGGACCTGTTTGGAAAGGATTAAGAGGTGTGGCCTTGTGGAGGAATTATACCATTGAGGTTGAGGTTTAAGAGTTTAAAGCCTGGTCACTTCCAAATTACTCTCTCTTGTTCTTCGTACTTATGGTTCAAAGGCAAGCTTTTAGCTTCCTGCTCCTGTCATCACATCTACATCCTGCTGCCATATCTCCCAGCCAGGAAGAACTCTAATACCCTGGAGTCATAAACCAAAACAATCTCTTCTTTCTGTAAGTTGCCTTGGTCATGGTGTTTCATCACAGCAACAGAAAATTAACTAAAAATCCTGCTTCTCTCCTTCCCACCCATGAAGGACTTAGGTCCATGCTGATGGTCCCAGGTACCTGCGGCTCAGCTGTAAAGAAGACACTGAAAGATGCCTTGCCTCCCCCACCCCCCACCCCCACCCTCCCAATCTTCCACCCTCCCCACCCCACCCCTGCTGCCAGAAAACCACCACATGGAGCCATTGATCAGGCTGAGCCTCTGCTTTGATGCATGACAGCCAGTGCAGATTTATTTTTCAGTCTTTCAGAGCTTTTGTTTCCATGGAGAAAAGTAAGTCTCACTCCATAAATGCACAAAACTGAACTCACTCTGCTCTCCCTCATTCTTGAACTCAAATATTGCTGTTTCCTTGATAGAACCATTTATTTTTTTCAGCCAAAACAAAAACAAAAACAAAAACAAAAAACCAAAAAACAAAACAACAACAACAAAAAAACAACCCACCAGTAGATGTAAGAGATACAGATGTTAAAAAGGCATAATTCCTTAGGGAGTTTGTATTTTAGTAGAGAGATCGGCAGTAAACACATAACTGTCAAAATAATGATCTCGTTATTATTGCAAGAAGTGTGATGAGAACACTGACCCAATTGCGGCGGGGGGGGGGGTGTCAGGAATGGTTCACTTTGGCAAGTGTTACTGAAAACACATTAGTGATGGATTTTGGTGGCTGGGAGTGCAGCTCAGGGGTAGAGCTCTAGCTTATGATGTGGAAGGTCCTGGGTTCAAGGCTAGGTGCAAAAATAAGTACTGGATATGATAGGAAGACTGAAAAGATATCCTGACAGTGGAGTACAAATTGAATTTATAGGGACAAGAAAGAGTGTGCAGGTGGCTTTGGATTTTACAGTGATGGAGAAAAGGAAGTTAGGGCTATGAGGAAAGGATCTGTCTAGCAGTAGGCAGAGGCTGAAAAGTAGCTTTGTAAGACTCCTGATGTCCCATCAATGCTGCTAAAGGCCACCTGGGGATGGAAGGCTGATCACCTGAAGGGACCAGTGGGGAAGAATTTGAGAAGCAATTCATTACTGCAGCAAAACTTCGATCTATGCTCTTCACTGTCAGCCACAGGATCACAATGAGCAGACCGACCGTTCACTACGGAGCAAGGAAGGCTATATTCCTCGACATTCTGTGGTAGTTATCCCAACAGGAGCAAGGTTCCAAAAGCTGGTCAAAAAGAAATGTGCATTTAAAAACATAAGGATAAACCACATGAGCAGCTGGAGAGAAAGTTTGAGTTTCCATGGAAACCTCTCCTAAAATGTCTCCCTCCAGCAGTGGAGCCAGCTTCCCAAATGCCAAGGAGAAAGAGCGTATGGGCCAAGGGCCAAGTAAGTCCTCCAAGCCAAGTAAGTGGCTGCCACACAGGGAGCCACAGGGGTGCCAGAAGGAGAGGCCTGTGATGAGGACAAAGTGTGTCTAACTGATGCGTCTCTCTTCAGATGACCAGGTGAGTGGAGATAGAGCTAGAAGTGCCATGTGTTTTCCTGCCAGGGCCCAAGGCAAGGATGACCAAAGTGAAATCAGGTTAACAGCAATAGAAAGAAGAGAGGCTGGGGAAACAGCTGGGTTGGCGAAATGCTTACAGTCCCTAGGAGTCATGTAAAGACCTGTGCACGGTTAGTGTGTGTGTTTGTAACCCAGGTATGGGGGAGCAGCCATGGCGGATCTCTGGAGCTTTCAGGCCAGCTAGTCTGGCCTACATTAGCAACTTCTTTATCACTGAGAGACCTTGCCTCAAAGAGCAAGCTGGGCAGCTCCTGAGGAACTCTACCAGAGGTTGACTTCCGGCCTCCTCTGCACACACACATGCATGTATGCACATACACACCTACACACATATATACATAGATATGCACAAAGGAATAAGTAAATCAATTAAATGAGAAACCATTCTTCCAGCTCAACCGCCGAGTACTGATTGATGTATGACTTGGTGCAAATGGTGAGCTGGAAGCATGCCCTGCTTAAAGTGCCCCCCACTTCCCCACCATCTTCTGTGACAGGTGATATCACATCTTCCCACATGGTCAGTTTCCCTGTCTTCCCTGCATCATAAACACAGAGAGGGGTCTTCCTTTGAAGGGCTTGTTCTTTTTTCCCTGTGTTCCCTTTGCCTGGATGCCTATGTGGCTCTGATGTCTGTGTAGACTGCTCTTCTTCATCTGCCAGGACTGCATCCTCAAAGGGCCATTCCTTGCCCTCTGACTCTCATGCAACACTCTGTCTCTCCCACCCTTGAGTATCTTTCTCCATTCACCTCGTTCCCGTTCAGAGCATCCACTGTGTGCCATTTTGATTTATTGGTAGTCTGTTGACAGGCTTCTTGAGAACCTAAGCTGGAGAGCTGAAGGAGCCAGCTACGCAGAGCCTCATATCCAAGAAAGGCATCCAGCACAAAGAAGACACTCCGGTAGTGTTGAATGGGTGTTGTTGTTCACCTGTGTGTTGTTCATAGTCATCACTGAGCTAACGATAGGACGCACACCGGATGTTGGCTGTTACAATGACCTAGAAGGCAGGTCAACTGAAGTTTACAATATCAGGGAAAATTATTACACCTCACTGGTAACAGTCACAGAAAAAAAAAAAAATCCTACTAGAATCAACAGTAAGAGATTCCAGTTTTAGACAACTCCTTTATCCTAAGCACTAATAGGTGTTTTGCCTCCCTTATTTTCCCTGTAAAACACTGTCTGAATTAAACCATTCGAACTCCATCTTCTGTTAAGGAAACAGGTTCAGAGAGGCCAAGCTTGTAAAATTGGACTCCGAACTAAATTTGAGCTAATTCTTAAATCCAAGAGAGTACAACTTCTGGTTTAATTATAAAACCTTGGTGATGAGATGCGATGCTTTCTGAAAGCAGAAGGACTGGGTAGCTGGTGTAAACTGAATGTGCTTTGGAGCCTTGGGTAGGCAGCAGTGGTGTCCTAGGTCTGAGTGGTAGTGGAGGCGAGTCGGACTCTTGGGGTTTCTATGGGGTGAGGAGGCAAAGAAAGGATAGGATTATATAACAAAGGAGTCAAGAGGCTCAGCTGTCAAGCTGAGGTTTCAGTCAGCCATTCAGTCAGCTCAGAGATCCAGGGTGTGTCTGGCTAAAGTCTGCTGAGTCCAATCAGACCATATAGTACAAGATCCTCAGAGTCCTGAATAAGAAATTTAAGTAGAATGCAAAAATATTTTGTGTGTATTTTAAGATTGTAGATTTTGTAACCATGCTATCTAACCGTATCATGCATGCCATACATGCCATATAATCATGGTGTCTGTGTGGATGTGCATGTGTGTGTGCAAATATATGCACACATGTATATACCCTGCTCCTTTTTGCTTTCTACAACTTGAGGCAGAGGGGGTTTCTTTCATCTTACAACTTAAGTGCATTCTTGAAGGAAGTCAGGGCAGGAGTTTCCAACAGGGAAGGAAATGAAACAAAAGCCATGGGGCATTGCTACTTCCTGGCTTGCTCCCAGGCTCACACTCAGATAGCTTTCTTACGCACCGTAGAACTATCTGCCCAAGGATGGCACTGTGCATGGTGGGCTTGCACCCCAGCCAGGCAAATATCAACTGAGCTATAGCCCCAATCGCAGATTCTGTGTTCCCATGCGTGTTTTCAATCCACAGTTGGTTGGATCCCTAGATACTGAACCCAAGAATAGGGAGTAATGATGGGTAAATGACTGTTCATTGTCTATTTCCTCCATTGGGGCTAGCTAGACAGGTGACTAGCATCTGAGTTCTTATTTGCAAACTGATGAAAACATCCCTGCCATTGAACCAAAAACAATTTACTAAGAAGAACCTTGAGTCTATGGGAGTTCATCCAAGAGGGTCCTCTGAAACTACACAGTATGATTGGTCCACGTGTTGCTGCCCCTGGGTGCCAAAGCCAATCTTCTAGAAGCAGTGACCAAATTTGCTGTGATGAAAGAATGACCCTACTCCAGCCCAGTGTTTGGTGCTGAGACATCTGGTTAGCAGATTTAGGGCACCAAGCTCACGCTGGCTGGGAGTGAGGCTGGCCTTTTAGATCCCACCTAAGCATGGACTCCAGTTGGGTCCACTTAATGTAAGGCAGTTTCAACATTGTCTTAATTAGGATTTCCAGTGCTGTGAAGTGATACCATGACCAAGGCAACCCTTATAAAGGACAGCATTTAATTGGGGCTGGTTTACAGTGTAAGAGGCTTAGTTCATTATTGTTATGGCGGGAAGCATGGCGGTGTGCAGGCAGACATGGGGCTGGAGGAGCCAGCAGTTCTACATTTTTATCTGAGGACAGCTAGGAGGAGACTGGATGTGTTTCACACTGGGGAGAACTTGAGCATATATGTGACCTCAAAGTCCACCTCCACAGCGACACATTTCCCCCAACAAGGCCTGCACCTCCTCATAATGCTCTTCCCCATGGGCCAAAGCATTCAAACACATGAACATATAAGGACCAAATCTATTCAGACCACCACAGAAACAAATGCCTAAAAGAACAGTTTCTCCTAGGGGTGCAGTCGTGAAAGGAATTCATAGCGTGACTGGAAAGAGAACAGCGTGTCTTGTATCCAGTACACAATTGTAACTTACAAACCATGCTATTGAAATAGGCATTAACCAGCTCAACTCTGAGTTGGTCAAGATGGATTACCTAGTGTAGAAGCTTCCAGAAGATTTTCTCCTGAGACAACTCCTTCGTTCTAGGCATCCTCAAGTCTTTTCTCCTGTCTGTGTCTTTCTTTATCTAGAGGTGCTGAGCTGGCCTGTCCTGTCCAGCTAATCGTATGTCCTCTATGACTAGACAGCTGCAAGTGCCCATGGGAGGGTACAGGATTTCTCCTGGCTGTACAGTGCCGACCTGACTGCATTCCATCTTCTCTGTCACCCTACACCCCCACACCTTTGTCTTTTCCTCAGAGCATTGACAATGGTGGGGAAGTTTGCTCACTAATGAGAAAGCCCCCGAACCCTCCTTGGATCTTTCTCTGTGCCTCTGTGGAAAGTGAAGTTTCAACTTTGGGAGCTCTGGAGCTTTCCTAATACTTGCCCCAGAAATCCCATGGTAGCACCTATACAATCCCCAGGGACTACACTCCCTTCGAAGCCAGAAGTTCTATCTGTCATTCTTGGTCTTCTCAGACCAGTGACTAATGCACTGCCTGGCTCATTATTGGAAAAAGAGTATTTGTGGAATGGATGAATGCTAACGTATTAGTCAGCCTTAAGTCATTTTCAGAAGACTAGCAAGCAAGGGCAAAAGAGTCTTAAGTGTAACATGTAACTGAAATCTCATAGGGTCTTCAGGAGACCCCTTCCAGGACAGGTGAGGAAGCTGCTGATCCTCTGAGTCCTCTCTCCAGCTCTTTCCCATGCCTATCACCACTAGACTCCCCCCACAAACCATGCATACGATCTCTAGGATAAAATGACTCTGTCCTCAGCACATCCTTAAGATGGCTCAAGACTCAGTCTAATTAAACTGATAGGCTGCACACTGACCCAGGCAGTGAGGCTCAGGGGACTGGCTATTGATTGCTCTGCCTGCTCTTCAGATTCATCTTTAAAGTCTAGCCAACTCCCTGAAATGGAAATTGAGGAATGAGGAGCCTCTCCTGCAAAACAGAGAGGCTATCACTTACTGGACAGAGAGGGAGAAGCTGGCTCTGCTGGGTTCAGCAGGCCCCATTCTCAAGCAATTTGTGTCTCACTAGAACCCGTGACTATGCTCTTGCTTGCAAGGAAGAACTTAGCAGCTGTAATTAAGTCTCCCCAAGTAAGAGCAGTGTGAATCCAGGTGGACCCTGCGTTCATGGCAGGTGTCCACAGAAGAGTGGTAGAGAGACACACTGCGATGGCCTCATGATGATGGGGCTATACACGGGGCCTTGTGTGTATGATGATGGAGGAAGAAGGCTTACCAGTATTCAGGACCAGCTTGCAGTGGGGCTGGGAACACACTATCTCCTCAGAACTTCTGGGAAGAACCAACACTGCTGGCACCTGGAACTTTAGCTCACTGGACCCAGGAATGAAAGCAAATACATTTTTACTGTTTTAAGCTGCAAGTTAATGGTGATTGTTTAATGGAAGACCTAGAGCTTATACATGGCTGCCTGTGAATGCCAAGTATGTGTTGTTCTCATCTGGAGTTGTCACCCCATGAGTTGTGTGACTGCCAAGAGAGCAGGCTGACATTTGTATATAGTTTAGCCACTATCCATTCTACTCTCAAGCCAGACCATATGGAACCCAGCTATCCCATGAGTCTCTTTGGTAATATGTATCTCCCTTAATAGGCAGTGTTGAGGTCAGGCATGGTGATATACACCCATGACCGTAACCCTCAGGAATAAAGGTAGAAGGGTCAAAAGTTCAAGACCATCCTCTGCTTAAAAAAAAAAAAAGAGGAAGATCAGCTTAGGCTACATGAGATCCTGTCTCAAAACAACAAAACCAGATACTAATGACTTTTCTGCTTTTAGTAGAGATGACAGAAAGGCCAAAGGAGCAGACCATGTGCATGACAGGCATGTGGCTAGTGGCTGCTGAACAGGGTTGAACAAGGATGCTTCCATCCATCCATGGCTGCTGAGATACAGAACCGTGACCATGACATAGCCTAGAATGCAGATTCCGTTATGTGCTATGATGTCACTTCTCTGTACCCAGATGTGAACTGTAGCTGGGTCAATGTGCAAGGGGGAGAGAGGGGGGGCTCACGCTCAAATATCTGTGAGACATGGTGAGTGCTTTGGAATTAGGGCTCTGCATTCTCTTTTTCCAGTTTTTTTCTCCTTTCCCTAAGAATAGGAAGCAGATCATCTCTGTGCTGGTTCTTACAAGTTGTTATGTTTCCAGCTCATTAGCAGCATTTGTTTTCCTTGTCTCCAGCCCACAAGCAGCCCTGACAGCAGCGAGGGCGCTGCACCGGCTTCCCAGAGGCTGGCAGCCTGCATGCTGACAGCCCAGGGAAGCCAGCCAGGTGTGCAAAGTGCCAGGCAGGATGAAGGCGCTATGGTCACCCTGGATTCTGTTTTGGGCTGCTTTGGAGAGGGCCTCAGGGTAGAGGATATGCTCAAAGATGATTTTTAAAAAGAGTAAACCATCTCCCACCTTCAGGATTACATGGTGGCTTTTTATGAATCAGATGAGTTTTCAGTATGTGTATAGACCCTTCATGAGTAAGGAAGGGAACGGGAGGGAGGGAGGGGAGAGAAGAAGGAGAGAGGGAAGGAGAAAGGAGGGAAGAGAACAAAATAGTAGCCTGCTGCCTTCTTCAGTTCTTCTTCTCTTTTCCCTTTGCTTCTCCATCCCTCACTTCTTCTTCCTGCCTTCCCTCCATTCCTTCTTTTTCCGTTAAAATAAATAACAAACTACCTCAAATTAGCCAAGCTGAGTTTCAATTAAATTCTCATCACAACACCCTTTCCACGTACTATGTGTACACAAACCCAACACACCCAGTGTCTTAGCAATGCTTCCCATTGCTATGATAAAGCAGAATGACCAGAAGCGACTTGGGAGGGAGGGGTTGTGTTAGCTTATAGCTTGTAGTTAAGAGTTAGGGAAGTTAGGCCAGGGACTCCAGGAAGAAAGCTGGGGGCAGGAACCGGAGCAGAGGTCATGAAGGCTCTATCACCGCTCTTTGGGTTGTTCTTTATGGTTTGCTCATTTTTCTTTCTTATGTGATAAAGAACCACCACCTGCTCAGGCATGACACTGCCCACAGTGAGCTGGGACCTCCAGTGTCAATCATTATCAAGAAAATGCCCCCACAGACTTACCTACAGGCTAATTTGATAGAGTCACTGTCTGACCTGAAGTTCCCTCTTCTTAGATGACCCTAAGATGTGTCAAGTTGATTAAAAAAAAAAAACTAACTAACTAACTAACCAACCAACCTACTAACCAACCATCCAACCAACCAACTAGTACTCCCAGTAAGAACTGAAGCAGAAATTCCAGGTCATTTTCAACTACAAAGCAATTTCAAGTGAAAACAATCACCCATAACCATTGAACTGTCCAGTCTTAACAGAGTCAGGAAGTACTGGCTACATCTCAGCACCAGAAGGCTGAGGTAGAAGGATGGTCAGTTGGAGGTGAGCATGAGTTAACTGACAGAAAAAAAAAAGTTGCCAAAAAAGTAAACATTTTAAAACAAATGAAAAAAATTGCCTACAGTCTATCAAATGCAACAGAGTATCAGTCACTGGGTGAGCCATTTCACACAGTGTAGCTAGGCTGCAGTGTCGTGGAAGGTGAGGGCTGAGGCATTCTACCAGGTGGTAAAATAGGCATGTCAGGCCAGTACTGTACCAAGCCTTTACATCTACCCTCAGCATCCTGTGGCTCCTGCAGAACTACCTCCTCAAAAAGTCAAGCAGGTGGATTCCCACACTGATGTTTCCTGATTCTTCTACTTGCATTTCCCAAATGCTAAGATTACAGGCATGTGCCACCATGCTTGGCTTTTCCCTTCTTCTTGTTGTTATTACAAGGCAGGGAAACTGAACAAAATCCCAGCATCTCTTTTGCGGCCAGTGGGAGCAAAAGACAGTTGTATTAGAAGTCAGAGTCTCTTGGCTCTTGTCTTTAAGACAGCTTTATTCTTTAGCATGTTGTAGTGCCTTGGAGGAGTGCTGATGGGGTGCGTCTAAGCAGAACTCTGTAGGGCTTTGATGTAATGAAGACATTAGATCCTTTCGAATGACAACTCTCTTTTGACCACAGGGTGCTAACCACATGTGGCTCATTACTGAAAGAATTTCCTGGATGAAGATACCTGGAAGAGAGAAAGCAGGTGGCTGAGTGACCTCAGAGTTGTCATTGAGCTTGTTCGAGCCCCTTTCATTTTCTGAGAAATAAAGAATTACCTTGTGTGATTGCTAAGGGCTCCAGGGCTCAAAAATTCTACAGCCCGTGATTTGAGTTATTCCAAAAGGCTGTTACTAATAAAAATAATAGCTTTCATTAAAAAAAAATACCAGCTCCAGTCTGGGAATTAAACCAGCAGACCTATTCTATCTAACCATCTGTAGTAGTATGACTCTTTCCTCAAGGCATAACATGATTGCCATCTTGAAATAGAGATTACCTTGGCCTGGTAACCATAGCAACTAATTGAGCAGAGCCCTACTAAGATAGTAATAACTACTGTTAGAGTGACAGAGTGATTGACAACCTTAGTAGAAGGAAGAAAGCAGAGGGTCATAGGACCGTCATCTGGGATTCCAGCTGCTCTCCCCTGACTATATGTGATCTTGGGAGATGATGGAGCATATAGGAGGAGGAAGGTTTACTGAGAGGGGTTCTCCATCATGCAGCTCCCAGAAGGCTACCATCCACGATGGGGGTGGGACTTAGTGGTGACACAAGTGTTGAGAGGTCAATGACCCTTGACCCATGCCATGTAAGGAAGCCCAGGAAACTCCTTGACTCAGCAAACTGGACTTTGGTAGACTCATTACTTTGGTCTGTCATTGGTGCCCTATGGGATCAGTAGACATTTGTTCATATCTCCCCAGGGAGTCAACACAAGCCCACCATATCCAGATATTATGATACTGCTCTAGTGACCCCCCATTAGGTGTGGGGAGCACAGAGGCTCGGGGAAATTAGTAGCTGTTCACACTCTCCAGATACTTTGTACTATAGGTTTCTTTCTAGCTTATGCTCAATTCATTAATGGAGATTTAAAGTAATGAGTTTTGGCTGACCTTGGGAACACCTCTCTCCTAATATTTGCCCATCCATCCTGTTAATTAGCCTTATAGGTTTAGGCTTAGAAGCCTCCATCCTTCTTGACTTAGGAGGATGAGGACTGATAAGAGGGCAGGGTACGTGCTGTACTGATGTTACCCTTGGCATGATAGTATTCCTTTGCAGCCAAATCCCTTTGTGTTAGGGATGTCCACTTTCAGAGGGTTGTTGTCTTCTTCCATTCCTAAGTGGCAGCAGGTCTGCATCTAATCCCCCAATATATTTTTAATGCATAAATCAACTGTCGTTCTATTCCTGTCTCCTGATCAGAACTCTTAGTAAGTAACTACACTTCTAGGTGTCTCCTTAACGTGTCATTCTTCTTTGTAAAAGGTGAGATGGGGGCACATTATCTACACAGGTGATCCATTACGCACCTCTTTAGTGAGGGAACATACCCAGTGGGTTCCCCTATTCGGTGGCAGCACAGGCACTCAGCATTGCATGGCCTTGGTTCCTCCAGGCTTTGTTTCCTTCACTCTGAGCATCCCTCTCCCCTTCTCAGGTCCCCTCCCACTCATGTTTTAAGTGCTGGCATCTCTGCTAGCATCCTAGAGAGCTTTTCATTTTCTGCTCCTGCAGCTTCTAGAGAGACAGGCGGTCCTGGGGAGGAACAGTAGCTTTTGCCAGGCCGATGCAGGGCAATCAGGAGCCTCCAGGAGACTCAAGGCATAAGAGTGGGTGTTGTCTTGGAGATTTCTTTACCTCCCTGGGTTACTTGGAGTCTTATTTCTAAAAGCCCCTGTGATATGTTCTTTGTAATGTTTTATTTTCTTTTAATAAAGAGGAAAAGGAAGAAAGAGCCCCATGGATAGTTTTGGGGTATAAATTAAGCAAGATACATTTGCATTTCTAGTGGATGAACTTGTAACCCTGTTTTTTTATGCACTCGCTGGGCCTTCTTTAACCCTTCCATGAAACCTCATCACTTGGGAAAAGTTGCTGCTGGGTGTCTGAGGCCACGGTAGTCCCTGCAGGTAGTTCCTGCATCTTCTGTGAGGACAGGAATTAGCAAGTAAGCAGACAAAAATCCTGAGTAAGAATTGTCATTTGGATGCCAGATGATATGGCTAGGCTCTGGGTATGTACAATTTCCTGTAATCCTCCAGTGACTCTATGAAATTTTACTGCGGTTTTGTCTTCGGCTAAAGAGATTGCTGTGCTTAACTGGAAGTCACAGAAGCAACTGCCAAACACAGGTCTCTGTCATTTATCCATCAGTATCCTTGAGCCATTTGAATCAAGGTAGTATGTTTCCCTTAGCTCTGATGTAGAAAGCCACTTGGTTCATGGTAAGGCAGTAAGAGTAGCTGGAACATGATCTCCTCTGTGTGCAGGTGTGAACTTAGGGAAACTGAGGTTTCATACACTGTGAACAATTTGGCAACACCCAGTGGAGATGGACATGCATGTTCATGCCTGGGACTCAATTGGCACTTTTCTCGGTACGCATCACAGAAAACATAGCAATCTGTATTCCAGGGGGAAGACATACTGACAAATGCCCATGGCACCATTGTGGTCATGTGAAATGGAAAGTGCTTTAGCCTGTGTGGGGACTGATAAGGTGATCCTTTTGCACAGAGCTCAACTGTGTGGCATCTGTAAGTGACGTAGTTCTGTATGTGTCAACAGAGATGAAGCTCATATGACTTGTGGTGAAACAGCAAGTGACACAAAGATGTGGAATGTGTGACACTCAAACTATTACACTGAATATCTATGAACACAAATAGTACAGGGACATGCTTGGAAGGGGTGTTGGTTAATTTTCCTATGCTGTGAATACATGCTTGACAGGAATCAGTGGAAAGCTGGACTCGAATGAAGAAGGAAGGAAGGAAGAAGGAAGGAAGGACGGAAAAGAAGGGAGAACAGTCATGCAGTTGAGATGAGGATGTTGGAGAAGGGTCCTGGGAGGAGCTGGACAGGATTTCAAGGGACCAGACTTATGTATGATGCAACCAAAGAAGATATTACCTTAAAAGGAGAACCAACTTAAATAAAAAAAGAGTTGATTTCATTTCAGCCTTTTTAGATGATGCTGCCCTGGCCATCATGGGAGAAGGTACAATGTTTGGAGCAGGAGGGAGCTGATCAGGTTACATCTGCACTGAGGAAACAGAGAGCTTAGAGGAGGTGTGGCCAGCCGGGAAAGTCTCTAAGCCCACCTCTAATGATTCATTTCCTCCATTAGGGTTCCAATGAAAGGTTCTACAAACTTTCTGAACAGCGAGCGAGTTTGTGTGTGTGTGTGTGTGTGTGTGTGTGTGTGTGTGTGTGTGTGTGTGTGTGTCCTCTCAGACCTCACTTTGTGTCAGGCAGATGGCAGGTGTGTAGGCAGGTGGTCGCTGCACTTGGCATTCAGATGACTCCCTGGCCACTTCTCTTCCCACTAGGACAGTGCCCTATGGCTGATCTGCTAACGTTTCTCTCATCTGACTTTAAAAGCCAAAATTTCTTCTTATCCCTGCTGTGAGGCACTCAATCCACATGGGATCTCTTTTTTCTTTATTGATGCCCCGGCTCAGCATGGCTCTCTTGTCTTCTCCCATTCTGGTCTTCTCCAAAAGTTACTGGGAAGGTTGAAGGGTGTAGAGAGAGAAAGTGTCTGCCTGACTTCGGGCAAAAAGTCAGGCATCTTGTGATTCTGTCCATTAAACTCCCAAGTTCTCCTGTCCCTGAGCATGGTCAGTAGTACAGCTTTGTCTACCAGGCATTTTTACTCCAAACTCATTGTCATGTTTTGTTGACTGAGGCATGGCTTGACTCACTAGTGGCCAGCAGCCTCTTCCCAAGCCTATTCTTCCTCTGCTTCATTCTACCCCCTCCACGCTTTCTCCTTTCTCTAATTTTCCTTCCACCTTTCCTTCTACCCTTTCCTGCTCCAAGATGACTTCCAGAGCACCCCAGGAGCCTCCACTACTGGTTCCATCCAGTGCATCCTTACCTATTAAGCACTGTCATTTAGTTTGTTCTTTCTGGTTGAAACATTCAAAATGGCACAGAACCTTTGGCCCATGTATACAAAAAACATACTTCCAGGACTCTGTGAAGCTTTGAATTCATGGTGTGACCTTGGGCCAGTCAACTGGATTGATTAAGTAGAGATGATAGTCATTGTCTCTTGCCCGGTATTTCAAGGACCTGGGAGGGGGTCTTTGCGGAGCAGCTGAGGTGTGTGAAAGTGTCAGCTGTGACTGTCCTTGCATTGTTAGGTTGACAAAAATCTCGACACTCCATGCAAGCCAATCTGGGGTGAGGCTCTCTCATTGGCACCTCTTGTCTCCCTCAGCAGGGCTCTCCAAGGGAGGAGCTCCAGAGATGGCTTTGTAGGTAAAGTGCTTGCCGAGCAAGTGTAAGGACAGGTGCATCCATGTAGCAAAGCCAATCATGGTGGCCAAGCATGGTGCTGCTTAAACCTAACTCCAGCATCATGGAGACAGAGGATTTCCAGACAGTCTAGCCCAATGGGTAAGGTGCAGGACCCAGTGAGAGACTGTTTCAATAGTAATAAGATGGAAGGCCCCTGAATCACAACTCCTGTGGCTGAGCTCTGGCTTCTGCATGCATGCACATATGAGTGTATTGCACACATGCTTAGGCACATGCATATACACATGCATGCACACACATACACACACACACACACACACACACACACACACACACACACACAGGGTGGGGGACCCTAAGAAGGCTTTTTTTGGTTGTATGCATATTGGAGCATCTTGAACCAAACAAGATAAAACTTAGTGTATTCATAGTATAAGCACGTTTTCAGGTGGTTGCCAGGAAAACACATCTTCCTAGTGAGTCTTAAAGTGATTCCTTCTTACTCATTTTCAATTCACTGAGATGCATCCAAGTAATAATCTCTAAAGCAAGGTGAAAAACGAGTCCATGAAGGTGTAATGCAATTGATTCAATAGAAAGCACTGTGCTGTCTGTGGGGTGTGAGCAAAGTTCTGGAGAGGCAGGATGATGCCTCAAGAAGCTTAAGCACTCCCTGCCTGTCTTTCCTTTGCACTATGCAATGGAGAAGGCCTAGGTCTGCTGTTCCAGTGGCCCAGAGCACACAAGCTCCCAGAAACCCCACCATGGATATCTAATTGTCTTCACATTGAGTATCCAAATGCCATGTTCACTTTAATACCATGAGAGATTCAGGGATATCCCCTGGGCCGAGAGGAGTTAGGGAACTGTGTCATCATGTAATTTGGCCTTTTCCTCTCTGGGTCTTGACTTCTCAATTTAAAAAGTAGCTGGAAAAGAAAAAAAATTCTCTTATACCAGAAAAACAATTTGGGAGCCATATCTCAATGTATACATACTTTAATTTCACTATACCTCGGTCATTAGTGTAATGCTGAGGGCACTGGAGCTAGAACTTTAGGGGGAAAGCCATAACCTGTGTGCATCAATAGATCTAGCTTAGGTCCATCCTACCATGACAATGAAAGAAGCAGGTAAATTAAAAATGAATGCACACATTAAAAAGCAGAGAAAAGTATTCATAACTTCTCTCCTAATCTTGGAGATAGAGGCACACAGTGTACAGAAGGACAGCCTGTCGATGGGTTCAGTCCATGAGAAGTGAAATCCAGGACCAGAGTCTGCATAATGAAACAGCTCAGTTGATCTGTGGTTGGTCTAGCATTGCCTTAATTCTGGTCCTGAAGGAGACTTAAGACTTTGATGCTTGAGGGCAAGGAAGCAAGCTGCCTCACTAGTGATGCTCTCTTCTCCCTAGGTTTCAGTCTCGATGTGAAGTCATGGTCGACATTTGAGGAATGATCTGTTGGCTCACCAGGCTTTGACAGTATTATCGGTCTATCATCATAAATAAAGTTATCATAGTCCTATTATTCCTAAAATCCAAAGTGAGACTTTGGCTTCTTTTGAGGGAGATCTTAGTTGGAAGCAGGATGTCAATTGTGATGGTTACTATTAGTTATGAACTTGACAGTATCTACAGCCATGTAGAGACACAATGCTTAGTCCGTGTGAGGGAGTTTCTAGACTTGGTCAATTCAGGAGGAAGAAGCCACCCTAAATGTGGGATTTACGAGATGGACTAGGTGTCCAGCTTAGTAAAATGGAGAAAGCACCAGTGTTCATTTCTCTTTACTTCTTGGTTGTGGATGCAATATGACCAGCCACCTCTTGCTCCTGTCATCATGCCTTCTCCATCCTGATGGGCTGTATCCTTCCTTCCCTAAGTTGTTTTCATTAGGTATGTTGTCAGTCACAGCAAAGGAAAAAATGACTGATCTATCAGTAAAAAAGATAGATATGAAAGCATAAGTTTATATCCTACTTCTAGTTTCCCCATGGGCCCAAGGGAGTCGGTGGTTTACATAAAAAGCAGCCGCTACTTAATAGCTCTATGTGGCTTCTGGGTAAGAAAAGACATTGATGGTCATAACCCAGGACTAGAACCTGTGGGCTACAGTATATCTGCCTGTCATGATGTGCTCATAGGTACATTAGTAGAAAAATGGTTATGGGGGTAACTAATTGCTTTACTGATTGGATTGTAGAACTGTACCGCAGGAGGGATTTTTATGAAGCTGCTATAAATCTAGTCAAAAAGTCTGAGTTTGAGGAGGTCGTAAATCCCAGATGAGATGCTACTGTCATTCTGCTAAACATATTGCCAAATCCCTCCATCTTAAGGGTTGATTCAGAGTCACTTTGTATGATATGAATTCCAGAAATCAGGACTGGGCATTGCTGTAAAGCAAAATTGGGCATGACTCTCAAGATAAAGTAAACAGAGATGGTGCAAGGCATTCAGTTGGAGGGACATCCAGCTGTTTTGAGGAAAAGCTTCTGTGGGTAAGAGGCTCCAACTTATGAAAATATACTTTATAGGAGACCCAAGTGTTTTTGTCCTGAAATTCCCTTACTGTCTTATGCATTAATTAGGATTTCTGTTGGTGTGAAGACCATGTATTTCTTATAAAGGAAAATATTTAATTGGGGTTGGCTTACAGGTTTGGGGGTTTAGTCTATTCTTGCCATAGCAGAAAGCATGGAGACACATAGGCAGACATGGTGCTGGAGAAGGAATTGAGAATTCTACATCCTAATCCACAGGTAGCAGGAAGAAAGAGATATTAGACCTGGCTTGAACATTTAAAACATCCAAACCCCACTCCCAAGTGACACACTTCCTCCAACAAGAAGACCATATCTCCCAATCGTGCCACTTTGTATAAGCATATGGGCATCATTTTTATTCAAATCACCACATTCCACTCCCTTGCCCTCATAGGCTTGTAGCCATATCATAATGCAAATGTGCATTCAGTCTAACTTCAAAAGCCCCCATAGTCTGTAACACTCTCAACACTGCTTAAAAGCCCAAACTTCAAAGTCTCATGGCAATCTCTTAACTGTAACCTTTTGTAAAACCAAAATGAAAAGGCAGACGACACCCAACACACAATGGCATAGCATGCACATTACCATTTCAAAAGGGAGTACAGGAAGCATGGTGAGGAAATGTTGGGTGAAAACAGGGCTGAAAACCAACTGGCAAAACTCCAAACTCTAGATCTCCATGTCTGATGTCAAAGTGCTCTTCATGTCTCCAATTCCTTTCAGTTTTCTTTTCTTTTTTCTTTCTTTCTTTCTTTCTTTCTTTCTTTCTTTTTTTCTTTCTTTCTTTCTTTTCTTTTCTTTTCTTTTCTTTTTTCTTTTCTCTTTTCTTTTTTATTAAAACACACTTCTCTCTCTTGGGCTGTTTCCACAACCTTTTAACACCTTTCCTCAGCAGGTATTATATGACTCCTGTATCTCCAGAATTTTGGGCTCTCCAAGTCAAGCCAGGCTTCACCTTCACAGCTTCATGCAAAGGCTACTCTGGGCATCAGAGAGACCCCCTGATATACATCTGGCCTCAGAAGTTTTTCTTGGTGGCAGAGGAAGATTTCATAAACCCTTTTTATATCCTTGATTCTAGAGCCAGAACCATGTGACAGAAGCTGCCAAGTTTTGTTATTTGCTAGGGCTAGAACATGGCCCCCTTATCCAAATACATTTTTACCAGCTTTCTGTTTATGATGGTTTCCTTCACTGCCAAAACTTGGCTTTCGCAAAATTTATTCTGTGCAACAGGCTGGCCTCAAACTCAGAGATCCGCCTGCCCATTGCAGGATATTTGATCACACTGTGAACACCAAGGTTGTGCTGCTTACTAGAAAAACCTGTTTCTAGTTGTGGTGTGGCTCAGCCCTAGCACACACCTTTAATCCAAGAGCATTCTGCTTAAATTAAATAAAAACCAATCATAGGTCAAGCAATCGTTGACAGGGAGTGAACATAGGAAAAAACTGTAGAGATCAAGAGGAAGTCAGGAGGGTGGATAGAGAGATGTACAAGGAGTAAAGGGAGGGACATTCAGTTTGATGCTCTTTTGATGTGATGTGAGGAAGGAGCACTCCTGGGATGTCAGCTGAGGAGGAATTTCAGCTGAGTGCTTTCTCTGCCTCTCTGAGCTAGTAGACTTTACCCCAGCACCTGTCTCCTGAGTCTTTAATGGTAAAATAGAATAATTGATATTTTGTTATAAAAAACATTTGGCACTCCAATGCATGGCATGTCCACAGGGACAGAGAAATCACACCAACTGCAGACAAACCTAGAAGCCATCAGATTTGGTTAGACACCTAAGAAGTCCTCAAGGAGAAAATTAAGGATGGGAAATACAATAATACAAGGTGCTAGGACCCTGTATAGTGCTACTTTAGATGGCTTGAAAATAGAATCAGAAAATGAAAGCTAAAATAACTTGACTGTAATTGTCTCAATATTGATTATGACTATTATCATTTTTATATGTCCCATTTTATCCTTAATAACCATAGTGAATTACTGTAAAATCTCATAGAAAAAAGCTTTAGAGATACAAGAAAAATTAAGAAAAGTGGATTGATAAGATATAAAACCTTAGAAGAAAAATAAGAGAGCTTTATAAATAAAAATGAGAAAAATACTCAGACAGTGGAATTTACACAAGAACCTACTATGTTACCACACGATGAAACTGAAGATGGACAGTCAAGCATTGCTAGGAAACCAACCTTAGTTTATCTAGTTACTATACAAGATCTACCAGGAAATGATAGGCGCATTTAAGATTATGAAGAAATTAAATGGAATCCTACAGACATCTTAGATTTGAGGAGATTTAAGGAAGTGGTCATTTTGCATGGTATGCATTTACCCTGTGTAAAGCAGATATTAAATTCATGGGCAATCCAGAATAGAATTATCTCCCAAGACTAGCAATATTTGGCAACAGCAACATTGGAAGCTGGTCCATTAGCTACAATGGCAAACATGGTGGAAGAGGAAGCTAGGGCCATAGAACAATGAAATAAGGCCAGAGGTATTAATATTTGCCAGGATCAGTTGCTAGGTGAAGGTGGGAAAGAGGTCTGACTCATTTGCTAAAATTATGCAAGGCCCCAGAGAAGACTTCACTGACTGTTTGCAAAGATTGATTTCAACTGTAAATAGAACCGTATCAGATTCAGAAGTCTGAAAAATACTAATCAAATTTTTGGCTTTTGAAAATGTTAATTCAGAATGCAAAATTGTGATTGGCCTTTGAAGGTAAGATCGGCATCAAAAGAAAGATTTAGGAACACAGCTAATATTGGATCTCATGTTTATGATGCTACTCTGACAGGACGAGTCATTTCTAAAAGTTTTAAGAAAACAAAATGTCATATGTTTTAAATGTAGTAAGCCAGGTCATTTGAGAAGGGATTGTAGACAAGGTATTCCTAGAAACAATGTTTTTTCCAGAGGTAAAGCCAGAAGGAGGCCCCAGCCTTTTGGAGTATGCAAAAAGTGTGACAAATTCTGGCACCAGACTAATGAATACAGACCAACAAGGGTAACTCTTTGCCATCAGGAAATGTCGGGGGGGGGGTGGATCCTACAGGCCTCAATATTAAATTTGATTAAATTGTTCTTTGCAGTATCAGAAAAACTGATCTGCAAAGCAATTAAAAGATTTAACGTCAGTTGTTAAAGACAACAATGCTCTGGATGTGATTAAGGTCAGAGCAGCTTCAGTAGAAAAAAACAAAAAGTTCAGTAAAGACCAGAAAAACAAGAATTTTAGCAAACTGCTATAAATGATGAGAGACCCAAACTAAAAATACAAATAAAGGGCACTGAAATGGAAGGTTTAGTAGACACAGAAGAGGATGTAGCAACAATTTCACAAAAATTTTGGCATCCAGATTGGCCTCTTCAGAAGATAAATATTCAGTTTCCAGGGATTGGAACTTTATATCAGGTAACACAAAGTGCAATATGAATGGAGAGTATAGGGACAGAATGACAACTAGAAAAATTAAAGCCATATGTGGCTAATATGGTTATGAATTTATGGGCACAGATTTGTTGCAGCATGGAAAAGACGAATTAACATTCCCCCAATATCAGAAACAACATAAAATAAAGAATGCTTTGGCCTGTACATTTTAAAGTTGTGTTGATCTCAGAAAGGAAACCAAAATATGTGTTACATTGGGGAAGAGATTTTGCCCTTGTTTCCACAAGAGAAGGAAAGCCATGGGTACCATCAAAATTGATAAAGATTAGATTTGAACAGGAGAGATGTCCTGAACAAGGAGAGGTAATAGTTCATCAGACAGCTTGGTCATGCAGTCCAAACTAACTTATAAAGACTAACAAATGCCTTTCATTCAATTAGGCATGCAAAAATAAAAATAATATTTTCAAATGATAACTTACCAAAGGCATACTTGCCCTGTGGCATGAAATGCAAAATGGGTTTTCTTAAACTACATGTCTTAATCCCATGTTAGAATATTCAACTGTAGATTGTTGCATGTCTCATATCATCTTGGACATTAGCTTTTGAATTTTCTTCTTAAATAAAAAGTATATGTTTGTTGTCTGTGATTAAAAGCACAGTTAAGGGATTTGAAGTGTTTTTAGTAAATTCAATGGGTTACTACAGTTCAAATTTGTTTTCTACATCTGTAAGAGTTGGAGGGATTTGGAGATTAGATAAAATGTTTGAGCAGAGTGGTGGTAGCCTATGTCGTTAATCCCACCAAAGACAGGTGATCTCTATAAATTAGTTATTTTCTAAATTGTAGAGTTACACTGAACAAGGTGGTGGTGGTTGTTGGGCTCCGATCACACCCAGGTGTGGTGCCGATCCTACTTCAGCTCCTGCGCATGCGCGTATAAGGGCATGTCAACAATGTTTCTCTTTCCCCCTCCCGCATGGGGTATGCTAATGAGGCATTGGCCGGTGGACCAATCAGCCAGAGACACACCACGCTAAGGCCTGCATATAAGCAGCGCGCTCCGAGGGCTTGGGGTCTTTCGCTTCAGCTTCAAAGGTGCTCCCAATAAGGCATGATCGAGAAGGATCCTGGTGTCGTCGTCTTTCCTGCAGGAGGGGAGGGCGCGATAGGTGGTGTGTGCCTTTAATCCTACCACCCAGGGAAAAAACTCAGATATAGCTCTTAATGGGTATGTTTGCACACTAGAAAAATCATATACCATATATTTTCAGATTATTATAAAAAAAACCCTCTACAGGATGACTAGAAAGGCAGCTAATTTCCAATGAGGACAAAAACAAAGAACAGCTTTTGTGACTGCTGGTAAGCTCATCTCTGTGCATAAAACTCTGACCAATATTGAACCAGATGATACCCTAATTATGGATATCATATTTATTGGAGAATTGGCAACTGGGGATGCTTCATAAAGCAAAAAAAAGATCCCACCAACATTAGACTCTGGGCTTCTATTGCAAACACTTTCTATACATGGAGAATAAATATTCTTTCATTGAGAAACAAATCTGGATATTTTATGAGGCATGGAGAACCTTATACTCAGTCATTGCCAACCACCCTATGGCCATATAGGCACCCCTTACAATGATGGGTTGGATCTGTTTGAAGGCTAAGGCAGAGCCTTTCACCATGGCTTAGCCATGGAAGCAAAGGTATTACAGTGGTACTGGTACCTGCATGAATTCCTTCATGACCATGATGTGGTAGCAAAAGGGTCTGTGTCTTCTTGCACCAAGGAAACAGCTCAGTTGCCTATAATCCTCATCCCTAAACCACTTACTCCCTCTCCCAAAAGAGGCACCTATTGACCTGGAGTGGGATTGGGGGGCAACAACAGAATGGTCACTACATTTGGCTAATGCATGGTTTGCTGATGGTTAATCAACCACTGAGGGAACCAAAACTAATGGAAAATGGCAGCCAATAGACCAGGGGAATGGAATGGTCAATACTAAAGGAAGGAGCCACAAAATCAGCACAGAGTTATTGCTATAAGACAAACAACCAGGAAAGCGAAAGGAAAATCAGTCTTCTCCAACTAATGTAGTATGTGCAATGGTATGGCTATGTGGTCATCAAGATGGAAAGCTACTAACTGTCAGAGAAATGGCAAAGACATCTATCTGGTCATGGGAGGCATGAACAGAAAGGCCAAGGCCTAGCAAAACTTAGCAAAGACGTCAAACTTTATGTAGCTTATACAGGCAAGACAGATGAATCGTCTGAAAATAACAAAATAGTGGACAAATTGACATCATGTTTAGTTAAGACTAGGATATTAAACATTTGCTGGGGAAAAATTCAGAATAAATCAGCAAGAATGATAGATTACACATTTGAAAAACTTAAAAGTTTAACTCTAACACTAAAAAAAAAGGGGGGGGGATAGAGAACCAAATTAAACCAGGGCAACCCTATGAGAATAACTATTATAAGGAATTCATAGCCAGGAGTGGTTGACAGCTTTAATCCCAATACTTGAGAGGCACAGACCTTTAATCCCAACACTTGGGAGGCAGAGGCAGGCACATAAAAATTACAGTGATTTAAATTTAAATGCCCTTTGCAAAAGCAGACTGAAATTTAAAGAGAATGTCCTTTGTGATCTAAAAATAAATATAATTAAACCTAGAATTTTTATATATAAAGAGTAAGGGGAACATAAGTACATTTATCAACACATACTAAGGTGCATTTTGTTTCAAAAATTCAAAAAAATTTAAAATTTCAATAGAAAGAGAATACTTTTTCTGTTGCAAAAAACCTACATTTTCCCCTAAGAAATATATAACCTGCCAAAAAGGACACTGCGCCCCCCCCACTCCACCCCCCCACAACCCCTTTGGGATAAGATTTTGTTTTTTATTTTTCCAGGAGAATAAAAGCACCCAACTAAAGAATCCAGAAACCACTGGACAAGTGAAACATCTGAAGAAAAATGATGGATCATCACTAGAAAATGTAATCCCCAAAAGAGTAAATTGGCCAAGTGGTTTTATCCACCTCCAGCTCATCTCTGCTGCCCTCTACAGACATTAGTGGCAAATGATCTTTATGTAGTCCCAATTCAATTACAAATTAAAGCTGGCTTTGAGGTTGGGGCATGGCTCTGTTATTTCCTAAACCTGTGCCTGCTTGTTAAAGGGACATGCAAATACTCTGTCTCATATCAGAAGAGCCACCTGGTGTGGGAAAGAGGATAACAAAAAAATAAGAGGCAATCCTGTTGTCATTAACCTCATAATCTTTTGCTTTTCATTTGACTCTTTAAGACTTTTCTTAAGATATGAATATTATCTCAAAATCTACATGATTGTTATGTATATATAAACTTTCTATTGTAATACTAGTACTCATAGATACTACTAATTCTAGAAATAAGATTCCTGTACATGTTTTCCCTTTAATCCATTTAGCATCAGGTTTCTCTTTAAACCTTTTGTGTGTCCCATTGCTCAGCTCTCTCTGCTTTGGTAGAGATCTGCATAAGCATGGCCACTAATGACCAACTGACACAGTCAATACTAGGTTGTCTGGAAAACTCTTCTGCCAAAGCTCTTAATCTTCAATTTAGCCCCTGGCAGAGCTTTTGGACAAGGGCAGAAAGCAGCCACATGTTTCACCAATAAATCAGAAGGGTGGTCTCTAGGCTACATACCAATGTTCTTTTCTGAATCCTGTTGCGCTGGGCCTCCACAGCTCACATCACCCTCAGCACCTTATCGCCCATGCTCCTACTAGTATGGCCCTTTAAGCCACACTTAAAGCATTCAACTGCTTTCCCAATCCAAAGTCCTAAAGTCCACATTTCTCCAAACAACAGCATGGTCAGGCCTATCACAGCAATATCCCACTGCTGGTACTAGCTTCTGTCTTGTTAGGATTTCTATTGCTGTGAAGATACACCATGACCTCAGTAACTCTTATAAAGGAAAACATTTAATTGGGACTGACTTACAGGTTCAGAGATTTAACACAGTATTGACACTTCAGAAAGCATGGAGGCACACAGGCAGACATGGTACTGGAGAAGGAGCCAAGAGTTCTACATCCTGATCTGTAAGCAGTAAGAAGAGGTACCAGCCCTGGCTTAAGCATTTGAAACACCCAAAGGCTACACACACTGAAAAACTTTATCCAACAAGGATACACACCTACTCTGCCAAGGCCATTTCTCCTAATAGTGTCATCCCCTACGAGCCTATGGGAGCCATTTTCGTTCAAACCACCACATCTTGCTATTGCAATCTAATTTATGAATTTCCACAGCTCCCCTCAGAATACAGGGCTACAAAATTAGTAGACGAAAACAAGGAATTCAGGACAGGTAGCAGAGATGAGTGTAGGAGAGACTTTCTTCTATCAATTCTTCTACTCAAGGGCAGAGCGAGGCAGTGCCAGAAGGCACAAGTGTGGATGAACTCTTAGTGTCCAAAGTGCCATCTCAGTTATATTCAGAAGTGTGTTGTGCTGGGTTTAGTTGTTAGGCTTGTAATCCCGGTCACTAAGTGGGTGCTAAGGGTGGAGGGTAGAAAATTCCAGGCATGTCGGGAATTTACTACTACTACTACTAATATTAGGAAAAGAATGAGGCAGGAGAGGTGGAGCTCCCTGGCTCTGTAGCAGTCTGTGGCACTGAAGACCATGTGGATTGTATGTACCTTCAGGAAACAAAACAACAGTGACCTGCAGAGGATGACCTGGAGCCAAGAGACTTATGCCAATGAACAATGCCATGTTCCCCATTTTTTGAGTCTTTCTAGATATAAAGACCTCTGGCTACAGACTGCATGCTCCTTTCCCACATATTATGAGATTTGGTAGCAAGAAAGAAATTCAACTTCTGTACCAAGAGGGAAGTCGAATTAAGGGACATGTTAGTGAGAAGTCTGTGTAACAAGTGTGCTTATGTGCATGTGGGCATCCCAAATAGGCCAAAAGAGTGCGTTTGGTCTCCAGAATCTACAGCTATAGGTGCCTGTGGACTGCCCTAAATGGGCACTAGGAACAAAATTCTAGTCCTCTATAGGAGCAACAGGTGCTTTTAACAGCTGATCTGTGTCTTCCAGCCCAAACAAGAGGTCTTATCCCAAATGAAAAGGTTGAAAAATAATTATGAGGCAATTTATTCCAAATAGAACAGGCTCAAAGAAAGAACAAGATAGATATTGGTTTGTTTGTTTTCAATGTTTTCTGGCTGATTTGGGGGACTTTTTTTTTCCTTATGAAGAATCTGGAACGCATCCTTTGGTTATGTTTTGGTTTGGTTATTTCCATTTGCATTTGACATAACAGGGCTCTCCCTGTGGTGAGCATGGGTGTCTCTCTCAATTACTGCTGCACGTAGTAACTAGGAAAATGAGCACTGAGGACCTCATTCCTAAACTGTGAGTAAGAACCCATACTCTGTAAGAGACCCTGAACATGTGTAGAAAGAAGGAATAGTTTAGGAGATAATTGACATATGAGTTAGTGTGTCCTTAGTGAGCACATTTGTGTGAGCTCTGTGGCTGTATTTCAGTTTGCTGGGAACCTCCCCATCTCTGCTTTCACTTTGATTAGAAGAGACATTTTTTTTTTCCTACCAGAACAGAGTCAACAGTGAGGAGGCTCAGGTGTGTATAGTCACAGGCTGGGCGTATAATAGTCTTTTAAAGTATTTACTGTGAAGCCCTGTTCCAAGTATCGTGTTAAGAGTCAAGAATCGATGATACACAGCACACAATTTTCTTCTAAAGGGTTTTAGATTCTAGTGCTGGGGACCTTATTCAGGGCAAGAAGTCCAAGCACAGCGTGGTGAGTTTGAAGTAAAGTGATTTTCTGACTTAGTATATTAACTAAAAGAAATAATATGATGGTGTCTCTGCACACTAAAGAGGCCAAGTTTCTATTTCTATATTATTTTATTATTTGCATGTGCACTTGCTTCCTTTTAATATATTAGTTTTAATTTTGACTTAGCGTTTTGCATACATGTATTAATGAACCTGTGTACTCCTGTGTGTAGGGGTTAGAGGCCAATCTTCACTTCTTTGCTCAGTAGACATCCCCCTTGATATTGGAGGTAGGGGCTCTTATTGGCCTAGAGCTCTGTGGTTTGGATAGGTTTGCTTGCCAGAAAGGCCTGGGGATCTGCTTCTTCAGCTCAGGAATTACTAGTGCAAGACCACAGGGATTTATTTATTTATTTATTTATTTATTTATTTATTTATTTATTTATTTATTTTTGGTTCTGAACTTTGAATGTAGGTTCTCATGCTCCCATGACAAATGCTTTGCCAGCTGAGCTTTCTCCCAGCCTGCATTCTTGTTTAAACATCCTTGAAAATTCTGTGTTTAGCATGAAGCCTAGGGAATAGTAAGCACACAGTGATATGTGTGTTTGAGTGTGTACCCAACACATAGCGGTGGGGCTTCAGGGTCCCTGATCTTTTCAATGTATGTGAGCCTTTTACCTGAATATACCTATGCACTCCTAGCATGCCTGGTGTCTACAGAAGACAGAAGAGGATGTTGGATGCTCTGGTATTGGAGTTACAGATGGTTGTGAGTGGGAGTGTGGGTACTGGGAATCAAACCCAGGTTCTTTGTAAGAGCAGCCAGTGCTCTTAAACACTGAGCTATCCCTCCAGCTCTTGGTTTTAACAGTAATGAGGATACATTCTGAATAAAAGACAGAAGACAGTAGATTTGAATTCTTCCTTAGATCCCACTTTAGTGCACACCAGCTGTACTGGTTAGTCTTGTGTCAACTTGACCCAACCTAGAGTTATTTGAAAGGAGGGAACATCAATTGAAAGATTGCCTCCACAAGGTCTAGCTGTAAGGCTGGACGCAGTAGCATATGCCTGTAATCCTGGCACTCTGAGAGGCAGAGGCAGGTAGATCTCTGTGAGTTCAAGGCCAGTCCAGAACAGCCAAGGCAACACAGAGAAACCCTATCTTGAAAAACCAAAACCAAAACAACAACAACAACAATAACAACCAACCAACCAAACACACACACAAAAAACCAGCTGTAGAGCATTTTCTTAAATAGTGATTGATGGAAACAGCCTCAGACCATTGTGGATGGTGTAATCCCTGCGCACCTGGGCATCTGGGCTCTGGGTTCTATAAGAAAGCAAGCCATGGGGAACAAGCCTGTAAGCAGTACTCCTCCATGGCCGCTGCAGCAGCCCCTGTCTCCAGATTTCTGCCTGTATGGGTTCCTATCCTGGCTTCCTTCAGTGGTGGACTACAATGTGGAAGTGTAAGCCCAATAATCTCTTTCCTCCCCAACTTGCTGTTGGAATAACACTGCTGTTTGAGGTTGCAGTCCTCCTGGTCCAGATAGTCACTCTGAGCATTAGATGCAGGACTCCCTCTCCCAAGCAGGGCCTCTGGCTCTCGGCCTTACTCCATCTAGAGAGTCTTTAGACATAGATGCCCCTAACCACATTTGGTATATGGCTGGAACATACTGCCAAATGCAAAACAAGCATCCTTAAAGTGCCACGTTCCAACCAATTATGAATGCCTGTCCTGGAATCCCCCCACCCACTCCCCAAGGGCTGTATAGCCTTCGTTCTTCCTGATTAAAGCTGAACCACCTTCAGAAGTGGTTCCTGGAGTGTTCGATCACCATCGTGCTTACAGCCTTCCAGGCCTTGTGTCTCATTTCCTGTTCCTCTTGCCTTGGTGGGTGGGCTGGTGGCCAACAGCCCCCCAAGAAAGAGGAGGACCACATTTGCTTTTTTGGTTATGGGATTTCATGACAGTAATAGAAACCCAACTTAAAACACTAGCTTCCTCCATAACTGAGGAGCTATTGACAATTGATGGATTCTGGAGAAGGAAGAATGTTTTTGTTTTTGTTTTGTTAGTGTGCAGCCTCTGGTTGGTCAACCATACTCCAGTGGATGGTCCCACGCCCATGAGGATATGGACAGCACAAACCAGACTCAGCGGGTTATTATTATTTTAATGGCATGAAGTTGGAGCAGGTGTTAGGTGGGGGTGGATCTGGAAGGAATTGAGGAGTGGTTTGTTTTGCTTAATTTTTATTTTAGAGTCAGTGTCTTGGCCTCTAGCATAGGCTGACTGGGAACTCATGATCCCCCTGCCTCAGGCTACCAGGTTCTATAAGTGTGCAGCACCACACCTGGGTATATCTCGATGTTCTTTCTACACAGGGGTTTAGGGGCTATAACTTGTAACAACTGTGTCTTATAAAGGGCATTAGTGAAACACCCACAGCATGAGGTAGAGCTTTCTCCCATAGACAGAGATGCTGTGACTCACAGGGGGCTAAACAGTTCCCAGAAGAGATGGTGCCATGCCTTTGACCTCATAGTTACTGTCTCTCAGTAAATGTTCCCACAGTGATCTCACTTTCCCCACAGTCGTGAAAACTCTGAGTGCCAGGCATTCCATTTGGGAAACCAGAGAAAACACAGCTAATGTGGAGAGTCAAGGCTTGCTTTGGTGAAGGTGACAGCCAAGTAAAGAAATCATTTCTACTGAGGGTGACTCATGCATTAAAGGGAGTTAGTGCCAAAGTCTGCAAAGATCCCAATGTTAGAGAAGCAACAGGAAAGGGGGTTTCTGGGTGGGGTTTTGAGAGGTAAGAGTGGACTACAGTAGATAGAATTTCCAGGAAGAAAAAAAGTGTCTACAATTAGACTTCTGCTTTCAAATTAGGTGTTTATTCAGACTCCTTCATAGTCATTATGACCTCTTTTCCTTTCACAGGCATTATTAACTGGACTTTGAATGGTGGTATGTGTGAGAGATGGGTGTTCATGTAAGCCCTTGTCAGTTTCCGTGGCCATATTTTTGAAGCAATGGATTGATTTGCTGTGATGGTTTGTACTGTCAACTTGACACAACATAGAGTCGCCTGATAAGAGAGTCCCAATGAGGTGAGAGCCTGGATCAAGTTGGGCTATGGGGGCTTGTCTTGATTATCTTAATTCATGGGAGAAGGTCTAACTGGAAGTTAGTGTCACCATTCCTTCATCTGGGGCCCTGTACTATACAAAAGTAAAGACTATGGGCCGATCACTAAGTGTGCATGCATTCATTTCTTTCTACTCTCATTTCTGGATGCCCTGTGCCAGTTGCTTTAAATTCTTATTTCTTGGGCTTCCTTAGATTAATGAGCTGGAATAGTTGAATAGTTGTTTTCAACATTATTATTATACAACATATTTTATTATATGCCTCCCCATCACCTCCTATTATCATTTCCCCTTTTAAAAAACACGCTAAGTCTCATTTGTGCTGCCCATATACTCATGGGGGCGGGGCCATCTGATGGAGCATGATGAACCCACCAGGGCTTCACTGCTACAGAAAACTGACTCTGCTTCCTCTAGAAGTCATAAAGTGTCCATCGCTCCTCAACAAAGAGTAGAGGTTCATGAGGCCCTCCATGTTCCATGCTATCGTGTTGACTGGCTTGCGCTTGTGCAACAACCACCATGCTGTGCATTCATCAGGGCAAGAATCCTGTCATGAGCAGAACGTTCCTCCTCTATATCCAGCTCTCATAATCTTCCCTCCTCCACAGTCATTTCTGGTCTCTCTCTCTCTCTCTCTCTCTCTCTCTCTCTCTCTCTCTCTCTCT
>OU015755.1:86487389-86501088 GCA_907169655.1 Acomys percivali | reverse complement strand
TTTTTTTTTTTTTTTTTTTTTTTTTTTTTTTTTTAAGGAACCAAGGTACATGGTGCCTATGATTTTTTTTCCTCCTGGCTAGAAGGGCAGGACCCCATCTTGGTGCTTCCATTTATGTGCAGCTTCACGGGGCCACAGTGAATTCTTCAGATCTGTCAAGTGTAATTCTATTGCCAGCTCTGCCTCATTCGTTGTATGCTCCAGCCTGCACAAATCAAGATGGATTTGTATAGATTTTTTTTTTGTCTACTAGCACAAATCTAGACATATCTAAGAAGAGGTACCCCAGTAAAGGAAATACCTTCATCAGATTAGCCTGTAGGCAACAGAAAACAAATAAGAAGTGGGTCCAATTGTTTTTGTTCATCTGCTTTTTAAAAAATAACTTTTACATAACTGATGGCAACTTTATACCTATACATAATGTATCTCGGTCCTATTCACTCCCAAGCTCCCTGCTCCTCTCCTCCACACGCCCAGCAGCAATCCTCTTCTCATTGTCATGTGTTCCCCTCTCCTAACCTACTGAGTCCAGTTAGTACTGCCTGCTGAAATTTTGACTTGTGCATGTAACTATAGGTAACTGTGATGTTCCCTGATGTTTGGAGGAGGAGATGACACAGATATGTCCCATTTAGGGGTGAGGACTCAACAGTCACATACTCTCAGCACGCTGACCAGTTGTCTGTTTCTACCTCGGCTCCTTATAACTACAGAGGTAAGCTCCCTGTGAGCAGCACTGCTTTAAGGCTATGAATATATGGGTTTAGAAGACAGCTTGACAATGCAGGCATTTATTTGCTCGTCATCTTGAGCCAATATCTATATTGATCTTGATCTATGTCATAGAGCACCATGCAGCTGCTGACAGCTGTTTAGCCCAGTGTCCAAATCTCCAGCTAACATTAGTCAATGTGTTTTGTAAGTAGCCCCTAGGTGACTGTGACTCATGTGGATGTTTGGAAATCACTGCTCCAGGATAAAGGTATTGCTCAATTTATCTAATAGACTGTTTCAAAAGGGTCAACATTCTCAGTGTCTTACTGGCATCATTAAAGACTAGTTCATTTCTAAATGACAGAGGGAAAACTCAGGTGGGCTGGACCAGGGCTGGAATCCCTCATTTCCAGCTCTGTTAGCAGTGATGTGCAGAGGGCAGCTTGGGCTAGTTCCAGGCATGGCTGGATCTGGAAGTTCTGCTCATGAGGCACCCCTTCCTGGTTCGTACCCTCACTGTGCTTATTGGATTTTCTATCCAGTTCCCAGCAGCTCTATAGCTCCATATCTACAGGCAGACGTTCCAATAGCCTCACAGTAGCCTGAGAAAAGAATGCCCTTCACAGTTCACAGTTGTCTTCTAGGGGTAGGGCCAGATGATCTCAGGGAGGATGCCCAGCGTTTATTAGCCAGGGCAATATTAGGACAATTTCTGGAGCTCAGAACATTGTACCACCCAAGCAGAGGGAGAGGACTATTTGGAGAAAGCACAGGGCTCACCACTGGAGAGAAACAACAGATGAACAACCCTGTGCTCATGGCTCTGCAGGGTCACAATAAGTTTGAAGCATTTGCCTACATATCCTTCTAGCCTGGACTAGATGGACCACATAGTCTCCACCTCTTCCAAGGATATTTAAAACACTAACTAGTCTATTTCCTGCCATGAAGACTATTTTTTGATTTATGGTGTGTGTGTGTGTATTTGAGTGTGTGCATGCATGTGCACACACACACATGCGTGTGACTATGAGTGCACATGTGGATGTCATAGAACAACCTGAGGGGTCAGTTTTTACCTTCTGCCTTTTCTGAGACAGGATCTCTTATTTATTTATTTAGTCACTTTACATCCTGATCCTCATCCCATCTCTCCTCCCAGTCACACCCGCTCCCTCTTTCCCCTTCCCCCCTCCCCTTCTCCTCAGAAAAGGGGAGCCCCACCACCACCTCCAGCCCAAGTCAGCACATCAAGTCACATCAGGACTGAATGCATCTTCTTCCCCTGTGGCCTGACAAGGCAGTCCCGCTAGGGGAAAGTGATAAAAAAGCAGGCAACAGAGTCCATGTCAGAGATAGCCCCACAGTCCTTTCTAGGGAATCCACATGAAGATCAATCTGCCCATTGGCTAAGTATGTGTAGGAGGCCTAGGTTGAGTCTATGCATGGTCCTTGGTTGGTGCATCAGTCCCTGTAAGTCCTCCTGGGCCCAGACTAACTGGTTATGTTGGTCTTCTTGTGGAGTTCCTGCCCCCTCCAGGTCCTTCATTGTCCACCACTGAATATGCTTGGCTGGCTGGTGGCCAGAAAACTTCCAACTCCCATCTCACCACAGGAGTACTGGCATCATTGACATGAGGACTAACTCAGGTCCTCACCTCCTCTTAACAAACACTTTACCGAGAAAGTCGTGTGTTCAGCCTGCCTTCCCTGCTTCTTGTCTGGTGCTCCCAGCTCCTCTGTGACTTTGGGACTTCTTTCTTCCTGCTGCATCTCCTGTGCGTGCAGCATTTTCTGTGTCTGTGTGAGTCACATGGATTGTGTGTCTGCCAACAGTCCACCTCTCTAATCTGTGAGCAATTCAGTGTAGGTGATGCCCTGTCAATTAAATCACCACTTGTAAGTCCTGACCATCTTATGTGCAGGAGTGAGGCTGGGAGGAAGTAAGTGGGTTATGGGAAACTAAATAGCCAGAGAAAGTAGACATAGAATCAGTAAAGCAGGAGCCACATGGGAAGGCACACGGTGACAGGAAGGCTTGCTGTCCTGGTGTAGGCTCTGAGTTCCTCCCAGGGTGCACATCTGTGCTGGCTCTCATGCTCTTTTTTTTTTAATTATTATTAATTTATTCTTGTTACATCTCTATGGTTATCCCATCCCTTGTATCCTCCCATTCTCCCCTCCCTCCCATTTTCCCCTTATTCCCCTCGCCTATGGCTGTTCCTGAGAGGGATTATCTCCCCCTGTATATGCTCATAGGGTATCAAGTCTCTTCTCGGTGACCTGCTGTCCTTCCTCTGAGTGCCACTAGGTCTCCCCCTCCAGGGGACATCCTCTGGCTGCCACTAGATTTAGTTATTGATAAGTCTTAATTTATTTCTATGCATTTCTGGGTCTGTATGACTGCCCGCTGTGCATGTGGGTGTCTGGGTGGGCCAGAAGAAGGTGTCAGAGTCCCTGAGGCTAAAGTTGCCTGCGGTTGAGCTACCCCACGAGCCTGGGGAAAGAGCGGGGTCCTCCACAAGAGTATGACTAAGAAGCTGCTTTTCTCAAGATTTAAGGTGGAGGCAGAAGGACCGCCAGCTCTTCAAAGCTAGCTTTGGCTATGTAACGATGCCCAGTGCCTCTCCTCCTTCAACCTGGCCTCTATCCCAACATTTGAACAAGTTGCTAGGAGGTAGTTTCCCATAACTCCTCTCTCTCCTCCTTATGGCTAAGAGGCACTCCACCCATGACCCATATTTGTGTTTCCTTTCCAGTTTGTGATGGCTTGTTTTATTTGAGACAGGATCTCACATACTGAAAACTAACTTCAAACTCACTATGTAGCCAAGGATGATTACCTTGTACTCCTAAACTACCTGCTACCATCTCCTGAGCTCATGGATGATGAGACTGTGCCACCATGTCTGAGTTTTTGCTTCTGCTTTTGTGTTGAGAATTCCGTAAGATAAGGGTCCCAATCCCATCTTACAGGTGATGTAGGGTAACTGTGGAATATAAATTATTTTTCTGACCTGACACAACTGATTATTTAAACCTGGAATGGAGTTAAGTATGTGGGCCTGACCGGTATGGGGAAAGCCTAAGACTTCATTTTCTGCCCACAAAGACATTGTATGGCTGCTTCAAGAACTGCTTAGCATTCTGGTGGACTTGAACTTCCTTCCAGAGCAGAGCTTCTGGAAATAAGTTGTAAGAGAACAAAATTTTCATTAGAGGCAGTTTGGACAGTTTGGACAGAAGCAATGCACCAGACTGGTGTGCTTCAGTGTGCCTCACGTAGGCAGGTGCAGCCTCCTCAGCTGTGTTTTTCCTTTTGCTTTGGAGGGCCTGTGGTGACTGACATGTGAAATGTCCCTCATAGGTCCCTATACTTGAACACATGGTCTCCAGCTGGTGGTGATGTGTGAGAAGGTTATGGAGCCTTCTGGAGATGGCACCTTGCTGAGGGAAGCAGGTCACAACTATACACTTTCTAGAAGGTTCCACAAGGCAAGAGGGTGTACCAGGAGAAGCCTCAAAACTTGCCCTCCCTGGTCTGAATTTTTCAAACTCAGTTGGCCTTTAAACTCAGACGGTTGAGAAAGGATTCCAGTGTGGAAGAGGAATGCCCACAGTGGGATCCCAGAAAAGCACTCTCCACCTCATGTGGCACCTTGTGTTGGAAACTCACCATCTGCTCTGAAAACAGGCCACTGGCTCCACTTTGGCTCAGGTCCTCTCTCCCCGCAGCAGGCCAGTCTTCAGCTACACTAATAGAATCAGAAGATCCGGAAACCCCATAAATATAAAGTGTCAGAGAGGCTGCTGAAAGCAAGTCTCACCTTGAGAACCAGGTCACCTGGGTCCCTCGATCACAGAGCAGAACTTCCGCTCATAAGGTCCCCGTGTGCTCAGCTGTCTATCAGATTTGATGCCAGCCTGCAGAGCAGTGTCTAGCATTATCCATTTTCACTGTTCTAGAACATCATTTTTTCCCCTGGCTGGTTCCATGAGGACTGCCAGGTGCCTGACAATTGCAAGATGTTATCTTTTATTCTTTTATATAATTTACTGCCTTCTCATTGAGCAAAGTACCTTTCATGTGACAGAACTCTGGGGCAGCAGAGGAGGCAACCCTAGGTGCTAACAGACAGGAAGCAACCAAGATGTGTGCAAGAAGAACCACAACTCCTGGGAGATCACAAGCACACCTAATATTTATTTTAAAATGAAAGTCCAATTGCAAAAAAAAAAAAAAATCTGAGAAATTATAAGAAGGCATTGTAATGGGTACTTGTCACTGGGGGACTGGGATTGATTTCTCTCTCTTTCTCTCCCAATCCCCCACTCTCTCTCACACACACACTCACACACATGTGTGTGCATGTGTGCGCATGCGCATGCATGCACGTGAGTTCTTCAGAACTAACTGGTCAGAACTTCAGTGTCTGTGGGAAAACTAGATGTTGCAGATCCAGAGCTAAAGTATCTTTTGGCTTTTTTGGCCCCTTAATTAGCTATTTGTTGTCCACCTTTCTGTTTAACTTAATATCCTAGAGACAATTGGGTAAGTCCTCTTAGAATATATGAAAAGACTCCTAGTGTCCACCAATCCAACAGCTTAGTACGCCATCAATGGCCCATAGCAGAGACTTCTCTGCCATACTGTGACCTCCTACCTCATGGACTCACCAATGTATCTTAGAAGAGAGCTGATTTATGAGTTTCTTTGTTCTGTTCCTGTAAAAGCAATATCAAACTGTTACCGTGTTGGAATATGGTATTTGGGGTAACCAGAATCTGTGCTCCCAGGCCATGCTTACTTATTTTTGGCTCTAGCAAAATGGCTCTCTCTTGTCCTGTTTTTGGTGAAAGATCTGGTTTCTACATGCCAATGGCTTAGTGCTAAGAAATGAAGATGGTGTTGGGCTGATCACCCAGAAGCTAGAATGACCTAACTCTGGACATCTTTTGTAGCCAAAAGCAGCATGGGAAGGAAAACAAGCCAGGCAGATGGAGAAACTTAGAGTACCCAGCTCCTCCAAGTGGGTCAGGCCCCATAGAAAGTACTGCAAGGAATGAAAGGTACATTTACATTTTCCAAACAGAACAGGGCAATGTCCATCAAGGCAAAATGCTCCCCTAAGGTTTGCGGAAATGTCAAGCGTCTTAATGGAGCTTAGCAAGATGGTCACTGATGAGCCAGGCTCAACAAGTTCAACCAAGACTCATTTCTCATAAATGAACCAGTAAATGGAAATAATTCCATGTTTTAGGGTGGGATGGAGAATGGGGATTTAGGGTGCGTGTTGGTGCTGGGGTTCTTGAAGAGCCTCTGTCTCAGGGCTTATATATGCTAGCTAGGGAAGTACCCCCCTCCCCCAGGGATGTCTCCAACAAGGCAGGTCTGAGAACAACAGATGTAATTTCTGCTTTAATTTTTAGATTGGATGACTGCAATCACAAGCTACCTCCAAGCTAGTAAACCTTAAAGAGAGTGGAGTCACAAGCCTTAGGGAAGATGGGAGTGGAGCTTGGCGAGAGCCCTGGAATCCAGGGTTTTGAAGGTAGATGGGTGAGTGGAGATGAGGTGTGCTAGCCTGTAGAGATGGGCAAGCCGGAAAGGCTGAGCAGGCTCCGTCTTTCTTCATATATGTGCCTCCTTTATCAGCACTTGACATCACTAAGCCTTGCATAATCCCAAAGGCCTCGCTCTCAGTAGCTTTGCCCCCTTTGGCTGTCTGATGCAAAGTAATGTCTTTTTACTTCAGATAGGAAATCCATGCTGCCATCTAACTTGGAAGTCATCGACTATGCCCTAAGTCAAATTGGACAACCATTTTCAATAAGCCATAGGAGTTAGACGGTTGGCTTTTATGACATTAATTTAACTCCATAACAAAATAATAAATTATTTTATACATACAATATATTAATATACTTCATGACATGAAATATAATATAATATACGGTATATCTTTACTATATGGTTTATATACATTCTATATGTATATATATTACATACTGTATGATATAATATATACTGATACACTATGTTAATATATGTGTTATATGTTACATATATATGATATATATCATAGTATGCTAGCCTATTATATGCCATTCATATTATACAACATGACAAATTATTATATGTCACATTACATATGCAACAATATATATAATTTACTATATGGTGGTATACAAGTGTTGACTCCACTGTAGAGCTGAGAGCCTCATGGTAATCCTCTTCCCCAATTCACAGACAGAGAGCTGGTCACAGCTGCCACAAACTGTGCAATAGCATTTTAAGGTGACAAATGTAGTTAATAAATACTCTGCTTTGAATCCAGACCCTGACACTACTTTGCAGTGTAGTCCTGGATTGTATTTAATTTCTCACATATTCAGTCTGTGATTGGCAGAGCCACTACAGATCTAGCCTCTCTCTGAGAAGGATGGACGGCGTGATGTAGGACTTCTCCAAGTGAGTGTCTGAGCACTGCATCACACAGGGTGGACTTGATGGACCTGAGCCTGCTGTTTCCTGCTTTCCAGAGGCAGGTGGAACTTTCTGGAGCACATCTTTCAAATTTCTCTTCTAAGTATAAGAATGAGAAAAAAACTGTCTTAGTCCTGCAATGATGGGTGTTAGAAACCAAGGCAAGCAAGGCTGATCTCAAGCAGGGGAGAGACTTTGTCGTTTGTACAGTAAATGCTTTTCTTCTTTTAAATGTGTATTTTCCATACACACACACACACATACATGTATACATGTGTTGCCATGTATGTGTACATGTGCATATCTGTGTGCATATGCACTTACGTGTGTCAGGCCATATATGTGCATTCATGTGTTCAATATATTTGTGTGGACATGTGAATGAGGGTTTAAGTGGGAAAAAAAAAGATTCAGGTCTTTGTTCCCAGTGATCTTCAATCCATACATGGGCAGAAGTAAAGGATTTTGTGTCTCCAGGAAGGCAAATTCTAGTCTTTAGTAAGAGTGATTATTGCCCTGGACTGAACACCACCAGGTGATGTCGTGAACTTAGAAGAGGAGCCCAAATTTCTGTAGATAATGCTGTTCGATTATCCCTGATGTCTATTAAGGATTCTGAGACCCTTGTAACAGTGTGGCTAATACTGTCAGAGGGCAGGACTGATAATACAGACACATGAATGCGGCTTATCGCATTGCCCAGCACAGTCCCTCTCCTTATGCTATATAAAATGTTGCATTGGCACACAGATTCTCATATACCCGGGGCTCCTGGAGTGGTAGTTTTGTTTTTGTGCTTTTAGACTTGTGAAGATATTGCTGTCTCTGAGAAGGCAAGCACTCCCTACCCTTCTCTTAAAGCCTCAAATAACAAACACACTGTACAGCCGTCTTCAGTCACCAGACTGTTGACCAGATGTGAGATTTTACCACCTGAAATATAGGAGTGCATCAGCTCAGAGAAAGGGTGCAGACTCACAAGGAATAGCTAATTATTGGAATTTTTGGTCAGGGTTTCCTCGGTTTCATTTTTGATCAAGAAAAAAAAAATGAAATAAGCCAAGCACTGTCCCTCTCCAACCTTTTAGGAACTGTAAGATTAGAGTCAGAGGCTCAAAGCAGATATTGACGGAGATGCATGGCTACCTCTGTGGGAACATATTGCTTAGTGAAATTTTCCTCCATGCGTGGAATCCTTCCTGCCTGAAGTTCCTGCAACTTTTCTCACCGTCATCTATAAGCTAAATCTCAAGACTGCACAAACACATTACCGATAGTAATGTGTCTTCTCTCCAATTAACACACGGCTGGCTGTAGAAAACCCTAAACAAACCTCTTGCTAGATCTATTTCTTAAGACAGGGTTTCTCTCTGTAGTCCAGGCTGTTCTGGACTCACTTTGTAGACCAGGCAACCCTCAATCTCACAGATATCTGTCTGCCTCTGCCTCCCTAGTCCTAGGATTACAGGTGTGCACCACTGTGCCTGGCTATCTCTTGTTAATTCAAACCAGGTTCCCTAGGTGAGGGACTATCCCAATGATGTCTGTAATTTCATCCCCATGGAATTGATCTGGTGCCTCTCATGTTCCAAACAAGAGGATGCACAGGTTGGCAAGAAAAAGCAATGCAATATCCCTGTGTGACCTTCCTACTGGGTGTGCAAACCCTTCTGTCTTAAGGGAGGAAAACAGAAGCACAAACTCCATTCCTTCATAGTCCCGTTAAAATTACTTGTAGCGTCCTGCTTGTCTCAAGCTCTGCTTTGACCTCTCACCATCTTCCTCTCCCAAAAGAGGCACCAGGGCTCCAGCAAGCTCAGTGTTGCAGCAGCCAGCAGCCATATGGAGATAGCTACAGTCTATGTACTTTTCTCTTGGGGGTGCTTTCTGTTCCACGGGCCACCTTGCACCTCACCCTTTATCCCCGTGTTAAATTTCTGTTTATCTCTTTGACATATTGCCCCTCACCCATTTCTATAATCAACACAAAGCATGCTGGGAGTATCTGACCAGCATATCGCTGTGGGCCCCAGGACTGGCTCCCCAGGAGCCTTGGGTGGCTTCCACTTCTGTGCCCTCATTTCCAGACCACAAAATGAGCGTGGCGATAGCACCTACCTCACAGGTTTCCTGCGAAACAAAAGTATAAGCAATTAGCTCAACACATGCCCCTGTGACAGTCTTCGGTGCCAGCCTAGTGCCTTACCTTTAAACTATCTTTCTTAATGTATATGAACTGTACCAGATCACAGTGCCACGGTGATGTGGTCCATCCGTGCCCCCTCTCCTCCCTTCCTAACACACCCTCTTCTGGCTTAACAGCCCCCTCTTAACAACCCCCTCTTCCCTAGTTACCCTTGTCTTTTACTTTTCTTGTTTCTAGATGCTACACATGAGAGGAAACACATTCCTTCCATTTTTCCACGAAGGACAGTTTTTCATCTTTCTTTAAGGCTGAATCAACATTTTTTTACTGCATATACATCACATCATCGCTGCCATTCGTCCACCGATTGGTATCTAGGCTGATTCAACACAGTGGCTTTTAGAACAGCAATGGACGTGGATGCCCAAGTCTTGCCATGGTGCCCCGCTCCAATTTGCATGCTGCTTTGTCATTGTATTTCAGGCTCTTTTAGCAGTCCCTCCGCTGTGCCATGTATAAGAGCATCACTACAAATAGGTATACTTTGAATTCTTCCTGCCCTATGTATACCCATTTCATTTCTTTACCATTCTGACTAAAATTTCAATTGTTATGACTGAAGAGGGGAAGTAAAAATGAGCATCTTGTCTCATTCCTGATCTCAGTTTCTCCCATTCAGTATGATGTGGACTATGGGAAAGCTTCATTATGTTGCCATGTGGTTTCTCAGTACCATTGTTTTTTCAGGGCTCTTGTCATGAAATTCTTAAATTACACATGTGTCTCACAAAGCCTGGCTCCTTCAGCACTATTCTAATAAGACAAATTTGGTATTTTAATTTATAAATGTATGAATTATTTTAATGTATGAATCATATACTGTATACAACTTCACAAGCAGACATGACGGCCTGTCCCCTGTGGTTAACTTGAAAATAAGGAAGTGGTGGCCTGCCTTGGGCTTGAATGCTCCATCTCCCAGATGCTCGTTTTTCCTCAGAACTGCCCACCCCCTTCCTTTCTAGACCTTCTTCGTCTACAGCAGAGGCATTCAGATGCATCCCCTACTCTAGGGACAGAAGATGAACTGTGGATGCAACACTCTCGCTAACTTGAAAGACATGGGGGTGAGTGAACAGCTACCATAAATGACCCTGTGAGCTGCATGAGAAAGCGAGCTGGTTTCTCTGGGCTTGTTCCTGGGAACTTATAGAAGGGACATGCTGTTGCTTTTCTCTCTTCCATTTCTGCACCACCCAGTGATTTCGTAGCTGAGAAAACACCTCAGGGGTGTGACTGTTCTGAACAATTTTATAGCTTTCCCAGGGTTTGGCTCTTGCTGACTTTCTGAGGACATAGGCAAGGGAGAGTGATGTGCACGAGGTGGGACTGAAGGCCTAGATGCCACCACTGAGAAGCTGGCCAGTGCCATGAGAGTGAGGAAGTGTCAACTGATTGGATGGTTTGAAAATTGTACATTCATGAGAGTGTCTAGCTCAATGACTTTAAAGCAGGTTTTGTGTTGTGGTTTGAGAGGGAAATGACTGTTGCCACCACTACCATACCCCAGGCTCCTATATTTTAACACTTGCCAACATTTGGTGACATTCTCTGGGACAGTTACAGAACCTTTTGTTGGTGAAGGCTTGGTGTCACTGGGAGTAAGCTTTGAGGTCTCATGATCTGATCCTACTTCTTAGTCTCTGTCTCTACTTCTTGAGTGTGGATGAAATGTAATCAGCCAGTTTCCTGCTCCTAACACCATGTGATAGCTTTCCAACACTTAATGGATGTTCTACCTCTGGACCCATAGGCCAAAATAAACATCAGCACACAATTCAAAAAGGACACATCATGGGTCAGAAGATAGCACTGGGAAAGCCTGCCCTAGAAACATCACATTAGCTGTGTGATAGCTCATGCCAACCATCTCAGCACAGAGGATGCTGAAGTAGGAGAACCAGGAGTCCGATGTCAGAAAGTTCAACAGTGAGACTCAGTCTCAAAAAAAAAAAAAAATCCAGTAAGAGGGAGACAAATTGAAATCTGGCAAGTGACTAAGCATCAAGAACTTGAGTAGAAAAGACAAAACGGTTTTAAAGAGAAGAAGTCGTGTGGATATCCTGTGGTAGGAGGAAACAGGCACACTCAGGGATGGATACCTGAGCTTGTGGGCTGTAGAGCAAGGAGGTTGATGGGGAGGTCAACGGGTTCAATAGATGAGTGAGATAGTCAGGACAAAGCCATTCGAGGAAGCATGGCTTTGCTCTGAGTGTCGAACATGCATGAAATCCACGCAATCATCTGGCTAATATAAACCCCAGAGAGGAGAATTCACTATGCTTTCAATTTGCATAAACCAAAATCGATTGCTTGGGCTCCAGGGAGGTCCCTAGGAAAAGTGTCTAGGAATTGCTCCCATTTGAGCAGGGATGACTGGACAAAAACCTTAAATTCATAGGGAAAAAAAAGGGTACCTCATAGGTACATTGATTGTAATCAGTACAACAAGTTTATTCAACAGCATTTTAATTAGGGATTTATTATAAGCCCAGCATGCAAGTGACTACTAAATATGCATTCTTACCAACTCTGCCAACGATTTGAAACTCACATCCTCACACCTTCACAGAGCAGACTGATGTTATGAAAAAGAAAAGAACATGTGTTGCTGAGGATGCGGAGCCCTTGGTGGCTGCTTATGGGGAGGTTAAGTGACAGAGACACTACAGTACAGGTTATTATGGTCCTTAAAAACAAAAAGATGGGCTCACTTGGTGGTGCACACTCTTAATGTTAGCACTTTGGAGGCAGGAGCAGGAGGATCTCTGTGAGTTCAAGGCCAGCTTGGTCTACATAGGGAGTTCCAGGTCAGCAAAGTGAAACTTTGTCTCAAAAATAATAAAGAAAGCCAGAGAGAGGGCTAGATATGATGGAAATACATTCTGTTAATGAATGAAGTAAAAATAATAGATAGATAGATAGATAATTAAATACATAAATAAGAAAAGAATATTAATTTCCTCAATTTTGACTCCAAATGTTAAGAAAACAACACACTTTGAAACTTAGTACTTAGAATAAAAGCAGGTGTGGCTGAAGACATAGCTTAGTGGTAAAATGAGAGTATACTGCTTTTGCAGAGTACCTGAGTTCATTTCCCAGCACATATTTTCTGCCAGCTCACCACCACACTTAACTCCAGTGCTAAGAGATCTAATGCCCTCTTCTGGCTTCTGTCAGCATCTGCATTCACATGCATATGTCCACATGCAGGTACACACATAAACGTATAATCTTTAAAAAAATTTTAAAATAAAAGCAGGTGCTTTCACATATATACGACTTCCTCCACAAATGGAAAAATGAATGATTTTTTAAAATATGGATTTCTCCTTTTTTCCCCGATACAGTGTTTCTCTATGTTATCTTGGCTGTAATGGGCTCGCTTTGTAGACCAGACTGACCTCAAACTCACAGCGATTCTCCTGTCTCTGCCTCTCGAGTGCTGGGATTAAAGGCGTGTGCTACCATGCCAGGCTGAATGGTTTTTTTAAAAAGTTAAAAACAAACAAACAAAATTCTACCTTCAAACACTATCAAAACCATAGGACAGCAATAGAATAACAGCAGGGGGCAAGGAGGTGTTTCTTCATAGATGTGTGTTTGAGTTTGGGAAGAGGAGCTCAGGAGATGGGTGGTAGTGATGGCAGCTAGACAGTGTGGCTGTCTTTGGTGCCAACACACTTTTCGTATGGTGAGTTCTACACTGCATCCATTTTTACCACAACAAAATGCTCTTAAAAAGAAGTAACCTGTTAACTTATTATTCAGTTATTATTTTAGTTAAAATTTTATAAAATAATTTATCACTTGATAAAAATAAAGCACAATCACATTTTTTTTGGTTGGGTGTGCGTGCGCGCATGCGCGTGTGCATGCGAGCTAACACATGTATATACTTTCTACATTGTTACTGAGACAGGGTCTTTCACTGAACCTGGAGCTGGTTGATTGAACTCGACTGGCTCTCCTAGTGGGTCAGGAATCCTCCAGTCTCCCAGTCCTGGAGTTATAGGTATGCACTACCGTAGCTAGCTTTTCTGCAAGTGCTGGGGGTCTGAGCTCAGGTCCTCCTGCTGTGTAGCCAGCATCTTACTACTGAGCTGTCTCCCTATACCCTCTTTAGGAATCTTTGTACCAACTGGATGGCCTGTCTTCTGTACAGAGCTAGTGCTTTAATGTTTTTGATGTTAATAATAGTCGACAGCGCAAAGAAATAAAAGCCTCGTGGCCTTACGTAATTTTCTATGGGGTTTGCCTCACATTTTCTGGTGATTTTTTTTTTT
>OU015755.1:86466203-86480626 GCA_907169655.1 Acomys percivali | reverse complement strand
TATATATATATATATATATATATATATATATATATATATATATATATATCATGTATGTAGGCCAGAGGTCAAAGTCATGGGCCTTCATCTATGTCACTCCAACTTGTCTAGATCATCTGGCCAGTGAGTGCCAAGAATCTTCCTGTGACTATTTCCTCCATGGTGGCATGATAGGCATGTTCTTACTCCTGACATTTACATGGGTGCTGGAGGATCAAATTCACATCATTGTGACTGTCCAGCAAACATTTTGATGAATGTGTCATCTCCCTGGCTCTGATGTGCCACTCCTGTGATCATAGCCATGCATAGGAGTGGATGAGGCCAAGACTTGTGAGGAAGTTAGCAGCCAAAGAAACACACACTGAATGCAACGTGGGCCCCTCACCCAGAAGGCATGAGGCACCGTGTTTGAGTTCAGCAACACACATACACAAATGAAACAAAGATGAATTCGTCTCAAACTATAAATCCATTTTCTAAACTTGTCTACATGTTCTTAGTCATGGCGACTTGAAGAAGTTATGTGGCTTTCCTGACCATGTGTGCCATGCCATCAGGAAAGATTCAGTTTTACATGTTTCATTCCCTGAAGACAGCATCCTGGTGCCTCAGGGAATTCCCAGAGTGTCACCATTTCTGCTATCCAAATATTCAAAAGTTCAGGGTGATTAAATCTGGAGGCTAAGGGGGCAGAGCTCCTGGGGTACGTGGGTGTAACTTCTGTTTTGCTGAGGTCTAGCTTATCTCTTTTTAAAGATATTTATTTTATTTTCTGTGTATGTGTGCACGTGCCTGAGTAGATGTCTGTGCCCCACATGCAGGCAGGGGCCCACAGATGTCAGAAGAAGGCGTCAGATCCCCTGGAACTGGAGTTAGAGGTGGTTGTGAGCCACCAGGTAGATGCTGGGGATCAACTCCAGATCCTCTGCAAGAGCAAAAAAGTTAACTGCTGAGCCATGGCTCCAGCCCCTTATCTCTGTATATTAGCTACTTTTTTTGTGGCTGTGAAAAAATACCTAGCAAAGACAACTTAAGGGACATAGAGTTATCTTGGCTCAGAGTTCTAGAGTATAGACCTGAGGTCAAGGAGAGTCATGGCAGCAGGAGTGTGAGGCAGCAGGCCACAGTGCATCTGGAAGCAAAGAGAGATTTATACTAGCTCTCAGCTCTTTTTCTTCTTTTATTCAGCCTGGGACCCCAGGCCATGCAATTGTGTGTGGCCTGGGTGCAGGGTGGATCTCCTGATCTCAGTTAGTTAGGTCTTTCCTTCATAGAGTCATGGTGAGGTGTGCTTCCATGGTAATTTATGCCTGGCAGTGTTGACATTCCCTATAACATTCTGGTAGAGACTGTAGAATTAGCTTCCCTGGAGACCCGTGCACAAGCCTTGGATGAGTGGGAAGCTCCAGAGCGTGGGAGTCTAGCCTTGAGTCCTCAGTGCCGTGTTCTGTTTACCGTGACAGAACACTGTAGTTGGAGTGGCTTATAAGCAGCAGGAATTGGTTTCTAACAGTCCCGTGGTCTAGGAAATTAGAGGAAGACTGATTTCCTTTTTGGAAACCACTCTCTATCTGGCTTAGAGGAAATCCAAGCTAGAGGTGAGGAGCCCTACCTGCCATTATCCAGCTTAAAATAATGGCAGCAATCTCACGGAGTCTAGATTTTCTCCTGAAGCCCCTCTTCCACTCCCATCCTGTTAATGTCTGGAGACATCCATGCCAATCTGAAGGAATTGGGGTTGGGGGTGGAAGGGGGCAGTGCAGGCACAAACTCACTCAGTACATAACAACTCCAAACTGTGGCTTGCATTTTGGATGACCCAAAGAAATAATTACGGACCCACTTCGGTTCTTCTGTAGCATGGATGTAATAAAAATGATGACCAAGGCTTTGAGTAGTTGTGAAGATGATGTGAAGAAGGGCATGGCAAAAATTTTAGGGTGGTTACATGAGCACAGTTCTTATGGACATCCCTGGAGTTGCCTTCTTGCTTTAGTTTGAACAGGTAGATTAATAAAAGAATAATTAGCAGCCAAAGTTATCGCCTCATTTGCTCTTTGACCCAAGTTTGGGTTTAGGTTACATCTACCAAATGAGACTGCTAACTCTGATAGCCACACTGGCCTCCAGTTTGTCTAAAACTCTATCCACATAGCCCCAGTGCTGAGATGTGGAGGGGAAGCATCCCCTGAAGACTTCTGGATTGACGATCTGGTCCATGGGGAAGAGTTCAAAAACTGGGAATTTAGGGTCGGGGTGGATCATGAAGACACTGCCCTCATCCACTGATGCATTCATGATTTGTTTGGGATTTCGGGGAGATGATGTACACGTGGAGATGAAGCATGGCGGGAAGAAGCAGGTCCCCAGGGAGGGTGTCTCTGAAGTGTACATTTGTTACCAGCCTCTCTCAGAATCACTCCAGCACTGCATCTTCACTTTCTTCCCTCTGAGGTCCCCTGCTGTGATGATACTCCAGGTTTGTTGCAGACCTAAAGGCCAGAGCTTCCGAACGAAAAGCCATGAGCTAAGCTGAGCTAAACCGTTTAAGTTGATCATCTCAGCTCTCTCAGGTTTGGACGGTAAACTCTTGATCAGAGCAATGGAAACACGTGGAGAGTATGGACAAGAAGGGGAAAGTTGCGGTCCAGGAGAGTAAAGGCTGAGTCAGGTGGAATGTTAGCATCTCTGTAATGAAATTCATCAACTGAAAAGATCTCCCAGCTATCTATCCTGGCGAAGAGAACAGAAGAGTGAGGATGGGTCAGCATATGTTTCCACGGAGCATCTATCTTTGGAGACATCTACCAGGTATGTGAAAATACAGGTAGCAAAGTACATTAAATGCTATCTATGACTGGTACAGGAGATTTAAAAATTTTTTAAGTAATTTATTCAGATTACATGGCAATTGTTATCCCTCACTTGTATCTTCCCATTCCCCCTCGCTCCTTCTTTCATCCTAGTCCCCTCCCCTAGGTCTGTAACAGAAGAGGACCTTGTCCCCCACTATAAGATCACAGTTTATCAGGTCTCTTCTTGGTAGCTTGCTTACTTTTCCTCTGAGTGTCACCAGATCTCCCCACCAAAGGAAAGCAGTCAAATAGGGGGCACATGTCCAAGTCAGTCCCTGTTCTCCACACAGTTGTGGAGAATGTGCTGTCCATTGGCTAGATCTGGATAGGGGTTCTAGGTTTACCGCATGCATTGTCCTTGGTTGGTATAGTAGTTTGAGCTGACCTGCCTGGCTCCAGATCCGCCAGCCTTGATGATCTTCTTGTAGGTTTCTAGGACCCTCTGGATCCTTCTATTTCTCCATTCCTGGTTACCTTTGACACCTAGAGTCCCAATAGGAAGTCCCAGTACCTATACCATTATTTCAGGAGGCATCTCTATTGGGCTAGTGTCCAATTATAAGTGAGTATATGCCATGTGTATCTTTCTGGGTCTGGTACTGGAGATTTAAAAGGAGATTAAAGACTATGCTAAGGTGTGATTAAGAATCCACACAGGGTCCCCCCCCCATTGGCTTTGCAATGCTGTCTGATGCTACCACCTTTTGGGACTGAAAATCAAATCTTGCCATTGAGCCCGTGTTCTAGAGACAAGTTAATTTGTGTTCATGACAACTCTGTCAAAGTGCTGATTCCTTCAGAAGTGAAAACCCTGCTTCTTGTGTCATTATCCTTTCCCGTGGCACCCTGAAGCATCTTTGGCAATAATTATGACAAGGACTCTCACTTAGCTGTGCCTCTTACCGCGTACCAGGCACTTTTGTGCTGATGGCTCCATTTGGGCCTCCGAGCGATCCCGAGAGGGAGGTAGAGAGGAAGTGGGGTGGGGGGGGGGCGGAGCAGTCACCTCATCTCACACCCCTGCCTATGAGACCCAGAACAGCTGTGTGTCTCGTCCATCTCATGAAGCATGATGCCAACATCTTGGAATTACCTACAAACTCCATAAAACAGGCTAAAACACGCTTGGAGGAGTTCAAAGCTCTCAGTGTTTCTACTGATTCTTTGACCACTTGTCATGGGATGCAAAAGGAGGTGGCACTTGCAATTTAGGTAACTACATTACTTTATATCTGCTTATTATTTATTGGGATGGAAGTGGTGTGTGCCGCGGCTGGAAGGCGGAGGTCAGAGAACAACTGGAAGTGGATGGGCGGGAGGGTGCAGGTTGGTTCTCTTCTTCCAGCATTTGAGTCTTGAGGACTGAACTCAGGTCCGGCAGATTGGTAGACCCTCAGATTGGCAAGAGCCTTCACCTGCTGAACCCTCTCTGCGGCCTTCTTTAAGGAATTCAACAATCACTATAAAAGTAGGTGCAATGTATGCAAAGTTGATGCAATGTGTTCCGTGTAGTTGCTTGTACAGATGTTTAGAGGAGCACTGACCACTAAGAAGATGGGAAAGCCTGTTGTGTCTTGTAGTATGTTTCCAATAGATAGTAGAGAGGAGTCGGTGAGAATAAGCTATTGAGTGTTTGTAGGTGTTTGGGGACATTTGAGGGCATCTGGGCTCTGTGGTCTCCTGCTGAGAGGAGGGTTTGAGTGAGTGTGGTCACAGGAAGCTGTCACTGTTCTCTAAAACTGCACGTTCACAGCCTGTGAAAAATAAAAAGGGCTGAGATAAGTACTGAATCAGGGAGTATCCCAGACTGCGATTTACCCAACATTCCCATGGTGAGACCCACTGCTTTTCATTCATTTTCCAAAATGTTATTTTCAGAGCATAGATTCCTTCTCTCTATTGTGACACAAGATCTGATGAAAGCAACACCTGGAAGGAAAGATTCACTTTAGCTCATGGTTGTTTAAAAAGTCTGACACAGTGCATGATAATCCACCTGCTTACCTGCCTATAATGCACCTCATTGTTTGTTTATTTATTTAGTGTTTTTGTTTTTTGTTGTTATTTTTCATCTTTGAGTTTTATTGGTTTGATCATTATGTGTGGGGCAAACTTCTGTTTAGAATGAGTCTATTTATAGATCTCTTTTTGTGTTTTTATGAACATGTGTTTCTTCATATTAAAGGTGCTTTGAATTTATTCTTATTTGATGTGGAGTCCTGGCCTCCTTTTCATTTCTCTGCCCCAGAGATTCTTGTTCTGCGCAGGTTGGGGCTTCTGAGTCCCACAGTTCTCACAGCCTTCTTTATTCATGTAGTGCAGTTTACTTTTCATTATTTTGATTGCATAATTCAAGTGCTCTGTCTTTGAGCTCAACAATTGCTCCTTCCACTGGGTTGGGCTGGATGTCGAAGCTGTCAATTGAATTGCTTCCTCTAATCACAATATTCTCAGTCTCTAGTAGTTCCATTTTTTGTCATTTCTTTCTTTCTATTTCTTTGTCAAATTAATTACTTTGTGCACTGTTGCCTAAATTTCATTTAATTTTTTTATGTGTTTGTTTCCTGAAGTTCACTAAACTTTTAAAAGGGATTGTCTCTATTTTGTCATGTCATTTCATAAATCCATCTTTCTCGGTGTGTCTCTCTTTGTCTTCCCTCCCTTGCATCTTTCCTCTGTCCCCTCCATCCTCTGTCCCCTCCATCCTCTGTCCCCTCCATCCTCTGTCCCCTCCATCCTCTCTCCCCTCCATCCTCTCTCCCCTGCCCCTCTCATTCTTTGCCTCCTCTCTTTTCTTCTCTATTGGATTTTCTCTCCTTTCATCCTCCATCTCAACTTCCTCCCTCCCTCCCTCCCTCCCTCCCTTCCTCCCTTCCTTTCTTTCCCTTTTCTTTGTTTCCTCTCTCATCTCTCCCTCCCTCCTTTCTTCCCTTCTCACTGGAACCACTCACCCTTCCAGATTTTTGGGATTACATTGAGTCTGCTCATTGCCTTGGGTATTAGACACGTTAGCATTATTAAGTCTGCCATTCTGTGAAAACAGATGTTTCTATGTGTCTCTGTCTTATTTAATTTGTTTTATAGTTATCATTACAAAGTCTTCTCCTTCCTTAGTTAAGTTCCTTGTTTGGTGTTTTATTCCCTTTGATGATGTTGAAAATGGGATCATTTAATTGAGTTTACTTTTAGATTGTTGTTAAGATATCAAAACACCACTGACTTTCATCTTCTAATTTACGAAACTTTTTCAAAACACCTAACATTTTTATGGAGCACTGTAAGTTTTTACATGTGTAATTATGTCATCTGCAAATGCCAGCAGTCTAACTCTCCCTTTTATATGGAATCCACTCATTTATTTCTCTTGCCTAATTGTTTTGGCTAGGACCTCCAGGACTGAAAGGAGGAGAAGTGGTGCCAGCGGACGCTCTCCTTGTTTCTGGCCTAGTAAAAGCTTTCCCTTCCCCCTCTGCTTATGCTCAGTGTGGGACTTTCATATGTGGCCTCCATTACTTGAGACAACTTTCCTTTTTTCTAGCTATTGCCATTTTTTGTTGTAGAAGACCATTTATTGTTATCAAACATCACCTTTGCTCATCAAAATGATTATACAATTTTACCCTATACTCTGATAGTACACATCATGCTGACAGATCTTTACATTTGAACATGTCTCATATGGTGATCAATTGCCCTTTTTTACTGTGTGATCTTTTAAATGTACAGTTTTAACTGCTACAAAAACTCTTAAGTACTTTCATATTCATAAAAGATATTGGTCTTTAGTTTTATACTTTTATGGTGCTGAGGGTACAGGCTAGTGGTGGAGGGCTTTCCTAACATACGTAAGAGTCCTGGGTCTGATCCCTAGTATCAACAGAAAGTGTTATCTTCTGTTGTGTCTTTAACTGCCTTGGCTATCTGAGTGGTGCTAGACTTGGATGAGTTTGAGAGAGTTTGGTCTTCAGTCTTGGAAGACTTTACACAAGATTGCTATTCTTTACAGTTTGGGGAGTCAACATAGGCAATTTGCTGTTGTCCTTGGTTGTCAAGCAGAACTTGATAATAAGACCTGATTGCTGAAGACAACTCACACTTTGGTTACAGTATATAGAGAAATCAAGGTGGGATTTTTAATATTTGAAAATCCTTTGCTGGAGTTATCATGTTGCCCACCCTCAGTTCTTTGGACCTCAGTTAACAATTTATTGGACTCATTTCATTCCTTGCTAGGTGAGTCATACACCCCATTTCATTAGCACCTCTTTTGGAAGATCTTTGCTTATTCCTTTGTCCAAAAGATCTTCAGCCAATTCTTCATTTTCCCTGGTTCTCTGTTTCCATGACTGCACAGTAGACAAATCTCTTGCTTCACCTATTCTTCATAGATTGGGCTCAGAAAGATTACATCAATCATTCCAGCCCAGAGACCCTGGAAGCCTCCTTGCAAGCCCTTTTCCTCTGTGCAGAACAGCAGGCAGCCGCAGACTTTGTCTTCTTGTTCTGCACTGAGTGGGAGGTTGGAGGAGGTTGGAGAAGGAAGCAATGTCTGCCAGACAAACCCAGTCCGTTCTCTCTTTTTCTTCCTGGGCCCATCATAGCTGTAAGGCTGACAAGAACAGTGGCAGAGCTCTGAGGACACCAGCACATGGAATGCACAGATCATCTCTTTCACTCTCAGGTAGAATTTGAAAGCTGAGACACCCCCTCCCCGCATTGGTTTGCTCTGAGTTTAATCGAAGGGTGTCTGTGTCCTCCACCAGCCCACATGGTGTTACCTCTGCTGTCCCTTTGAGCTAGAGTGTGCTGAAGCCACCAGAGCCCTAGAGATAGTCAACAAAAGTCAGTGTTCTTGGAGCCTCCTTGTAAAATCTGGGACACTAGAGAAGCAATGAACTTCCTCACTCTCCCTAGACAGTGGGGCTAGGAGCTTCTGTTCCTACTTGCATGGGTGTGGCCAAGGGCTTCTAACAGGAGAGGCTCAACTTCTCTACTCATTTTCATGTGGCTGGTTTGACATTTTCTTAGGATGCAGGAGACTTTCAAGCCATTTCTGATCTCTCTCCTAGAAGGAAATTGTTAGCGTATTTATTGGGAAAGGATATCTGTTGTCTCCTGCCCAGCCATGCTGCCATTTGAAAATGCATCCTATCTGGGTTAGGATGATTATAAATTAGTCAGTGCAAGCATTTTTGTAAGTTTTATGTGTCCCTCTGCTCTCTTTTCTATCCATACCCTAATCTAATGTGTGATCCCCAACAGTTGTCCAGAGCCAAAAGGTATGCAGAATATCTATTTGTGTGATTCTGCAGGTTTTATATCTTGAGCAGTTGAGTTATAAAAACAAAAACACATCAAGAAATTCCTTTTAGGGTTTGAGAGATGGCCCAGTGTTTAAAAACATGTAGACTACAGTTGTATTCCCAGCACCCATGTTAGGTGTCTCACAGCTGTATATAACTCCAGCCCATGGATCTGTTGCTTCCAAAGTTACTTGCACTCATGTATGTGTACCCTACCCCAATATATACATATTATTTTATTTTAAATAATATTTAAATAATATTTAATCATAATAAAATATTATCAAAATAGTTCTTATATATTTATAATTATACAAATGTCCTCTCTACTCTTCCTTTTCCTCTCTCCAGCCTATATAATGCACCCTTACCATCTCTCAAATTCATGGCACCTTTTTCTTTAATTGTTTCTGTGTGTGTGTGTGTGTATGTGTGTGTGTGTGTGTGTGTATCCTATTCAGTATGTATATGATCTCAGAGCTGACCACTATTATTGTGTAACCAAAGAGAGAAGCTTTTGCTTGTAGAAGACCACTTTTTCTGCTCTCAGCTTTCCCAGCTGCCTGTAGTTCTTTGTCTAATATTGAGGCCTCTTAAGCTTTCTCCCTTCCATGTTAGCATGCACATTGATGTTGTCATTGTCATCATCTTCTTTCATCTTCATCAATCCTTCTTCATCACCGTTCTTGTCTTGCTTAGGCAACCATGTTGGGAGACTTCATGGATGTATCTTCCCCTACATGTTAAGGATACATAATCCCACAGCAAACTTTCTGTTCCTCTGGTTCTTGAGATCTTTCTTTCCCCTCCTCTGATGTGATCCCTCAGCCTTAGGCACAGGACTTGATGCACATCATTTTTTAAGTCTTTACAAAAAAGAAACCTTTTTAGGCTTATGGAAACCCTAAAGAATAAAAAATATAGAAATAAAAAATAATGGTTCCATTATGTGAACATAAGAAGTGAAGATGTTTAAACTATTTAACTAGAGCTAATAAGCTTCGAGTGAGGCACGGCACCCAGCAGGGACCTGGAAAACACTTGCATGGGATATTAGTCTTAAATTCATTTCAGTGCATAACTATGTATTGACTGTGGCTTGGGTGCTAGGCACCAGGGCTTGGGTGGCAGAGGAGCAAGGAAAGGAGCAGAAAGCTTGGCAGAGACAACTGGCAAGAGTGGGGGACTGGAGTTCAGTACAGTAAGTATTTGTATATCATTGATGACATTGTCATGAAAAGCGTGCTCTTGAGGACATCTGGCCCATGAAGTAGGGTATAACTTCCAGAGGAGGCTTCTGGAAGGAGGTTTACACCCACTCTCAATGAGAGATGGGTTGGCAAGAAAGAGTTGGAGGACTGTGAAACCAAAGAGACCATTGGAGTAGCATTTGCAGTGGTCTGGAGTTCCAAGGAAGTGTGAGGTCCTGCATGCATGCCAGAAATGTGAAGAGCTATTGTGTCTTGCTAAAATTTTTTTTGAAAGTGAGCATATATACAAATGGCCACAGGTCATTTTTTATACTGGGTTGGTTGAAAGAAAAAGTGAAACAACAGAAACATTAGGAAGTATATAAAAACAGGGGGAAAAGACCAGAGCAATGGCCTAGCAGGTAAAGGGGGTGGCAGCCAAATTTGATGACCTGAGCTTGATCCCTAGGACCTACATGATGGGAGGAGAAAACTGATCCCCACAAGCTGTGCTGTGACCTCCACACTTCTGCTGTGGCATGCATGCATTACACGCATGCACGCGTGCACACACACACAAGCACGCATGCCTACACACACCTGCAATAAAAAAATAGGAGAGGAAGATTAAAGCAAGAAGGTGAGAATGGGCTAAAATATGGTTATTGGGATAAAGGAAAGTGATACTTCAAAAATATTTCTGGCATTGCTAAGGTGTCTGAATAACCTTAACCCAAGTTGAGGTTGCCAAAAACAAATAAATAAACAAACAAACAACAAAAGCAAAATGAGCCCAAAGGTCTGAAGAGGAATCCGGTCCACATAGTATTTAGGAACCCTTGGGCTTCTGCTCAGGCCTGTCTCCTTGCTGACTCTCAGCCTGCTGGAGTCTCGGAGGCAGCAACCACTTGAAGGAGTTCCTCATGAATGTCAGTCTCTCGTTTGCTTCCCATCTTTCTCTCTTTAACCTGCTGTACATAGATTTTTATGTGCCCCTATTTCACCCTCATAACTCTTTTGTTGCCATGGAAATCAGCTTCAATTTTCTCCCATTCTGGCAATTGTGACTTTATAGTCTCCTTCCTTCACAAAGATAAGCCGCCTCGGATTTATTTCATGTGGATGCCAGAAGCTGACCTTGTTTGAGGCACAGCCAACCTTTATCTCAAGACAATGAGCAGTGATTTACTATAACTGATGTCATTTTGATTTCTGCCTGTGAGATCAATTCCCAACAAAATTTCGTTTTGGCTTTTGCATACCTACCTTTACTATAGTTTGGCAAATGGCTAGAGTTTAGTAAGCCTGTGAGGTTAGATTCTATGTGGGCTTACGAGCAAAGGAAACTATTAGAGAAGGGAGAAGGCAGCTTGAGTCAGGCAGCTGAAAGCATAACGTTCTAGCTACAGTCCAGCAAGGGTTTTTTGGTTTTTTTTTTTTTTTGTTGTTGTTGTTCCATTTTTTGTTTTTGCCTTGGTCATATTACTACTTAATTTAATGTTTATTTTTAGGTTTGTGTGTGTGTGTGTGTGTGTGTGTGTGTGTGTGTGTGTGTGTGTATGTGTGTAGGTATTTGCATGATTACAGATATTTGTATAGTAAAAAAGTGGGTGCTGGATCTTCTGAAGCTGGAGTTATAGGTAGTTGTGAGGTACCCAGCACAGTGCTGGGAACTAAACTCAGATCCTCTGCAAAAGCAGTCAGTGCTTTTTCACTACAAAGTGATTCCTCCAGTACCATTTACTTCTATTTAAATACCAATTTCCCTATCTCTCTAAATCAAGAGCTGGCCTTGATTTTTAAAACATCTTCAAGTAGGGCAGAATATTAAAATGATAAATGCTTAAGAACTCAGTTAAAGTAGGAAAGAGTTATTTTCACTTGAGATGTGTTTTTTTTATTCATAACTATAAAAAGCTTATGATAATGAAGGCTGTTGTTACTGTCTGATATCTGCTCATCACAGTAACTGTTTCATATGAAGTGTGACTAGTTCAGTGCGTTCTGTCAGTTTCCAATTTGTGCCACACATGTTTTGTGTGTGGTCCGAGTACCCATCTATTCTCCTTGTGTCTTTTATAGAGGTTTTGGGTTTCAGGACATATCAACCCACCAGATTGGCCAAGTTCTCATTGTCTTGGAGTTTTTTTTTTTTAAGAATTTTAATCAATAAAATATGGAAATATATCATTCTGTAGGGCACAAACCTGAACAAAGTAATTCATTTAGTAATTTGGCAATGGCAATTATGTGAATATATGATAGATATTGACCATGCCAGACATGAGTTGTAGATTCATGAATAGGAAAGCTAAGTAATGGCATCAGGTTGTGATGCTGCTGCACCCAGAGAGAAAGCCTGACACTCTGTGCTGGGTCATGATCAAGGATGTGTTGGGTGCAGTGGCCTTGAAGGTCTCCAAAGAAATGTTTACTGACCAAGTTATGTCCAATTAAAGATAGGCGAGGTGAGGTAAAAGGGAGAATGCAGCAGAGTGTGGGACCAGTAGTGTGTACAGAGGGATGGAGGCCTGGTCTGGAAAGGCCTGGATGCCCTGCCATGAGCAATAAGCAGTGTGTAATCTGTAGTGTTGAGAAAGAATAAAGAGATTTGTTCCTCAGAGTGCTAAGGACAGCTAGCAGAAGCCAGCTTGAGGTGCCTAGTGCTAGACAGTGCTTGCACTATTAGAATATGAAAGGATGGCTCCTGGGACCTCGGTCAAGGGGACTGCAGCACTGTGGCTTGGATGTGAAGTGGTCCCCAAAGGCCCTTGTGTTAGAACACTTGGTCTCTAGATGGTGGTGCTTTTTGTTTTTTGGAAGACTTTGGAATATTTGGGAAGTGGAGCCTTGGTGGAAGAAGTGAGTCACTGGCAGAAGTGGGAATTCAAGTCCTCTAGCCTGGACCCACGTCCTAACCTCTCTCTGCTTTCTCTTTTGTGTGTGTGTGTGTGTGTGTGTTAAAGGTTTATTTTATTGGGCTGAAGAGATAGCTCAGTGCTTAAGAGCATATACTGCTCTTTAGAGGACCTGAGTTTGGTTCCTAGCATCCATATTGGAAGTAAAGACACCTGTAGCTCCTGAGGGCCTCTGGCTTTTATAAAAATCTGCACTCACCTACATATATGCATATATAGACAGACACATCACCTTAAAAAGAAATCTTTACAACAAAAATATTGTATTTCTCTCTCTCTCTCTCTCTCTCTCTCTCTCTCTCTCTCTCTCTCTCTCTCTCTCTCTCGTGTGTGTGTGTGTGTGTGTGTGTGTGTGTGTGTGTGTGTGTGTGTGTGTTCCTATTGTGCAAGTTTCAGTAGAGGCCAAAGAGAACGTTGTATTTCCTGGAGCTGGAGTTACAGATGAGGTGGTTATAAGGCATCTAAAATGAATGTGGAGAGCTGGACTTGAGCTCCCTGCAAAAGCAGCAAGTACCTTAATTACTGAGCCATGGCCCCAGCACTCCGTGCTTTTCCACAAGGATACAATGAGCGAAGCACCTCACCTGCCTTTCACTATGCTTTCCCAACCAGGATGGACTGCATCCCTTATTAAAGCGAAGCTGAGCCTCATCAAGTTCTTAGTCACTGCCATAAGAAAAACAGCCAACGCAGCTGCAAACTGGAGAAGTACACACAAGCAAGAAAGTATCAAGTTGTCAAGAGCTCAAAGCTCCTCCATGAGCCTCCTCTGGTATCTAGGGTTCTCTGCCTGACTCATCCGTTCTTCTCAAGGATAGGCTGCTTTGTTCAAGTCCCCAGTGACTATCCACAAATTCTTAGTGCACAGTTTGTAACTCCTCCAGTAGAGTTTCAAACGTGAAACTTACCTGTTCCCTCAGCAGAGAACGATATTAGCTTGGACAGATTGGCCGGCCGTAGTCAAATGTTTGGTCCAACAGTGTGATCAGGATCCTAGAAGCCTCTTTGACTCTGTGGGTTAAAGGAGAGAAGGTGGTAAGTTACAACAGTTACTGCGATTGGAGAATTTCATTGGAAGGATAAGGGGAGCTCTCTGAAAGATAACCTTTTAAAGATAACAGGGCTGTCCTCATTTCAGAACATTTGTATTCTGGGTGCAGTACATGTAGTAAATAAATATATTGACAATATTTTTAATGATTTAAATAATAAGATGCCAGGCAACAGATATTATTTTACATGAGGTTTATTAAATAATCATGGGGAGAGAAGGAAAGGGGGCAGGGGTACCCCAGAGAGAGAGGGACAGATAGAGACAGAGGAAGAGTGGAAGAGAGAGAAGGGAGGGAAGGGAGAGTTGAGAGAGAGAGAGAGAGAGAGAGAGAGAGAGAGAGAGAGAAGGAAGAAGAAGGAGGAGGAGGAAGGGAGGGAGGTAAGAAGGGAGGTGAGAGAGTGAAAGGGAGGAAGAAAGACACAAGGAGGGTTTGGCCTTTTATATTGGGGAAAGCCATGGCAGGTAGCCAATGACATCACAGGTGGGCAGACTGAAGCAGAATCCTCACAAATATCCATCAGTGCAAACAGTAAAGCATAGGAGATAGAAAGGAAACCCTCCAGAAGCCTCTCCCTCCTCAGCTTCACACAATCTTGGCCATTCTTTATTCACTGAAATGTTCAGGGAAACATAATCTATTTAAGGCTTTGTGCCGGGCGTAGCAAGCAGTAGGAGCAGGGCAGACACACTCTTGCTTCCATGACACAATGGTGGAAGTATTTTCTAAACAAGGGTTTGAAGAAATTTTGTGGACTATCCACCTTCAGCTGTCTTCCACCAGATTTTGTAGATGAAGTTTGCATGGAACCAGCTATATCCACGTATTGACCCATTGCTTATGATCGCTATGGGAGATCATGGGCCACCTGTGCTGGGGATTGTCAGGGCTTGATTTCAGTGGCCACAGTATACCCTAGCGCCAACCCTAAGTTGTGTGCATATGTTGAGGTTTCTGTGTGCATTTTCAAGCTGTAAGCTGTGGAAATGTGTTTTCAGTAAACATTTCTATTTGTTTAGCATTTTGTAAAAAAGAAGAAGAAGAAGAAGAAGAAGAAGAAGAAGAAGAAGAAGAAGAAGAAGAAGAAGAAGAAGAAGAAGAA
>OU015755.1:86449981-86466193 GCA_907169655.1 Acomys percivali | reverse complement strand
AAGAAGAAGAAGAAGAAGAAGAAGAAGAAGAAGAAGAAGAAGAAGAAACAAAGTCCCAAGAGAGTTGCTTGGCTGCAGTCACAGTGTTAAAATTTTGATGAGTATTACAGGACTGTTCTCTAAAGTATATAATGATTGAATTATTTTATGTTGAGGTAAAATATGCAGAGATTAAAATGCAACAGTGTACTGATGGTGTAACCAAGGAGAAATACTAATGTATACACTGGAATGTACTATCTATTAAAAGGGACACTGATGCCAATATATATATATATATATATATATATATATATATATTCTTATTTATTTCTTCTATTTTGGGGACCAGGATGTTCCTGTTTTTCTGAGCTTCAGATGTGAATTCTTGCTTTGCATTCTCTGAGGTTTAAATGTTGCACTGATAGCTAAAAGCTTTCTGCTTAGATTGCTGTAAGTATCTCAACAGTCCTTGTTAATTGTACTTTCATTTTCACCTCAAGATCTTAGAAAAAAATAAGAGCAACCCAAACCTAGCAGTAGGTCCTGCTGTTTTGTTTTGTTATCCATCCCACACCTGTCAACTGGGGAATTAGCACAGTTTACACCCAGGGTCTTCAGTAACAAGAGTTTGCTGATTCTTGTAGTCATGGTGGGGTTCTTTTGACAGGTTTGTTTGCTCCCTGTTTTTTTTGCTCCTGTGTACAGTATAAGTTCGCTCTTGTGCCAAGCTGGCTATGATTGATTGTTGGCTGGTTCTTCTCTGTCCATCTATTCCCCCATGATATTTATTCTTCCCTAAGCACTTGTGATTGAGGTCATCTTTCTTCCTTCTCTGGTTAGCGTTCTCTTAAAAAGGTTTCTAGAATGTTGACTTTGTGGTCATGGATTGTTATCTTTTTGTGCTTGTCATGTTTTTTTTCCTTCTTTCTGCTGACTTTAAAAGGTAGATTTGATGGGTCTTGCGATCTTAGTTGGCATTTATTTATTTTAAAGCCTTCGGATGTATCTTTCCATGTCGTGCTGGCTCTTAGAGTTTCTGCTGAGAGCTCTGAAATTACTCTAATGTGTTTGATTTTTATGTGGAGTGCTGTTTTTCCCTTATAGCCTTTAATGTTGGTGAGTTTTGGTACTACTAGTATTTTAACTGTAATGTGTCACAGGTTTAGGTTTTTTCTCTGTTCATGTCTCTTTGTGGTTCTATGTGCTATTTGTTTTTGTATGTCTCATTCCTTTCCAGATTTGGAAATTTTTATAATATAGTTTTATTGACTATATTTTCCAGATTTGGAAAATTTTATAATAGAGTTTTACTGACTATATTTTCCATGTGTGAGTTTTATTTCAGAAACTTCTTTGTCCTCATGAATTCTTAAGATTCCCTTCTTGATCATGTCTCAGAATTTGTGGTCATAATCTTTTTTAAAAAATTGGTGTCCTCAGAGGAAGGATAATAGGTCACCAAGAAGAGACTTGATACCCTATGAGCATATACAGGGGGAGGAGGTCCCCCTCAGTCACAGACATAGGGGAAGGGAGTAGAGAGGGAAGCGGAAGGGAAGAAGGAATGGGAGGATACAAGGGATGGGCTAACAATTGAGATGTAATATGAATAAATTAATAAAAATTTTAAAAAATGGTATCTGAATGTAGTATTTCCTCAACCTTGTCTTTCATTGATATTTTTTCTTCTGCTTGATCTAGTGGGTTGATGATGCTTGATGTTGTGGGTTTTATATTTATTTCATTGAGTTTTTCATGTCTAATATATAAAATCTGTTGTTGTTTTTGTCAGTGTCATTTTGTTCTGAGATTTCCACTTTCTTGTGGATTGTCTCATGGTGTTTCTGGCTGGTCTTCTGCTCTGCTGACTTTCTTATTCATACCCTGAACTGACTTCTTTCCTTTATCCATCTTCTTTATTCCCTCTCTGAAGACAGTGGCCAATCTTACAAGTAGACTTTAGAATTCTTTGTTTAAAGTGTCATCGGTGTCAGCATCTTTGGCTGTGCTCACTGAAGAGGCGTGGTCTTCTGGAGGTTACTCCTGTGCAGGCACAGTGGGGTCCGTGAGCTCCTCACTCTATCTCATCAGGCTGCCTTTCTATTTCTCCAACTCTTTAGCTGTCCTATCACACCCTTTGTGATTTATTATGCTCTTCTAATCTTCTTTCTTTGGAACAGCCTATTCTTTGTCTACTTTTCTCACCCACCACATCAAGGAAAGGAAATCGCTCATCACCACCTTGCTCCAGAACTACATTTTCTTATTAACCTGCATATTGGGTCTCCAAAGATGAGCTCTCAAAGCTTAGGCAGAACTCTGTGTAGAAGGAAGTATTGTGTAGGACTCAACAAAGAGAAATTGGGGTAGTTCTCTGTGAATGGGTCCCAGAGATGTGTTTTTATGATCCCTGTCTCTCTAGGAAATTTATTTTATTACTGATGGAGAGACTCTGTCTCAATGGCATTGGTATCATATAACTATAATGAGAATTATGGGAGGTAATCTTCATAAAGTGACTTACCATTAGATAAATTCTTTGTAGATATTTGTAATCTTAGTGATCATTGATAATAATAATTGTTCTCAGTAGATACTTTTAGGAAGAAAAACAATTCTATAACAAGAGTCTATATTTTACTGTTCTTCTCTCACTGCATGGCATTATTTTTTTCAGATTTCTGAAATAGTAACTCTTACTAACATAGCCTGAGGCCTCAAATATAATAAATGAACTCTACTTAGTATATTTTTGAAAAATCTAGATGACTTCCCCAAATGTGCAGTAAGAAATATCCATAACAATAAAAGTAAAAATAGCCTCTCTGGCCAATCTGATGAGACAAGGTTGTTTTTTAATTTGTTGCTGAAGTGTTAAAAAAAAAATGGGGGATATAATTAAATGCACAGAGAGTGGGCCATTCCACAGAGAGCTATGCTCTGTCTGTCACTGAGAAGAAGTCCTATAATGAACACTCAGAGTGATGATGGAAAGCATGTTAGTATAGTTCTACATTCTGTGAGTTCATAATGTCATTGGGTTAGTCAGATAGTGGCCATAGAACTAGAGGCTCAACCCTCTCCATATGAGATTCTCTGTGTACTGTTCCTGCTGAGCTTTTTTACACCTTCAAATACTATTTGTGGGAAGTTAATAATAGCTAAATAATGCATAGTGTCAGTACCTGTTGGGTCTATAGCTATAGTAGGTTCTGTATTTTAGGTTTCAACAGTCACAGATAGCAAACACTAAATAATTTAGCTGTTGATATATGGAACACATAAAGATTCATTATTGTCATTGTTCCCAATACAACACAGTGTAAGAGATATTACATATGCACATATTATAGAATATGTATTAGATATTCTAAGTAACCTAGAGAAGATTTAATGAATTTATGTTCATGTGTGTAAATATTAAGGCATTTCATCGAAAGGACTTGAAAATCCACAAATTATCAGTGAAAATTCCTGTGGAAGATTGCATGCTGGTGACTCCATGCAAATATAGTATTTTAAAACAGACATTATATAAGAGACGAAAGTGGTAACACAAATCAGGCCTTCATTCTTAGCTGTTTTTTGCAACTCAGCAGTATCTTAGTTTCTTCACTAGACAATAAGAGTGGCCTGGATCAGTGGATCAATAGTTCTTACATGTTCACATGCATCAAAATTACATGGGTGTTCATTAAATATATTTCTAGAGGAAGAGTCAATTTTAATCCTAGTTTCTGACCTAGCAATCTACAAATTTGCATTTGAACACAGTCCAGGAAATTCTGCTGTTGGTGCAGAGACTTGTCTGGACTAGAACATTTTTTGTTGTTGTTGTTAATGCCTTTAAGATTTGTTTCCTTTCATTTTATTTTTCCAATGTAAGAGATTAAAGAATTGGTCATGCTCGGGCCACTACACTCATGAACTCAAGAGCAGTTGTGTTTGCCCTGCACAAGACCTACACAAGATCAAGCCTACCATCCTTCCAGCATGGGAAAGGGAGGGGCTCATGAGGCCCCGCCCCTCACAGAGGTGCTGTTGACAGTTAATGATGTCAGGAGGGGGAAGAGTCAGTTTTCTTCCAGGGTGTGTTCCCATGCTCCAGTAGATGGCCCCATATCCAGGATTATGAGGGCAGTACAAACTGGACTCAGCGAGTTATAAAAACAGACAGAAAATAGGGTAAAGTTGGGGAGCAGGATGGAAAGTGGATCTAGGAGGAGGTAGGGAGAGGAACAGAGAGTTAATGTGTCCAAAACACATTGTATACATATATGAACTTCTCAGAAAATTAATAAAAATATTTTATTAAAAACATGAAGACCCCAATTATGTCTCTATCCCACAGTTAATTTTAATTAATTTTTTAATTTTGTTAATTTCAACACAATCTGCATGGATGCCAGCAGAGTCTCTGTGTCTTTGCACTTTGTACATCAGCCTCATGCTGAGTGCTGCAGGTTTTAAATGCCACTACAGCAGAGGCGCACTAGCAATCAATTGCAAAGAAAAATGCAAAACTTGCCTAAAAAGGTAAGATTTTGAAAAGTCGCTTAACATGATGTTCGAATCTCTTGCAAACTCATTGTCAAGGCTCTGACAGAGTGAGGTCAGTTGATCAAGGTAGATCAAATGATCAAATATGAGGGAATAATAGACTTCAAACAAGATGGCTTGAAATATGAAGGTAAGACATCTTCTTGGATGAATTAATAAGACTCAAAAACACTGTTGTAAAAATGTGGTTAATTATAGATTTGTAAACTGATGCTTATCTTGATTGTCAGCTTAATGAGATTTAGCATTACCATGGAAACAAACCTCTGGGTGTGTTTGTGAGAGTTTCTAAATTAGGTTAATTGAAATGGCTTAGAACCACCCTAAATGCTGTGCACACTGTTTCATGGATGGGGCATCCCAGACTGAATACAAGTAAGAAAAGGAGCCAAACACTATCAGTTATCTCTCTGCCTCCTGACTGTGATCATTACATGACCAGCTTCTCCTACCTTCTGCCACCATGCCTTCTCAACACAATGGGCTGTAACCTTAGATTTTAAGGAAAAATAAACTCTTCCTTCTCACGTTGATTTTGTCATAGTAACAGGACAAGAAATTAACACACAGATACTAATGTTTTAATGCACTCATATGCTTTTTCAGAAATATTCTGTCATTCTTACCTGTGGGACCCTGCTGGGAGGTCTTAGTCTGGTGTTATCAGCTAGCCTCTGAATTCAGTCCCTGATGACAGACTCCCTTTCTCAGCAGGGTTTCCTCTTTGCCTGATCTGGGGAACCCTAGATCCCCTAAGGAGTGTCACATAGCCCTCAGAGAAGATTACAGGCCTGGACCTTTCCTAATAAGAAACCTATTCAACAAGCACCTGGGGAGTCTTGCAAATACCCTACCTATGCTAATAAGATATCTTGGTGTCTTGGCTTTCAACCAGTGACCTTTAATGCTAACTGGAGAGTCTCCCCTACACATAGGATAATTAAGTACTACTCTTTCTTCTTGGAATAGGGCTGTTTTATTACTTGAAGATTAAGTATCCCTGGTACCCAATACCCAGTGAATCAAACACATTCCCTCCCACTGCCCAAGATTTATAACGTCCTGGTCGTGGAATGATACTTGCCTATAATCTACTTCATGTCTTAGTTTTTTTGTTGTTGTTGCTAATTTATTATATATGTTTTTGTGTGCCCATGTTTGTCATGGCTTGTGTAGAGAGGTCAGAGGATACCCTGCGGGATTCAGTTCTCTCCTTCTACTGTGAGGAACTGACCTTAGGTTGTCAGGCTTGGTGGTAAGTTGGCTTCACCTGCTGAGTCCTCTTGCCAACACCATGATAGTGCTTTGTTTTTTCTAATCTAAATGTTGCTAAGCACCCAATACATGATTCTCCAATTAAGAAGAATGGGGAGATAATCCATCAGTAAGTTAGCTGATCCATACCATGACTTTATGTTAACAGGATTTGAAGGAGGACACTTAAGAGGAGAGAACAATTTCTGTGACCGGGGGCTTCACGAGGCATGGTGACCTGGGGATGTGGCCCCTAATTAAAACTGGATGTAATATCTCAACACTTCTGAGTGAGAATGTCTTCAGACCACCACAAAGGATCTTCAAACAGTAGAACCATAAAGAGAAGTACCATCACTGAGTGGCTGTGCCCTTCAAATAACAGATGTCCAATGGCCAGTCACATTATTTGAGCAGTCACTTCAACAAGCAGGGGACCAAGCACCCCATCCCACAAGTGCATCCAGCTTTCACCCATAGATTATAAATGGGCATCTTGATTTCTAGCATTGTAACAGATTGTGATAAAGATTTATGACTTGGTGGAACTTGTCAGAGCCCACATGTCTTTGTGAGTGGCTTCATTTTCTGATAGCATATCAAGGAGAGAAGGGCCTCTGGGAATTTTTTTCCTGGAAGTTTCCTGGTTCCATCTCCTGCGATCTTAACCATGACAGCTCTGTCTCTGACAACTATTGTAGTAAGCTGAAGTCTATTAGGAAACCACTGAGAGGCAGACTGAGTAGTTAGTGTTCCTGTCACCTCAGGATGTGTGGTTGAATCTGGTGCCTAGGGCTGTGTCTGTCCATGATTCTCTCTGCAGGTCCCTGGGGCTGGGTCGGAAAACTTTTCATGGTGAAATCAGGTGGCTGTCACTGACCAGACACAGACATCATTTGTTATTGTCTGTTTACATGACAGGTAATTATTCCTAGGAATTGAAGGAATTTCTGCAGGTTTCCTATTTAAATGCTTGTGTGCTTTTGAGAACTACTTTTCTTGAAGAACCAAACATTTTAAGCAATGTAAACCTGATTCGCTACATAAAAGAGCCTCAGAGAAAATTAAGAAAAAAAATGCTAAGAGAAATTTTAGATAAGAATCACATTGACTGGGATCAATACGGAACATCACATGGCTTAGGAGATGGGTACTAGGGCTTGCTGTGCAAATGTGAAGATCTTAGTTCAAATCCCTAGCACCCAGATAAAAAGCTGGTTATAGCCTGGCATGCCTGCATCCCCAGGATGGGGAGGTTAAGTTAGACATGATGGGTCTTGAGAGCTCACAGGCCAGTTAGCATAGACAAAGGACAAGCTGCAGGTTAAGGGAGAGACTCTGTCTCAAAGGCTTAAGGGAGAGAGCGATAGAGGAACACACCCAACACCCTGTTCTGGCATCCATATGTGTCTATAGAAACATGCATACGTACATACTCATATGTGTCCATACCCTACACATACATGCAGTGCCATACATATGCATATCACATAGACACATATTACACACACACAATATATATATATATATATATATATATATATATATATATACACACACACACACACACACAAATGGAAAAATCATGACTGTGGACCAGAGGTTTTGAGGAATGAAGACTGTAGAATGAACAGATCTTGGGACAGAGAAGTTTAGAAAGATACCAGGAACAAGTCATGCAGCAGTGCGAATTAGAGCGACAGCGTCATTACCCCTGACATTAGGTAAAGATTTACACACCAAAAACCACGCACTAATAGTTTATGAATGTGTAAGCTGTGCCAGAACTGGAGGTTTTTGTAGGCTGCGACTGCTTATAAATCTGGGTTCAGGAACTCACTGTCTTTTTAGCCATTTTGACTTCTTGAGTCCCAGGGGCTGAATGGGGAGGAGATCCAGAGTGAGCTGTAGTGGATGGACAGTCCACACTGAGCAGCCAGCACAGGACTCTCCAGGTTACTAATTGGGGGGTAGTTAGCTAAGTAGACTTATTCTAGATTTTCAGCTATTTATGTATAGGAGAGCTTTAAAGTTTGGCTACTAGTAAGAGATAAAAAAAAAAAGTAGGAAACAAAAATGGAAGCAACAGTCCCCACCTCGCCCTGGACCTAGAAATTCAAGTTTTCCCTATTCCAGTTTGAAAGAGAGATGAGGGATATGAGTCGTAACTCCACAGGCCTCGGGCCCATTTTCCCCATCTCCTAGGTGACCACATGCAAGGGTAGCCCGAACAGGAACCGATTCTTCAAACTCAGACTGGAATACTCTAATACTCTAATACAAACACTGGCCAGGGGCATATATACCTAGAATGTTTCCAAATTTGTTGTGTAGTCCAGGAGAGCCTTGAGCTCCTGATCCTTAGGCCTCTGCAACCTAAGTGCTGGGACTCTACGGTGTGTACCAACATACGCAAGTGTTCTTTTTACACCTTATTTAAAGATTATTAATGTATACATATGTGTGTTTGTGCCTGTGTGTGTCTGTGTGAGTGAATGCCATACATACACAAGTGCATGTAAAGGCCAAAAGAGGGTGTCAGGTCATCCAGAGCTGGAATTAAAGGTGGTTGTGATCCTATTGATATGGGTGCTGGAATCATAGCTGGAGTCCTCCCGAAGAGCAGCAAGTTCTCTTCACTGTTTACTCTCCAGTTTCTGGAACTGCTCTTCTTATAAAACAAAAATAGAGGGGGTAGGTTTTTCTGCTACCCTGCCACCCTGCTTGGCTTTCAAGATGGACTGCTGGACTGCGCTGCTTGCACAGGGGAGCACGCTGCCAGTTTTATTACTATGACTGCTGTTGGTGATGCTAATGACTCCCAAGCTACATGGGCCATCGATTTGTGCCTGGTGCAATACTGAGTGATCAAATGCTGCTGCCTTCCTCATCGCTCTCCACAAGCAACACAGCCGGAAGTTGTCTGTGCTGTCTGTGTCCATGAGGGCCTTGAGCATATCTGGTCACCATTAACTAGTCAACAAGTTCATTGATTCCCAACAGGACACCGATTTGTGCCATTCCCTCTGCTTAACATTTGTCAGGTCACTCCCGGCTACCCTTGTTTATGGGACGACAAGCTCAGTAGTTAAGAGCATTTGCTGCTCTTGCGGAGGACTTGGGTTTAGTTCACAGAATTAGCGTGGTAACTTACAAGCCCCCAGTTACTGCAGTTCCAGGGCATCTGATGCCTTCTCCTGACTCCATGAGCACCATATGCACTTGGTACACAGACATAGGTGTCTCTGTACCATACACGTGGACAAATACTCATACACATAAAACAAAAATAAATCTAAAAAAATGAAGAACCAAGCTTAAAGCCCAGTGGTCTTGAATCAGGTTCACATTTTCCACTGCAGTGAAGTTTGCCCATCTTTAGTGTTCTGGGTTGTCTCTCATTCTCCTTCTTCTTTTTCCTTTCACGTTCTCACCTGTGCCTCCTGTAGTTGGTTTTTCTGTTTTTGTTCTTTTGTTTTGTTTTGTTTTGTTTTGTCTTTCTCTTTCCTTGCTCCTTTTGCTGCTTTAGGGGGGAAGTTCTATCCCCTTTACTGCTTAACATTGTTTTTCTGAAAATCATCTTAATTCTAGAGAAGAGACTCCGTATAAATATTTATTGGAAGAAGGAATTCTCCAGGTAGGGTAGATGCTATTAGCCTCACTTTATTATGGATGAATCAAAGACTCTCACTAAATGACTCACAGTCACATTAAACAGTAGACAGACTCATAAAAAAAAAAAAAAAAAAAAAAAAAAAACCAAAAACTCACAGGGCTAGCCCAGCTCTAAGCTCACATTCATTATTGATCATGGCGAGGAGGAGTCTCTAAAACTCATCTCATTGTCTTCCACATCCCTCCCAGGTAGATTTTTGTCATTCCCACTTACATAAAGAATTTTGGGGCACGTGAGAGCCTGGCGATTTGCCTGAATTTATGCAAGTGCAGAATGGTGGTTCCTGAGATATGTTTGAGCTCTGACCTGTGTTTTCTCTAGTGTGTGGTGCTGACTAACATGCCGAATTGCATGCCCATGCATGTGCGTATTTGGATCAAGCTCTAAAGTTGAATTTTGTGGTTCGGAAGCTTGTCCAACCATAGCATTACAGGCCTTTTCTCTCTGCGCTCACCTCATCAGGGGAGAGAGCAACAGAACCACCTCTCCGCCAATATGCTTCCATCCCAAAAGCCTTTGCTCTCCATATGGCTTTCTAAGTGTCACTCCAAAGGATTAGGCAAGACCTGTGGATAGTAATTAAGACTCATACACCACAGGTCAGTGAATTCCCAGCTTCGTATAGCACCTGCCACAGAAGTGTGCAGCTCCCATGAATGACCTGGAAATTACAGGCCAAATCAACCCTCCAGGCATCGTCCTTAGCTGAGAACTAACCCTACAACCTGCAAGGTAGGTAAGACCTTTTACAACCGCATTGTCTAAAAATATCTCCTCTAAGGAGACTGGCCAAGTAAGTGCACAATGCCTTTCCTTTGATTTAATTTGGTGACATTTAACGACCCTTTAATAAATGCCAGGTTTGTTGCTAAGCACTTTTTATGTTTTAAATGCCATTTGGGCCTCACAGCCCCTCTGAGTACTAGGACACATGACTGTTCTTGTTCTGTAGAGAAAGGAGCTGAGCCTTGGAGAGGCCCAGCATCTTTATTCACAATCATCTAGTTTTGCGGTTAGAACCAGAGCTGCTGCCATACGGCTCTTCTCAATATTGTTTTTTGCTTGTTCATGTGTTTTATTTACTGATGACTATCTTGCTACGCTTTAGCTGCCAACCTGACACAGCCTAGAATCATCTGAGAAGGGGGTCTTTACTTAAAAGGCAATGAGAAATCTACCAGGTAATGTTGTGGTAAGGCAATGGGAAGGAAAAAAATGTGCACACAACTGGTCTTAGTGTTCTAGTTTACTTTCTGTTGCTGTAAGAAAACACTTAGACCAAAAGCAGCTTAGGGGAGCAAAGGGTTTATCCCAGCCTTTAGGAACAGCCCATCATTGAAGGAGGTCAAGACCGCCTGCTCAGGGAATGGTGCCACCCACAGTAGTCAGTTCGGTCTTGCTACATCATTTCTACATTAGCTCATAGTCAAGGCTGTCCCCCACAGGCATGCACACAGGACAATATGACGTCACAATGCCTGAATTGAGACTACTTTCTCATGCATGGAAGTGAGTGACAATAATGTTGGGGGGTCTCTGGATTCTTGGTCTATGCTGTGTGGATGATTTTGTCTCCTTTAGCTAAATTGTACTCAGGCAGGCAGGATCTGGGTCAGGCTCCGGCTTTATCCAGAATGCTTAATCCTCATTGGTCCCCTCTGCCATATCTCTTTCATGGATTCTTCTCCATGGTACAGCTAGAATCCATTGCAAGATAGAAAGGAACTGTCTAAAGCCACTAGTAACGTCCAGCATGCAGTGGCCTGGCTCATCTGGGAACGTTTGTTTCAGACTATCCAGACTTCAGCTCGCATAACACAACCTCTTCTTTGAGAAGGCTTTGGAGTCCTACACACTGCACTTCCTTTAACTTTCTCCATCTATCTCATTGCCTGGAAGGTACTGACTTAACAGGGTGGCTTACTTCACTGTGGGATTGATTGCACAGTAACACCCCATGCAGCATGGGGGGGGCGGTTCATCATCTTTCTATTGAAATGCAAGCTTCATGCAAACTCAGTGCAGTGCCATTTTCAGCCCTAAGTGTACACACTGGCTGCACACTGAAGGATGGATTCATGGAGGGAGTGTTCTGAGCCAGCACTAAAGCATCTTACATATTTTATTTATTTTTCTTATTGAGTTTTATCCTACACTTCCCTGAATTGGGTCCTGCTACTAGCAGGAGGTAAAACTGTGGGTCAGAGAGGGAGGTAAGGTTTTCAGGCAAACTTGAGTGAAATGGAGAAGCCAAGATCCAAGCCTTATTCTATCTGGATCTGAAGTCAGCTCTTTCCTTTATCATCAGGCCATGAGGTCACCCTCTCTTTTCTTGGTCAAAAGCAGCTTAGTTCCTGTGTCTTCCCACTGTATTTTGAATAGAAAAGGTACCTAGGGACCATGTTGCATGTCTTCTGTGGCTCAAGGGCCACCTAGCTTCATGCTTAACATAGAATGGAAGGCTTATGCCATGATGCTGTGTGTTGACTAGCCTGGGGAAACTGTTTACTGTGTGTTTGCTGTAACACTAACCCTGCATCTTTCCTCAGGTAGAGTAGCCTATATTGCCTACAATTTTATATGATGCTCCTCATCCTTAGGGACTGAAAGCATGCTGCATTTCCTAAATACGAAACTTGACATCTCCAAGTAGACTCATTACAGGTGGTACCTCCAAAGCCACAGAGAACAAGACCTCAGATTTAATTAAGCCAAGGCTATAACAGTCTGGGGACAGCTGGTGATGAGGCAAAAACATTCTCTCCTCATTCACACTGGGGTGAAGCAGGCAGAAGCCTGTGGTGACTCTAACCAAGACAGACAGTAGACATCTGGTGCTCATCTCTGAAGGTCACTGGATCTGGTCCCACTGTCCAAGGAGCTGGCAGACATGACTCTGGGCCAGCAGGGGCCTCTCTGCTCATCTTCTCACAGTGTTCTTTTAGTTCAGGATGAGAAAAGAGGGTGTGGGAGGGTTGTTTGCCTTTCCAGATGCTATGAAGAATCCGTTGTGTCATGGAAAACAGGTAGCTCCTCTTTCAAGCTCTTCCCTCTTGTAACCTATGTGTCAGTACTTTTCTCATCTCTGGGACCACATAACAGCCAAGAAGTAACTTAAAGGGGGTGGGGAATATTGATTCTGGATTGTGGTTTGAAGGTTTGTGGTCCTTCATGGGCAAGCAAGACATGAAGTTAAGACTGGTGCAGAGGGTTAGTAGAGGAAAGTGTGGCTGCCTGCTCATGGCTCCAGGGACCAGAAAGCAGAAAAAGGAACATGCTTACAGGCTGGCACTCAGCTTGTATGACCCTCAGTCAGTGGATAGAGTTTCCCATGAGCATGGTAAGCCTGCTCAGCACCAATTAATCCTGTCTGGAAAAGGCTGTGTGTGCACACACTTCCTAAAACACACACACACACAAACACATACATCCACACATGACACAAGCACACACATGTACACACACAAACACAAGCACAGACACACTCATATACCCAGGCACACACACGCACAAACACACACACTTCACTAAGGTACTAAGATACTTAATAGTCCGCAATCAAGTTTACAATCCAGCTATCATACTGTTCCATTAAACTTGTGCTTCGTACAAACCTCTGATTTCACGTAACATTTATGTTAAGTACTGTGGGTGAAGCTGTGTAATAGCTATGCATGAAAACCATCTGTTACCATGGTCATTATTGCCATCATTGTAAGAAAAGCAGTCGCCATTTCTGAGAACATCCTGTTGCTGCACAGTATTCCCAGTGAACAAAACGTGTATCTTCTAAAAATCTTCGTATCAAAAGTCAAGAAGATAAGATCCTTACTGAATCTTCTTAATTGGATAAGGAAGTTAAGGAAAGGATATTATGATTCTCTGTCATAAGTACAGGCCTGTCAGGGAGTTAGTAAACTGAGGGCAGTGACAGTCATATTTAAAGGGAAGCATTATGGAGAGGCAAGGTGGAAAGTGGGGGCTGCTTGTTCCTGCTGTGAAGCTGACCAACCTGGCAATCGATCATGACAGGATTCCCTGTCATTCTCAAACACCATTTCAACGTAATTTCAAAACAGCTTCCCACACAGCCATTCTAACCAGTCAGGTCTTTGTTGTTGTTGTTGTTGTGTTGTTGTTGTTGTTGTTGTTGTTGTTGTGACTTCTGACCACTGGCAGGCAAAGTATCTGAGAGATAGAAATGAAGTTATTTGAATGTGGAAATGTATGTAATCTCAGTTTATAGCCAACAATTCACCTCCCAACAAATACTGATTTGGAATATGCTCTGCTCAGCATTAGGATTTTTACAATGCTTAGAACAGGAACCTATTCCTCAAAAGGAGTACATAATATTATTTTTTAAATATGTGAATAAGGAGGAGAGCTGTCTCAATCAGTGCAATGCTTGTCTTATAAGTATGAGGACCTGAGTTCACTCTCTAGAGCCCATGAAAAAATCTGGGGACACATAGCAGGTTAAGGTGCAGAGAATAAGAGACTGCAGAATGCTCATTCCTAAATTGGTTGTCTGTATCCCATCCCAACCCACCAACGCCCAGGAATCATCTATGAAATGGGTAGAAAGACTATAAGAGCCAGAGGCAGTGGATGACTATGGGTCAAGCCAGAACAGTCCCAGCATGAAGTGTGTAGGAGGACAAGGTCAGGAAGTCTCACCCATAGCTAAAGTGCTGTTAGCAAGTGCTGGTCACTGGCATAGGAAGAGTTAGTTGTCTTTGGGGATGTGGTCCACCAGAGGCTAGCCATGCTCTAACATGTGACCCTATATCTATGCACATCTTAGTATCACTAAATAGGCTCTGTGGGTTTGAAAAAGAGGGAGAAGCTGAGAGCGCATGAAACTAAGAGGGAAGAGTCATAATAGATCTAAAGGAGAAATCAGAAGGAGAGAGAACTGGAGGGAGGGCTTGATCAAAATATATATGTGGCCTGGTACAAGAGTAGCATGAACATCAGGGAGTAACCAATGGCTTTCTGATTGGATTTAAAGTCTAATTCACAAGATGAAACATGTATCTGGTACCATTGTCAGGCCAAGAATCTGAAGAAAGCTCATAGGCCCTAGGGAGAACCTATCACTATTATTCTACAAAGTGGACACAGTATTAAACCAACTCCTGAAGACATCTTGCTATGCCTATAGATTCATATATTTCTCAATGAAGAGTCAGCTTTCCTTGAGAACGTAGCCTGGTTAGTCAACCATGTCCAATGGAAGGCCACACATCCAAGCATATACTGGCAGCACAAATTAGATTTAACAGATGAAAAAAAAGAGGACCCAGAGTTGGATGGATGGGGAATGAATTGGTCTAGGCAGAGTTGGGGGGTAAATACGATCAAAATATATTTCATGAAATTCTCAAAGAAGTAATGAAATTATAAGGTAAAGTAGAACAGAAAAAGAAAGAAACTGTCAGTCATTAAAAGCACTGAGAGTTGTAGGGAAAAGTGGGGGGATGGAAGATCAGGATGGAGGAGGAGCTTCACAGGGAGACCATCAAGGCCTGTGGATTTGGAAACTGGGAGGGGGGGGGCTGCACAAACTGATGCACCAGCCAAGAGCAATGCATTCATGGAACCAAGAGCCCCTGTTCAGATGTAACTGATGGAATGCTGATTCTCCACGTGGTATGGAGCGGGGACTGCTGTTGAGCCTCTGACATACACTCAGGTGCCCATGATTTAGTCACTGCCCCTTGGCAAGACAGTCTAGTGGGCACACAGAGGAAGGGGATGCAGGCTCTCCTGATAAGACCTAATAGGCTGTTACCAGAGGTCTAGGGGTGGGGAACAGACAGAAGAGGGACAGAGAGTGGGAATGAGAAGATAAGAGGGAGGAGATAACAATCAGGATGTAATGTGAACAAATTGTACAAAATAAAATGTACATTTTAAGTTTTTTTTTCTAAAAATTAAAAAAAAAGTGAAAAGATGAACATTGTAGTATGTGCTTATAATCCTAGCAATTGCAAGATGGGAAATGGAGACAGGTAGATCTCTCGAAGCTCACTGGTTGGGTGGCCAAGCTTACTTACTAATGTTTAAGGCCAGTGAGCCACTTTGTCTCACAAAACCAAAAAGGTACCTGATAAAGAACATCTGAGGTTACCCTCTGACCTCCACTTGCACTATACACACACATTCTCACATAGAGAAATATACAAACACACACACACACACACACACACACACACACACACACACATATATATATATATATATATATATATATATATACACACACACATATGCAAACACAAAACATGTAGGTGTAACAGCGGACACTATGCACTGTGTAAACAATGCAGAGGAAGGGGCCAGAGGATGAGTGAGAGAAACAGCCATTCCAGATGGAGTGGATCAGGAGGTCCTCTGTGATGAAGTGACCTGGGAACACAGGCGCAGCTGAAGCAGACCAGGGTCCTGAGGGAGACATCTCAGGCCAACATCCCTCTGGCAGAGTGCAGAGAAGCCCCAACAGAAAAACTGATCCTTGACAAAGATGTCATGTTCACGCTTCCCCTTGTCTGGAGTGTTCTGCTACCTTCTGTTGTGCTAGAAAACCTCTGAAGTCCTTGGCTAGGCTCAGGCCCTAAACAGTATTCATGCACCTCTCCAAACTCATCCACTCTCCTCTTCAAGTCACTGCTATCTTCCTGCTTTTCCAAACACTCCTGCCTCAAGAGCTTTGCACTTTGGGATATGGTTTTAGA
>OU015755.1:86417959-86442699 GCA_907169655.1 Acomys percivali | reverse complement strand
GACAGAGACAGAGACAGAGACAGAGACAGAGAGACAGAGAGAGAGAACAGACAGAGAGACATGAAAATATACAAAAGAAAATTTCAGTTGATAGATTTTCAGCAAAGAGCAAGCTATCCTACTTTGTGTCCCTTGTGGCTATGTGAAACACTAGGAACAATGAACAACTTGGAAAAGGATGGGTTTTTTTCAGCTCACAGCTTACAGTAAGTCACAGAGGGAAGTCTGGTCAGGAACTCAAGGCAGGAACCTGGAAGTGGGAGCTTCATGGAGGAATGCTGCTTATTGGCTTGTTCCCCATGGTTTACTCAGCTCGTTTCCTTACAGTATCTAGAAACACCTGTCCAGTAGCAGGCTCACTACAAGGAGCTGGGCTCTCCCACATCAATCAAAGAAATGGCCCACACGTTTGCCAAGGGGCCAAGTGAGTAAAAGCATTTTCTCTATTGAAGTTCCCCTTCCCATGTGACCCTAGATTGTGTCAAGTTGACAAAAAACTAACCAGCACATAGACCAGACATATTCACGCTAATATAAATTCCATTTAATCAAGAGAAGCTATATTATTAAGAGAAATCCTGTTAAGATAGATGAGAAACAAGTGATGGGGGCATTCCAAACCCCACTCTCCACAGCAGGAAGAGCATAGATTTTTGTCTAATTTTGGTAAGTGCAGAAAAGGCAGAATCTGTCTGTGACAAGGGAGTGGGATCAAAAGTAAGGAGAGACGTTTTCTGATAATCAGGAGGTGTAGAGAGCTCTACTTTCAAAAGATCTATTTGTAAGTTTCCAGTACCTCTTTATATTTTAATCTATATCCCTGCATTATTTTGATTAAAAATGCAAATCAACACACTATGTTATGTCATTGAGATCACAGAATGTCCTTCCATAATGCACAGGGGCAAACTCTACATATTGCTGAGATAGTTACTTACGACCTTTGGTGATATTTCTAGAAACAGTATAAACTTAAATGAAACACAAATGTATTCAGCACTGTTTCTCCTACACCCCAAGAAGAAAGGAGATCTGGGATATTGTATCAGAAGGTGCACTGTTGCTGGTTTGTTACTGTGTGCCGGGGTTGGTAAAGGATAACTTGACCTAAGAGAGTCTCCTGGCGATGTAAGCAGGGAAGAAACAATGAACATAAATTCTGTGGTCCAGTGGCTGTGGTGGCAGTCTTGGAAGAACTGGGTATCATGGGGAGGCCAAAGGGTTTGACCAGAAGAAGTCTTGGATAAAAAGCTAGAGTTAGGGGCCTCAGAGATCTTGGAAGAGGGGAGGAAGGAAGAAATGGAGAAAATGAGAAATGGGGAAAGGCAAGAAAGGGAGAAAAAGGAAAAAGGAGTTATTTGCTACCGAGAAACGTGACTGAAGTTTACAGGTGAGTTTACAGGTTTTTCTGATGGGATGTTAAACCGGCTACCCTCCACTGACTGCACGCTGGGTCACAGGTGTTTGCCAATAACGTGTGCTGTGTCAGCTAATGTTATAGCTACAGGAGAGCCCATTGAGGTTGGCTCAGAAATCCACAGTGATAGATGAGGGAATGAAACACTGCTTTGTCTGTGTGCTGGGGTGTAGACTCAGGTGCAGAGAAGGGCTCTGTGCTGTCCTTTGACCTTGGAATTCTTCATTCACACCTTGGCCTGCAGCCCCACTCCAATTATGCTAAAATTAGCAAAGTGTTTTATGTTCCTTTTTTTTGCTACAGCCGGTACCTGAGACTTTCTTTCTAAGATGTATCTACATGTTTCATAAATATTTTTAACTATAAGGAAATCATATAATTGAGTTAAAAAAAAAAAACAATCTCAAAACAATCTACCAGTATTTCTACATTCTAACTTGCAAAATAATCACCGTTATCTTTGTAGAATAGAGTCTTCGGTTTTGTTTCCCTTCAAATGCTTGCGTCAGCCTTGTCCCAACTTCTCTCCTGAATGTCTCTCTTTGCAGTAGTTGTCCCATAAAATATGCATATATTTAAATGTTTTGCATATGTATATGTGTGAATACACACATAGGCTTATGTACAATTTTAAGTAATATTTATTGAGTCTTACTACCTACCAGAACTAGACTGCTCTGATCTTGAAACACTGGTCTGTCAATACTGGCTATGGGTATGTGATGTGGCTTGGCACAGACAGAAGGGCAATTCCAGCTTGGACTGAGACCCAGCTCTGGAAGCTTCCCAAGCCTGTGTTCACTTTCTCTGTAGATATTTGTAGTGTTTTGTTGCTATTATTATTATTCCCATTTAATTGACAAAATGTCTGAAGTAGTCCATCCCTGAAGATCCCAAAGCTCAATATTGACAAATTGGAGTTTGAACCTAGGAGATGCAACTCCCGAAGCTTTGACCCTAAAGACTGGTGTCATCCTTCCCTTTCTGCGTGTTTGGCTTCAGTTTCAGGATGGCCTTTACTTCTGGGTAACAGAAAGGTTCCTGCATTGGTGGTGGAATAAGGGCCCTTCCCAGGTAGGTGTCCATGCCCTTATCCTTGCAGTCCATGAATCCTTGCATCCATGCAGTCTTACACGACAAAGACATGGACTCAAATTACTATGAACTACTAAACCATGGGCTTCTATTAAGCGAGTCCTCCCTATGAAGAAATGAGGGTAGGTTTGGGGACAGTGCTGCCTAAGATTTATGTGTTTATCTGGCTACCTAATGGTGCACTCATGGGAGAGTTGCTGAGAAAGTGTTGTGCTTTCTAAGTGTGGCTGGTTCTGAAATCAGCTACTTTTAAGTAAAGAGATTCTTTCCCTTGGTCTCTGGAGTCTCCTATAGCCAGCTGAAAGACCCTGAGAACAGAACTGATGTTTCTCTGAGGAGGAAGACAGTCCCACTATTCAGTGCAGCCTCAGCTCCAGCTCATGTCTACCCAGCATTCTTCCCCGAGCAATCTGGGCTTCTAAGCCCCACATGGTGTAAACCAAGCTCCACACACCTAACTACACTGTGTGTCCATGTGTGCCTGTATAAGTGCATCTATACATACATATACATACGTTCGTGTGTACGAGGATGCTCAGCTCCTGATGTTGAGCCCAGGGATGCAGGGACTTCTGGAAGTTAAGACAATTCTTTTTTGAGGCACTCCAGAAGAAATGCTGGTCTCGATTCTAGCCTAGCAGTGCTCTTTTAGACTCCTGGCCTCTCTAATAATGAGATGATACACCTGTGCTGCTTTAAGCTACTGAGTTTGTGCCTGTCTCTTAAAGCAGTGATGGAAGTCTAATATGCTATGAGGTGTGTCAGGTGAGCCTTACTATCATGCACACTGTTTCCTCTGGAAGGACTTGAAGAGCCGGAAACCTGGGGTATGTGATGACTTGGCACAGAATGAAGGGTAACTCCAGCTTGGACTGGGCCCCAGCTCCAGAAGCTTCCTAAGCCTTTGTTAACTTACTCTGTAGATATTCTCATAGAGATTTTGTTTGCTTGTTATCTTTTTAAGCTGACCAAGTCTCACTCGAGGTTATTTCTACGTCTTACCAGTTCACTGCAAAGGGAAGAGGGACTGGAGAGATGGATTGACACTTAAGAGCACACGCTGCTCTAGCAGAGGGCCCCAATTCAGTTCCCAGTGCCTATATTGTATAATGGGCAGCTCGCAACTACCTCTAACTCCAGTTCCACAGGGCCCAACGCCTTCTTCTGACTTCTGTGGCACAGCATTCAGGTGCACACATAGAGACATGCATATTATTACAAATAATAAAAAAAGTAAAAAAAAAATAATAGAAAAAGAAATTGAGAAAAGCAAAACTTCATGTCTTTCTAGTCAATATTTCCGTTGCTGGTGGGCAAACTGCCTGCCAGGGTGCCCTGTTCCCAGGCAGCTGTGGTGGGGGTCTCTCCAAGACACACCTGAGCAGCTCCACTTTGATCTATTACAGAGACGTTTTTATCCACACACTTTTCTGATCACGGGAAGGACATTTCCAATTCCCAGGTCAGCAAGGATTCTTCTAGCTGCTTCTTTCATCACACACCCCTGTGGTCCCTTCTAGAGGTGGCAACTGTTTGTCACTTGTGAAGGACTCTGTACATTACAGCTTTTCATGGAAGTTAATTCAAATCACAGCATTTTTTTTTGTTTATAGTTCATTAAGGTGAGACAACTGATATATAACACATTTAGAAATGACAATTTTTGGAGCAAAGTATGTGTACAATTTTAAATATTAATTTTAAGCTATGGCTTATATTTATCTTAAATTTGAATCTATGCCTTTTTTGTTAAATAAACTGATTAATTGTTCTATGTAGTAATTTTACAATGCTGTAAAATTTATAGTAGTCATTAGTTCCCAAATAGGTAGCTTATCTGAGACAGCTATTTTTTTAAGTTCATATTTTTATTTTTTTGTTGAAAATTGTATACATGTTTATAGTCTATTTTGATCTTATCTACCCCAATTACCCCCTACAACTCTTCCTGGGATCCACTGACCCATTTCCCTCTGACTCCATGTCCTTTAAAAAAAATAGTTGTTATTATTAGCCTCCTGTGTGTAATTAGCACTGACCAGGTGCAAATGGGTGTGGGGCTATCCTATAGGCTGCCTACCAGTGGCTACACCCCAAAAGAAAAGTCGCTGTCTCTTAACAGGAATCAAGTGCCAATAGTTCCTCAACTACCAGAGGAGCCCCACCCCCAGGCTCTCTGCAATCCATTCTGGGATGTTGACTGGCTTGGTGGTGAGCAGGTGTTCACAGCTGCTGTGCATTTATGGTTACACCAGCCTAGTCTGCAACACACACATTGTCTCTGTGTACACCTGTTGAAATGGCCTGGGAATGGACATACTAGGGCTCTCACTTCCGTTTTCCTATTTGACACTGTTGGGGTTTGCTGATGGTCTTTTCTTTTTCAATGTAAATTATGAGTTAGAAATGCGTGGTTGTATATATTTATGATCTATGATGCTGTGATTTGTAGACACAATGTAAAATAATTAAATCAAGGTAATTATCAATGATCACAACCATCACCTTGAAGCTCGATTTTTACGTTGAGAACATTTGGAATTTACTGCTTACAATATTGACATGTATGATGCACTGCTAATTACAATATTTACCCCGCTTGGCAGTATATCTTCAAAAAAGAAAACATTGTTCATCACTAATGAGGCTTTATATCTTTTAATCATAATCTCCCGATGGACCCAGCCATAAAATTCTGCACCCACCAGCGTGGTTAATACTGCTGTCAACTTGGCAAGATCTAGAACCATCCCAGAAACAAGCTATTGGGTGTGCCTCTAGAGGGCTATTTAGATGAGATTAATTACAAAAGGAATATTACCCTGACTGTGAGTGGTACTATCCCAAGGGTTGGCGTCCCCAGCTGTGAAATAATAATAATAATAACAATAAATAAAAATGAGAAGGTAAAGTATCAACAGCATTTGTCTCTCTCACTCCTGACTGAGGATACAATGACACTAGGTGCCTCATGCTCTTTCCTCCATGACTTCCCTACTATGACAGACTGGACCGTCAAACTGTGAACCAAAATAAGCCCTCCCTCTTTTTTTTTTTTTTTTTACCCTTTCCTCTTTTATGCTGCCTTTCCTAGGTGTTGTCATAGAGACATGAACAGTAAGTAATACACCACCAACCTACGTTCTGTCTTAGGATCTGAGTTTTAGGTTCCTCCCGTGTTAGACACATGATGCTTGTCCCCCTGTGCCAGGCTAATTTCCCTTACTAGAGAGTTGTTCAACTCAACCCATGCTGTCACAAAAGACAGAAGTTATTAAAAAGTTACACTCTATCCCATTGAGTAGATGGGCCGTATTGCCTTCGCTCAGCTGATGGTGGACACTGAGGTTGACTCGACACTGTGCCTATCATATCAGTACTGCTGTGGCAAGCTTGATGGACAAGCATCTCTCTGGTGCACTGCTTTCAAATCCACTGGGGGAATACCCCAAAATGGAATAGCTAGACCTTAGGCTCACCCTGTTGTCTGGTGTGTTTGAGAACATCCCTTAAGTGTGTCACAATGGATGGACTATTGGACTAGTTCGTCTTCCCATGGCAGACCTTGTTTGGGAGTCTCTTCCCTCTGTGTCTCTTACCTCTTTCCCTGTGTCTTCCTTGAGCAGGGCTTCAGAAACAGATATATATATATATATATATATATATATATATATATATATATATATTATACACATATATGTATATATAATATATAAATATCATATATTTGTATATATATAATATTTTAAAATCTATTCACTGTACATCCAAATTGTAGCCCCCTCCCTTGTCACCTCCCAGTCCCACCCTCCCTCCATCTTTCTCCCAACCCACCTTCCCTAGTGCTCAGGAAGGGGGAGCCTTTCTCCTCTACCATCTGACCCCAGCCTATCAAGTCTCATCAGGACTGCCTGCATCCTCTTCCTCTGAGGCCGCCCCACCAGGGGGAAATGACCAACCAGCAGGCAACAGAGATCAACAAGTGGGCAATAGAGGTCCACATTAGAGACAGCTCCCCGCACCCCATATTAGGGAACCCACATGGTGACTGAGCTTCCTATCGATAGGCAGCTCTGCTGGTTATTTCTACTTCTCTTGAGAAATGTGCATTCTCATCTCCCTACCATTGTAAAAGAATTAAATCGGTTGTTTTCTTTCTGTAAGGCTGATGGGGTTGGATATATGTTTGAATATAAATTCCTTAGCAGATGTGTAGCTTACAGATGTTTTTCTTCTCAGTCTTTAGGACACCTCTCTATTGTTTCCTTTGCATTTTTATAATCTGACTTATACTTGTGTGTGTGTGTGTGTGTGTGTGTGTGTGTGTGTGTGTGTGTGTGTGTGTGAATGAATGTGTGTGTGTGAGTATGTGCATGCATGTGTGTGTGAGTGTGTGCGAGTGTGTGTGCGTGTGTGTGTTAATGTTGCTGTATGTAGGTTTTGGGTCAAATCTAAAAAATTCATTGACCCCAGCAATGTCCAAGGGTCGAATTTGGCTAATTGCCTTTTCCAAAGTCTCCCACGTCTTCCATTTACTTGCTGCCTGTCATTGCTTTACTGCTTTCCCAGCGCTGGTGAAGAGTCAGGATACAGAATGAAACATCTTCAAGTTTAAAGTACCTAGCGGCCATTACAAGAGGCACATGACAGTCCCCCAAAGTATTTCTAGAAGCGTCACAGTTTCATCTCTTGTGTGTAGCCCATCTTTGACAGTTTAAATGGTGTCAAACAAGGATCCCCTCCTTTCTCCATTTAAACACCCACTTTTCCAAACATCACTTATTAAAGAGCCTGGTCTCTTTCTAATATACAATATATATTATTATGAAAAGCTTCAAATATGTAAAAGCATGTCACATAATATTAAAGTCCTTCGTGCCTGCCCATCAACCTTCATCGATTATTAATTTGTGGTATCTCATTTTTTCATTCCTTCAATTCCTTGACTTTCATTCCTTCATATTATTTTAAAGGAAATTTATAACAATTTGAAAAACTGCTTGGATGTCAGTTTCAGGCATCAGTTTAAAAATGAAATTTTCTCTTTATCCAAGTAACAGACATGACAGGATTTTGGCTTTTTTTTTTTTCATATTTATTTTCAAGTTTTCAAATCGGATGCTTCTGTAATTCTTCAAAGGATCTTTACATACACAACCTTTGCAAAGGAAGCTTTGTGTTTCGGAAGAATATTAGACTTTCGGCTACAATAGAGTCTACTGCTCACATTACTTCCAAGTAGGGTGGATATGGGAAAGCAGTAAGAATGAGGAGAGAGAGAGAGAGAGAGAGAGAGAGAGAGAGAGAGAGAGAGAGAGAGAGAGAGAGAGAGAGAGAGAGAGAGGTGGGCGGGGTTATAGAAATAACATCCAATCCAGGTAATGGGACAGTGAATGTGTTCTCAAAGATATATGTACAAGTGGGGGCTAGAAGGACAAATGGAGCTAGGATGTGTTGATGGTGGTTAATAATAGAAATAAATAAAGAAGTGAAGGACAAAAGCCATCCCTGTGGAAGGGGCCTTCAGGGAATATTACAGAGGCTGAAATGAGAAGAGACAAAGTCGGAGAGTTATGCAAAAAGAATGTGGGTTTTGTTTAAAGGCTAAGAAGGTTCTTAGAAGGTGTTATTTGGGCAACTAGCAAGATATGTCAAAATGGTGCCCTGGTAAGAAAAACTATCCAGAGTGACTTGATCCATAGACTTAAGATGATAGACAGGACTGTGGCCATGAGCGATGGTATGGTACTTGCTGAGCTTGCACAAGGGCCTGAGTTTGATCTCAGACCACACACACACACACACACACACACACACACACACACACACACAGAGAGAGAGAGAGAGAGAGAGAGAGAGAGAGAGAGAGAGAGAGAGAGAGAGACAGACAGACAGACAGACAGACAGACAGACAGACAGACAGACAGACAGACAGACAGAGAGCAGACAGAGACAGGAGACAGAGACAGAGACAGAGACAGAGAGGAATTATCATGCCTGCGGTGCCTGTTTCCTGCTCCAAGGAATTGCACCTTCCTTTCATTTGGGTTTTGTATTTAAATTTTAATCAATCAAAGCTGCTAGCAATTCCAAAAGTTGTGATCGGCCTGTCTTTTATCATTAACCTCTAATATAATAGTATTGTAGGCTCAAGAGGAAGACTTTTGAGTCCAATTTCCTTAATGGAAACCCCAGGAGAACTGTCCACAGTGGGGGTAATAATCAGCTGATCATCTGCTGTGCTCTTCTCCGGGCTGTACTACTTGCTGTCTGGTGCCTTTGCATGGGAACAATGAATGGCTAAGGCCCAAGATTTCTCTGGGTGGCGTTTTGCAGAAGGACTAGGTATGATTTGGAAAGAAGGGACTTTGTGAGCATAAAGCGCTCTCTCTCTCGCTCTCTCTCTCTCTCTCTCTCTCTCTCTCTCTCTCTCTCGTTTTTCAAGACAGAATTTTTCTGTGTATCTTTGGCTGTCCTGGACTCACTTTGTAGACCAGGCTGGCCTCGAACTCACAGTGATCTGCCTGCCTCTGCCTCCCTGAGTACTAGGATTAAAGGCATGTGCCACCACCACCCTGCAAGCACACAACACTCTACAAGAAAAGTACCCGACACTTAGGCTGTTTCCATGTTCTGGCTATTATGAATAAGGCCACTATGAACATGGTTGAGCAGATGTCCCTGTTGTGTGATGGATCATTTTCTAGGTATATTCCAAGGAGTGGAATAGCTGGGTGTTGAGGAAGCCCTATTCCCATTTTTCTGAGAAAGCGCCAGTGTCCCTCAGTAGAAGAATGGATAAAAAAAACTGTGGTATATTTACACTATGGAATACTACTCAGCTCTTAAAAACAAGGAATTCCCGAAATTTGTGGACAAATGGATTGAACTAGAAATGATTATAATGAGTGAGTTCACCCAGAAGCAGAAAGAGTCAAATGGTATATACTCACTTATAATTGGACACTAGCCAAGGGGCATGTCCCATGAAAGTCTTCACTTACCGGCAAAGTGGGTCAGAAGGCAGGACATCCTATTGGGACTTTAGGTGAGAGAAGCATGGGAGAATGGGGAAATAGAAGGATCCAGAGGGTCCTAGAAACCTACAAGAAGAACATTATGATGGGCAGATCTGGGCCCAGGGGTCCTGCTCAAACTATAGCACCAGCCAAGGACAATATGTGCAGTAAACTTCGAACCCCTACCCAGATCTAGCCAATGGACAGGACATTCTCCACAGTTGAGTGGAGAGTGGGAATTGACTTTCACATGAACTCTGGTGCCCCATATTTGACCACATCCCCTGGATGGGGACGCCTGGTGGCACTCAGAGGAAGGATAGCAGGCTACCAAAAGAATCAAATGGTATATACTCACTTATATCAAGACACTAGTCCAAGGGGTATGCCCCCATGAAAAACTTTACCTACCAGCAAAGTGGGACAGAGGGGAGGACATCCTATTGAGACTTTAGATGTGAGAAGCCTGGGAGAATGAGGAAATAGAAGGATCCAGTGGGTCCTGGAAAACTACAGGCAGGTCTGGGCCCTGGGGTCCTCCTCAAACTATGGCACCAGCCAAGGAAAATATAGGCAGTAAACTTCGAACCCCTACCCAGTCTAGCCGATGGACAGGACATTCTCCACCGTTAAGTGGAGAAGGAGATCTGACTTTCACACAAACTCTGGTGCTCCATATTGGACCATGTCCCTTGGATTGGGAGGCCTGCTGGCACTCAGAGGAAGGATAATAGGTCACCAAAAGGAGACTCGATACCCTATGAGCATATACAGGGGAGGAGGTCCCCTTCAGTCACAGACATAGGGGAAGGGAGTGGGGGGGAAGCGGGATGGAGGAAAGAAAGGGAAGATACAAGGGATGGGCTAACAATTGAGATGTAATATGAATAAATTAATTTTAAAAAAAAGGAAAAAGAGACTGGATACCCTATGAGCATATACAGGGGAGGAGGTCCCCCTTGGGCACAAACATGAGGGGGGGGAAGTAGGGGGAAAGTGGGAGGGAGGGAGGAATGGGAGGATACAAGGGATGGGATAACAACTGAAATGTAATATGAATAAATTAACAAAATAAAGAAAAGTATCCGAAGTTCCTAAACTCGGCAGAAACCTTGTCTGGCAGATACCTTCATGTACTATATTGGGTTCCAGCAGATGTGGCCAGGACAAGTGTTGCCTCTTTCCCTGATCTGTTGTGGGTTAGGAGTTGGCAAATTGTAGCCCAGGAGTCAAAACTGGCTCATTTCCTGTCCTTGTCAATAAACTTTTAATGACACACATGTTCTTCACTTTTGCCTTGTTTATGGTTGCTATTATAATAGCTAAGCAATGTTGAACAATTGAAACCAAGAGACTGCAGGGCAAATCTTAAAACTGTGTACTCCCTAGAGGGAAAGTCACCATGGATGACTCTGAAATCAGATCATTGTTTCAGGGATGAATTTTAGGGCTTCCCTTAGGTCCAAGTGGAGGCATGGTGACTGTGATGCTAAGGGGCTCCTTGGCCTCATAAATTTGACTTAACATGAGATGTCTAAAAGGGCTGCTTCCTAATATGTCCAGCTCCAGTCTCTCACCTAAGAGCACCAAACCCATGCTCTAGGTGATGCAAGAACACTCCTCCATCAGGTGACTGGTAAGGTTCTACTGTGCCATTTGGTTTGTGGCATCTTACTTCCATCTGTGAGGCATCTGGCCGGATCCTTTCTTCTCCTTTCAGCTGAAGCATTCTCAATGCCCCAGCTGTGTGTTCTGAACTGGATTGGCACCTACCTTACCTCTGTAGCACCCCTGCTGCTGTCCTTTCAAAGTCTCCATCAGGCTAATCCATCATCCCACCTACTCAGTAGAGTACCCCACAGGGAACCAACCAACCTTCCTGCCCTTGGGAAAGTCAGACTCTGGGTTCCACTGAGGAGACTCACAAGGCTTTGCACTGGTTGGATTTTGTTAGTTCATGTCCTAACTTGATCACAGCATCAAGATCAGGGTGCTGAAGGTCTATGATCCTACACAGTTGTCAGCTGTGTGGCTTGGATTGTCTCATTTTATTGGAATCAAAAAACCACAAAACTTGGGGCTGTGGAGATGGCTCAGTTGGAAAGAGTGCTGCTCTGCAAGTGCGAGGGGTGTAAGTTCAAATCCTCAGAACCCACATAAAAGGTTCTGAGCTGCTAGCCATGGCTTCATGAGCTGTAACTACAGTAATAGGGACAGAGACAGGAAGGTCCTGGAAGCTCACTGGCCAGTTACCCTACCCTGAGCAATGAGCTTCAGTTCAGTGAGAAATGTTATTCCCATGCCCAGCTTCTTGCTCTGGCCTCTGCCATTCACACACATGATTGTACCTGTGTACTCACATACACCTATATGACTGTGTAGTGAGCATATCTACATTCTCTATGCATACAGGGAGTGTTATGTGTATGGGGTCTATAGGGTAGTTTTGATGTGTGTGTGCACGTGTGTATGTGTGTGTAAGAGAATGAGAGATGTGTGCACATATACTATACATCCCTTTACCACACACACCATATAAAAACACACCAAATATACACAAAGATATACATATACCTACTACATTGTACACATGTACACACATATTCATATATCAAAACACACCACACACATCATCATCATCATCATCATCACCACCAGCAGCACCAGCACCATCATACCACACAAAGAAATCATAAACCTTTGGCTAAAATGATCATGCTTCCCTTACAGAATACATCCCTACTCCCAGCCACCGAGTGCCATTGAGGTGGAGTGTGGTTGAGTTCACTGGAGTGACTGTAGATGTCATGCTTTCCAAATTAATGGGCCAATCAGTTCTGAAAGATGAGTGAGCTTGGGAAACCCTGAAAGCAGACCATGCAATCATTACATTCAGAAGAAGGTGTCTCATTTACTGGGTAACTTGTGGAGGCCATGAAGGGTCTTCAAGTGCTGGAATGGGCCTATTAGAGTTGGAATGAGCACTTGAGAGAGCAGAGCACCAGGGAAGAGAGCGAAGCTGGATGCCCTGAGCACCAGGGAAGAGAGTGGAGCCAAGGATGCCCTATGCACCAGGGAAGAGAGTGGAGCCAAGGATGCCCTATGCACCAGGGAGAAGAGCAGAGCCGTGGATTCCCTGAGCACCAGGGAAAGTAGCAACAAAGCATGGACTGAAATTTAGGCTGTGTAATCCTGAGACCTACATCCTTCGCACTTGAGTCTTTCCTGAAGTGTGCTCTTGAAAGAGAGGATTCTGCAGACATGGCCTGAGTCTTAGGAGAGAAAAAGGAGGGTGGTGGTGGTATGATACCTAGTAATTTAAGGAAATAGTTGAGAAGAGGCACAGCAGGGAGAAGGACAAATCTTGATATCTTGGAATAGGAGCTCTTAACCTTGAACCAATGAAAATCTGCTGAGAGAACTAATGAAAATCTGCTGAGAAAACCAATGCTGGGCTGGAGAGATGGCTCAGCAATCAGAGCACTGGCTGGCAGCTTTTGCTGGGGACCTGAGTTCAATTTCCAGCATTCACGTTGGGCAGCTCACAATCACCTGTATTGAGGCAACGAAGGCAGGGGAGGGGATCCATTGCAGGCACCCTGCTGGCCAATACAGGAACTGCACTCCTGTGAACACAAACAGGAATGGAAAACGGTATTTTATTGTTATTATTTTTATTTATTTATTCACCTTACATACCAGTCGTAGCCCCCTCCTTCATCTCCTCCCAGTCCCACCCTTCCTCCTCCTTCTCCCTCCCCTATTCCTCAGAAAAGGCAATCCTTCCTACCCACCCACCCCAGCTCATCCAGTCTCATCAGTACTGAGTTCATCATCTTCCCCTGTAGCCTGGCAACGCAGCCCCACCAGAGGGAAGTGATCAAAAAGCAGGCAACAGAGTCCATGTCAGAGATGGCACCCACTTCTATTAGTAGAAGACCCACATGAAGCCCAAGCTACCCATAAGCTACATCTTTGTAGAAGACCTGGGTCCAGATCATGTATGGTCCTTGGTGGGTGCTACAGACTCCACAAGTCCCTCTGGGCCCTGGTTAGTTGACTCTGTTGGTCTTTATAATTTTTTTTTTAATGAATGAATCTTTTGAGTCTGGAGCTACAGTATTTTCTGGTGGCTTGGGAAATTGTGAACAAATGAATCTCAATGTTTGTGCTCAAGTGACAGCCCCTCCCTTCCTTGGAGGGTAAAAGTGATCATACATTCACAGAAATGTGCATGCGTTTTCAAAAAGGTCACCTGGCTTCCTAGGAGCACACACCAGAGGAGACTAGGGGTGAAGCATCTGAGGGGTGACCTCGGAGGAATTCATCTGCTAGTTAAAGCTTATAGAAATCAGTTCTTTCCATGTATTGTATTGCTCCCAGGAGCTGACAACCCTGGCAGAGCATCTGTAGACATTGAGCCAGTTGGGTACAATAGCCTTCTTTACATCGTGGAGTTTGTTGAGAAGTATTTCATCGTGGAAGCTAACATGTGATATTCTGTGAACTGACACTGTGGTTGAGAAAAGAAGCTAAACAATTAAGCCTGAAGATTTGGACATTGATTCTGAAAGCAGTTGTTAGGCCACTGATTTCCTCTGTGTGGACTTTAATTTCTGTCTGAGGCATGGCTCTTGATAGTCTTTTTCCCTGCTCTAATCAGCTCGGATTTCATAGCCCAGTGATTTTTTTTTTCTCTTACTATTTTAAAACTCTGGGTATTTGGTTCTGAAGCAGCTGCTGGCTGGCAGGGGTGGATGAGGTGCATGCTGCCCCAGTCAAGGTAATTAATTCACTGTCAGCATGAGGGATAAGCAATGCTGCCTCCCATGGTGGGCTCTTCTTCCACAGGACCAGTCTTGGAGCATGCTGGCTTGAAGGAGGATGGCTCCTATTAGGCTCATGCATTTGAATGCTTGGTCCCCAGTTGGTAAAACTGGAAAGGACTAGGAGGTGTGGCCTTGTTGGAGGAGGTACTGCCACTGGGCAGTGGCCCTTGAAGTTTCAAAATCCCATACCATTCTCATTTAGTCCCCCCACCCCCCTCCAACTTGAGGTCCAGGATTTAACCTCTTACCTACTGCCCCAGCAGCACACCTGTCTGGGCACACCTGTCTGCCTGGTGCCATGTTCCCTGCCATGATGGTCATGGATTCTAGCCCTCTGGAACCCTGAGACCCCCCAAAATTAGGTGTTTTATTCTATAAGTTGGCTCCTAAATGTCAACAGCTCCTTGGTTAAGGGTGAGATTTGGTGACCATATTTTAATTTTGTCTCGCTTGAGTTTTCCTAGGCCTTGTGAATCCTGTCACATTCCCTGTAAGTTCTTAGCCTGTCTCTGGAAAGCACTGTTTCTTTGCAGTCATCCACTGCCTCTGACATGCTTTCTTTCCACCCTCTCTTCCACAATGTGTAAGAGGTAGGGATGGAAAGGAAGAGGTGCTCTCCTTCTCTTCATTTTACAACCCATCTTGACCACACCCATTCTTGTCAAGATTCCAATTCTGCAATTCCAAGCGAGTTGCTTAAACTCTGTTGGCACCAGCTTTTCCTCTCCCAATGCAAACTTTAATAAGGTCACAATACAAATTGAATGAGGCAGTGCATGGAAATGTTTATTAGTGTTCAGAATTAATCACGACTGGGCTGGCTACTGAAAACGCGCATCTTAAGGTTATTAGACAGTATTTCAAAGTCATTGGCCAGTCATTGTTGTTGTCATTTGAAAAGCCACCTTTTTACTGGTGGTTCTGTAGATGTTCCCTTTGTCTTCATGGGCAAAGAGACAGCTCATTTCTCAGTGGCAGGCCTTGTGTTTTGGGTAGAGATGATGACAAATTCAAGTCACAGCCAGCTTTATCTTGGATGACTAGTCCAGGGCAAGTGTTTGTGCCAAGGATGTGAAAGCCAAATAACTAGAAGTTTTGAACTTCTATATTTAAACACTTTGATGCTGACAGCATGGATTTTCACTTGTTCTCAAAAGGAAAAAATGATTGCAAGTTGTTCTCTGACCTCCACATGTGCATCTTGCCCCCAACACCTAACACACAACTTTCCCTTTTCTATTAAGGAGATTATAATGTTGTGTGACAGAAAAATTAACCAATAGGTGAAATACTGCAGAAAAGTTCTGGCAGATAAAAGAGTGACAATACTGCAATGGCATTTACTTATTCATCTATCCACCCATTTCACAGATATTTGAGTGTCTATTATATACAACTAGTTTGTCTATATCTATCAAAATTAAGTTTAAGCCTTAGCAGAGATTACCCCAAATAGGCGAGAGATTAATAACAAAGATATACACAGAAAGTAACCAGGATTTCCTGCAGTGATATGAGGAGGTAAACAGAGAATCATGACAAGGACTTATTTGGTAAAATACATGGTCAGAAAAAAATTATTTAAGGACATGAATAATTATGAGGAAGAAGCGAACTATAGTCAGGTCTATGGAATGATAGATTCAAGAGAAGAGTTCGATTGGATTGTTCTGGGATTGGTAGAAAGATTTATCTGGGTAGTCTACAATCTAAACCACATGAGGAGTGATACTCCCATTTATGATGTGGGACAGACTGTAGGAAGAGCAGCTAATCAAAGAAGATTGATTTCAGAGCCTTGAAATATAAGATTCACCTTAAACATCTGAGGCATGACCATGGCGGTCAGGGGTTTGATTTTGGAGTGTGGGCAATAGGTCCAGATAAACAGTCACTGGAAGACATCCTCCTGTACATATCTAGATGTGAACGAACCAGGCAAGGACAACATTGAAAACCCATGAGCAAGAGGCCCAGAAGCTCAGAGAAGAAAAAAGCAAGGTTTCAGGAACAAAGAATCGATTAACTGAGACGCTCTTCAAACAGCTCACAGAACATCACATTGAGACTGGGAGGAAAGGTCAGAGAGTGTTTGAGGCCAGACTCACTGTGCTCAAGGCTGGGAATGCATCCTGGGAAGTGGAGAGTGTTTGGAGGTGTTCCACCTTGACGGTATTGCAGCCTCTGTGCTGCACCTCAGCAGCCACCCACTGCTGCTCTTCCTTGGCCATTGATTTCCTTTCCAGTAGTACAGCTCTAGTGCTCATCAGAAATGAGAGCAGCCGCATCGTCTAAGACTATCTGTATAAGGTACCCCTTCCACTTCTTGCTAAAATGTACCCACTCCCCTCCCCTTCTCCTCTTGTCATTCATTCTCTCATTTAAATTTGGGAGAGATCGACTATAATTTCAGAGCATCCACAGGAGACAATAACAAGTTCATGCTTATTACACAATCATACCAGATTCTTGTTGAGAAAAGAGACAGTTTTTAAGATTGTCTTAATAGGCACCTACCAGTGCCGTTCCTTGCTATCTTTAGCATTTTCAATGCTCCCTCCCTCCCCCCAACAATCCTGGGTCATTGTTTCCTTAGCTTGCCTCAAAGCTTTGCCTCCTGGCTGTGCCATGTGCCTTCAGCCAGAAGAGCAGAGACCACTGGGATGCTGTGGTGACCTTGCTTCATTCCCGTCTGACTTCACCACAGTCGTATAGTCCAATCTTGCCCATTTCAGCCCGATTTAACTTGGCACCCCTCACCACAACTGACCGTGGAAGGGACACCTGGAACAACCAAGGCATGGTTGGTCCCTCTAGCGGCCCACTGACTGTCTCATTCACTCTTTCAATGGCCAATGCAACCAAGTACGTAAAGTGATGAAAGGATGGTAGTGATCACCAGTGTTTAGAACTTGCATCAAGTGCTGTACTAAGCACTTTCAATGCAATTTGTCAATTCAATCTCCCATGAATAATACATAGTTAGAACCAGGATTGCAACTGTCCTCTGGTAAGAGAGAGAGAATTGAGAAAAAAAGACAATTATCTCCGATCCTGGTAGCTGCAGTGCATCTTGCTCTCTATCTGCTTGCTTTGCTGCCTTTTTTCATTTGTATATTCATTTTTATTTTCTGAAAATGTGAATACTAGAAGGTACATAGCTAAGAAAATATTAAAAGGCCCATGTAAGGAACATTCACACACACACACAAACACACACACACACACACACACACACACACACAAAACTGTGCGCACGCGCATGCGCTGTTATGTGCCAGTTATGTGATGTGGGCATGGATGGCAAGTTCTCTGCCTCACAGCTTTGGTTCTAGACACCCTCCAGAGACATGAATATAGGTCTTACAGAATCCTCCCTCTCACGTGTGCCTCACACTCAGTCTTCCCTCTACTGTGTTCAGTGTCCAGGACAGCAAGCTGCTTTCCTGCCCTTCCTGGCACTGAAACCACTTCTGCAACCTACCTTGCATTTCTAGTAAGAGAAATGTTGAGCATACAACAACCCTTTGCTCACTTTTTCTATTTTCTTGTCATCTTTACATTTTCCTGTCTTCTATTCATGTATTTGGGAGACAATTCTTTACCTCTGAGCTAAAAAAAATATTCCTCCTTTAAATTTTTTTTTTGTTTCATTTGTTACTTTAAAGCTGTAAGAAAGTGAGGTGGATGTGGGAGGAACTGGGAGAGAGAGAAATGAAGATTATCAGAATGCACTGTATGACAATCTCAGAAAGATTAATAAAATAAAAAACTTGCCTTTTAAAAATGGGAGTTATGGTGTTAAAATCATTTTTAGATTAAATATTTTTTATTATGCATGTGAATGTTTGTCTACATGTCTTTATGTGTACCACTTGCATGCCTGGTACCCATAAAGGCAAGAAATGGGCATCAGATCGGGAACTGGAGCTGCAAACAACTGTGAGGTGCTATGTGGTTGCTAGGAACGGAACCCAGGCTCTCTGCCAGAGCTACGGTGTTCTTAATGGCTGAGTCACTTCTCCATCACTTAGGCATGGACGTTATACTTTGAATTATTATTTAAAGGCTACCCCTAATCTTGGGTTTCACACCACAATCCATGTTTTTCTATGTCTTATCTAGACAACCTTCCCTCCCTGTGACCTCCATTGGGTCACTGTGCTGTAGCTCTTTCTAGGCTGTTTTCTCAATACAGTGCAAGTGTGTGCAGGGCATGCAGCTGAGCATGCGACATGTGTGCTTTTTGCACAGTGTGGGATAGAAGGGGAAGGAGATAACTGTGAGCTGCACTCTACTCCTGGAGGTTTTGGAGAATGCCTAGGTGACTTGGAAGTGCCATCAGGATAACCAACAAGCTATGACCTTTCTCTGTCTTTCCAGGAAACTGTTGGGCACTTCCCCCTTCGTCTCTTGCCATGGATCAATATCATCACAGACTCCCACAGACTGCTGCTGGCTTATTGGGTCTGAATTGGCACCAAACTGAGCCAGTGTCTGAATATAGCTGAGAATTCAAAGCGTCTTCAGTTTTTCCATTTGCCCCTTGTTACACGAGTAGGCGACTCCATAGAACAAGCACCAGCTCATGATTGAGAAGTGTGAAATTAATTTAATCCACATGCAAACACTCGTGAAGTATTCATTAAACCAAGGTTGTTTTTACCGAGTGTTTTAAACACTGCTCATGAATATATTCATCTTTCTATTTGTTCATACACGTTCATTTATTGATTCAACAAATTTACTGAGGGATTGTTTTCTGATGTATGTAATGCAATATCAAACTTTGGATCTGTATTGAAATTATTTTTTTTAATGTAACTGGATACATAAGATGCATGAGCAATGAGATATTAATGAGAAATCCACATTTTAAACATATTACAGGAGAGACAATTTAGGGACTGTCACGAGACACCTTGCAGTTATAAGAGCAAAACGCAAAAAGGTCAGCATGACATATGAACTACCAAAGCATGTGCCTCAAGAAGATGACTACTCTTGGTTTGTATTCACGGTGTGGTAGAAGGCATGTGATACCAAGATGTCATAGACACACATAAACCCTGCATCTTTAGGAAGTGATGGAGACATTTTGCTATCACTTTTTTTTTCCTCCACCCATTTTTTTTAACATAGCTTGTCTTTCTCTTTCATTGAGGGGGGGGGGTATATGTTTAAAAGCTAATTCTTATCATCTCAAGCAATGGGAATTGTTTGGTGTAAAGTCGCTGATTAAACATATCAAAACAAACAGGGAAAGGTCATGAACTGCCACTGAGGTGCGTAGCGTGAATTTTCAGGTGATGAAAATGTAGCCTCTAAATGCACAACGTTAAAAAAAAAAAAAAAAGACATTGCCCATTGATCAGAGACTCTTCTCATTGCAGTGACAAAGCGCCTGGCAACGGCAGCTCGGGGAAGGGCTTGTTTGACTCAGGCTGGTTAAGGAAACACACTTGCAGAAGACTGGAGTTTAGATCCCAGGACGGACGTTGCATGGCTTCCAGTGCCCTGTAACTCCAGCTCCAGGTGATCCCATCGCCTCTTCCGGCTTTCTCAGACACCTGCACTCGCATGAACAAACCCCCACACAGGCACACATGTGTGTGCGTGATTAAACTGAAACGATTTTGTATTTTGGACTCACGGTTGGTTTGAGAGTGTTGTCTTCACTGTGGGGGAGGGGAATCACGGCAGTAGGAGCAAGTGGCAGCTGGTCACACAGTCAGGAAGCAAAGAGTCATTGGACGCTGGTGTTCAAATAGATTTCTCTTTTTCACTCAGTCTGAGACTCCAGGCCCTGGGGTCATGCTGTCATATTTAGACGTTATCCCCACCTCAGTTAACTTAATCTAGAGACTCATTCACAGACATACACAGAGGTTTATCCCCTAGGTGAGCCTAGATTCTTCCACACTGATATTCAACATAAGCTATCATACTCACTTCGTTTGGACAACAGAGACACCGCAAACAGTTATAGGGAATCTGCTGCAACATTTGAGGATCTCCCTTAGACCCAAGTCATCATGGAAAATCTTGTGTTGTTGCTTAGTGCAGGGGAGTAATTTGTTTTGCCTTCATCTCACTGTCCCCTCTGGCATCACACATCAGTTTTCCTCCTTTCTAGTTCCCGTGTCTTTCCTGGTTGTCTCTAATTCTGAAATCCTATGTATAAGCCTCTAGAGCTAGCCACCTACTTGCGCCTTGACCTGTTACTTCTAAGTTGTTGTTTTTAAAGCACACAGACAAAGGCTTTGGTAGCCTTGTAGTGTAGGGACTGGACTAGGAGTTGTGGGAACTGGGTTTTATGAATGGCTTAAAGCAGTCGGAAGGTTTTATGAATGACAATGAATTAGCTATGTGAGCTGGAGGAATGTTGCCTCTTTCTCATTCCTGAGGTTGGAAAAGAGAGAAGGTGGGTTGTGTGCGTGGTGGGGGAGAAGGTTCAAAACTGTCAGTGGCCACTGTGCCTGGGGACGACTGGGCTTCATGTCAGGCTCTGTGCTATGACTATGCTTTCCTACTGCATTTTAACCTGTCTTCACCATCTTATCATTTGTATCTACAATGCTTTCAAAGAAAGAATATCCAGGTTTTGTTTTAAAACTGAATCTCAAAAAAAAAAAAAAAAAGATAATGTTTGCGGTTTAATGTGTATCCACTATCCATGACCTTGGAGTGACTCCAGGCTTATTTTTCCTCCCAATTTAAAAACTATTTTTAAGATACAGTGAATTATTATTATTATTATTATTATTATTATTATTATTATTATTATTACCACTTTACATTGAGCAAAATGGGTTTATGAATTGTCCTACAATCATTCAGCTGGCTCCAATCCTGCCTTACAGTTAGGAATGACTATTAATTGTTCATGTTAACGTTCCATTGTTCCATTTCTACACATGCATATGCCTTGCTTTGATTATATCCACCCATCTAGAATCATGTGCAAGAGCTGACAACCCCACACTCTGTGCTCTGATGCCCTTTCTGTCACTTTCCAATCAGTGTCAAGTGCACAGATCTGTGATGACCGTGTCTAAGATCACCGTCACTGGCAGCCTCAGCAAACACTCACTGTGAGAAATGTGTGCATTCTTTCAATCTATGTTTTTCCTGGGAACACTTTTCCCTTTTTTTCTACCCACTGAACATCCAAAACTTGCTTCATGTGTCCATTAAATATTTTTAAAGGTATCAGTGATGACATGGGCATATATTCAGAGGGTAACATGGGCGTGAGGAAAGAAAAGTAAAATATATACCCCAGTTCTTCTTTTCGTTGCTGGTATGACGAGTCTCTGACCCAAAGTAATGTAGGGAAGGAAAGTTAAAGGGAAGTTTGCTTGCCATTCCACACAGCACTACCTCCAACAAGGACAGTCACTTTATAGCCAATAACTACAGCAAGAACCTCAGAGGATGCTGTTTGCTCTCTCACTCACAACCTGACTTATATTCAGTTGGCATTTTTATATAGCCAAGGGAATGGTATCACCCACAGTGTGCTGGGCCCTCCTGCTTCAGTGAACAAATCAGGACAACTCCCCATAGACTTATCTGATCTGGGCAATATCTCTGCTGAGGCTCTCCTCTGGAATGACTCTAGGCTGTGTTAAGTGGACCACTAAAGCCAACCAAGATGATTTCTAAAACACAAATTACCTATTACTTTTGGAAGGAGTTTTACCTTGCAAACTACACCTGTGCAGTTGGTAAATTTCTACCCTACAGTGAAGTGTGATGTCTTTTCTGTTTTGTGACCTTCCTTTGCCAATATCACAGGAGAAAGCTGCCTCCTTTGACAGGAAGAAAGGAATTAAATTATGAGCAGAAACAGTGGGAATGGTGAACAGGAAAGTGTGTGCACCTCACTCGGATGCCTTTGTCTCGGGATGGCGGTAATTACTAGTTCCTGCCCCACTTATTCTTTCTACCCTGGGCTGCCAAACTTCTCACCTGCCTTTAAGAAGATGAACAATAGCTAATGTTCTTGCTTTTAAAAATGAAAATCCTCCAATTTAAGAGAAAAACCCAAAACCAGTCAGACCTGGCTGCCAGCCTGCTGCTCAGCTTTTGTCCCGTCTCCTGGGTTCTGCACGCATGCAGGAATTGACCTTCAGGGCCCTGCTGAGGACATCTTAGCGTTCTGCAGTGGCTTGACACATTCTCCTTCCTGCAACCAAGGTTGCACAGTTTCCTCATCCTTCACGGAAGTACGCCTTCCAGCAGACCCTTTCCCCTCTGCCGCCCAGGCAGGGTCTTGGCTTAAGCAATGTCTTCTATCATCTCTAAGGCTCATGCCTTCCACTGAGCACCATTGTTGTCAGAAGTACACAGTGACTAAAAGCAAGGAACAGAATGACCACAGCCTATATAAAGCCCCACACACCTCCTGAGTAATAAAGCAGAGCAGGGGCCCAGGGTGAGAGAGTCTCAGTCTTTAAAGAGTTTTCTGTGCAAGCATGAGGTACTGAGTTCTGTTTGCAGAACCCACATAAAACCTCAGATGTCCTGGCATAGATTTGTAATCCTGTCACTGTTGGGGCCCAGACAGGTGCATCCTGAGAGCTCACTGGCTAGCCAGGCCAGCTAAATCAGTGGACGAGCTTCAGGTTCAGTGAGAGGTTCTGTCTCATAAACCAGGATTAGAAGTGACTGAAAATGCACTTAGGGTGGCCTCTAGCCTCTGTATACTCATGTATGAACATATGCATATACACATTAATAAATAGATAAATAAACAGTGGTACTCAGAACCCATAAACTCGTTTCAAACCCAAGATTAATCTTTACTGTTATTGCTTCAGAAAATAATTAGACTCTTTCAAAATGGCAACTTAATGAAGCTATAATTCATGAGTTGTGAAGTTACCTTTTAGAAGTGACTAGTCTTTGGCATTCAGGGTGATCAGAGACAAGCAAACATAATTCCGCCTGTTTGTAGACTTTTTGTCACTTCAGAAAAGGACTCTGTGTTCATCAGGGATGATTCTGTTTGTCTCCATTCCTGCCCAATACTACTGATCTTTACATTTGTGTTTCCTGGACAACTGTATAAATGGCAGTTGTCATCTGGAGTTTTTCACTCAACATTATAAGCATCATGTATTTTGTGGCAGGAATTAGCCTCATTCCTTCAGGCAACAGTAATATTTGATAGCAAGAGTACCACATTTGTTTGTTATTCATTAATATTGGGCATCTAAAAGATTTCTACTCATTTAAATTTAAAAAAATTATATGTATGTGTGGGTGGGATGGTGGGTATGTGCACATGAGTGTGAATGCTTGCTGAGGCCAGGAGCTAAAGTTACAGGAATTTCTGAGCCACCTGATGTGAGTGCTGAGAACCAAACATAAGCCTCTGGAAGAGCAGTTTAACCCCTGTGGGATGGACATGTACATAAGTAAATCTGGTCTGTGCAGGAATGTGACTCTGACGATAATGGGTTCCATGTTCTGTGTTGTGCTTACTGTTTGCCAGATGCTGCCATGGTGTGTTTTTTGTTTGTTTGTTTGTTTGTTTGTTTGTTTGTTTTTTGTTTTTTGCATCCATTACCACACATCTTCTCAGCAACACCCCTGTTGCACCTGCTTAAAATATGCCACTGTGAGAAAATAGCCTAGTTTGCTGCACTCTTAAGCTGAAGTCCAGTAAACCAGGTAATTTTAATTTGATAACCTCTTCCGTTTTTATTCGAAATGTAAATAAAAATGAATATATACATATTATATATAGCATGTCTGAGCATATTTACTTTTAATTTTGTGGTTTTACTGTTGTGATGAAATCCCCTGATAAAATAAACTTAAGAGAAAAAAAGTTTATTTGTCCACAATTCCAGGTGACAGCCCATCCTTTTGCATCAGGGCAGATGGCAGGACCAAGAGATGGCAGCTGGTCATATGCATTCAGAGTTAAGAGTAGAGGATTGAACTTGTGCATACTTCTGTTCAAATCACTCTCCACTTTTCACTCAGTCTAGGACACAGTCCATTAAATTGTGCTGCCTGCACACTGGATGGGTCTTCCTACCTTATTTAACCCAATTAAGAACATGCCTCACAGGCGTGCCCTTGGACTAACAAAATCAAGACAATACCTCACTCAGGTTACTATCCTAGCGGATGCCACATTTCCTCAAGTAACCTACCAAAAATAACCACCACAATCGTTCCCCTGTCAGCTTGAAACACACACACACACCAGTTTAAGTCATACCCTTATATAATGCAAATTTAAATATTGCCAAAGATTTTAAAAAAATCCAAGTATGTAAAATCACAAAGTCTCTTAACTAAAAGCTTAATAATAATAATAATAATAATAATAATAATAATAATAATAATAATAATAATAAT
>OU015755.1:86392433-86417949 GCA_907169655.1 Acomys percivali | reverse complement strand
ATAATAATTGGACATACTTTCAGCATACTATGGCACACAGTGAATGTTTCCATTCTGAAATGGAAGAACAGGGCCATAACAGATGAGCAATCATACATGAGCAAAACCAAAATCCAGCCTGAAAACTTAAAACCCTGCAGCCCTGTGTCTGGCATCTGGAGCTTGTGAGCAAATTGGCTGGGCTCCAAATGGGCTCATGTCGTACCACCCCTCCAAGTCCACAACCCCAGTGTACACACTTTTCCTCCTGAGCTGGTTCACTTCAAGGCCACAGCTGTCCTCAGGACATATGTCTCACAGCCATGGCATCTCCAACATTCTGGGGGTGTTACTGCACGGTTATCAGTTTCAGCTGCCCTCCATGGCCTTTCAGCCTTGCATCTTGGACTACAAAACCAGTACAGTGTGGGGAACATTGCTGCTGAGTTCTACGGCAGGCTCAGAATTTAGTCTCCAGCAGGTGGAGGATTGTCCTCAGGACACTTTCCCCATTCTCCCAATGCAGAACAGAACAGTGCTGATCTCTTAATTAATTATAGCTGATTTGACAGAAGCTGCCAGAATACCATCCTGTGTTGACATTTCCTCTGTCAAGCAAATTAGTCTGTTGTCATTGAACTCAGCTCCACCAAGTTCTCAGGGCATAGGAAGAATGAAGCGTATTCTTGGCCAAATACCATATAAATTACCTCTAGCTTAGTTGTTGATAGAGTCCTGTTCCCTCCGAAACCTGAGTCAGGTCTTTATGGTCTATGCTTCTAAAGCACTGATGTCTTCCAAATTCTCATTAGAACATCCCATTAAGTTCTGTATACAGCATCCAGATTCCAAACTCTAGCACAGTCCTCCCATAAAACTGTTATCACATCAATAGCCCTACTTCCAGAAACCAATCTCTGGTAACGTACCCTGACAAAAGTAACTTAAAGGAGAAGTTGTTTCTCTTACAGAACAAGAATTGCCACACAAGCCACTCGAGCACCAATCTCAGTGAGATACTGATGGTTTATTTGAATGCCTTTCCCAAGCTGATGGATCAGGGCCACAGCAAAGACTTGGGAGCCTAACTGTGACATGGACCTGTTCTTAGGACAGGCTTTTATAGGAAAACAGAAGACAAGGGAGGGCAGTAATACATTTTAGCTAACTTTACAAAACAGTATTGCCTTTTTGGCTAACTAGACAAAGTATTATTAGCTAACCTTTAAGCTGATTGGTCTCAAGTGAGCTGATGATTAGGGTCTTTCAGAATACATACAAAGTGTAACAAAGTGTGTAGATAGCAAGAGTGCAGCCAGAGAGTAACCAAGTGTGTAGATAACAAAGTATGAATTATGACACCATTGAGTCATCTAGGTTAACTTGACCCTCTGGCAGGGAATGTTAGAGCCAGCTATGAGTAGCTGCTTCTCAGAGGCAGAGTTAAAACGTAAAACATTTTGAACTGAATTTCACCTGATAAACAAAACAGAAGCTGGACACAGAAATGTCTGCAGCTTTGTCTCAGAGCAGGCTTCAACATTCCAGGCTTCAACACTTTCATTGGTTCACAACTCTAGGCTTCGGTCGCCATTGTGGGAAGTTGAGTGACAGGAACCAGAGGTGACTATTCAGGTTGCTTGTGTACTCAAGAGCAAAGCGTAGTGAGTGAGTGCAAGCATGCCAGTTCTCAGCTCACTTTCTCCTTTCCCTTCAGTGCAGGGCTCAGCCCAAAGAGACCTACATTCAGTGTGGGGCAACTCATCTCCATTAGCCTAGTCAAGAAAATCCCTCCCAGGCATGCTTCCACATCAACCTAATCTACACAGCGGCTTCCACTTTATCACACATTGCCAAGTAAAACTAACCAAACAACACACCACACACACACACACACACACACACACACACACACACACACACACAGTGATTTTAATGTGCTTGCATGCGCAGTCTTTTTCCATCCTGCTTTTTCTCCCAGTTCTCATCCAAGACTTGGCAAATAGCACTCATGCCTGAAAAATGGGTGATTATTTTGGTGTCAATATGAAGGGTCAGCCATACACTTATGTGTTTGATCACTTGGCTTCTAGCTGTTGACACCTTTTGGGAAAGTCATGGAACATTCTAGAGAAAGTGTGTCACTTGAGGCTGGCCTTAAGGGTTGATAGAACCTGTTCTACTTCCTGTCTGCTGCCTCTTTGCTGACTCTGGTTGGTTACAATGCAGCACTTCAGGACTCACTGCCATGTTTTTCTTAGCACGGTGAGTGTTTTATCCACTTACACTGTACATTAGAATAAGTCTTTCTTCCCTTAAGTTGCTCTTGTCAGGGGATTTGTCATACCAACAGGATATTTTATCTTTAATTGTGTGTGTATGTGTGTGTCTGTCTTCTGTCTGTCTGTCTTTCCATGGCTTATGTGTGTACAGATGAATGCAAGTGCCTGCATGTAGCAGTCAATTATGTAAGGTCTCCTGGAGCTAGGGTTGCATGGGCGGTGAGCCGCCAGGCCTGAAGACTGAAGACCAAACTCACGCTCTCTGCAAGAATAATCCTAGCTCATAACCATTGGGCCATTTCTTCATACTGCAGCGGTGCTTTTTCAATCTCTATTTTCATCTAGATACTTGTGAACCTTTTGCGTGGTCAGAACCTTTGAATTCTCAGGGAGTAAAAGGGAAACAGCTGTAGACCACAGAGACAGGCCTTACTAGCTCCATTATTGCCAAGACTGGTCTTAAACCTTCTCTCTCTGAATTATTTTTTCTCTTGCGTGGAGATAGGATTCCAGAAAGAGCCATGGCAATGGCAGTCCAGCAGCATCCAGAAGCTCATTAAGCATTCTTTCGATTTCTATGTGAAATAGAATGACTGACATGAATGTGGAGCTCAAAGCCATTAGATCTAGGGTCAGCTCTAGGAAAGAGACAGGCAGAGCACAAACGGGGAAAGAGGTGAGATAAGAGATCTGTGTCCTTTCACCCGGTGAGTCTTCAGCCAAGAGAGAAGCTCTCTGAAGCCTTGACCTTCATTTTAAAGGAGCCTCGTGCAATGCTGTGCAGTGAACTCCTAGGGAGATTAACAAATGTCCATTCACCCCAGATAGGGCACCAAGGACAGGCCAAAGAAGGAGTAGAATTCTACTCAAGTCTAATCTGAGTTAATGAAGCAATGAGTTTAATTAAGGATATTTACAGGTGACTTAAGAGGGGCTATACCACTGAATAAGCACTCTCCATCTCTCCTTCTCTCTTTCTCTCCCTCCCTCCCCCTCCCCTAGCTTCTTTCCCCTCTCCTCATCCTCCCCCTCCCTCCCCCTCCAACCATTAAATGCCTATAGATTTCAGTAAAGGGGAGGGCCTCCCTTCCTGTGTATCCACTGTGCAGGATCTGGTGGACATCTCCCTTCATAGATGATGGAAAGTTGCCTTGTGCAAGTCAGCACCTAAGAGTTCAAAAGGACAAGCACCATGCCATGCACAGAGCATAGCTGTTTATAACAATTGCTTCTGCAGCATCCTGTGCATTTGGTGATTTGCAGTTGGTACCTCCCTGCCAGGGACAATGAAGGGAAACCATCAATAAGCATTCTGCCCTGTGATGCTCATATCCCTGTAGTCTAACACTGCTATCTCATGTCCTACACAAAGATACCAAGGCTCAGAAGTTTCCAGGCAGCCATGGTTAGTCTGGTGAATTAGTTAAAAATAACTAATAATAATAATATGTAATAATAATATAATGAAAATAATAAAAACTTTAAATGGCTCAATAAGTGATTACTAGAAGTTCCTTTGAAGTATCAAATAAGAGGCCACTTCACATATAACACCAATTGTAAATGCTATTGTCAGAAAACATAGTGAATAAATTTGAACATGGTGGCAAAGATCACTGGGATTGGGCAAGTAAAGAAGAGAAGAAAGAAAGGTGGAATGGCTGTCTTCTAGAACATTCCTTTTTACTGGATGTCCTGCATAATGCCTTCAATTTTATGTCCTTTAGCTCTAGTTTAGGATATGTTATGAAGTTTTATATTGACTATTTTCAGACAAAGAAAGTGAGGTTTAAGATGTCAGTTAAAGGGATAGAAAGATGGGATAGTGATTAGAAGCCACTTGCTACTTAGTCAGGAGGAACAGTAGCATGCCATGGACTTAGTACTTCAGCTCCCAAGAGGGTTGTGGAGGAGACAGAAGGCTGGCTGGGTTTTAGTGGATTCCAGCATAGCCAAAAAGTACAAGACCTATACCCCCTGTTCAAAGGAACAGGTAGAGAGATTGAGGAGGAAATCCAGCATGCTCCTCTAATCTGCATGTCACTGTGAACACACACAAGCACATACACTCACATATAAAAATATACATACACACAGAAAAATAAGAAACAAATCTTTAAATAGCAGCCCATTGACATAGTATATTGATTGTAGACCCATGTTATCAATCTAACTATGAGAAATATTGGCCTTGTCCCTCAACTCTAATGCAAAATAAACAGAGATTTTTGTTGCTTACTAAAATTAGGGAAGGATTCATGTAAGGGTGGAAAGAAGAATGGAAAGAATGAGAGAGTTGAATGTAAACATAATGCAAGATACAGTTTAACGAACACACCAGCATGAAAAACATGACTTTGAATAATGAATACATTAACAATTTTAAAAATAAAGAATGAATAGAATTTTGGCAGAAGAAATGAGGCAGATCTCAAGGTGGGCAGGGTAAGAGCTAAAGGAAGGGTATGAGCTAAAACATCAAAGTGTAATAATTTCAGATGATTTTATAGAAGCACAGGTTATATAAGTAAAGCATATAAGTCAAAGGCGAACAGACCATTTGGGCCTTCATATTCAGCTGCCTTGACTGACAGATGAAAGACTAGACATTTCCCATGGACACTGACAGCTGGCTGGAGCTCTGTGAGGGAATTCATGACCTTCTGGGATCTGTCTGGAGATGATTCTTACTCCAAGCACAGGCTCTGTGTGTGCTCCAGCCCCAGTGGTCTATGTGTGAGAAATCTGGCTGCATTTGCCAACGTGAATGGAATCCTGGGGCTCTGAATTCCAACTACTGGCAGCTTTCAGAGCATTTCAGCCTCAGCTCACAGACTCATTCATAGTTTCACTCACCTGTTGATCACCAATTTTTTTAAGACCTTGAAAGATCAATTCTCAACTTCATATAAAAAAGAACAGAATAGCTAAAGCAATCCTATACAATAAAAGATCTTCTGGAGCAATCTCTATCCCTAATCTCAAGCTGTACTATAGAGCAACAATAATTAATATGGCATGGTACTGGCATAGAAATAGGTTGGTTGATCAGTGGAATCAAACTGAAGACCCAGAAAAAATCCACACACCTATGGACACTTGATTTTTGACAAAGAAGCCAAATCCATAAAATGGAAAAAAGATAGCATCTTCAACAAATGGTACTGGTCTAATGGGATGGCTACATGTAGAAAATGCAAACAGATCCATATTTATCACCCTGCACAAAACTAAAGTCCAAGTGGTTTAACGACCTCAACATAAAGCCAGACACACTAAATAAGTTAGAGGAAAAAGTGGGGAAGAGCCTTGAACTCATTGGCACAGGAGACAACTTCCTGAACAGAACACCAGCAGCCCGGGCTCTAAGATCAACACTTAATAAATGGGACCTCATGAAACCTGAAAAGCTTCTGTAAGGCAAAGGAGACTTCAATAGAACAAAGCAACAGCCTACAGACTTGGAAAAGATTTTCACCAACCCTACATCTGACAAAGGCCTGATACCCAAAGTATATAAAGAACTCAAGAAATTAAACACCACCAATTCAAATAACCCAATTAAGAAATGGGAGAAATCTCAACAGAAGAATACTGAATGGCTGAGAAACACTTGTTCCTGTACCTCATTATTCACTCTCCACCTCGCTTCATGCAGTGCTGCAACTGCATACTGGGAATTCATATGTAACAGAATGTAGCCCTGCCTACTGTTTCCCTTAGCATTGTATCAGAGACAGGGATGTGGTCAAATATGGGGCACCAGAGTTCGTGTGAAAGTCAGACCCCACTCTCTACTCAAATCCTTAGTAATGAGGATGCTAATGGAGTAAACATATATTTTTAGACATAAAATTTTCACTAGATTTTTGCAAGGGACTGGAGACCAAGATTGTGGGCAATTGTAGGTGAATGCTCTATCACTGAGCTGTAACTCCTCACCCCAGATGTCTACCCTTACACTCACATATAAACCTCACGCTTCAGTCTCTGCCTTATGATTTGTCCTCGTATATAGCAGAAAGGTTAAGAGTATGTATCCTAGTTTCTTTATGCTGCTTTCATAAAACACCATGACAAAACAACTTAGGGGAGAAAGGGTTTATTTTAACCAGCAGCTCCAGGTTAGAGTCTATTATTGCAGAAAGCTACACCAGCAGGAACTTTGAGACAGATGGTCACATTGCACCAACAGTCAAGAGAAATGAGAGATGAATGAATACATACATGCTCACTCGTTTGGAACTCAGCTTGATTTTTCCACCTTCACATAATTCAGGATATCCTCCCTAGGGAATGGTGCCACCCACAGTGGACTGAGTCTTCTCATATAGTTAACTTAATTAAGGCAACTTCCCACAGACACGTACACAGGCCAGTCCAATGTAGACAGCATTGCCTTGTGACCTTCTTCCCAGGTGATCCTAGGTTGTATTTGGTTGACAGATAAATCTTAAACTTCACCAGTCCATGAAGGTGGGTGATGTGTAGACACTAGGCTTAAGTGGATGTGGCCTTGCCTGTCTGAGGTTCGTGGTAGAGTGAGTGCAGATACTACTACTGAATCATGGTAACAAAGGGCATGACTTACTGACATGATGTGAAGAGTCGGGAACCTGTGGTGCGGTTCTTGGAACACAAGACAGAGTGGTGTAATTATGAAGGGGAGAAATCAAGGAAGCAACAGGAGAAACTTAAGGAGCATCTTGGAAAGCAGACAGAGATCTAGGCACTGGATCCTAATGTCGTGGGAAATCAGATAGATGGTAGACAGGAAAGAAGTACGCCTGGTTGTGGTTGTACATATTTATTTTAACAATCTCATTTTGTAACTGTTAAGAAAACAGAGTTCGTGTAGCAAACCCTGGAGACAGGAGAATAATTATCAAGTCCTTCCTGGAATTCTAATGGGAGATGCAAGCAGCCTGATTCTGTGATCCTGGGGAGGAAAAGCAGGTGAGAGAAGCCCTTAGACTTGCTGAGCTGTCGTGTGTATCTGTGGCAGAGTTACCTCAAGGGGTATTTGGCATGTATGTACCGCCTCTCCTTAGAGCCATAGAGTCTGGTCCAGGAAGGTGCACCTGACCCTGAAATTATAATGTCCATTTCTGTGGGGTAGAAGGAGAACAGAGCAGGCAGTCAGTGACTTCCCACCTAGGAACCAGAGCTGAGGAGGTATTTTGATGCAGACTTGATGGGTGCAGCAGAGAAGCGATAAGATGGTGGCACCAAGGCTATATTGCCAGAGTTCCTGGTGTCCCTAGGTCAGGGTATGTATGGCATATCCTATGCGAACACATTTATCTTGGGCAATTTCAGATGAAGAGAGATCATTGGAAGACAAGTCCTGTGGAGGGCATTAACTTGCTCAGCTTCTCACCTGGTCTGCCTCCTCTGCCTCCTCTACCTCTGGCTGATGTGCAAAGGGTGAACACTTCGAAGGCAGGATCTGGCCTCCTGCTCCCTTAACCATCTCATGGTACTCTACACACTGCAGGATTTAAACTGATTTGTTACGCACAAGTCCACAAGGAAAACGCAATGTGATAAAATTCCAACTAGGAGCCCCATGCGTGGAAAAATTATTGAATTAAATTATTGATGAGTAGCACTGGGAAGAATTCTACAAAATGTTATTAGCACAGAGTTCTGTCTCTAAGCAGCAGTGTTTGGGTACTTACCCTAGCTCCACACCATTCAAAATAAACACTATGTAAAACTGTAGGTTGTACTGCTCTGGCTGTGTGTTAGCTTGGTAGCGTCTTTTCAGCATCTTTAAATTATCACTATAATGTATAACTGTTCATATAGTACCTATGGGCTTGACATAGTATACTAATTTAAATTCACACAAGGATGCGGTAAGGCTTACAAAACAGAAATTATGGCCACCTGACTGTTATCAAAACCTTGATTTGATCCTCCACAGGAATTCTTGATCCTCCACAGGAATGGACAGGAATTTAGCTTTCACTTTTTGTTTTTGTTTTTGTTTTTTTTTTTCTGCTTTCTCTCTCTCTCTCTTTCTTTCTTTCTTTCTTTCTTTCTTTCTTTCTTTCTTTCTTTCTTTCTTTCTTTCCCTTTTATCCACGCACACCTCCTCAATATTCCATAATCACATGCATATCTTGCTTGATAGGACAAATCAGAAACTGTTTGTTGACTTGATATAACCCTTCTTCTTTCTTTCCCCACAGTGTCTGGAAAGCTACAGAGATTTGTTGCTCAATTAACTAAAGGTCACATAGCTGTCAGCCTCTTCTCGCTGCCCTCTTGCTGTCAGCTCAGCAAGTGTGCTAGAAGCACGGACCTCCCGCTCAGCTGAGGACTGCTGGAAAGAGTCCCAAGTGAGTGATGTGTGGCCAGGTCCCTGCAGACATTGATCTTGTGTGACTCATCACTTGCTCAGACAGGCACATGGGGCCTATAGAGAAACCAAAAGATGGATGGATAAATTGGGTTGCCAGTAAATTCCAGTTTCATCAGAAAAGTAGCAAATACCTAAGGTTAGTATTGAGAGAAAGGAGCCCCCACCTAAGGCATCATGCGTACTGAATTCAATGTCCACCTCTACAGTTTTGGGAGACCTGACTCAATTGCTGGAAATTTGGGCATTTAAAGTTAACCCTTTTACAACATCAAAGGAGCCCATTAAGAACTCATTCATCTGCCTGTACACTCATTTACTGTTATCAGCTGTCTCTCAGTGTCCTGTTAAGGGAATAATCTGTATTTGGTATCATTCACAATTCAAGAAGCTGCTAACATTGTGTTCTATAAAGAGTGGGGGTAGAGGTTGAGAACTGCAAACTTTAAAGCCATAAATTTGCTGCTGTGCCTCATCCTGTATATTCTGAGGACAAAAAAAAAAAATCTATATACAGCCTATATACAAGGAGGCATGGCTGTGTGTCTACAGAATCTACACATGGCCTATACACAAGGAGGCATGGTTGTGCATCCATAAAACTTCACTTATAAAATCAGGTTATGGGGCATATTTGACTCATGTCTGAGGACCCTAGACAACACCACCCTGGCCCATACAAAGATGAATTTACAAAATCCCAGGTTGAATTTGTTGCTCGGTAACCTTCGAGATCTGAACTGAGGACAGGTATTCATTCACTTGGTAATGTTGCTGAGTGAATTAACATGGAATACAAGTAAGGCTGACCTTTAGGCCCAACTCAGCCTCTGTAAGATGGAGGATGAGTAAAGGTCACTCCCCATCTCTTTGCTCCTGCAAAGCAGCCTAGGCTTCCTTTCTTAGGAGCCAGAGGCTATGAGAATGCGTGTGTTCACTGGTGGTAGCACCTCTCACAAGACGATGAGCTGAGCAGAAGTTGAATGGAGACCATAAGACAAAGCAGGTCTTTGAGACACATATTAGAAGTTTGAAGGGCTTTAATGGCAGCTCACATGTTCCATGTATCCCAAGGACACTGATGAGTCCATTTCTCAGAAAGTATCTTCTCTCTATTGAGGGCAATGGGTAAAGGATTTGGAAAGATGACTCCACATTGACCAGGAATGAAGCTCACTTTCACAGGTTCACCGAGGGAGGCGGATAATCAACCCTCTTTTGTAATCACAGCAACTAATTTATTTGAAAAGAGCCTTGGTAACTGTCAAAGCAATCCTTCTTGCTCTCTAAAGAAGCTTCTCACTGCCTGTCACTTGAGTGGTTGCCTGGCAACCATGCAGCCAAGCTGTCCATCATGCACAGATCACCTTCTCTATCCAATGTTCTCTGCTTCCTGGAGTATGAAAGCAAGTTGCCCCTCAGTATGCATACAGAGCTGTCAACAATAGCATCATTAAGCCCCATGCTCCCTTCTCTGGAAACACAGAATCTTGGGCAAAGCATTTGCCAAGAGAATGACACACACACACTGTAGCTCACAGTGGCCAAATGAAGGCTGCAGATGCTTGCTATGGCTCTAATTCATTTTGTCAGGCCATCAGGAAAATCTAGAGGACAGGGAAGAAACAGCATGGGTCGAGTTAGAGGCTCACGGCTGAAGAGATGGCTTAGTGGTTAAAATAGCTTGCTCCACAATCATGCAGACCAGAGTTCAGATTCCAGCATTAAAAAAGCCTGGGGGCAAAGCTAGGAGGATGCTTGGGCTTTGCTGGCTTTCAGTTTGGCCAATGTGCAAGCCCCAGGTGTAGCGAGACACTCTGCCTCAAAGGTAAAGAGTGTTAGGAGGACACCAGATACCTGATTCTGGTACATAATCAGGGTATATAAATATATATTAAACATATAAAAATATTTTTAAAGATATGAAGACAAGACACAGGGTGTAGAAAAGAGAAAGTATATTGAGGGTATATAAAGGTGTCAAATGGGAAAGATTTATGGGAAGACATGTCAGTTGGGGAGATGTGACTAAACTTCACGGGAGCTCTAAGACCCAGCTTGTGTAGCTTCCTTCTAAATTGAAGTATTACTATTTCCTGCTGCCAAGGGGTGAGGGTGGGGGACAGAGGAAGCAGGAACAAGCTCATAAGACTCAAAAAGTAAATGAACTTTAAAGATACGACTCAGTAGATTCCGAAAACTCAGAAGTTTATGAGACTCATACCCACCGCCACCTGCGTGTATAAAGTCAGTAAGCAGTTGACAGTTGCCAACTGCAGCTTTCACATGTCGTCATCACTCATGTTGGAGGGGTGGCTTTGCTGGTGTAGCTGCCTTTGAGTCATTCATGTTCCTGGGAATCCCTCCTGTAAACTCATTACTTTAATGAGCTAGGCATGGGCAGAGTCATTTCTTTGGTTTGCAGTTGATGCTCGATCTATGTGTGGATATTCATGTCCTCCCAGGAAAAGTCACACAATAGGTCACATTAAGAAGAGCTCCCAGGTATACCATAAATGCTTGCAGATTCTGTCCCTGCAGTGGCAAAGAAGGAAAAAAATGAGTGAATCAAGAAGAGCAGGACCAGAGGGAGGAAAGAGGATAAAGTGAGAAAGCCTTGCTAATAAGAGGCAGCTGGCACTCAGTCCAAGGATGTTGTGTGTCTTGAGAATATGAGCTTCAAGTCAGTTGTTCATCTCCTCAGTCTTCATATCTAAGCCATCCTGTGAAATCATCCAAGGATAAGTCAGGTTGCACAATCACACCGGGAAGCAAAAAGAATGAAAATCAAAAAGGCAGATGGATTTTTTTTAGGGCTGGTGGATGGTTTCCTAGAAAGCAACCCAGATCACCTAACAATTTGGAGGAAGAGGCATGGCACCTTAGATGGACCCAGAGAGAGACAAGTGAGAGGTAACTATAGTTGCAGCCAGGGTTTGAGATTATAAGATCATGTATAGGTGTGATGTTGACTACAGAAAGTGAGAAGGGAAAGAGGGGAGGGATGGGGATGCACTTCACATAGAAAGATGCACTGTCTTAGTATATGTTTGCTGCTATAACAAAATCATGACAAATTTAGTTTCTTATAAACATCAAAAATGTGTTGGGAAGATCAAGATGCCCACAGATTTGAAGTCAGGTGTCCTTATATGGAGGACAGGGGACACAGGTTTGTCTGAGTCAGTTTTGTAAGATTCCCAGTCCTCATCATCTTTGCTCTGAGGTGGATAAAGGCCAAATATCACAGGCTTGGTCCCTATGTGGCGGTACAGGGGGAAAAGGTGTGGTACCTCATGGGAGGTTCTTAAGCAATTGGGGGTGTACCCTTGAAGGCCATTATGGGATGCCAGTCTCTTCCTGCCTTTTGTTACTTGTTCTCTGGTTCACCAGACAGGCAGTTTCCATACTCCCATCATGCTGTACTGTCCTTGCCAAATACCAAAGCCATGGACACCTGATCTTGGACTGGATCCCAAGCAAGACAGTTTTCTTCATGAAATCATTGTGTCTGGTGTTCTGTTACAATATCTGAAGCTAACTAGCCCCATCTCTTTATACACCCCACATCTTGATACTATAACATTGGGGGCGGGGTGAGGTTTCAATGTGCAAGTTTATGTGGAGGAAACATTCGGAGCCCTGGGCAGCTGCAGTGTCTTTTTTTTTTTTTTCCCGGAACTGAGAGATAACTACACCGTGCTCCCACGGAAAGGCACACTCCATTTTCTGTTCTTTACGTGACACATCCTCACCTGACCTTTCTCTGAGCTGAACTGATGTTCTAATGGCTTTGCTGTCGCATGTTTTCCCAGCCCAGTAGCCCACCACTTCCCTTCTGCCCCTTGAGCTTCTCAGGCGTCACTCTTGTCAGGTAAACTTGCACACACACTTGGGTGAAGGTTGTAATCTATAAACCTGTCAGATAGGAAATCAGTTTACAGCTGTATTTGTGTGAGTGTGAGTGTGTGTGTGTGAGTATGTATGTAAGTGTGTGTGTGGGGTGTGTGTGTGTGTGTGTGTGTGTGTGTGTGTGTATGTGTGTGCTCCTTCCAAATTCCAAGCAAAAAGAAGATGAAGGCTTGAAATGAAGTCATTTCCATAACAAGTGATAGGAAAATGAGATAATTTTGACTAGAGAATAAGTCCCTTGTATTTTCTTCTTAATGTTTCCCCTAGAAGGAAATTTTTCTCTCCAAAGTAACCCTTGGCAAACCTTTTGTTTCTGTTTCTATTGTAATCGAGATGTAGAGAAATGTATTACTTATTCTGATTATTAATGAAACACCATGTGACCCTTAATAACATGTTTTCCAAAAAGTTAAACAAACGTAAGTTCTATAAATGCTCTTTCTGTTCTGCATGTATACTCTTTTCTCTCTCTCTCTCTCTCTCTCTCTCTCTCTCTCTCTCTCTCTCTCTCTCTCTCTCTCTCTGTGTGTGTGTGTGTGTGTGTATGATTGTTTGTGCCCATGTACCTGTGAACTCTGAGGCCAAAGCCTGACATTTGTTGTTTTCTCAATCACTATCCACATTATCTTTAAAGACAGAGTCTCTCACTAACCTTGGAGCTCTCTCCCTCTCTGTGTCCTTCTCCCCAGAAGTAGGGTACTTAACTCTTTAAAAGGGTGTTGGGGGTTATTTAAGGTCTTCCTTTCTGCTTAGTAATCACTTTTCCCGCCGAGCTACCCCACCAGCCCTGGGTGGGTGCTATGAATGCTGTTAGATCTGTACTGCCCTTCCACATCTACATTTTCATCTAATAGGCACATGTATGTGGTAAATGGAAAGTTCCATTTGCAATTAGATGGCTTCACAACACTGCTCTGGACATGTCTGGCCATCCAGAAGAAATCTCAGTGCCTTTCATTCTTCCCTCTTAGTGAATATTTGGGTTGAATCCAATTCTTCAGCACTCTTGTGTCAGGCAAGAAAGTGTCTTTTTATGCTCACTTTTTACAGCCATCCTTAGCAATTTCCTCAAGACAAGGAATTAAAGTAGCTAGGATGAACGATATCATTTTTAGTGGTAAGAGATATATGTTTCTCATGACTGTGGTATCATTTCTTTTCTGGTAGTATATTGGAGTGTGTCCTGGTTAGAATTAATTGGCAGCTTGATACAGCCTAGAGTCACTGGAAAGGAAAGCCTCATTTGAAGAATTTCCTAGATCAGGTTGGCCTGTGGGAGATGACTGTCTTGATTGTTAATTGATGTAGGAGGACTCGTCCCACTGTGGGACGCACTATCCCCTAGGCTAGAGGTACTGGTCTGCATATGAGAGCTGGCTGAGCATAAGCCTGAGAGTGGGGCTCCTCCTTATTTCCTGGCCTGTGGGTGAGTTCCCTGGCCAGAGGAATGCTGCACAGAATAACAAGTTGGCTTGCTTCCAGTTCCTGCCTTGATTTCCTGCCCTGACTTCTGTTAATGATGGACTGTGGCCTTTTCCTTCCTTAAGTTCCCTCCTTAAGTTAGAGTGTGCTATTAATTATTACAGTATCGCAGTCCAGCTTTGACATTAACTGGGGGAAACTGAGGTGGGACATGAATCCTGTGGCTGGCTGGCTGGTGACCTTGTAGACTTTCTCTGAGGGCAACCTTCCAGGCCTGAACTGACTGTGACCAGCAATAGCTTCCAGTGATGGTGGCAAGCTGGGGCTAGGGCTGATGGCTCCTAGCAGGGCCTAGAGCTGATGGCTCCTGGTGGTGCCACTGATGGTGGCAAATGTCTAAAAAAGAAAGGAAAAGGAGAGAAAAGAACCACACAAATACACACTTACACTTGGTGATGAATTAAAACAGATTCCAGCAGGTAGGTTTCAATAAGCTTCTTTTTCTTTCAAGCTTCTCTTATTTACAATTCACATACATACATACATACATACATACATACATACATACATACACACACATACATACATACACACATACATACATACACACATACATACATACATATATACATACATACATTCTTACATACAGAAACACATTGGTGGATGGAAAATATTCCAACTCAACCTTACACACATACACACATTTTGTGGATGGAAAAAGATTCCAACAACTTTCTTATTTCTCCCACAGCTTATATATCCCAGAAAGAGCTTTCAAGCACTACAAAAATCACAATGTGTTTACATTCTATTCCATTATAAATAAATGATATACAATGGATATACATAAGAAAATCATGTTCCCTAATACTTTCACATGATCAAATGTTTTACATATTATGGGTGAGAAACAAACATGAATAACAAGTTATTTCCAAGAACCCACATACATTTGCACCTAAGCAATTTGTTATATATTAACAGATTATAAGCAAGCAAGGTCATTTCTCAGCCAGCTTTTCTTTACTGGCAGGCTGCAATTTGCAGTTACAAAGAAGGAATTAATTATCCTAAGAAGTAATCTTATAAAGATCTTAAAAGAACCACAAATCTAAACTTCTATATAAAAATAATCAGCCATTTCTTCTTTAAGTTCTAAAGGTGATCATCCACTCACTAATATGTTTCATTAAATCATATCAGGAAGCTGAGGGTAGAAAAATAAAATAAGGTAATCAATCATCGTCCCAGTCACCAGCCCAGCTTGAGTCAGGTCAGCCAATGCTGCTATGGGCCAATATTCTTGCTTTGCCAACCTCAAACAGCCCCTAGCTTTACTAGTAAGAGTGTACTTTCTCTCAACCTCAATTGTTCCCTAAGATTTCCTATATCAGGGGCAATAGCAAAAACATCTTTACCTCACTTTGCTAAACAATCTATTTTTCCTTAAGACTTTCTACGTCAGAGCCACTAGCAAAACCATCTTTATCTAACCTTGTTGAACAATCTATTTTTACAATTCTTTCTAAGCGTAATGATCATTATTAACAATCTACGTCTACAGGTTGTTTTCAAAGGTGGTGGTTGAATCATTAATCTGCTCCAGCAGCAATGCCTGAAGGAAACCAAGCATTGTTATTGTGTATGCCAATGATATTGCCTAGTGAGAGGCTGAAAGCCCCCTTTATAGTACTCACGCAATTCACATATTAAGAAGATTGTAGGGATTGCAAAGGTAACATGCAGAGCAGTGCTCCATAACAGCATGAAGTCCTCAGGACACATAGTTCTCGGGGTTATGCCTCGCTGAGACACACTCATCATGGGTTTGTTAACCTGTGGGCTGCATCCCATGAGTTCTAGAGCTGTTTTGCTTTTCTGTCTGCTTGGCCCCTGACATTACAGTATAGAAAGGAGACTAGAGCAGAACTTAGGCTCTATCCCTCCACCTGAACAAGCCTACAATAAGCATTATTTATAATATTTAACCACCTGAGAGGAAGAAACTTGCTTTTATAATTTCTATTGAATGTATGAGTTGTTTCCTTTCATATTGGTATGTATATATATACACTGCTTCTCATTGATATGCAAAGATCTTTGAAAACATTTGTCTTTTCTATTAGGTTATAAATTACTCAGGATATTTTCATTGATAACATCCATCTCTTTCATATGCTTTAATATCTTCCTCTTATCTTATTTCATTTTCACCCTCCAAACACTTAAAAGAATCATAAAGCCTTTATAAATATGTGCTTTTCATCTCCAACGCAGCAAACACTTACTGATATACAACACTATTAATATTTTATTATTGCCAGCAAAAGCCTCTCTGTGGCTTGCTGATAAATCATATTTTTAACAAACAGGGGTAGCCAAGCTCTAGAGCTTTCTGGTGTAGTGTGTTGGCCACTGCTCACATGTCCACTGATCATGTGGGTGGCAGCAGATCTGAGCTGAGATGTGTCAACAGTATAAATCAGATGCTGATATTGCAGAGTTAGAATAGCGTAGGGCCTGGGGATGGCCCAGTCAGTGAGTGCATGCTTTGCAGGCACGATGACCTGAGTTCATCTCTGGAATCCACATTTAAAATGCCAGGCATTGTGGTGTGTGCTTGTAATCCCAGAGCTGGGAAAGCAGAGGACAGGCAGATCCCTGGGGCTCACTGGACAGCCAGACTAGCTTCTTTGGTGAGTTCCAGATGAGTGAGAGATCCTGTTTCAAAATCAAGGTGGACAGTTTCTCGGAAAAGACATCTGAGCTTGCCCTCTGACCACCACACACATGAGCACACCTATACACGGGGTGTACTACACCCACAAACACAGACAGGGAGACAAAAGAAGGTAAAATCCTTCACAAATAATTCTGCTCTTGGTAGCATTTCAAAATGCTATACAGTGAGGCTAGTGAGCTACATAAAAGGTGCCAATTAATTTCTCCTCTTTCTTTGTAATGTGGTTACCCAAGAAAGTTTTATATTATAAACCCCAAGGCATGATGAGGCGAGCCTGGCATGCCCTTTTGGATCATCTTTGGGTTAGAATTTCTTCATTCTTTTGCAGAGAGAAAGAGCAGAGCTGCCCAAAGTCCATTGTCCCCATGTCCGCTGTTTGCCTTTCATCTTCTGGAGCCTTGATAAAAGGAAGCAGCTTCAACCAGAATAGTTTATATCCCCTTTGGAAGGAAGCCTAAATGCGAAAGGAACAGAACATTTGAAACAGTTCTGACTTTAAACAACTGCTCATGTCATCAGAAAGACACTGTCACTTTGTGATCTACCAGTGGACTGAGTCAGACTATGAACCACTGTTTTTTTCCCTACTTGAGGCTCTGCAAAACAAGGTGGGCAGAGAATTGATGCAGAAGGCTTGGTCTAAGCTTCAAGGAGGGAGCTTTCCTCTGTGAGTCAGAAAATAGAGAGGGCTGTGCACAGTAGTGTTGGATTCTCATCTTGTGTAATAGTGTGTCTGCGGTCAGATTGTTGCTTTTCTCAGTAAATGGCAGCCAGTGAGACTCTCTGCTGACTCTCCCACTTATTGGCAAGAGATATGGGAAAATGAAAAGAAAGTCCATAGTATAAATGTACCACAGTTTCTTTATCCATTCTTCTACTGAGGGACACTTAAGCTGTTTCCAGATTCTGGCAATTATGAATAAGGCTGCTATGAACATGATTGAGCATATGTCCTTGTTGCATGGTGGAGCATCTTCTGGGTATATTCCAAGGAGTGGAATAGCTGGGTCTTGAGGAAGCCCTATTCCTAGTTTTCTGAGAAAGCACCAGATAGATTTCCAAAGTGGTTGTAGAAGTTTGCATTCCCACCAGCAATGAAGGAGTATTCCTCTTTCTCCACATCCTCGCCAGCATGGGTGCAAGATGGAATCTCAGAGAAGTTTTGATTTGCATTTTTCTGATGACTAAAGATGTTGAGCATTTCTTTAAGTGTTTCTCAGCCATTTGATATTCCTCTGTTGAGAATTCTCTGTTTGGCTCTGAGCCTCATTTCTTAATTGGGTTACTGGGTTTGGTGGTGTTCAGTTTCTTGGGTTCTTTATATATTTTGGATATTAGACTTTTGTCAGACGTAGGTTTGGTGAAGATATTTTCCCACTCTGTGGGATGTTGTTTTGTTCTGTTGACAGTGTCTTCTGCCTTACAGAAGCTTCTCAGCCTCATGAGGTCCCATTTATTGATTGTTGACATTAAGGCCTGGGCTGTTGGAGTTCTGTTCAGGAAGTTGTCTCCTATGCCAACATGTTCCAGACTCTTCCCCACTTTTTCTTCTAACCAATTTAATGTCTCAGGTTTTATGTTAAGGTCTTTAATCCATTTAGACTTGAGTTTTGTGCATGCTGATAAATATGGATCTAATTGCATTTTTCTACAGGTGGTACATTTACACTATGGAATACTACTCAGCTATTAAAAACAAGGGAATCCCGAAATTTGTGGACAAATGGATGGGACTAGAAATGATCATAATGAGTGAGTTAACCCAGAAGCAGAAAGACTCAAATGGTATATACTCACTTATAATTGGATACTAGCCCAAGGGGCATGTCCCATGAAAGTCTTCACTTACCAGGGGATTGCGATAGATGTGAGGACATCCTATTGGGACTCTAAGTGAGAGAAGTATGGGAGAATGGGGAAATAGAAGGATCCAGAGGGTCTTAGAAACCTACAAGAAGAGCATCATGATGGGCGGATCTGGGCCCAGGAGTTCTGCTCAAACTACTGCACTAACCAAGGACAATACATGCACTAAACATCAAACTGCTACATAGATCTAGCCAATGAACAGGACAGTCTCCACAGTTGAGTGGAGAGTGGGGATTGACTCTAACACAAACTCTAGTGCCCCATATTTGATGGCCTCCCCTGGATGGGGAGGCCTGGTGGTACTCAGAGGAAGGATAAGCAGGCTACCAAGTTGAGACTTGACACCCTATGATCATACAGAGGGGAAAGAGGTCCTCCTCAGTCACAGACGTAGGGGAGGAGAATAGGATGAAAGCAGGATGGAGGAAGGAATGGGAGAATACGAGGGATAGGATAACAGTTGAGATGTAATCTGAGTAAATTAATTAAATTTTAAAAAACAAAAAAGAAAAGAAAAGTCCCCAAACCCGGGCTGGAAACTACTTTCAGAATAAAATCTTTAATTCACATCATTTTGTTGATGCAAAGCTCACCATCATTCTTCTCTTCCATCTTATCACAGTCCAGTTCAGACTGGTACCCTTCAGCTCTGTCCCTCTACAGCTTTCAATTCTAAATCCTCCTGCTCCACTCTGGACAAAGTGAGTTTTGCATTAGGATATCTTGAGCAGAAGTTTTGTTTCTTATCTGACTAAGCCTAGTTCTTCTCTCCATAACATTTTAATTTCATGCTGTTATTTCTTCCTGTGTCAAGGTGCCCACTTGATAGTAGAAGAGAGAAAGCTTGACCTTGTCCATGTCCAAGCAAGAGGTTCTCATATCCAGCTTTATGATGGAGACAGTCAGATCTTAACAGCTCACAAATTCTGGTTTCCCCCAAAGTGGGCAATCTGTAGCTGTCCAGGGAGTGCCGATGGAAGATGGGAGAAAAGAAATTTAGATGAGTTTATCTAATTGTAGTCTTTCTTAGACCTAGGGGAGGGGAATAGGGTGAAAGCAGGAGGGAGGGAAGAAAAGAAGGATACAAGTGATGGGATAACAATTGAGTTGTAATCTGAATGAATTAATAAAATTAAAATTAAAAAAATAAACAAAAAATGTAGTCTTTCTAAGTGTGTGTGTGTGTTTGTGTGTGTGTGTTTGTGTGTGTGTGTGTTGGTTTGACTAAAAATGGAGCCCATAGGGTGCGGCAATATTAGCAGGTGTGGCCTTGCTGGAGGAAGGATATCTCTGGGGTGGATTTTGAGGTTTCAGAAGCTCAGCTATGCCAAGTGGCTCCCTCTCTCTTCCTGCTGCCTTCAGATCCAGATGTAGAACTCTCAGCTCCTTCTCTAGCACCATGTCTGTCTGCATGCCGCCACACTTGCCATAATGATGATAATAAACTAAACCTCTGGACTTGTAAGCCTCCCCAGTTAAATATTTTGTTTTTTAAGAGTAGCCATGATAGTGGCATCTATTTACAGTAATAAAAATCGTAAGAAAATCCTAAGTATCTATCTATCTATTTATGTGTATAGTGTTTTCTCTCTCTCTCTCTCTCTCTCTCTCTCTCTCTCTCTCTCTCTCTCTCTCTCGATTGTGTTTGAAAGAGAGATATAGATAGAGATAGATAGATGATTAGGTAGATAGATAGATAGATAGATAGATAGATAGATAGATAGATAGATGACAAAGCTCAAGGAGAGAGAGCTCCAGTGGGGATCCCCCTCCAGTGATCTTGTATGGTTTCTCCCTTTATCTATCAACAAATTTACTAAAGTCATATGAGTCTTTTGTGTGTATCATACTTTCTCCACTTGAGGAGACCCCCATCCCTATGTGCAGGCTCTAATGCCAATCCCTCACAGTGGACTTACCACAATAAGAGGATCTATCTGGTCTTAGGTGTCACCTTTGCTAGAGCCTTTTTGCCAACCCCGAGTAGTCCTGGTAGGGTTAATAGATGGATGCCTGAGATAGAAGAAGAGCCCAGAGGATGCAGAGATGAGGAATGGTAATTCACAGTTGAGTCTCTTCATAAGTGCGATTAGCCCTCTAAAGAGTTCTGAGTAATTGTGAGAGGGCACCCACAGGTTCACTGGCCCTGGCCCTTTGGTCTTTAGGAAGGAATTTGCTCACCATGGTTTCTAAGCCTGGCAACACTTTGTCTTAGGCTGGATGAGAAATATTCTGGCAAATAGAAATGATTTTTTTTTCTCTTCTCAATTTGCATTTTCAATGAATTTTAGCAATAGGAGGCTCAGCAGGCTCTGAATTTGGGAAACAAACTCCTGATTTTTTTTCCCCACTAAACAACTATTTCTTGTAACAAGTCTGTTTCCTTCTCCAAAGTCCCGGAGTTTGCAATCTCAGCAATTGCAATTCTAAAGATTGTTCATAATGGTCTGTGTTTTCTCCTCTTTCCTGATTCTTGAATATCCTTCCCATTCTTTGTCTCAAAGGAAGCCAACCCCCTGCAGAGAAACATGTCACCGGCCAGGAAGCCCTTCCCTGAGTCGTGATCTTTGAGAAGCGGTAATCTGAGAGTTGACAACATTTTAATGAGCCCTCAGGAAGAATGAAGAAGGTAAAAGAAGACAGCTTACACTTTGAAATGTCACATGCCTCATGCACAAAACATGGCAAAGAGCTCGGGCCTGAGAGGTGGAATCCTCAGGTGAGGCAGCCTTGGCATCAGGGTTTTTGTTCTTTCCTGGTTTCTTTCTCCATTTGCAGAATCAAGTATTTACTCTCTTTTTTTTGTAGTCCCTCTATGGGGGTAATACGTTAAAAACCTTTAGAATAGAGCAGGAGCTGTGCTGATCGATGGGACTAGGAGGTGACACGCCCATCTTACAGGTTGGGAAACTGGGGTTTAAGTGCTAGCTTCAAAGTTACACATGCCATAGAAAGCAAGCCTGGCCATGGACCGGAGGCAGCCGGCAGCCGGAGCTGAACTCCAGACTACTGCTGACTCTTTTTGGTAAATACTCTGCTTGGTTGCATGTGAGGACTACCGAAAGTCACAGTATAGATGCAGAGGCTTGTATGGTTGTCTAACTTGATGTTCTATAAATTAGGAAGGTTTGGGTATAATTATACACACAGAAAGCACATCCAGATCTCACATTGAGTGGGCTGAGTGAGACAAGTACCCAGAATAATCACAATGGTTTTGGGGACACAGCTGGCTTGGGAAGCCTGAAGAAAGATGCAATTAAATAGGTAATGAGATTGCCTTGTGAGCAGGTTGAGATGGCACCTGAGTAGGTAGACTGCCTTGTGAATTCAGTAGCATTCTGAAACAAGGTCTTACTAGATGTCCCATACTGGCTTGGAACTCATTCTGTAGTCAAAATCAGCATCAAACTCATAGTGATCCTCCTGTCGCAGCTTTCTGAGTGCTGGGGTTATAGAGTGCCATCATGTGTGTCTCAGTATTAATTGCTTATATAACACCTTTAAATGAATGTGTTCGTCACCCCCAGCCTACCCACCTGCCTTCCAAGGCAATGGACAAGGAGATACCTTGTTGTTGGTGTTCTTATATCAGTCAGGGGCAGAGCAGATGGCAGGTGAGAGGCAGGATCAGCTCTTTTTTGATCTGTCTTCAGGGCAGGCTTACCTGCTCCCTTCAACCAGGGCCAGTACTACTGTAATGAATAGGTGAGGAGCAGGGCAACAACAGGATATCTGAGAGGAGTCCTAGTGAGGATCCAGTATTGACAGTGTAACAGAAGCCAGAGACCTCAAACCAGACCAATGACTCATTGCCTTGAACATCGGTCAGTGGGACATACTGTGGGACACACTCTGACATACTACAGATGTCATGATGAGATGTTTCCTGTGCTTTGCTTTCAGGTGTGTGTGTGTGTGTGTGTGTGTGTGTGTGTGTGTGTGTGTGTGTGTGTGTGTCTGTGTGTCTGTGTGTGTGTGTTTGTGATTTTTTGGGGGGAGGGCTGCAAGGGCGAAGAACAGATATGAAAAGATGGGATGATGAACAGACTGGGTTGGGTGATGTGAAACTCACAAAGAATCAAGAAAAAGTTAAAAACCCCAATTGTGTTCAGTTCCCTAATGTTTTTATTGATTAAAGAGACAATATGGGTGGCTTTTGACAGAGAATCTAGTACACTGGAGAAACACATAAATAGTATTTCTGCTGTTATTTCCATCATGAGAAAGATATGGTGCTTCAGTAGCAGGTCACCTTCTAGAAAAAAAGAAATACCAAAGATTAGTCACTAAGATGGAATATAATTATTGTAAATATATTTTATAATATTTCCATTAGTATAGATCACGGATAAATAGATGCCAGAGCAGGACAGGAGGGTGTGGCTGATTAGAGAAAGTCACACTGATAGAAAGCCTTACAAATAACACAGGCCAGTGTTATTCAGCGGAGAAAGGACTTGAGGGCATTTTGACAGAAAGTCAGAACAGAATAAGAGGAAGGTGTTAGACACAGGAATGACTTACTGGAAGATGTATGGGAGAGACTTCTGGAAGGAGGAAGCAGATGGCCCACACCCAGGCCATTTAGACAGCATTAATTGAACTCAGTGGAATATTAAAACAAAAAGAGATGAGGAGGGCATGACTGGAGGTGGATGTGTTGAGGCTCTATGTAGAGTTGGGCAGGACTGAGAGTGGGTATGACCACTTTACATTATAAATATTATACGTATGAATAAATTAAAAAGTAAATTAAAAGGAAGAAGAACAATAAATGGAGCCTAAGTGTGGTTTACCAGTGTGCCCTTGTGGTCCCAATTACTAGGCAAGCTGAGGCAAGGGGGATGCTTTAGTGCAGGGGCTTGAGGAGAGCTGGGGCAGCCTGTAAGACTTCCTCTGGTAACTGTTTAGACATCTAATCTAGCTTTTCCAGCAAAGGGTACAACACACAAAACATAACGGAGCAGAAACAAACAACCTGGAGTGTCCAAGCAGCAGACTGGAGATCACCTTCCAGCAGCCTTTGTTGGAGGGGCGAGTGATGAAGGAGGAGGATGGCTTGGTGACTGGTAGGTAGCCTGTTGCAAAGGACATTGCAATGGACAATGCCGCTGACATTGGGACAATGCTCAGCCAATCAGCTTCGCTCCTCCCAAGTAGTCATCTTCCAGTACATGCCCCACCCAAGCCCCAAATACCCTGCCAAGGTTTCCCAGGAACAACTGGATGGCATAAATAACTTGGCTTGTTTACTTGATCCTAGAAGTTCTAGAAGGTAATAATTCACATCTTCCACTTCCTTTGATTTCGTAGTCTGAACCATGTTGCTTTTAAAGATGTGCTCAGTACAGTGTACTAACTTGGGGCTAATAGAATAGGTAGATACACCTGCATGACAGGCACATTGTCACAGAAAGCAAGCATCCTGGGGTAACTAGAAGATGGTCTAAACATGAGTCTCAGGAAGGCCTGTGTTTCTGGCCTTCAGAGGTGAACGTTTTTGCTTGTTATTTCTTCCTATGAATTAATGCTAATGTTAACATTTTCAGACTCCCCCTTTATCCCCTAATTCCTTCAAAGTGAAGGGCTAGGGAGAAGTAAATGTAACTTCTACTCTCCTAATGTCTTCTGTTGTTTCGGAGGCTTAGTAAATCCCTCTGTTCACCCACGCCCAGACCTGGAAGTGTCTAGCCTCCGCACAATCTTATCTGTGCCTACAATGTTGTCAGCCTCTGAGACTTACTGCTAAATAAGCTCACCCTTTCTAGTTCTTTCTGAACTCTGTCTGTCTGGATCAACTCAACTGTTCTGGCTCAAACTCCTTTTCAAACTCACTGATTCAAACTAGCTTCTCTCAGCATCTAACTAAATTTCTCTGCTTGGCTTTATACTAACTCAAGCAATCTGTTCTAATCTTCTGGCTCTTTCTCATTCTCTGACTCGTTCTGTCAGATTTGTTCTCCTCTGCAGCCTGTCTCTGTACAACAGCCCTGGTAAAACTGTCTCTTCTCTTTCTCCCTCTGCACTGTCCTCCTAAGTCCTCTCTTCTGGTGAGAGTCAGGTGTCTCCTATCTCTGATTCATTCTGTCAGATATTTCTCTGATTTGTCACTTTGTCTGCCCCTCAATTAGACATCACTTACAAATATCAATACTTCTTTCTACAAAGGAGCTTTACCTTCATTGTTTGGGATTAAAAGTGTGTACTAAGGCTGTGTATATTCCAGCCAGAAACATTAAAGGTGTGTCATTCCAGGTGGCTCACACAGACCTAGAAGGTCTTTGGATGTGATGAGAGTAGCTGTGTTGCTTGGTTAAACTTCCTCTACAGAGTGATGGTTCAGTGTGTAAGAGTGCTTTCTGGGAAAGCATGGGAACCTGAGTTCTGATCCCCAGCACCCATATAAGACATGGTGCATGGGCATGCACATGCGCCCATAACACCAGCATGGTCAGATAAAAGGGATACAGAATGATCACCCAGGGCCACTAGCTGCCAGCCTACCTCCAGGTCCAGTTAATGATGTGGCTTGAATCATAAATGTACCTCCATAGGCTCTGCTATATGAACTTTTAGTAGATCCCAGTTGGTAGCAGTGTTTCAGAGGAGGGGAGTGGTTAAGAGTTTTAGTCTTGTTGAAGGAAGAATGGCGCTGGTGTTGAGACCACATAGCTTAGCTCTATTCTATTTCTAGTTTGCTCTCTCTGTTTTGTGCTTGCTGTTTCCTGTTCCTACCTTTGGTCATGGAGTCTTATCACAGCAAGAGAAAAGCAATTAACACAACACACAACGATGGAGTCTTTCTCAGGCAGAATAACAGAACAGACTATCCGTACTACTCTGGCCTCTGCACATGTTTTGAGCACCTGCAGACACATGTGTACATATAACACACACACACACACACACACACACACACACACACACACACACACA
>OU015755.1:86373838-86392423 GCA_907169655.1 Acomys percivali | reverse complement strand
ACACACACACACACACACACACACACACACACACACACACACACACACACTATCTCTTTAGGCAGCCTAGGCTGGTCTTAATCTCATGATCCTCCCTCCTCAGCGGCCTATTGGGTGTGCCATCACACACCCAATATTCACTATTTTTCCTTAGAGCATTTTGTTTCCTTCCTTTATTTTAAAGTGGTCTTAGGCAGCCCTGGCTGGCCTTGAGCCTCCTGATACAAGCCACTATACTACACTAGAATTGTTTGTAAGAGGTGAAGTTTCTCCATTTCTACCATTACAATTCTAGAGCAGTATAATGGCTCATGTCTATAAACCCAGCACTTGGGAGGCTGATGCAGGAGGCTCGGGAGTTCAAACACTAGATTACTTATGTAAATCTTGCATGTCATTCTTCTTCTCCAGTTTGTTTGATATCAAAGGAATGAAAGTCTTGACACGCAAGTGTGTCCCAAAGATGCCCATGGGTTGGGACCTTCTCTTCATTCTTTGGTTGGTCTCTAATGTCCCTAGCTGGGGATGTGTAATGGGATTCATGTTCTGAGATCAAGCAGAATTATACTTGCACAAATATAATTTTAATTTGTGTGATGATAGGAACAGCAAAAGCTCATTACACAAAATTTAGGAAATCAAGTATAAATAACAGGATACAAATGAGCTATAACTTCAGAGCTCAGGAAAATGTGCTTATTATATTTCCCTTTCTTCTGCCGTTCTGCTCCTTATGCTGAAGATACTGTGTTTTCCTATAAATGTTAAATAATTGTTGGGTACCTAAATGTTGTAACATATGAACAAAACCATACCATGTTCAGGTTGATTATCAATAATTATTATTGATTATTAATAATTATTATTTATTATCAATAATTATTACTGATAATTATTTGAGTGAACTTGTTGCCTTGGGAATCACTATACAAGTGAAATTGTGACTAGGTTCTGAAGATAGCTGAGGTATCCCATAGCTGTGTGACCTTGGTCAGATTCCATAATGTTGCAGTGACTGACCTTCCTTCATTTCTTCTTTCTTTTTCTTTATAGAACAGATGCAAGATTTATTGATGAACATACGTAGTGGGGCAGAAGGTTCAGTATAGCAGAAGCACTCATGTGTTTAGGACCTATCATGTGTTCAAGAGACCATGATGGGGAATGTATTTGACTTCACAGGCATGAGGCATGGGCCACTTCTCAGCTATCACGTTGTTGAATTCATCTACACTAAACTTGGCAAAGCCCCACTTCTTTGACATGTGGATCTCCTGCCAGCCAGGGAACTTGATCTTGGCACTAGGCAAGACATCAGTCATATGTACCATTGGTATGGAAGGAAGGACATGATGCCTTAGCTGATGTAAGCCATAGCCACTGTACTTCGGGGCTTCCAAAAGGAACCCTGAACTAGTCTGGAGCCTTAGGTGAGAACTACGTGAAGTCATAGACAAGACTATCCACAAGAGAACCATCTCCAAGAACCCTTAATGCAATTCATTCATGCAACAGGTTGCACATACTCCCAAGGAACCTTGTTAGCACACTATTTATCGTTTTTAATAGTTTCTCATACCTCTATCTCCCTTCACCCCAATCCTTCCAACAGTCCAACACCAAGCAGGAGAAGAAGGTTAGTAGGGAGAGAGGTTTTCTTTTGGATACTTCCTACTGGTTAGGGCCATCAGGTTCCTTGGGGAGAGTCCAATCATCATTGTCAGGATTTCTCCAACTTCTACTCATCAAACTGCAACAAGAGCAACCAGGAGCAGCAGGGGAGCAGGAGCAGCAGGGGTGCAGGAGCAGCAGGGGTGCAGGAGCAGCAGGGGAGCAGGAGTAGCCTCCTTCTTCCTCATAGCGCTCCCCAATCCCTGTCTGAGTTCTGTCATTTCTACCCCTGAGAGTCCCCAGAATTAATCTACTTGCAGCTGTTGAAGCTCATACCCCTCTCAGAGCCTACACGAAGCAAATAGTCTGGTGATGTGGACAGTCTGAAGCAGCATCATATCCCACAGCTAGGATTAAAACGAAAACTCCCGCTGCAGAACCTGCTATTTTCAGGCATGCTTACAATACCTTGAAACTCAATGCCTTGATTTCATCCTCTGTAAAATGGGAATAATAACGAGGTAGGTATTTTGTCAGCAAGTTAAGAAGCAATAGAAAATACTTAGCAGGACGCCTGGCACCCATGAATATTTAACAAACAGTGGGCTGTTCCTTCAGGAGTATGTGAACTGCCACGCCTGCCTGAGCAACTCAGCGCATGTACACAGCTCGTTTCTAAAGGCAAATCCCCTTGTACCTGTCCTTCATTTACCTATAGATTGTTATGGATAAGAGATAGCCAGATATTCTCAGCTGAAAGCCCAGCACAAGTGTGATGGATGAGATGTCCTTGCATGATGGCTGAAGAATAATGCAAATGGGGAGAGCTGACAAACACAGGACTCCAAAGATTGGATTCAGCTCTCTACAGTTGCTAAGAAAATCTAAGAACTCGATCAGTACATGATGTCTCCTGGTGTTTAAATGATGGGGCAGAATGGAATTGAAACAAGCACCTTGAATTCTATTTAACTGGCATATGCCCACTGCTCTATTGGGCTATAAGCTCCCATCTGTAACCCTGGGATACCCGCAAAGTTGGGGATGTTGATTTCTGGTCCAGGAGATTTTCTTTTCTACCATTCCTTGGCTGCCTCTGTGACTCCTGGCCCTGACTTGACAGCTATAGGCCTCCCTAGTAAGTGCGGGTTGAGAGGATCAAAGGATGCGTCTAAAAACCACCCAGAGATGGATATGCGGAGGATCAGGGGGAACAAAATGATGCAAATTCCTGGTTCCCTCACATCCCTTGTTCCAGGCTCAGCTCTAGTAGGAAGACTAGAAAATGGAGATGCCCCTAGGCCCCCACCAGCCTTCTGAAGTGTCTTGCCATGCAGTGTTTTTAATTGCTCCCTCCTCTGGGCACTCTGGGCCGTCATCCCTACCACTTATTAGAGAAGAGAATGGAGAGGTGCTGGGTCCTCCATTCCCACTTGCTGAGGAAAATGATGATAAATGTTCAATGCTTTGGGGGATGCTTGCTTTCTTTAATAGCCCTGAGGTACCAATTGCTAAGTCAGATGGAAGAGACACATATCCTGGGGGATTTCTTCTTAATAAGCCAATTAATGATCTAATGATCTGGGAAGGCAAAAGAGGGAGGCAGACTCTACCTGACATCCTGGGGATGCTCACCACGACAGCGGAGGGAGAGTGGCTCACAGGTCTGAGAGATGCTGTAGAACCAGTCTAGGGCTTTCCTCAAAGACTTCAAGCTGATCCTATCAGGCAGAACCTGATGGCCCTAGAAATAGGACGTTCTGTCTTTATTCATGCCCTTCTCACAGCAAGAGGCAGTTTAGGAAAAGATCCTGCCCGATTTCCAGAATCATCTCTTTTGTGTTGAATAATAATAATAATAATAATAATAATAATAATAATAATAATAATAATAATAATAATTACTACTACTGCTAAATTATTATTATTATTATTATTATTATTATTATTATTATTGCTGCTGCTGCTGCTGCTGCTGCTGCTACTACTACTACTACTACTTTGAGATCACAGATCTGCGTGTTTGAGACATGGTTTTTTGTGTTGTTTGCCATGGTATACAGCAGGATAGCTGGCCTGTGAACTTCCAGGCAGTCTCTTGTTTCTACCCTCCATCTTTTAGTAGATGAACTGGTGTTACAGATGTGTTACACAGCCAAGGGTCACATGAGTTCTGGGCATTCAAACTCAGGTCATTGTCCCTGCACAGCAAGCATTTTACTTGCTGACTTATCCCACCAGCCCTATTTTTAGGTATTTGAGAGACTTCCACACTGATTTCCATAATGGCTACACTCATTTACACTCCCACTAGCATTATACAGAGGTCCTTGCTTTCTTACACCCTTGTCACCAATAAATCATTCATTCCAATAGAAAGAAAATTGGCCTAATAAAAACAACAGCATTTTAAGCTAGACTCTATGGATTTAGATGACAGTCACCTAAATTCTCTATGCCCTGGAATCCTTGTTTGCCCTAAGAGGGTGGCTTCCATGCTTACATCATGAGACTTTTTTTGAAAGTATGATCAAATAATATATCCAAAGCGCTTACACTGTGAACATCAGAAAATGGCCATCATCACCACCACCACTGCTATGTTCATCATCACCATCGTCATCATCATGTGCACCTCAAAGTGTGTCACTCTCAATACCACCACAGGTGAGCACAGACAACATCTGTCTCAGGTTATTCTTCCGCTCTAGTGAGATTAGCACAAGAATGGCAAAGGTAACCTGCTGAGGGAAGTAGACTGGGAACAGTCATGCTAGCTGTTTTAGACTTGACACAAACATTAAGAGTCATCACACCCTAGAATTTGGAGGAGAAACTCAGAGTCTCCAGCCTGTAGAAGTTGCACAGGGCTGCTCTGCAGTCAGGCACATCACTAGAGAAATTTTCTTTTCCAGTGTAACCACAGAGAGTATGATAATGCTTTAAGCCTCAGGGTCTTGTTGGTATTGAAGGTGGTGGTTGCCTTTACAGCCATGATGAAAAGCAGCATGTTAGACCACATGTTCTTGGGGATGAGTACATTTCCAATTTAGTAGGCATATAGCTTTGGTGTGTTGACTAGAGACATGGCTTTCCTTTCCATGGATACCCCATAAGATTTCCACCATAAGCTCATAGGCTTCCTTGTCAAGTAATTAGTCTCTGCTGCTTAGGATGCACATAGCCAGCAGACCAACCACATGACACATACTGCATGCAGGGTAGCACAGGCCATGATGCCCCATGTTTACGTCATGCTCTCAGGCTCTGATCCTGCCTGCCTTCTTTCTCACTTTGCCTATTAGCCAGCTCTGCACTCATCCCTTCTTTAAGTGATTTTTTCCAGTGACTAAGTCTTGTTAAAGACTTTTTAAATTTAGAACTAAATGATATCAGGAAGGATGCTATTAAATTGGTTTTTTTTTCTTTTTCGGTGCTCATTAAACATCAACTTTTAAAGAAATAAAGTGCATGATTCTTTCCAAATGCCCAACAATGAGTGGCAATATCTGTATAATTTTCAGATCATTATTTTATTAACTCAGGCTTACTTCATAACCAGTAATTAAGATACCAAGGAAGGCTCTTTCATTAATCAATTGACATCCAGCTAATAGCATCTCACCAGGAGTAAATAAAGTACATGGAAGAATTCTGCAAAGGGATAATGAAACATTGCTGTGTGATTTCTAAAATAGCCATATGTAAGTCTTTGTGGGGGCATGTTCCTTGTTCTTATCCTGAGTGGTCACTGGAAGACCCCACATGGTATGCCTATTTCAGCCTTTTATTGTATAGGATGGTATCGAGCATCTCAAGACATCTGCATAGTAGGATAAAATCATATGAACATAAGGCTGTGTCTTTACATAGGAGACTTATAGTACAAAGTACCCATGGGAAATATCCCACATTCAAATCACTGCAAGCCAGTTGGGGGGTGGTGTGTGTGGGGAGAACAGCCTGCCTTCTATCATCATCCATTCCAAGTTTCAAGCAGCTAGACATTTCAAGCCATGTCTCTTCATGAACACTGCAGATTGTCAGACAAAGCACCCTTTATAACTCTCATGAGTGGGCTGGATAGATGGCTCAGCTGGTAAGGCCACTTGCTGGTCTTGCTGGGGATTAGAGTTCAGTTCCCAACACCCACAATCAGATGGCTCACAACTGCCTGCAACTCCAGCTCTAGGTGATCCGATACCTTCTTCTGACCTCTTTCAATTCTACATACACGTGGCTAAACAATATTTCAAAATGTGTCTAAAATATGTTAATGAATTTATTATATACCTGAAGGGCAACATATGGTCAGCTACCACCTCACTCTCCAGAGGAAGGAATGGGCTGCCATCTATGGGTGGAGCATTTGCCTAGGCCATTTGAGTCTCTGGATCTGATGGGCTGCACAGAAGTATAATAAATAAAAGAGAAAGGGAGAGCAAGTAGAGAGAAAAACATACAAGATTTTAGCAGATAGCAAGGCTTTGTTTCATGTGGCTATCCAGGATAAAATAGAGATTGTATTTGATACCTATGTGAGAAGAAAGTAGAAGTTCAAGACTATTTTAGAGTGGGATTTCGATTAAAACTTTCCTAAACATGATTCTAGGAGCGGGCAAGCCGGAACCAGTCGTTCCTTTCCACCCTTCCCGACCAGCCTGGTGTGTCTTTGAGCATCTTATACTGTTCATAAAACTGGGTGAAGTTATCAGATGTGTCTTGGTCTAGGGTTGCCTAAGTGGGAAGGGAGAAGACAGAGAATGGAGTGAGGGTGTTCTGAGACATAGGCCATCTCACCTAACCTAAGGAGAAAACACCTCTTGCTGAGTATGATTCAAGTTCCCAATTCTCAGACATAATTTTTAATTACGTGAATTAGAGTACCAAGTATTTTAAAATGTTGCAAAAATAACTGCGCTCTAAATACTTAGGTGAGTCCATAAGACAACTAAAGCAACATGAGGTTGTTATCTGACCAAATTACATCCTTTGTCTGTCTGATCACTCACCAGCCAATGCAACAATACCACCATAGACACCCCCATGATTCTAGACCCATTGGTGGCACCCAATAATGTTGGCTATTGCCTGGATCTTGGAGATACTGCACTGAACACATTATTTTTAGAAAGACAGATGTAAGAAAGTCTATGTTAGGCTCATACATACATGTCTAACACCCCTTTTCCAAAGTACCAAACCAAACCATGTTTGCAATATGGCTACCTTTATAATCGGTTCTTTTTTTTTTTTTTTTCTGAGACAGGGTTTCTCTGTGTAGCCTTGGCTGTCCTGGACCCACTTTGTAGACCAGGCTGGCCTTGAACTCACAGCGATCCACCTGCCTCTGCCTCCCGAGTGCTGGGATTATAGGCGTGCGCCACCACGCCCGGCTTATAATCGGTTCTATCCTGTTTAATTTTTTAAACACTTGTAAAAGCCTTCTAAACTAACTAGACCATTCATTGTTGAGTAATTCTTACAATATCAGATCATGGGTTCTTATTGCACAATGCAATTGTCTCATAAAAACATGGTCAAGTTTTATTTGCCTCAAGGGGATTCGAACAAGTACCCTCCAAAAGTGTGTCAGGACTAAGTATCTACTTTTCTAAGTCTGATTAAAAAAAGACTATAATTATATTTATGCATAGGTACCTTATTGGTATATCAAAAGAGTACTGACTATCAATTACATATAGGCCACCTCCTGTTTTTTTTAAAGACCTGTGAGATAAAAAGTACCTTCATACTACAATCCCCCAAGGCTCAGAGGTCCTTGTAAAAGAGATACCTGAAAGAGTATGAGAGCCAGAGACTGAGGAAGAACAGGACAAAGCATCCATGACAGGACTGCTGAACACATGACTCACAGCAGCTTGCACAAGATCTGCACAAGGTTGAACAAGTTAACATTCCAGCATGGCAGAGGGCAAACTAGAAGATTCCAGCTCAGACAGGAGAAGTTATGTGAGGACAGAAAGGCAATTTTTCATCAAGGGTGTGGCCTTTTGTATGTTAACCATCTCCATCAAAATATAGGCAGTTCAGTTGGACTTGGTAGGTTATTTATTTAAAACAAAAATATAGAGCAGATAGTTTGGGGAATGGAAAGGGAAGGGAGTAAAGGATGGAAAGGGAATGAATATGATCAAAGTGCATTTCATAAATCCCCAAATAATTATTAAAAATAGTTTGTTTTTAAGGAAATAAATAAGTATTGTAACTAAAATAACAACATTCACAGATGGATACTCGTGATCAATTTGATGATAAATAGTACAAATTTGAAGCCCGGGATGGCAATGTATTATCTTCTGCTATAATCCCAGATCTGGTTAAAAAGATCATCTTCAGAGGACATCTATGCTAGGCTAATATCTACTTATAAGTGAGTATGTACCATGCGTGTCTTTCTGGGTCTGGGTTACCTCACTCAGGATGATTATCTCTAGTTCCATCCATTTACCAGCATATGTCAAGATTTCCTTGGTTTTAATAGCTGAATAGTATTTTGCTGTGTAAATGTACCACAGTTTCTTTATCCATTCTTCAGTTGAGGGACACCTAGGTTGTTTCCAGATTCTGGCTATTATGAATAAGGCTACCCTCTGAGAGACTCCACCCAACATGGGATTGACACAAATACTGGGATTTACAGCTGGAACTGTGAGCTGCAAATTATACGGAAGAGTTGGGGAATGGAAGGATGGGAGGGGGAGGGGGTTGTCAAGATCTTCACAAGGAGACTATCAAGGCTAGAGAATCTGGACCCAGGGGAGCTGCACAAACGGATGCACCAACCAAGGACATTACAAGCAGAGAACCTAGATCCCCTGTTCAGATGTAGCCGATGGACAGTTCATTCTCCACATGGGGAAGAGGAGCGGAGAGTAGGGACTGCCTCTGACACAAACTCTGGTGCCTGCGATTTTGATTACTTCCCCTTGGCTGTGAGGCCCTGTGGGAACACATAGGAAAGGGATGCATGCTATCCAGATGAGACCTGATAGGCTGTGGTCAGATGGTGGGGGAGGAGGACTGTACCTGTCAGAGGTCTAGGGGAGGGAAATAGGGCAGAAAAGGGAGGGAGGGTGGGAATGGGAAGATAAGAGCAAGGGGATTATAATCAGGATGTAATGTGAATATATTATAATAAAAAAGTAAAAATAATCCATTCTCATTATTAAAACTATTACTTTTAACTTTATGAAAATTACTTTTCATATGTTGTTTGAGTATCTATGTAATAGTCTCAGTTTTACCCTTTACTTCACAAAGTCTAGAATAGCTGCCTTCTGACCATCACAGGGAGCTTACGAACTTACTCATCTGAGTTGCCTTCAGAATTACTGCAGTCATGGTTATGTGCTCATGCCAGCTCAGAGAGTGGTCTGAATGTAAGCTTCAAGACACCTAGATGTCCATCAGTGCACCAGGAGATGAGGAAAACCTGGTACATTTACAAGGAAATATTACTCAGCTGTTAAACAAAAATCACAAATTCACAGATAAATGGATGGAGCTGGAAAGGAAACCATTCTGAGTGAGGTAACTCAGACTCCAAAACCAAACACGGTACATATTCAACTTATATGTGGATGTTATCTGATAAATCTTCAGAAAACATGGTACAATCTCTATAACCACAGAGTTAGTGACTGGGGAGGAGGAGGGACTACCTAGGAGAGACAAATAGAATAAACAGTTACAGATGAATGGGGAATTGGAGTGGGCAGGAACAGGAGGCTCAAACAGGGAAGGGGAGGGAAGAGATGGGTAAGGGAGAGACTATGAGGAGGGAGGTGTAAAACTGAGAGACAATGAGGAGGGCTTGTATTGAATCCTAACATGGCAAACAGCTTCAGGAAACACATGCCTGTATGAAAGAAATCTAAACAGAATCACCGGATCGTGGGGGAGACAAGCCCCAGTTAGACAAATCTTGTCACCGAATGAAGCCTCCAGTGTCAAGAATGAGTTACACCCAATTCAGTTGTTGTCCAAAGGGGCCTTACCAAAACCTTCAGACAACCTAGGGTATTGCCAAGGCTACCGGTTGCTCTCCACAAACTAATGGTAAGCCCCTAGTTTTGAAGACAACACCCAGCAAACTCACTGAACATAGGTGGATCTTGAAGCAGATCTATTCTTGTCTTCCGGAGGAAGTGTCACACTGATTTCCATAGCGGCTGCACATGTTTGCACTCCCATCCTCACCAGCATGAGCTGTCATTTGTCTTATTGATCTTGGCAATTCTGACTGGTGTAGGATGAGATCTCAAAGTAGTTTTGATTTGCATTTCCCTGATGACTAAGAATATTGGACATTAAAAAAAAAAAAAGTGTTCCTCAGCCATTTGTGTTTCAGCTTCTGAGAACCTTCTGTTTGGTTCTGCACCTCATTTTAAAAGATGCGTTATTTGTTTTCTTTCCTTTTTTTTTTTCAACTTTTTATTGATTCTCTGTGAGTTTCACAACATGCACCTTGGTTCCACTCCTCTCTCCATCCCCTCGTATCCGCACCTCCTCCACTTTTGTAATCTTCCCCCCAAAGCAAAATAAACAAAACAAAATAAGGCATAGGAAACATGTCATCATGGGTGGAAGTTATAGTGTGTAACAACAGTGTGTCCCACAGTATACCCCTCTGTCTCCACATCTTCACTTGCAAATGTTCATTGCAAATGAGCCATTGGTTTGGTTCTAGGCCTTTGACTTCTGTCACACCATCAATATTGGGTCCTCACTATAACTCCTCCTAGCTATCCTGTTGTTGCCCTGTGCCATGGAGATCCTGCAGATCCTGATGTTCAGTTTTCTGAGTTCTTTATATATTTTAGATATTAACCCTCTTTGATATGTATACCTGATAAAGATCTTTCCCTATTCTGTAGCCTGCTGTGTTATATGGATTATACTATCTGTTTCCATACAGAAACTTTTCATGAGATCACATTTAGCATTTTTTCTTAGCGCCTATTCTATATGCATCATATTCAGAAAGTATTGTTCTGTGACAATATATGTTGAGGTCTTTGATATATCTGGAGTTTGAGTTTCATACTGGGTGATAAATATGGATCTTTTTGCATTCTTCTACATGGAGCCATTAAATTTGACCAGCACCATTAGTTAAAGAGTCTAGTTCCTTTTTTTCAGTGTGTATTTCTTGTTTCTTTGTCAAAAACCAGGTGTCCATAGGTGTGTAGACTTATGTCTGGATCTTCAGTTCAATATCATTGATCACAGTGTCAGTTTTTTTAAAATGCCAGTGCCACACTGATTTTATTGCTATGGTTTTGTAGTACAATTGGAGATCAAGGGTGGTGATACCTCCAGTAATTCTTTTATTCTTCAGGATTGTTTTAGTTATCCTTGGATTTTGTGTTTCTACGTGAGGTTAAAAAATGTGCTTTCCCTTTCTGTGCTGAATTTTGGGGGCGGGGTGGTGTAGAATCTATAGACTACTTTTGGTAGGATGCTCATTTCACAATATTAATCCTACCAGTACATGAGCATAGGAGAGCTGTCCATTTTCTAAAGCCTTCTCCAATTTATTTCTCTAATGTCCTAAAGTTTTTAAAATATACACTTGCTTAGTTAGTTACCCCAAGATATTATATTGTATTTTTGAGGTTATTGTGTAAGGTGTTGTTTCTCTGATTTCTTTCTCAGTCTCAGTCTACTTGCCATTTGTATATAGGAAGGCTACTGGTTTTGGGTGTCAATTTTTTATCCCACTACTTTGTCAGAAGTGTTTATATCAGCTGTAGGAATTTCCTGGTGGAGATTTTAGGGTCATTTATGTATTTTACATCATTAGCAAGGTGATATAGTGCAGGAGATCAGACCCAGGACCTCATGAAGGTTAGGCAGGAGCTCTACCAACTGAGCTGTGTCTCTACTTCCCACCCCTTATTTTTGACTTACATAGCTGCCAGTACTCAGTTCAACATGAAGTTGGATAAACAAATAGATGATGGAAGTGGCAACTCTCTAGATAACAGACTGAACTAAATGGCCAAAAGGACAAAGAGAGTCTAAGAAATGAAATATCAGCTCAAAGGCTCCAAAAATTCCCACAGAATATGAAAGCAAGTAGATTCACTGCTACCTGGGGTTTAAAAGAACCCCAGGAACTCTCTAGCATGACCCCTCTGTTTAATCTTGGGGGGAGGGAAATAGAAACTGTCATTTCCCAGATAACTCCACATACACATTCTTGATGTCCTGGTTCATATTTTGCCAACTTAACACAAGCTAGAATTGTATGGAGAGAGGGACTCTCAACTGAGAGCATGACTCTGTAAGTCTCACCTGTGCACAAGGGTGAGCAGCATTTTATTGATTGATGATCGATGTGAGTGGGCCCGCCATGGGTGGTGCCACCCCTGAGCAGTAGACCTGGGGTAAGTGAGAAATCAAATGAGCCGAGCAAGCCATGGAGGGCAAACCATTAAGCACTGTTTCTCACTGGCCTCCACTTCAGTTCCTGCTGCCAGGTTCCTGCCATCGCTTCCCTTCCTGATAGACTGCGAGTTGAGAGCTGTAAAACAAAATAAACTTTCTTCCCCCAAGTTGCTTTTGGTCATTGTGTTTGTCACAGCAACAGACACCCTAATTACGACAGTTGGTGACTAGGCTCATTATAGAGCATGGAATTGGTGGTAAAGACGATTTCTGGGTGTAGCAAAAGATAATGCTCTTGGGAGGCTAGGCCATAGATTCAGTTAGCCAGCGCTCTGACAGGACAGAAACAAATTTTTGGATTTCAATTTTGACTCTAAAATTGTATTCTCTTCCCAAGAGTGAGTCAGCATTCCCAAGGGATACTGGATTTTCTAGATGAGAATTTTAACCACAAATCATCAACATTTCATGTCAACTCTCTGACTGCAGATGTGGAGGAAAGGCTGTTCCAAGTAGGTGAACGCTTAGTGCTGGAATTGCAGAGAAGGTTCCACCCTAAGAAGTGCAGGTGTACCGGCAGGTTGGACCACTCATGCAGTCATAGCAAATGCAGTCTGTGCCTGGCTCTGTCACCATCCTGGGGCAAGAAGCTTGGCCTTTCAGAAAGCAGGCAAGTAAACCCAAGACACCAGGAGAAGCCAGGCACTTGAAGCCATGTGTGTACAAGCACACATCTCCCAAAGCATGAACACACAGGTAAGCTCAAGTCATTCATATTTTGAAGCCATTGCAGCCTGTTACCTACAACCTCAGAACAAGAAAGCATCTTGAAAGGTAGAAGCCTCTACTGGAAATGCCGATTTCCAGGTCTCGACAGGCACTCTCTCCTATTTCTCCTCACAAGAGGAAAACTGGGAGAGAGAAGAGTCTTTTCTGTTAAACTGTTACAAGATGAACACTGAGCATCACATCAAAAACATTAAATATTTGTGAAACTCCGAACACCAAGCAGAAGATGGCCCAGAATCTTCTTTCCCCAGAGAAGTGAACTCACTTATCCAAGTTCAGTGTGAGAAGAGGATAGAGCTGTGATATCACCAAGGCCTACTTTTTAAAACGTTTCTGCTTTTGCCTGGTTTTCGTTAAGAACTTATTCTCAATTGCATTATCATTCCTGAACTATTCAGGTGAACGAGATAGCATCTACTCAGGGAGATACAGTGTTTCATTTGAAGAGAATGCAAGGAGCCATAGCTGGTGATTGCCAAGGAATTAGACCGTTGCTCACTCCTTAAATACAGTAGGCACGAGTGGGCTCTTCTTCCACTCAGTATTTGAGCACAGTGAGTTGTGTACTTCAGCACACAAGCTCTGCCTCTCGGTCAAGAGAAATTTCCATTCTTCCTTCCTAAGTTGGCTTGGGTAGAGTCTCAGCAGTCACAGGGAATCCAAGCAGCACGGCTATTTTTCCTGCAGATCATTGCATAATTGCTGGTTAATGAGCTTTGCGAGAAGCCAGAACAGTAGCAAAAAACAGAGCGACTCTATTTGTCTGCTCTGGGTCAGCGGGCGCCTGGAGTGTGTTTTCGTAGAGAAATTGGCTCTGTGCGCTTACTTTCGTTTGTGTTTTCGTCGCCATTATTATTCAAACAACCCCTTGCTTCTCCAGAGAAGATAAAAAGGTTTCATGTTTTTTAAAATGCCTTGTAATGTCTCTGGGGGATAACAGTACACAACCCTTCCCACTTACTTTTTATTTGCTTATTGATTTATTTTTTAAGAAACGTAGCCCATGACTGTTGACTGAAGTGGGTTAAATGGTTACTTCACTGAAAGCTCTGCAATCTCATGTGCCCTCTGAGCTCGCTGGATTTTGGGACGGAAGAATCTGGATCTTACCCCAGGATGCACCTTCTATTGTTGGTAATGGACAGAGAGTCATGGGTGGAAAGATCCAGAAGTTCTGTGGTGCATCCCATCCTCATGCAAACAGCTGTGTTGCTATATTGAAGAAAGCCAAGGCATCCCCAAATATCAAGGAATCTTTCCAAATGCATACATTTCCTGGATTCCTCCTCTCTTCCTCAAGCTACACCAGACTTTTCTAGAATGAGACTCTAGACCTATTTTTAACATGTTTATTTTTTAATATATGTAATATGCAGACATATATCTGGCTGAAGGTGTGCCACAGTGACCATGTGAAGGCCAGGGGATAACGTGCAGGAGTCAAGGTCTCTCGTTCTACCAGGCAGGTCCTGGAAATCCAAGTCCAAGTGCTAAACTTAGTTGGAAGTGCCTTTACCTGCGGAGACATCCTGGCCCTGTGGCTGCCTCCGTCTGGATGCAAGCAGGGTGTGTTTAATATTCAGGTACGGAAGTCTCAGGAGATGCTGAGCTGTCTCTCATTTGTCTGATGTATGAAGAAGTTTCCTCCTCAGTAGCTCTCCTATCAGGGTCATTGTGCAAGTAATGTGCCTTGGGTTTGAATGCCAGCTCTATGGCTCAGTGTGTGCCCTTAGACAGAATGCCTGGCATCTTTAAATTTCACGTGAGTGAGCCTGTAATGCTGTCAAAAGGACTGATGGATATTTAGGCAAAATGCCTGAAAGCAGACATCAAGCAGAAATTCATATCAGGAAGGAACTAATTCCTACTGATGGGGACTGTAGAAGGACAAAAGAAAGGAAAGGCAAGAAGGAGGGAGGGAGGGAAGAAGGGTGGGAGGGGAAAGAAAATATAAGAGGGAGGAAGAAAGGCTGAGAGGGAGGGAGAGATGAGAAAAGAGGGAAAAGAATGGAAGAGAGGAAGAAAGAATGGGAGGGAAGGGGGAAATGTGACAGGGATGGAGAGAGAGAGAGAGAGAGAGAGAGAGAGAGAGAGAGAGAGAGAGAGAGAGAGATGATCCTGTTTTTTTTTTGTTGTATAACATCTCTCTTTTGGTTGACTGTCTCAGGTGGTTTTGCTTCATTAATGTAATGCCAGTTTGACCCACAGTTGACCAATGTCTCCACCTTACTGTAAAACTGCAGCGGAATGTGTGCTGTCTAAAACACCAGAGCTCCTGCCTTAGTTGTTTTTCTTATTGCTGTGACAAAAAAATGCCTTACAAAAACAACCCAAGGAAGGGAGGTGTGGCGGCAGGAAGGAGAATGGTCCCTAAAGGCTCATATGTTTGAATATTCAGTTGCCGGCTGGTGGAACTGGTAGGGAAACGAAGCGTTAGGATGGCTTTGTTATATGAGGTGAGTCACTGGGGGATGGGCTTGGAGGTTACAAAAAAGACTCCCAACATTTTGAGTTGCCTCTCTTTGCTTCCTGGTTGTGTCTCAAGATACGAACTTTCAGCTACTGCCCCAGTGCCATGCCTGTCTGCCTGCTGCCGTGTTCCCCACCATGACGGTTATGGACTCTAATCTGGAACTATGAGCCCCAAATTAAAAGTTTTCTTACATAGATTGCCATGGTCATGGTATTTTAGCACAGCAATAGAAAAATAACTAGTGAAGAAGTGTTTTGTTTCTCATCTTTTGAAGTTACAATCTAACCATCATATTGATATCTAGATTGCCCACCCCAGCTTCTTAGCCTTCAGCAAGTGCATGAAGCCCCAGAGAGCTTAATAATAGAAAACCCTAGGGACTGGATCAAAGCCATCCCTCTGCATGTCTAACCAAACATACCAGCGGATGCTGAGATCACCGCCCAGAGGCTCTGCTTCCAGGGTCCAGATGCTGTTCACCAGTGCCTTTTACAATTGTATACATGTTCAAATTCTTCCTTTAGTCCATAAAAATGAAGCTGTCTCTGAAAGTAGATTATGAAACTTCTGTCAGAAAATGGCCATTGCAAAACTCAGTGAGCTTTCTTTTCTGCCTTAGCTTTCAAAAAAATATCGCTCTCTTCTCTGCTCCCCCGACCCTGAAAATATCTGCAGCACCACATTGTTCTAGAAGGCCACTTTTCCTTTTCCAGAAGCTGCCTGGTTGGTCTGTGATTACTTCTCTTTAGAGACATGATTTTGGGCACTGAGAATGGACAGAGATCAGATGTGCATAGGTGACAAACTTGCCTCTGGGAATGCAATGGAGGGGCTGGGATAGTTGGAGTATAAAGTAGGGATTTTATATGCTCAATATATGTTGTATATATGTATGAACTTTTCAAGAATAATAAATTGAATGTGACCAATTTCCTATAAACATCTTATACATAAACATCTGCTATGAATTCACCCTGCTCAATATTCAACATTGTGTTCAAAATGGGAACATTAACGTGTTTGTACATTGTCTCTCAATTCCCATTGCTTCTCACTTAGTTATACGATTGTTTTCATTACTTGAGGCAAAGTTTGGGACATACTCTTTCAATAACTACTCATATAGATCCATAGTAATATCTTTAGGCAAGCTTTCTACAACTAGATTCTCAAGTACAAGGTGCCTGATGAAAGTGGAGGCACAGCAGCTGCACATAAGCATGTGATGACTATGTCCATATCAGTTCACAGCACTGATGACATGTCTTATCTCCTTCCATTGTGATAGATGAAAAATGTTACTGTGTTACTGGCTGTACACAACTGAGGTGCTTGCTCTTGTTCTATTAGCATTTTTATTTTATCAATCATAAATTGTTACAGTGTGAATTTTCTGTTTGCTTTATTGTTTTTCATTCTGTATAGTTTGTATGTAGTAACAACAAAAAAATCTTCCCTAATGTTACATTTATTTTGCGCTAATTCCTGCTATATTCTTGGATCTGCTTCTGTGGCTACATTTCCATTCGAGTATTCTTCTTCCATTAGCAGAGTTCTTTTCCTCTGAGGTATGGTCTCATGCAATGCAAGCTGGCCTCAATTTCACTATATAGCAAAGGGTAACTTTGAACTTCTGATCTTTCTGCCTCTCTCTGCATCCTTAGTGCTGGGATGACACATATGTACCACAATGATAAGTTTCTGTATTGCTGGGCATCAACCTGCAGGGCTTTGAGCATGCCCAGCAAGCACTCTGCAAACTAATCCATATCCCCAGCACCATTCCTGCAAGTTACTAAGGGAAACAATTGCATGCATTTTGAGCCCTGGATGCATGTCACCGCTGCAGTGCCCTCTCAAGTGTTTCCTCCATTTTTCTTTCCCTTCTGATTTTAGCCTTGTAAAGAAACTGTAGCTAAAAAAAACAGATATCTGTTGCTATAGGTTGTGTCCCTCAGACAAGAAAATGGTGTTGGCCTCATTGGAGCTGGAGCTGCAGCTCGGTGTGGATGCTGGGAAGGGAAGACAGGAAGTGAAACAAGCACTTCTCGCAGCTCAGCCACGCCTCCAGCCCCTAGAAACAAGGTTTCTCAAAAGCATATTTCTAACTTGATTTTGCAAAATCCTGGGCCATTATTGGTTTTTCATTAGTAATCATCTTGCCAAACTCTGCTAAGATTTAATAAGCTTTCCATTTTCTTTAGGATCTCTAGGCAACCCATCTTTTCTCAGTGTGTGTGTGGTGTGTGTGTGTGTGTGTGTGTGTGTGTGTGTGTGTGTGTGTGTGTTTTAGTTGATGGCATTTAAACTCATCCATTCCGATATTTTTGCCTCCTTTATTCTATGTATTTTCCCAGGAAGTTTGTCCTATTTAATGTTCAGAGTATCCAGAGCCTTCTAATGATAGTATTTTATATGTGCACACATATGCACATATGCGAACGTGTATGTGTATATATGCCAGGAGTTATCCGCTGGTGTCATTCCTCAGGTGACATTCCCTTGGGACTCACTGATTCAGCTTTGCCTGAGGTCCACTGATTGCCAGGGTTCCCCTGGCCTTTGACTCTTAAGCACTGAGATGACAAGATTGTGCCATCACATTCTATTTCCATACGGTTCAGTGGATCACACTCAGGACCTCATGCTTGCACAGGAAGCACTTTCCACACTGGGCTGTCTCCTTGGCCCCAGGTAACATTGTTTCACATTTAGATTTAGTTGGAATAGCGTATTTTTGCCCTGAGTATAATGCTGGCAGTAGGTTTTTAGAGAGATTTTTATTTCCAAGATAAAGGGACTACATTTTTGCAGATTAGAAAGGCTTTTAGTTGTGATGCATGTTTAATTTTCCTTCCCTGGATGGTTGCTTCCCTTGTGTCTACTTACAGGTAAGGTGCTATAGGGAGACTTTCAAGTGTCGCACCCATGCTGCTTGCCTGGATAATAATTCCTGTTTGCTCATGGTAAGTTATTCCTTTTAAATGGCATTAAGTTAAGTTAGTTTTCAATTTATTTTGTATTTCCATGATTTACTGAAAAAAATATTAGTATTTTTCTGCCTCTTCCCCTCTGTCTTTGTTGTGTTTTGTTCTGAGTGTCATGTTGCCTTGATTGGAACAATTGGGAAATTGTCTTCCTGTAGCTGATGCCTTTGATGAGAGTGTAGGAATTCCAATATCATGTCCATTGACCCATCTCAGTCACCTTTCTTACCCACACCATTGGCTTTCTCTATGCCTCCCTCCATTGGCTCTCTCTATGCCTCCCACCATTGACTCTCTCTATGCCTCCCA
>OU015755.1:86355644-86368838 GCA_907169655.1 Acomys percivali | reverse complement strand
CCATTGGCTCTCTCTATAGCTCCCTTCTAGGCCTCCCATACAAAGCTCAGCTCTGCAGCAGCACAGGAGGAGACATTTGCTGTATTCCTTTGATTTGATTCTGTTCACTGGAACCAGGTTAGCTTCGAGATGGTTCAGATGTTCTCCTCTCTTCTCTGCTTTTCCATGTGAGCCTCGGGCAGTGTCTTGCAGCCTTTGTGTTTATGTATGTCACAGTTTCCTAAATGTACAATGAAGAAGAAATGAACAAACTAAGAAAAACATTTACTTCAGTTCTGTGGAACAATAGAGGAACCCTCATCCTGCCCAGGAAAGTGGTCATGGAGAAGGAGGGGTGGTCAGTGACTGGAAGAGCCTGCTATCCTGGCTTTCTTCATGAGGGATTCTTGAGGGAACTTGAATGACCAACTGAAGCAAGATAGTGTTCATACATAGGCTTCATCAGAATGTGTTTAGGGACTTGAGAGATAAGAGATGGATGTCCTAATAGTTCTAAAAGACAAAGAGCTCTGAAGTCGAAGAATGTGTCTCAAGCAATGTAAAGGCCTTTTTGGTGGAATTAAAATATTGTTCCCATATTCTTTAGTTAGAAAAAAAAGCACCAATATGCCACATGGGACACTGCTGGTGTTAAAAAAATATATAATTTGTTAATTATTCTTTGCCTCTTGTCTCATTATGAATGAAAAATATAGATAAGAGTGTATCTACTTGTACTCATGATAAATTATGGATCAGCTTGTCTATCTCTCATTCTGATGTGTTCTGTATTTTCCCTTTAAAAAAATCTAATTAATTAAAATGCATTCAATCCTTCCCCTTTCTCCACTCTAGAAAAAATTTCCTGGTTCTGTTTTAGGTGTGTGCATATGTATGTAGTGTGTGTGTGTGTGTGTGTGTGTGTGTGTGTGTGTGTGTGTGTATACCAATTGACTAAGAAGACAGAAGGTATATGCATGCTAAATGCATGCTTCTGTCCCTGTCCCTGTCCATATTTGTAGACATGCTCCTCCATCAGCCACACCTTCAGCTGGATGTACAAGTGTGCCAAATAGCAAAGTCTTCACTTTTAGGTGAGAAAGCAGATGAGGAAGCTTAAGGCTTGGCCTTTCTTGTTTGAGGGATTTGAAAGAAGGGTTCTTAGGACCCTTCTAAAACAAAGCTTACCAAAACTCAAGAGAGTTGTCAGTACCAGTGGCCTTAGGCATCAGTTAGAAGGCAATTGCCACTACAGAAGATGCTTGACCTCCAAAGTTAAATGCATGGAAGTCTAATTCTCCTCCAGGTGACTGGAGCTAAACTTGCTGCCTACAAATAACTGGTGTGGGGCATGAGCCACTTCCCTGTTCTGTGGACCCTCAATGCCTAGAGTAATGTATAGGTTAGGATAGTGTAATGTTTGCTGCTCTGTGTAAGAAGGAATTGAAGATGGCAAAGGAAGATGACCTCTTCGAAACCATCAAGGTGATATGAAATAGGACCAGAACCACTAGACAGCTGCACATTGTTCTTTCTGCCACACTGTGCTTGAGAAACTATTTAGAGGATTTGGGCCACCGAATCGTTTTATGAATTTCTCAGAGGCCGTTTCCACTCCTGTCCCAGATCCAGAAGTGGGCCCTGAAGTGATTCACACCGCACCAGATGAACTGTGTGCCCCTCAAATTACTGAAGGAAAATCTGATCTAGAAACCACATGAAGAAAATTGGATGCCACTATTCTAGTCTGTAGGCAGCTTGCTCTTTGACCTCAGCTTGTGCTTGGTGGCACTCTGACACCAGCAGGGAACTAATTGGCAATGTAATTGTGATCCCTGCTGTGGCCTGCGCAAGCTGTTCTTATTCATATAAGCCCCTAATCCATTCCCAAATGCTCTCTTCAATTTGCCTCAATAATACCCCCACAGTAGCAGGGTACTTAGTATGGTAAAGGAATTAGTTTGATCTGCTCCAAATTTAGACTCTGCTAATTTCACTCATGGTCCCCCTTCAGGAGGTGACTGGGGACAGAAGCAGCAGCATCCAAGCGTTTCATTCAGATTCTTCTCTGGGATCAGAGGACACAGCCCTCTCCCCTTGCTGAAGAGACAGTCTTTTTGTCCTTGCCTAGACTCCTCCCTATGCCCCCATCCTTAGTCATTCTTGTTATTTCTACTACAATCTATAGACCTGGCGGGCACTGCTCAGGCTCAAAGGAAGAATCAATGGAGATAAGATCTGTGTCTGCAAGTGTCTAGAGAGCTGTCCAGGATGAAGGGCAAGACTCAGAAATCTACATCACAAAACTCACATTAAAAAGCTAAAGCTGTCCCAGCACTCAGGAGGCAGAGGCAGGTGGATTGCTATGAGTTTGAGGCCAGCCTGGTCTACAAAGTGAGTCCAGGACAGCCAAGGCTACACAGAGAAACCCTGTGTAGTGAAAAACCTAAAAAAAAAAAAAAAAAAAAAAAAAAAAAAAAAAAGCTAAAGCTGAACTCAAGAGAAGATGGAGTCTGTGTGAAATACAGTCTGTCTCAGAGGCCATCATGTCAGAGCTGAGCAGATTCCACCCTATGGCTGAAAAGCTGTGAAGCCCAGAGCAAGGATATTTCCTCTCCAAGCTCCATCTAGGTGACTGTGTGGGTTACTTTCTTTCTTTTTGTTCCCCTGATTTCCTTGACATAAATCAAAAGAATCACCCTTTTGAGAACAGAGGTTGAACTCAGGTCTTTAGGCTTGACAGAAAGCACTTTCACCCACTGAGCCATCTTGCAGGTCAGAGTTTTCCTTTAAATTGATGCAAAATATTTGTACACAACTGCTGTAAGGTACAACATGTGTTCCTAGTCAACCAAACACTGTGTAAGGATGAGATCACACAATTAGTATATTCATCTTCATAAACACTAGTTATTTCTTCAAGGTAAGATTACTCAAAATCTTCCTCCAGCTATATTAAAACATGGTTAGCTGTGATCATCCTATTATGTGATAGACCATTGGTGCTCATAACTCCTGCTGAATGACAAATGTGTACCCGTGGACCAACTTCTCTCCACCCATCTCCTCATTCTTTTCCTCCCTAGCTCATGGTAACCTTTGTTCCACTCTTATTACCCATGAGATAAACATTTTTAGATTGTACAGATGAGTAATAGCATATGGTATTCCTCTGTATTGTTCCTGTTACTTAGCACAATGCTCTCCAGGCTCAGCCAAGTTGCTGGAAATGGCAGGATTTTTATCTTATTTTTAATGGAAGATTAATATTCCATTGTGTGTCTAAACTGTATGTTTCTTCTAAATTTATTAATTAATGAATTAGTTTATTTGATGTCTTGGCTATCATAAAAGTTCTGTAGTGAACTGGGGTTGGGGACAGATGTCCATCTAGTACTCTGATTTCAATTTGGAGCATGCAATTGTAATAACATCTGAGTATACTTTGAATATTTCATAGTAGTATTTAAGGTCACAGGGTAGTCTGTTTTTAGTTTTATGTTCCGAGGGAACCCCATTTTCTATAATACTTGTGTTAATTTATATACCTATACCTATCAACACTATGCACAAAGCCCTTCCGTTCATATCTTCTTAAGATTGTACTAGGTAGAGGATTGCAGGGCCTGGCATGTGTATAAAAGAAATGGTGCTGTGATAGATTGGTGTTGTCTGCACACCATGTGAGAGAGGTGGGGGAACCAGCAGGTCTTATATTTGTGGCCATTTCCTCTCCCAGCCTTGCTCTTGGTTTCTCATATAAATGACTGCTCACATAAATGGTCATCTCCTTTCTTTCTTTGGCTTGTAGTTCTCATCTATAATTTTATTCTCTCAGAATGATAGAAGATTGAATAGCTTTAAAGTTTCTTAATAAGTTGACTACATATATCTTTGTTAGAGAGAATTCTGAGAATGTGGATGAGAGTTATCAACTCAGGTATAGAACTTAGGATTGATAACTAGTTATGTTATTTTTGAAAATAATTCATCCCAATAGTTATTATCCCAGACATATCAAACTTGTGTCTCCAAGAAAAGCTTCCCTTGTAGAGGAGAATGTTTATAGACTGCCAAGCTATATTCAAGACCATGTCTTCGTTGTGATGAGGAGGTCTAGGTGCAGAAATAGCAAGTAATTTTGGGTTTGTGTTATATCTTCATGTTTCAGTATAGCTGCTAGCATGCTCTGCTGAGTAAGAGTCTGAGGATTTTCTTAGTCTTAGGAGAGGAAAACACAATGATCCAGAACCAGCATCTGACATAGCCATGGCCAGTCAGCTTACCAACTGATGGCTTCAGAGGACACTTTTATGCAAATACAAACTCAGTACCTTTGGTTGGAATGTGCCTTTGACATGTCCAGAGGGGCCTAAAAAATACCTACCATATTTCTAGGCCCGCCCCCCAGAGCTTTTATCTTTCTCTAATGTGCCACCTAATCAGGCAGCCCCAAATACTGTCCTCAGCAAGTAATTTCACAAAATATTATGAAGATGGCAAGAACTGCCACTCAGTTTCCTCATACTTGGAACCTGATGCTTTTTGGGTGGTACATGAAGGATGGTCTTGATGTGGTGATAAGCCTCTGGGTAACAAACGAGGAGGCCTGTGTTTCTGCATCCACTTTAGCTACTGTTCTGAAAAGTGTTCTCAGTTCCTGATGAAGAAAACAGGGGAAGAGTGGCTCTTACAAATTTTTAGGATGGGAAGTCAGAGTTGGGGCTTCTATAGGTAGTCTAGCCTTCAGAAAAGATGGTAGATCCGTCTCATTATCACATTTCTGTTAGAACCCTAAATCCATCCTATACATTCTTCAGTTGGTTCTATAGAAACATTTGTTTCAGCATCTCAGTGGATGAAACACATGATGAAAATGGATTCACTGTGAACAAGAAACCCATAGACGTTCTTCCTTGGTTGGCTGTCCTCCTGATCCTCCAATGAGTTGTCTATCTATTAAGTCTATAGGGCCAAAGACAGATTATCTCCTATGAACTTAAGAGCAAGGAGCCTAGGGCCCTATGCAGTTTCTTGAATTCCACACTCCCACAAGTCTGAAGATCAAATGTAGATCATATGCTTCGTTGTGGTTTCAATGTAAAATGTCCCTCATAGACTCTTATATTTGAACATTTGGTCCCCAGCTGGAAGCACTGTTTGCAAAGTTTGTGGAAACATTTGGAGGTGGAGCCTCACAGGAAGAAGAAAGTCATAGAAATGGGAAGGTGCCCTGAGGTTTTATAGTCCAGCCACACTTACTGATCACTCACTTCGTTCTGACTGACTATGACCAGCTGACCTCTTGTCTCTGCTTCCATGCCTTCCCTGCTATGATGGAGGTCTCCCTCAAACTATGAGGCAGAAGGAACCTTCCTCCTTGAAAATGTGTCTTACCTGACATTTGGTCACAGCAATGAGACAAAGAGGTAATAGAGGAAGGAAGAGCCTCTGCTTCTGGCTACTGACTTCCTGTAGTTGCGAGGACTCTTGTTCTAACCTATATACCCTAGTACACATGGGGAAGCAGAAACTCAGTTGGAAAAGTTTTCTTCCAGTCAGATGATTCATTAGGGATGAGCTGGGACCAGAACCAAGGTCCTTAGCTACGTTTCCCCATGGTGGATTACATGTCACTTTCAGCAAATGCTCTTAATCATCGATTGAAGCCAAAGCCCATTATTTTATCACAAAGCATTGATCAGCATAGTGGCACAGAACAGTCAGTTCACAGTGTTTGTCAGTTTGGGACATTCAGGAACTCAGGTGGAAGCATCAGGGCCTCTCCTCTCTACCATATGGATCTGCTGTCCAGCTGCTCCCCAGGGATTGTGGCAAGACTGTCTTGTAACCTAGCTACAGACCACCTCCTGCCCACCCCGACCCCCTGCATTTCAGCTCATGCTTCTAGATGCTGGGCTGGGATGGCTGAAGAGACATCAGTAGGGTGTTTACCAAAGGACCACTGGGTGATCACTCTGGCTTAAAAGGTATAGAGAAGTGTGATTTCTTCTGTGTTGGCTCAGAGCTCCATGAGTGAGCTCTCCTAGGAACATTGGAGAACAGTATAGCTGCTTGCAACTTTCCCTTAAAGAGTCAGAAAGCAACATTTCTGTTACTTTGGGTATTTGTCAAATTTCACTAGATTTAAGATATGAAAGTGAGGTTCCACCTCTCAATTCTGGGAACTTTTAGCTTGGTTTTACACTTGCCTTGGCATGTCAACACCAAGTCAGTGTGATGGGTTGATAAAACTACACAGATTTTTCTTTCTGCTGAGGTATTCTCTGGGAGACAGAGCTAAGCAAACAAAAATAAACAGTGAAATTCAGTAAGAATTTGCTGGCGGCAGTAAAGGAAGTAAGATGATATGAGCAATGCTCAATGGGGAAGAGTAGGATGTCAGGATAAAATAGGATGTTGTGTGTCACGGTTCCTCAATACAGAGGGTTGATAACATATCAAAGTAATTATACCACCAAAGTCAAATTTGTTGAAGCAATTTGTTTATTGGGGTTACTTATAGGAGAATTGCTGAGGGGTTACTTATGAGAAAACATACGACTCAGAAGCAGCTGTATCATTGGAGGCCCAACATAGGTGATGACTCACAGAAATTGTCACCCTGGAGATCTCTGCACCACTTTGAGACATCTTGACAGGTATAAGGGTCTCCTTTAAGCAGGTTGGCTCATCAAGTCTTCCCAGAAGTTGTTAGTGCTTCTATAATTTAGGATGCTGTTGGGGTAGGGTGGGGGTGGAAATAGCTTGTGCATCTGCTCAGTTTTAGGGACTTCCTAAGACTTTTGAGTTGTTTACTTCCTGAGTCTCAGCAAGTTTTCCTTTAGAACACTCTGTGTCTTAAGGAGCTTCCCTCCAGGATATGATTTCCAACTTGGGGGAAATTGATAAATAACATCCTATATTCAAGGAAGTCTTCCCCAGGGAGGTGATATTAACAGAGAATTCAAGGATAAGAAACAGTTATTGAGGAAAGCACAAGACAAAGCACTATAGGTACAGGGGAAAGAGCACAGACTCTGGGGTGGAGATAAACAAGCCAAGGACACAAGGCCAGTATGGCTGGGATGGAGCAGTGGTTAGGATGCAAACATGAAAGATTTGTCAAAAACAAGGGTGGGCTCTGTTCTTCCCACTCATCCAAGAGTTGGGGGACATTGTGAGGAACTTTTCGTAATGCCTCTGCGTCCTGAATGTGCACAATGGAGGCAGTAATGGTCCAGGCAGGAAATTTGAGCTAGGATGGTGCATAAGGGAGTACAGTATAATATAAAATATCTTAGAAGAATAGAAAGTTCTAAATAGTTTTTGAAATAATATGTAATGAAAAGAAACTGAAGACAACTCCAGTATTTTAGCGCGACTCTGCAGATTGGGTTGGTAAGATGGGGTCATCTTGTTCATGTAAATAAGTCATGACTTGAATGTATGTGTGCTGTATGATTTCTCCTGGGAAATTAAGAGCAAATGTCTGGTCATCTTATATAGGGTCCTAACATAGACCCACTTGCAGGTAGCTCCACTGGAAAGGCTCCCTTTGATGAAGGGCGTGGGGATCTTGTAAGCTTCTTAGCTTCACAAAGCCCTGCAAGTTCCATGGGCTCCCTGAGTCTCAAAAATCTCTTCCCCAACTTCAGGAGTGGATATTTCAATCCACAGGAAATGGTTCAGTTCATTCAACACAAGAATGCCTACAAAACCCTTGATTCAAGTGTATAGAAACAGTTTGATGTCAATTATGTTTGTAACTGTTCAGAAGTGCGTTAGGGTCCATGTTTTTATTGAAGACCCACATTTTCAAGTCTCCATTCTGCCTTCCCCTATAGTCATCATAATGACCCTTCCTTTTTGGTGTCATTGAGCTGCTCCTGATAACCAAGGTTGTGACTTTTGTTGTCAGTTTTCTACAAAGAGATGAGACGGGAAGATACTGAAACTGAAACAGAAGATGAATACCTAAATACACTGAGATCTTTTATTTGGGACCATTGAAGTCATGTCAAGTAATACTGGATGCCCAGGAATGACCAGGCTGACTTTTTTACCAGGAATCAGTGCCTGGAGCAAGTGATAATTAGAGCCATCTTAAGTTAAGTCTGAAGAGAAGTATGACAGGATGGAAAGGAGTGGACTTCTCTGTAGAATTGACAAAAGGTAAGTGGATGGAGGTTGCTTAACAAACACTGTTGATTTGGGAGATGACTCATCACTTAAAGTGTTCTCTGTGAAAGCACAAGGACCTGAGTTCGGATCCCCAGCTCTCCCATGAAAAATCCATGTGTGACAATAGTGTGCATCTGTCATTCCATTGCTAGAGAGATGAAGGGGACAAGAGGATCCCTGTGGGTTCCTGTCTAGCTAGCCCAGCTGAGTCAGTGAGCTCCATGAAAGAGACCTTACTTCAAAAACATTATGTAGAGTGACTGAGCAATACACTCATCTTCAACCTCTGTCACCATGTGCACATGGACCCATGTGTATCTGCATGAGTGTGTGTACACACACACACACACACACACACAAACACACACACACACACATATACACACACACACACACACACCATTAAAAGGTCTTCGCCAAGGACATCTGGACCTAGAAGGAAAAATGCCTGGTTTGCAAAAGAGTGCCTCTCTTATAAGGGCATCAGATCCTGGTCAGGCATGGTTGTGATGATAGACATTAAACTGACCATTAAACAACTTATAGGCAACACTTGCCTTGTACTTGGGAATTCAGATCATCTCCCTTAGGGAATCCCAGTGCAGCAATATGCTCAAATAGAACATGTGTGGTCCTCTAAGAACCAATTCTTGACCCTAGGAGTTCCAGACTGTCCAACACAGGGAGATAAGGCCCATGGTGCACAGAAGAATCTGGGTATTAGTTTCCTGAAGATAACAGTAACACCAAAGAAGACTAGACAAAGTCAGGAAACAGGAGCATAAGAACACTCAGAAAGTGTGGTATTCTCAACAGACACATGCTAGGATTGGACAGCTTGTTTAATGGGCATGTTTGAATGGAGGGAAAATTATTCATGAGCAAAAGGGAGGTCACAGGAAGCCCAGAGATGAGTGGGAAATCTCCAGAAGTAAGATTTGCTTCCCTTTTTGGTTCTTACATGGTGTTTTTCAGAAGTAACATGGCATCTAAGTGCCTGGAAGGAAAGGGAACCTTCAAGGATAGTGGTGTGGAGAGGTGCTATTATAATTAAACAATGGGCAGTCCGCTGCTATCTTGGGGATCCATGTTGGTCACAGCTGTCTTTGAGAGCTTTTGTGTCTTTAGTATTTGGACAGTTACATGATGCCCAGCCATAATACCATCCAATGACTGTACTCCTTCAGTCAGTAGCCCCCATGGCTAGCCCTCCTTTCTTCTTCCTATGACTATTTAGCCGAGTGTCATGCTTACCTAGAATTTTTACCTGATGATGGTACAGGAAGCAGAGCCAAAACAGGAAACAGAAACAAATCAGAAAGCAAGAATGAACTAGGAAACAGGGACTGGATAGGAATTGAGGCTGAAGCAGGAAGCAGACACTAGGCAGGAAGCAGAGCTGAGCAGGAAGTAGAGACAGGACAGGAGGGCTTGGGTTATAAAGCTCAAGTTCTAGTTCCAGAGACCCATTCCCTCCAACCTGGCCCCACTTCCTAAAGGTTCCATAACCATGCCTCCAGCTAGGGACCAGGTGTCTAAACATATGAGCCTGTGGGAGTCATTTCACATCTAAACCATTGCAGAAGGTGTAGGACTTTGTATTCACCATCCTACATTAGTGACTATAGAAACACAGAGTCCCTTTCTTGTGGCCTATAGCTCCTCTAAATGTTTATTGACATTTGTTAACATGATACATATTTCTAAGTTCTAATCTTCCATGTCAGTCACTTATTACCGAAGCTCCACTCCATGTTCCTCCTAATAAGTACACTAATAAAATTCTGTTAAAAAAGGAATTACATGAACTATATTATATAATTGTATGGCATTGTTCTTATGAGACCCAGTGCTATGTCAATAAATATATGACAGTAAAATAATAAATAAATAATGTTTGAGAAAAAATATGTGTGTTTCCATTATGTTGCTTTGTCTGCTATCTTGTCACAGAAGTGAAAAATATAAGTAAAACAATATGTAAATAAGTATAATTTGTCAAATTTAATAAGGAAGATTATTAAAATGTTAAAATATAAAACTTGCTGGCTCAGTAGGTAAAGCTGCTTGCCATCTCACCTCATGACATGAAATCAACCCTTGAGATCAACATGGCGGAAGGAGAGAACTGACTCCTGAAGGTCATCTTCTGACCTCCACTTGTACACCATGGCATGTCCATAGTATCCACACGTATGTACACATAACACAAAAACTAAAAGTGCAACTTAAAAATTAAGACACAAAGATGTCTTGAGAATTAAAGGTACTAGGAACTACAGTCATGTCACGTCACCTTTCTGAGTCTCCATTTTCTCATCACTGGCTTGATCACACCCAGGATTATGAAGACTCAAACAAAATAAAACTCATCACGCACTGGGAAAAGTACAAGAGAACAGAACATAGGTGGATATGAATGTGGAAAGTGAGGATGGCAGAGAACGGGCACGGTGAGAGACTCCAGGTACAGCCAAAAGTTGAAAAGGAAAGCATGGTCATGGTTTGGCCAGGCGACTGAGCCTTCAGACTTCTGCAAGCCTGGCTGTGCCCACTTCTTAACAGAAAGGAGATGTTTTGTTGTTATTTCTTTGTTTGTTTTGAGATGGGAATCTCCTTATATAACCTAGCCTGGACTTGATCTTGAGGGCCTGCTGCCTCAGCCTCCCCATGTTAAGGGCTTTCTCCCATTCTGCCACATAGAACCCTGGGATCAAACTCTGGCTATCGGATGTGACAGCAAGCACATTTACTGGTTGAGCCATCTCACTGGCCCAGTGCATTTTTAAATACTATTCATTCGCTTTTTTTATTGGTTGTAAAATGTTCGATGGATTTCAGCAAAAAGGAACATGGCAGCGTCTAATTGAGTGCAGGCTTCGGGTTTAAGAACAGCTATAGTTTCTGACATAGTTAAAAAAAAAAAAAACAACAACAACAACAACTTGTAAAACTAGTAGCTGAGATTTGAAAGTCTGTGTTGACCCTGAGCTGCATCCTAAGAATATTGCATTTACTGTCTCTCACGGGACTACTAGGGAGTCACTGATTTCACTAGTGTTTTTAGGCATTGCTCTTTCACCCATGCTACTTATCAGTTACTTCTCTGCTGCTGTGATCAAAATACTCTGACAAAATTTACGAAAGACAGGGTTTATTTTGACATATGGTTTCAGAGGGACAGAGTCTGCCACAGTGGAGATAGTAAGGCTGCAGGATTGTGAGACTGACCTACCAATTAGGAAGCAAAGAGAAAGAACAGGAAGTGAGGTCAGGCTACAAACCCTCAAACCCCACCTCTAGTGACGCACTTCCTCCAGCAAGCCTTCATCTCCTAAAGGTTCCTTAACTTCCCAGGCAGAGCCACCAGCTTTGGACCATGTATTCGAAGGTGAGCCTGTGATGGATATTTCTCAGTCAAACCACAGCAGAAAGCCCCCCTTCTCTGTATTTGAAGTCGTAAACAGATGGAACTTGTTGAGAATTTACCGGGTGCTTGCCTTGGGCTAAACACTTTGTTGAGAATCCAGTGTTCCTTATCATTGAATTTCAGCACCGATGATGTAGGGAATAATAACCAACAGTTTGTGTGGAACTGGGGCTAACCAAACTCTCTGGACTTCTGGGCACCCCAAGTGTACCCCTAACCTTTTACCAGATCATCTTTCTGTGTGTTTCCCCTTGTTTTGGAGTCAATCAAATTCCTCTTTTAGCAAGAAGCTTGGAAAAGAATCCACAGAGCTCAGGAGAGCCAATCTTGCCATCCCAGGGCTTAGCACACCAGGTCGTTGTACCTGTGGTTTCTGACAGTGGTAATTAACATCCGCTCTGAGGCAGAGTTGGGAGAGGGCAGCATATAACAACTGGAGCCATGAGTGTGCTGCCGGCTTCCTCTGGATAAAGTAATTGCCACATTTAAGCTTGCAGGAGGAGGACATCCCTGGGGAAATGGGAATTAGAGGGAGAGGGTGGTAGGAGGGGGCTGGCTGCTGAAGGAAAGGAAGGGTTTAATTACAGTGCACGCGCTTGCTGGTAGTTAGGAGCTGGGACAATACGCTAATTTCTTCTTGCTTCTATGTTTGTGAAGCTCGTGCCAAGTTATCAGTGAAGTGATAACCGTGTCTAGATTTAGTGCAAGAGTAAGGGGTAAGAGAGGAATGGGAGAAGCAAGGGATGACATCCAGGGAAGGGACTGAATATGTAGTGTTTCGATAAAGGTCAGTCTTCTTTTAAAATGTTTAAGATGTTTTTATTTTTAGCTTCTATGGATGTGCATTTGCCTCTGTGTATGTCCATGCACTACATGCACACGGTACCCATGGAGGCTAGAAGAGGGCACCAAATGCCCTAGAACTCGAGTTGTGGGTGGTCGTGAACTATCATGTGCATGCTGGGAACTAAACCCCAGTCCTTGAGAAGAACAGCAAGTACTGTTGACTGATAAGTCAACTCTCCATCCCCCCCAAAGTCAGCCTTATAGTTTTAAATGAGGAAAGCAAAACAAAAATCAGAATGGTCTTGGATCCTGAATATGAGGTACCTGGACACAAGAATATGACGTCTGCTATGAGCAGGAGATGGGAGAGTGGGATTGTATTGGTGCCACTTATTTACTAGAATGGACCCTTCATATAATAACCACGGCCATTTACACCTCATAGAGTCTATAATCGATAATATAACCAAGACTGGTTTAGCAGGGTATGAACTTGGGTTGGGGAGATGGCTGTGTGGGAAAAGCTTTCATTGAACAAGTGTAAAAACCAGGTTTTGTATCTCCAGAGCCCACACAAAGCCAGGGATGATGGCAAATATCTACAACCCGAGACTTGCAAGGACAGTGGAGATAGCCCAATATCAGGAGTCCATTAGCTGGCCAGACTAACACAAAGGACATGTGTCCAAAAACAAAAAATAAAAAGTACAGGTAGACAGAGTGAGAAAGTCACCTCATGTTGACCTCTGGCTTCACCCCTAGACAGAGAGAGAGAGAGAGAGAGAGAGAGAGAGAGAGAGAGAGAGAGAGAGAGT
>OU015755.1:86291631-86355544 GCA_907169655.1 Acomys percivali | reverse complement strand
AGAGAGAGAGAGAAAGAAAGAGAGAGAGAGAGAGACGGAGGGAGGGAGGGAGGGAGGGAGGGGGAGGGAGGGAGGGAGGGGGAGGGAGGGAGGGAGGCAGGGGGAGAGGGGGAATCTAAACTGAGAAAAAAGTCTCTCTAGAGAAATATGACATATATGAACAAAGGTGGGAAGAACAGCCATGAATAGAGCAGATGCCAGCCAATAGCTTAAATCTCTTAGGAGAGGATCAATATCTCCAAATTACTTGAGATTGGATAAGCAGGTTTTGAAGGTTTCCTCTTGGTTGTAATTTTATGTCTCTAAAGACACAAAGCATGCCTGTGGCAAACGTGACTTCCCTGAAGTATTCGAGGCACTCAGCCAGCTTTGGGTACATGACGGCAATTTGCAGAAAGCTCTAATTAAATTAATAGTTGATGAATGTATTAGATATGTTAATTGGATTCTGCTTGCATGAAATCCTGGCTGTTAATTGGTTAGAACTTTGGAAGGGAGCAATCGAGATTTTTAATTTTATCAGAGGCAAACAAGTAAATATGAGTTCTTAGTGGGGGAGTGTGGAAATATAGGTAATAGTCTAAATGATACCTAAAAATATTTCTGCAGAACTTTACAAAATAATATCTTTTCCTTCATTTTTTCTAAAATTTAAACATAATTTTATGATTTCCCTATGCCCATTTTCTCCCTCCAACCCCTCTCATGTTCCCCCATCTTATTTCTGAAATGCATGGTTTTTCTTTTCTTTGTTGCTGTTACTTATAGAAATACGATGTGCAGAGTCCATTTACTGTTTCTTGTATATACACGGTTTCAGGGCTGACCATTTGGAACTGATTAAGCAAATAGGACCTCATCCCTGGGAAGAACTGTTTCCCACACACACTCAGAAGTCCTCAGTCGCCTGTAGTTCTGGGCAGCTGCATCTCAGAATTTCTTTTGGTTCATTTCAGAATTTAGTATTGGGATAACTTAGGGTGCCCGAGTATTCCGAATAACACACTTCAAAACATGGTACTCCATCATTTGCTGTATATTAACCTACCAGTATATATTGCAGGCTCTTGGATGGTAGAACACCAACACCTATCACACCCCAGCCCCTACTGAACATGGTTTGAGATGTTATGCCTAAAGTTTCCCTGTCGTTTCTAGAAGACACAATCTCACAGCAGGCTTCCTGGTCCTCTGGCTCATAGAATCTTTTTTGCTCCCTTTTCTGAGACATTTCCTGAGCTTTGGGTGCAGAAGTTGTGTTGTAGATGCATGCGTCGGGGCTAGGCACCCCACAATCAGTTGCTATCTAGATGTTAATCAGTTGTGGTTTTCTGTAATGTTCTCCATATGCTGAAAAAAATGTTTCTTTGATGAGGGGTGGGAGCTGCACTTCCCTGTAGGAATAAGGATAAGTATGTAGAATGCTGGGTTAAAAAAGTGGCTGGAGTAAATCCTCCTCTAAGCTCTGTGACCTCACTAGCCCTAAGCACTTGGCTGGATTTCTAATACCAGACATTATTTCCCTCCTGCTGAGCAGGCCAACTAGACAGTTGCTAGCTGCCACCAAGACATAAAAGCCACCTTTAAATTCACTGAAGATGTCCATAGGTGTCACAGCAGAGCAGGACTGTTGGTTGCTTCCCTCCACTGGCAGCTGGCACAACATCTTCTCCTTCTAGGAAAGCTAGTCTTCAGAGAGGAGGCTCTCAGGTCAGCTCTAGCTCAGGTCCTCGGGAGTCAACCCTCAACTTCTGGGAGGCAATGAAGATCAATAGCAGTAGCCTACATTGTTTTGGGAGTCTTTGGGACTTCTTTGACCAATAACTAAAAAAGGGATTTCTCATGCCTGGCATTGGGATTTTTGTTAGGTAGTCTATTGTTTTGAGGGGAAGCAGTGCCAGCCCAAGTAGGATCATTTCATCTGCACATATAGACTTATCTAAAATTACATGAGTATTTCAATGTAATAATAAAATAAATAAAAATAGTAGGTCCCTTATGGAATTTTTTAGAACTCCTTGCAGTTATTTTTCCCTCCTAGCTCCCTCCTGTGTTCACCTCTTTCTCTTATCCCCAAATAAAGCCTGCCCGTTTTCCCTCCCCTGAGCATAGGACACAGCATCTGCCCAGAAGATGCTTCCTTCACCTTTAAGGCCTTTGTGCAGAATATGTGACAGCTTTGACCTTGTTGAAGGTCTTCCTTGTGTAAAACCATGAGCTCAATAATGTCTTAAGTCTGAAACTTTGGTTAGCACACAGGTCCAAGCCCCTCCCTAGGAATTCTGACTCCCAAATCAGTGCTCAGAGATAACTCTCTTAAACATCAAGGTGCATCTCAGATTTTGTTTCCATGGATTTTTAAATATAGCATTGGAGTAATTTAGGGTTCCAGAATATTTTTCCAAAACATAGTATTTAATTATTTGCTGTACATTAACTTAGGATTCTGGGCCTCAGGATCTTGAGGGGCAGAAGCCCAATGTGCAACACACCAAATCTCTTTAGTCAGCATGTTGTTAGCAGGAGAGCCATCTATAGAGTTCTGGTTAAGCAACACACACACACACACACACACACACACACACACACACACACACCCCAAACATATACCCCTCATTGTAACACTTCATGTAACAAACCAGACTAGTTTTCCCAAACAGCTTTGGGAAATGCATGTCTTTCCTACATTGATTTGTGCAGATCTCTGATTGGATTACTATGACATTTTCTTGTGTGTTTCATTATTTTATTAGGTGCCCTCAGCACAATTGACGCTTAGAATGTAGCACACATCCTGACCCTTCAAACTGAATGTTGGCTATAGAGGCAGGATCCTGTCAGTCACATTTGTTACCACTAGCTGACTGCACATGTCAAGGACCCCGTGTGCAGCAAGGTGCAGGCTCCCCGTGTAGCCTCTCTTCTCCCCCTGTTGTTTAGCAACTGTCTTTATTGTCCCAATGTCAGTCTCAGTCCCCAATGCCACTCACTATCAAGTATATGCCTTTTATTAAAGGTTTTGTGGCCAAGATGAAGAAGCGGTTTTAGTACTGAGTCTTGTTTGAATTCACTCATCAGGAGGCTCCTGGAAATTCACACTAAACCAGGATGTCATCTCATCACTAGTTCCTTGGGCCTTTTTCTGTCTCGAGGGCTTTCTTGCTCTCTCTCATCTTTTCTCATGGGTATCCATCAGTTCCTTGCTGCTTCCAGGATCCTCTGCTTATCCCCCTTGTATCCTCCCCTTCTTCTGCAGAGTAACTCACTTCTGCCACAGCTCTGAAGTGCTCACTGTGTAAGGCACACTTCTAATCTGTGCACAAAGACAGTTCATGCTAACCCAGCAGAACTCCAATCTTGTTTAGAATCCCTCTCATTAGACATTAGAAAGGAAAAAGTAATTATTTGTCTGCCAGACGGCAACAAATTTTTGGAGTTCTGTTAGCAGCTATATAGGGCATGAATATAAAATATGTTATGGTACATACTAAATAAAAAGTCAGGGGAGTAATGTAATTGAGCTGCTGGCTTTTCCTCAACTAAGATGTATACGATGTTTGGTGTCAATGCTTTCCCTAATGAATGACATCCATACAACCATTTGTCATCAATCTTATTGTATGCCTTTAATGTGCAAAGAGCTGCAGCCATGAGAGACACTAAAAAGAGCTTGCTCTCCAGGGAGACATGGGCAGTGAGACCTGAGCTACAAGAAAGAAGTGTGTGCCACTGGCTGTGTAGGACCACTCTTCAAGGAGAAGAAGTCAGCCAGGATGGCTTCCCAAAGAGGAGACTCTTCAAAGAGTGGATTTGCTAGCATGAAAAGGGATGTCCCTGATAAAGAAAGGGAAGTGAGTTCCAGCATCAGGGAATTAGGATGGCTGGTGCTTTCTTGCAGTTAAAACAAGCTTTATATAAACAAGAGCTCTGGCCAAGGACATTTCTATTTTCACCACCGTGATTAATCAGTGATTTGTGGGGTGATACTCTGCAGTTATGTTAATGTCCAGTTCTCCTTGTAAAACTTTCTTCACTCCCTCATTTTAGCCATTCTTGCTTTTTTTTGTTTGTTTGTTTGTTTGTTAATTCAATTACTAGTATAACAGTTTTACAAATTTCCAACTTTATTATCACCCTCTTGTAAAGAAGGGCCCCACCTTCTGTGTTTACTTATTAACTTATTCCTTCAATTTTGGATCAGTGTACGATCAGGGGTTCCTAACTTGGACATGGCTGTACTGTATCCCTGTCATTATTTGCCGAGAGATTTATGGTAAGAATCTTGCCTAATTGTCTCCAGGAGCTTCCTGACACACATTCCTCATCTCTTCATACTTTCTTGTCTACCAGCACTAGATGAACCATGTTCATTGCTTCTTTCCAGGGCCCCAGGCATGGACTGCAGTCATCCGATTCTTCACCTGGGAAGCTCCTCTGCCAAGTGAGGTCAGATTGTGGAGCACCCTCAATGCAGTGTTCAAGGACTTTTTTTGGAAAAGGTGATGTTTGCTTCGAAGTGAGGATAGCCGGAGACAATGCAAGTCTGTAGACTGAGGCAGATAAACTAGTGGCCCAAAATTTGAAAAGAATATATAGCCAAAATCCCCAAGGTTAGGATGGAGAAACAGAATTAGTTAAACAGACAAATAAAACTGCATGTTTCCATGCTGCATTCACTGCCCAGTAATAAGATGAAGAAGAGGTTTTAAATAGCATCTTGGGACTGAAGCGATGGCTCAGAAGTTAAGAGCATATACTGTTCTTGCAGAGGACGCTGGTTTGATTTCCAGCAGCCAGATCAGGTGTGTCTAACAGCCACCTGTAACTCCCAGTCCAGAGGATTCTATGCGCTCTTCTGGCCTCCAAGGGCATGGCACTCACATGTACAAACCAGTACACGGACACATACACACATGTAAAAATGAAATATTATCTGAGGTTTAGTATACAAGACTTGAGCCTCAATGACCAGAGACTTTGGCTTCACAGGACTCTACCATTTGACCATCTACATGGCATGGCATCTTGAATTGCAGGTTCATTCATAACAGGAGGTGACTTTCAATCATTCTGTGAAGCTCACAGCTTCTCACATGGATTGAAATGAAGACTGAGGCGGTGGGGGAAGTAGTCAAGTGCAAATGTTCTGGGTAACAACTGACTGCTACAATTATCTTACTGACTTGGTTAAACTGCAAGAAGCCCTTTCTCTCTTTTTATCGGGCACTTAATTTTGCTGCTACATCCTTTCATCCTTTCAGGAAATACCCATTAAGTACAGATGTCAGACACTAAAGGAAAAGTACTGAGACACAAGAGGATCCTAGAGTTCAAGTTCTGTATAACATTACAGCACAAGATAGACACAGTTCAATGGAGATCAGTGTCAATGTATAATGTATAAGAGAAATAGAAACTACATGATGAGAGGATATTAAAATGATCATAGCAATTTCTCTCTGTGGTTACATGTGTTACATGGTTGAGTTAACCATGGAACCTTGTTTATTCATTCATGCCACAAAATATATCCTTCAAGCAGATTTTATTTTACCTATGTTGTTTGAAATGTTAATAAGTTTTAGCAGTGATAAACCATGTGTGTGCAACATGGGTCATACATGGAATCTTAACACAGCTTATGCTTCCTGAATCAAGACAAGGAACTTGTCTAATGAACAGGACCTCCCCATCCCTGGTTCATCTATCAGTCTCTCTCACCCTGTTCAAGGCAGCCACTGATTTGCTTTCTTTCATGCATATTTATTTGTTTGATGTTCCAATTACAATTTATGTACTCTTTGGGAGAAGGCATTTCTGGATTCTTTTATTTGGCACAATTATTTGAGATTTATCCATGTTGTTAAAAGTACAAAAAAAAAATCATTTCCTGGGTCTTTTGAGATGGTTCAGCAGGTAAGAGTGCTTGCTTCTCTCACAGAGGACCAAAGTTTGGCTCCCAGCACCCTGTGTCAGACACCCGACAGCCACATGTAATTCCTGCTCCAGGAGATTCAGTGCTTTCCTCTGGTCCTCTGGTCTCCATGGGTACTCAGACACACATCCATAAATAAAACAATTTTTGTAGAGTCCTTAAAACGAAATTTCATTTCATTTTTGTGCCAAGTCATCAGCATGAAAAAAACATCCTTCTGGACTCAACCTTCAATACTTTATAAAGACTGCCAGGGTGAGAGTGACAGCTCTGATGCAACTGTGGTGTGTTACCACAGTGTATCTATGTCTTTTGTGTCCTTGAATGGGTGACTCCCTTGTAATCTGGGTTTATAAAAGCAAAAGTTATAATGGAGCAAGTGTTGGCACACACATTTAATTCCAGCTTTCAGGAGGCAGCAATAGATGAATCTGAATTTGAGCAGTCTGGTTTACACAGAAAGTTCTAGGCCAGCTAGGGATACACAATGTGATCATCTCTTAAAAAGAAAAAAAAACCTATTATGAATATCTGTAAACAGACCTGAAGGGAAAGAGATTTTCACATTGTATGAGTGAGTACTCCCTGCAAGTGAGTGTTTAGGACAAGAGAGAAGTGCTTTCCACATGGCCAGTCAAGAGTGTGTGAGGTTTTCTATGCTTCCACTGTCTTATATTGAAAAATGTGTTTCCTCTGCCTCTGCTTTTTTATCTACCTTTCTCATCCTGTGTGTGTGTGTTTGTGTGTGTGTGTGTGTGTGTACCTGTGTGTGGGCATTTGTGCATGAGTGCAGTTGCCTGAGGAAGCCAGAAGAGGGGATTGAATCCCCTGGGTTTGGCGATGCTGGTAGTTGTGAGCTATGTAACTTGGGTTCTGGAAACATAACTCTGATCCTCTGCAAGAGCAGGAAATGCTCTTATATTTTTGGTCCTGAGCCTAGTGCTTTTCGTCTGAGCCATCTCTCTGATCCCTTCCATTGTCTTTTTGCAATGTATTTTCTCCCAAACTGGAGACCACGTTAGCATTTTCTCAACGGTGTCTTTTCAGATGTGAAATCTGGGTATCGATGATGCTTAGCTTATCAATTTATTTCTTTTTCCATTCATGCTAATATGTTCTCCAAACTCAAGGTCACTTTCATTTTCCCTGAAGTAACATTACTAATGGTTGGACTTAGGATCAGGTTTGTTGTTCTTTTAATATGTAGTGTGAGATATGGCTGGCATGTATTTTCATTGCTTTGGGGTTATTTTGCATTAGGCCATCAAATTTTTATGGTGCTATTTGTTGAAAATCTTGTCCTTTCCCCAGTGAATGTAGCCTCTTTGCTGAAAAATCGATAGAAAATTTATGTATATGCCTGTTCCCCACACTCAACAGTCAGTATATTTTGAAGATTTACTAAGATTATCCAACTTGTGCAGTTATAGAATAGGACATTCTGAATTATGGCCCTGGGGCTCTTAACTCGTTCCCAGCCTTGGGGGGACATGGACAGGACAATGGCCGGGCTTTCCAGAGTTCCTGCTTCTGGGGGTCTGGCCAGGGTGACTGCCCTTTCTTGGTGAGTTTCTGAACAGACACTAGGTGACCAGTCTAAGGATTTTGCTCATTTTTCTGGCTGAGATTTTCTGTGACTACAAGGACAGAAACAATAGTTCATGGTGCATGGACTTCAGCGTGCAACTAGCAATGTCTGATTTATACTACTCTCCTTGGGTCTCTAACAGAAAAATCACATATCTCAGCCCTTGGAATCATGGTAACTCTTCCCACTCTTCCTCTGTCCAGGGGGACACTTGGCAACATTGTGGGTCCTATTACAAATTCACTCTAAAGATTCCTCACTGAAGATAAATCTTCTTTACTGGTCACAAAAGGAATACATTTTTAGATTGGAATTTAGCATTCTATTCTTACCAAATTTAATGTTATTACTGTATTATATCAATGGAGTTTAAATCTATTTGGTATAATTGTTTACTGTAACACATTTATTTTGCATGTGTATCTACATGCCATAGAGGGGGGTCATATGGGTACTAGTGCATGTGTGGAGGTCACAGAACAACTTGCAGGACTCTTTTCTCTAACCTCCATTGAGGGCCCAGGTATTAAAGTCAGGTCATCAGTCTTGGCAGCAAACAACCTCTCTGGCCCATATAAGAAAGCAAACCGAGCAAGTCATAGAGAAAGAGCTAGCAAAGAAGGCACCTCTGCTCCTCCATGGCCTGGGCTCCAGGTTCCTAGCCCTATTTCCCTCAGTGGTGGATCATTACCTGGATGCATACAATGAAATAAACCCTTTCCTTTCCAAGTTCCCTTTGGCCATGGTATTTATCCTAGCAATAAAATAAAACTAGGGCAGAAGGCAGCAATCTGGAAGAGCCTGCTTGAGATCCAATCTCTCATCTACAGCAAATCCAGACAAGCATTTAACCATGCAGTAAGCATAAGTGTGTCTCTGGATGCTCCTCTGTTTTGAACTGGACCTAAATGGTCCCTGTTGCATTCTTCTTTCTCCCTGTGTCAGTTAGCATGTGCTAATTCTGTCAGAGACCAACTAAAACAGAGTAAATTGAAATTGTCACTTAAGGTGTTTCCTTTGAGGGCAGACATGGGCATCTGACTTGGCTGCTGCCTTCATTAAAACATGCTTCTGTCTACGGGGAAACGCTCCAGGCTGGTTTGCCACCTGCTTGGAGGGTATTCCTGATGGGTTATAAATAACCGCATGCTCTAGTTTCATTCCTGTGGCTGTGATAAAACACTCAGACCAGAAGCCATGCAGGAGAGGGAAAGGTTTGCTTGGTTTACAGTTCCTCATCACAGGCCAGCAGAAACGTAAGCAAAATCTCAGAGCAAAAACCATGCAGAAGCACTGCTTGTGGTTCACGGTTCATTCTCACCTAGCTTTCTTATACAACCTGGATTGAACAGGCCTAGGGGTGGAGCTGCCCACAGTGGGCTAGGTCCTCTTGCATTAATTAACACTCAGTACACTCCCCTACAGACATGCCCACTGGCCAACATGACCTAGGCAAGTCTTTTCTTGTCTTTTTCCTCCTTTTATTGAACATATAATCTTTTATCATTACAATATATCGTGGTTATATTTTCCCCTTCTGTTGCTCTTCCAGTTCCTCTCCACCTCTCCTCCCGTCTGGATCCACTTCCTTTCTGTCTCTCTTTAGAAAAGAATGCAGTTCTAAGAGATAATGACAAATATAGCAAAAGAGAACATAATAAAATGAAACAAAAGCTATCGCACTGAATTTGGACAAAGGCCAGGCAATTCTTAAGCCTAGGCTTTCCTCTCAGATGATTCTAGACTCAGGTGACAATTAAAGCTCATTAGGACACCAAAAATGTTAAATGTGTTTATTTTTATGACTGAAATTCAGTGCAATATCATTAAAAACAGACACACGTTGGGCATATGCATATATATCCATATTTGACTTGCTGGTTGCCTTTTAAGGATTATTAAAGCTTAGTCCTCTTCCTCCTCTGCTACCCACCCCACTCTGTATATGCTCTTTAAAGCAGTGGATTTGATGCATTCCCAGACATCATTGAAAACTCTTTTACATCCCTTCAAAGGCCACATTATCAAAGCTCCTTAAATTTTCAGGTGAGATCATGGGTGAACAAGCTATAGTTTTTTTTTTTATATCTGCTCCTCCTTTGGCTTAACATGTTCTTCTATGTATTGTATTATACTTTATGGAAGAGAAGCTTGTGCATGATATCGGCTAATTGGATGCTTTCTAGTTAATTCTTATTACAAAACTCCATTCTCCGCACTCACTCCTTGAGGTTCGTTTTCTAATTACAGTGGGGACTGGGTTGAATGGTAAGCACAAAGACTCTGAAGTAGATTTGGTTGGTAATGGAAAATGAGAAGGAAGTGATATTTGGTGTACATGGGTCTCTTACTTGAGGATACCCTGGAAAATGGTTAATAAGTAAAATGTTTACTGTCACACAGCAGTTAAGTTCTATGCATCAAAAAAAAAATGTTTCAGTAATGTGTTACAAGAGCTCATGGGAAGAATGGCATCTATGGAGAGACTTAAAGAAAGATTTGCAAATGGTTGAGGGCTGGGAGAAAGTTTAAAGGATGAGTTGTGGTTGGAAAAACCATAAAGAAAATACGGGGTGATGGTCCAGAAGGCCATAGCTTCATCTCACCCCTTCACCTGCATATAAAATTCCCAAATGCTTCAGACCAGTGTGGTCTTCTAGGTTCTGTGGACAAAGACATCTCCAGCGACTCTAGCAGAAAGAATTAATTAGGATACAGCACTGTATTTATTGTTATTTAACATGGGAAAACATATGGTGGAGGGACTTCCTTGGAGTCTGTACACTTCTTGAACACAGGCGTCATCCACTTCCCAGCCACCTCCACACCTTCTGCCTGTACAGCATTCATGGCACATTCCACACGGTGTTTCAGCCATGGTATTCAAAAGTGTTTGATAAATAAATATATATGTTTACCATTTATATTTATATATGGTATATATATATGTATATATACATACATGAATATTTGGGCAACTTGACTCTAATAGGACTCTCATCATCTCACAAAATCCAAGTTCAGTAGATTAAATGAAGAACTTAGGAAGGATAGAGATAAAGTATTTGGCTAAATCTCAGCCATAGCCCACACTAGGAATTCCCTTTTCAATTCTACTTCGTTTGAGGTTTTTCTTCCCATTTTCTTGGAACACATGGCGTAGTGGTGGTGGTCTCCTCCCAGCTGAAGCGTTCCTTACAGGATGGTGGGGGAGCATCAAGAGACTCAGGAGGCAAGCAGAGCAAGTGGCAATGCTGAAGATTCTAGAAGGTTCCTCCCCAGTTTTGTAGGAGTAAATAGCTGGTTGGTCATGGGAGGATACTGATTGACAGAGCTTCTAAGAGGAGATGCTTGGAGGTGCTCGGCCACCTTCAAGGTATGCAGAGTGCTCCCATGCTTGCAGCTTTTATGAGCTGTCTGCTTTGTTGGAGTCAGTTTTTTGGTGGGTTATTCCTGTTCCTGTAAGTGTCCTCCCACCCACACTCCTGTGAGTAGCCCCAGCACAAACTCACTGATTCTCCATATTGGCCATCATGAAATGATTAATTTAGTCTCTGATAAACCTATCTGAGGTAAGTAGAAGTGTGTGTGTGTGTGTGTGTGTGTGTGTGTGTGTGTGTGTGTGTGTGTGTGTGTGTTTGCATTTCCCCAGGAAAAGCATGTGACAGAACACCAGGACTGGGTTAATTTCCTTCCTCCAGATGCAGTTAGTACACTAGTAGCCTAAGGACGTATTTGATAGTTCATCTCATGCCATGTGTGAAACTGACAAAAACTGAATGAATGAGGACATCTGGAGGCTAAGACCCGTTGTCATCTCTTTGCAATCCTGGGCTTGCCTCTTCTCGGGAACTCAGCCTCCCTTTTTAGAATTTACCAGCTTTATTATTCTCTAAGGTGATTTTTCAAGGCTCTTGGCTCACACACTTCCTGCCTGAAGACAGTTTCTTTGTGAGGCTTTTCTTGTCCTGCCCTAGATGTCTGTGAGCCTCTCGGCAGCTGCTGCTCCCTTTTGATGGAAAGTGAAGGAAGACAGCCTTGCAACTTTCTCCAGGATGCTCCAGGATATGTGAGCCTGTGACCTTCTCGTGTAAATGGAAAGCATTCATCACTCCCACCATCCAAGTGGTCACATTGTAAAATCCGCATCAACTTTTGAGTACAGATCCTGAAAGATGATTACGTTTCATTTCTGACAATTACTCAAAAATAGCAGAACTAGTCATTGTGCTATCTCCAGGTTATGCTTTGTTTTGTGAGATGCCCAGTCAGTACGATACTTGCCACACAAGCATGAGGGATTGAGTACGATTCTCCAGAACCCAAGGTTTTTGTTGTTGTTGTTGTTGTTGTTTAATGTGTTTGTAATATTAGTGTTGAGGAGGCAGAGTCAAGAGGACCTCTGGGGCTCCCTGAAAGACCTGACCAGTCAAGTCAATGAGCTCTAAGCCAATGAGAGATCCTGTCTCCAAAATAAGGAAGCGCTCTTGACCTCAAGCCTCTGCACTCACACATGCATGTGCCCTGGCTGCTGCCCCTCGCCCCTGCCCCCGCCCCCGAGACACATCTGTACACAAAAGCACACAATTATTTTGTGGATAAAGAAGCTTACAGTTTAGATGTACTGCCTCAGTTTACAAGAATCTCTGGACAGGACATGGGCAGAGAGAGGAATGAAACAGTTCAATCATCCTAGGTGTGGGTGAGAGGCTCCATGTTGACTTGTGCAGAAGTCATGCTGCTTTCTGTGGTGGCTCAATTCCATTGTCTCAGGAAAACTCAATCTCTCAATCTAGCAAAAAGTTTCTAATTTACAATATGCAATTCAACCAGTCTAGAGCTTGGCAGAACTCAGGCACTTTCTGTGGAGTGAGCACCTGAGTCTCAGGCCCGGTTGAGTTTTGAAGCTGAGTTTGCAATGTTTCCATACAATATGCCTAACCTCCCAGGTCTGGGTACAGCCCCCTCACCCAAGCATAAGTGTCCTCAGTGGTTATCTCAACAGCACTTACCCACTGTGTGTGTGAGAATAGGGCTCTCTTGTCACATGAGCGGAGCTGTAAAGTCCTCCCAAGAGTAACAAGCTTCCCGCACTGACTTTAGAGATAGGATTCTGGTGGTCATAGTTGATTTTTGATCTGTTTTGCTGACAAAGGGCCAGCAATATGACTCAGCAGGAAAAAAAAATTCCCTTGCTGCTAATTATAAAGATGCAAATTCAATACCCAGGGCCCCATGGTGGAAGAAAAACAAACAAGCAAACAAATAATTCCCATAGGTTATCATATGACCTCAACACAAGTGTTATGGCATGTCACACACTGCCAACAAATGCAAATAGATGATAGAAAGATAGATAGATAAGTTCATATAACAAAAAGAGTGTTGATATGGGTAGAGTAAGGTATTTTCTTACAACCCCCCTTCACCCCATGGCATCCCAAGGTTCTTCTTAAACACCCCAAGAGTCTGAGGAGTAGTGGCTTTCGTGAAAAGAGGGGACTGAAGAGATGCTCAGTGGTTAGAGCACTTGCTATACCTATACAGGACCTGAGTTCAGTTCCCTGCACCCACATCCTGCAGCTCACTCCTGCCAAAAACTTCAGCTCTGGGACATGCAATGAGTGCCCTCTCCTGGCCTCCATGAGCACTGTACTCACAGACTCACACATACCCAGACAGATATACACATAATTAAAAATCAAATAAAAAATTGTCACTGTTTTGTTTGTTCTAAGAAGGATAGAAAGACACTGAAAATTTGGAGTCTGTGACCATTCCTATACGCACAGGTCCTGTTACAAAGGCATGCTAACCCTGTTTCCTCACCCTCTGGGTGAGGAATTTAAATGAGATTAAGTTACATTGAGATCCTTATATTCTACAAATGTTTCACGATATTTACAGTTTTGGAAGCATTTCACCTTTTCATTAATTCGCCTTGACAACCTCATGAGCTGGTCAGTATGTTATTTTACTGTTTTAAGTACTTCATCTTGATGTATGAGTGCAGATAATGAAAGGCTTTAGCATAATCTTCACTTGACCCACCACCTGGATGGCCGGAGTGTGATGTTGCATCTCGTCTGTTTTATTCTTCCTTTTCTGTGATGAGAGCTTTGCATTTAAACTTCTTCAGATCTTATAGCAATTGTGTCCTCTCCACTCCTGTGCAGAATTCAGTACTGTAGTGAATATTGAAAGCGCTTTATTATTTTCTGCCACGTAAACATAATATTTTATTAAGTATATAATGTGTGATATTATATATACTACTTTAAATAATTTATCAGTCTTCATCATACGGTATTTATTGTGTGGGGGCACAATGTGCATATGGAGGTCAGAGGATAACATGCAGGAGTCAATTCTTTCCTCACACTACATGGGTCCTGGACAATTGAGCCCAGACAATCAAGCCTGGCAGGAAGTGCCTTTACCCACTGAGCAACCTTTCTGGCATTGACATTTTTTTTTTGTCTTTTTCTAAACACCATCTTCAGGCAAGTGTGTAGAGTGAATTCCATAGTCACAGAGACAGTTTCTACTCAGCAAATACTTACAATTTATCTCTGGTTTTTCTAAACTAAGCTCTTCTTTTTTTTTTCTCCATTTTTTATGTATTCTTTGGTAATTTCATGCATTAATACACTATATCCAGATCATATTCACCCATAACATCTTTAATAATTAACATTAAGCCATGTCAGTAGTCTAGTGATATGCTTTGAAATATATCAATGCACAGTTTTAATCTTTCCTTCTCACGATGCAATGCCAACTCGGCAGTCATTATTTACTTCTCACAAGGGTTATTTTCAATGAACATTGACTGAAATACAAGAAATAGGCATGGAAACTGGGGATATGGCTCAGTGGGTGAGAGCACTTGCTGTGCAAGTATGAGGGCTTGAGTCCAACCCCCAACACTTCCATCAAAAGACAGATGTGGTAATATACAGATGTGGTCATATACTCCACGCTGGAACTCCAGCACTGTGAGGAACAGAGGCAGGAGGGTCCCTGGGGGCTTGCTGGCTGCCAGCCTAGCTCTAGGTTCAGTGAAAAATCCTGGATCAGAAGATAAGGCAACAGAACACCAGATGTCTCCCTCTGGATTCTCCATGTACACAAGCGTGCACATCTGCACACATATGCGTACATATATCAAATACACACACACACTCTCCTCTCTTTTCCCCCTCCTCCTCCTTCTCCCCCCCCTTTTCTCCCCTCCTCCCCCACCCCACAGGTCACAACTCCATAGCTGTAATGGTTGTTGCTATCTGAGTGCCTCTGTGCACGTTCCCAGAATTCTACAAACACCCTAGAGATAACCACAGAAGCTTGTTATTTATATTCAAATTTGTTTCTGAGAAAGGTCTACATTTGTCACTGGAGTCTCAAAGGAAAATACAATCTTAAAAATTTAAGAACAACTACCTTGAATGTTTTATAAGGACCTTGTAAACCATTCCTTATTTCCAAGATGAAAAAGAAAAGGAAAAGTCAAACCTTTTTTTTTTTTTTGGCAGATATCAGATCACAAACTTCTCTCACCACTGTGGCCAATACCTTTTGACTTATGGCTTATGAGGAAACAGTCCATCATGGTGGCACAACGTAGTGTCAAGTAGTTACATGTCCCACATGTATATCAGGACTAAGGACAAGCAATTCTCTCTGGAATCTACACCTTCACCCCAGGGACCCACTTCCTCCAGCTAGGCTCCACCTCCTGAAGTTTCCACATCTCAATTACTGTCCCACATGTCAATCAGTCCTTTCTAACCCTCCACACCCTTCAAGACACACAGGTGCTCCTCACCAGCCCCAGGTAGCTCTTAATCCACTCCAAGACCAACCGTCATGGCCGGAATGGAATTTTTTTCAGTCCTTTTATCAGCAGCGTGGGTGGTGGGGGAAATCACATTTGTTGCTTTCATTTTTAATATGCCTCATAGCAGGGGTGAACTTTGGTAAAATGACAGTTATTATGAAACTATAGGTCAACCCGTAAGGCCCCAGGCTCTCAAGGCTTTTGAAGCAAGCGCGTGCTCATTTGCAGCTGGTGTTTCTGACTGATTCTTCATTAACAGAACACAGTGCTTTTATGGTTCCCTCTACCCACTCACTGAGAACTTGGAAGGGATCACTCAGTCACAGTCCAGGGTCCCTGAGAGGAAGAATGCACTCTGTGCCTGTCACAATGCCATTGTGCCTACCCTGCTGACAAGGGAAGCCTAGAGTTTGAGAAAAATCACTCACAGTGGGTGCAATCCTGTACCTGCTCTGTGTGCTCCTCCACACCTCGGTTTTCAGATGTCCCCAAACATGGCTCTGGTGGGCAGAACGGGTTCTGCCTCAGCCCTCATGTTCACACAGTTCCCAATCCTCTCTTGAGTTTGAAGCATGGCCGGCAATTTTCTTTTAAATCTTCTGCTTGTTTTTTTCTTTTTAGCTGTATGTTCTTCACCTATCCTGGGGCCCTAACATTAGAGAGACAATAACAGCACAGATGACAATAATAACCACTGTCTTATGACTACTGGCTCTCGGCACTGTATTCATTGGCCTGGTCAGTCACTCGTTTATGCAGTCAGCAAATAGTTGCTGAGTAGAAAGCATGAGCCATGAGAGCTTTGAGTTGCTAGAAGCAGTCGTGTGTGGATTAGAGTTGCCATCTCATACCACATCCAAGGGGAGGCAGCTGGGAACCACACAGTAATGGACAGATGTGGACTTGGATTTGTGGCCTGAACTAGCAGGGGTCTGGGTGTGGCTTAACACGAAAATGCAGTGGAGGGACAGAGCTGGTGACAGGAAGAACAATGAGCTTCCTCTCAGTTTTTTGCTTTTCACGAATTATCGAAAATACATACACTGAAGGCATAATAAATGAAACCGACTGCTGTCTGTTTTAACATCTTTCATCCATAGTTTCTCCCTCAGTCTCTTACTTTTCTCCTGTAATGTTTATTGAAGAACTAATTTTGGTAGCATTTCCTATACCTTTTGTTTTTTTAACTGTGTGTGCTCCTCTTGTCCTTTCCCTGTAATGTAGAATTGAAGCCTTAGTTTCATCCAAATACATGCGATGTGACTCTGCGTATTTAATTTTCATTTGTTTATCATTGGCTCAGTTAGAAAAGGGATTTTCAGAATCTTCCATCCATTACCTATCTACCTATCTATCTATAATTATATATTCCTATTATATATTATTATGTTCAAAAATATGGTTGTTGAATTTTTTTCCTCCATTTACCAGTTTTTAACCTGTTAAACTTTGTTTTCTATCAGTTTCCAGTGCTGACCAATGCCTTTTTCTCATGTGTTATTGGTTGGTTTTATTATAAATATATACAATTAACCCATTGGGTGTTTTAATTTGTTTTTGTTTTGTTTGTGGTCCTTGGAGATACTCTTACAATGTCTCATACCTTAAGCCTTATCACATTTGTTCCTGAGTATGATATGACACACATTGTGACGTATTACAAATTCTAGGTTCCTTTTACATTCATATATTTCCTATCCCAAACCTAGAATCAAGCATGTATTGGATTCTTTTGATTTGGACATGATATGTAGAGGTCACAGTGTAGGTGGAGATGCTTCTGGGCACAGTATTTTATTGTCACGGTGTTTCCAGTAGGCAGAGTTCAGAAACAAGAACGGTGAAGAAAGAGAGCGAACATATTGCCTATCAAGTGTTTCTTCCAAGTCACATTATAAGGCCTCGGCTTTTATTTAACTTCTCTGATTTCATATTTACACCCCATTTCTCCTCTGATGAAACCCATGTCTCCTAATAGAGTGCTTTGCTCTAACATACAATCTATTTATAATTATATCAGATGCGCATGGCCAGTCCTGCTTTCATGCACAATGTGATAATTGAAAACTGCTGAGGCTTTTCCACAATGCCCTTTGCCCTAAAGGTAGGGTCCCCTGCCCTCACCCCTGTTCCCATCCCTGCCCCCAAATGACGTCCTGACAGAACACTGCACATATAAGATGGTTGGAATCCTAACTCTCTGGTTATGACACTGTTTGTCATGCATTCGGGTTTGTTTATTCTCATTTCTCATAGGCTTGGTGATTTTCAGAATTGCAACTTTGCATTTATAAGCATGGGTGTGGAATATAAGCAGATAATTGAAACTAAAGAGGAAGTGGGGTCCTTCCTAGTGTCCAAGGCCAGCATGTACATGGGATGGAAATTTTTCCTCCTGGATCACATGTGTGCTCTCAGAGCAGGGGCTAACCCTGCTATCTTCAGTGGATGGCCTATGACATCAGAACTGTTTTTTCTAAAGGGCATGGCAACCCTCAGCACTGGTCAGGAGTCTTCAATTATTCAAAAGAGGAGCCTTGCGTCCAACAGAAACAAAAGACCTTAATTCTTTTCTAACCATACTACATTCTTAAGATGCTGGTGATACTCCTCACAGGCTTTGTTTGTCACCCTCTTCTTGTAGCTCTCTGCCCCGCATAGCCTCATACATCATGAGAACACACACACACACACACACACACACACACACACACACACACACTCACTCACCCATACATATACATTCACACTCACCTACATTACACATATAGATGCATACATTTGCACATTCACACACAGACATGTTCACACTCAGAGACACATATACACATATACATGTTTGTCTACCAACACACATACATTTGCATACTTACACACAGAAATGCACAATACATACACATACACACATTCACCTGTCCCCACACTCACCCACATACATTGACACACTCATCTATAATCTACACACTCACATTCACTATACATAGACTCATACACATACTTATCTATACACACACATATACACATACACTTGTACATTAACACACAGACACATTTACACACAAATACACATATACACATATACCCACACACATACATATATGTTATAAAGAATGAAAATCCCAACCATTTGATTTTACCAATGAAGACTCAGGAGCCAGACGCTGGGGTGAAAACCTGCTAGCTCAGAGAGGCAGAGAAAGCACCCAGCTGACTTTCCTACTCAGGAGGAGAAAACCAAAATTCCCAGAGCCAAAGAACCAGAACCAAAGACCCAAGGAGCTCAAGAGCCCCTTCTTCTACACACTGTTTTAAATATTCTTCAACGCAAAGCCCCTCCTACTCTTTAATTCCTCTCAGCTTATTCCACCTCTTGACCTAACGTTAACTTTAATGAATCCTGTGTACAGAAAGCCCTTGCATTAAAGGTATGTGTAAGACTGGCTAAGCCACACCTTAATCACCTGCTTTTTCCTACTTGGGGTAAGTGGGGTTGCATGCTGGCTAATTTTTATGTCAACTTGACTCAAAATGGAGTTATTTGAAAGAAGTAAACCTCAGATGAAAAAAAAAATCCCTCCATAAAATCAGGCTGCAGGTAAGCCTGTAGAGCATTTTCTGAATCAGTAACAAATGTGGGATGGTGGTTCTGGCTTCTACAAGGAGGCGGGCTGAACTAACTATAAGGAACAAGTCAGTAAGCAGCGCTCTTCCATGGCGTCAGCCCCAGCTCCTGCCTCTAATTTCCTGTCTTGTTTGAATTCCTGCCCTGACTTCTTTAAGCATTGGAACGTGCCCTGAAAGTTGGAAGCTGAAATAAACCCTTTTCTCCTCTAGTAATTTATTGTCATGATGTTTTATCATAGCAATAGGAATCCTCATAAGATAGATGGTAAGATAGAAATGCTAGTGAGTCCTGGGAACCCATTTATAAGATGCTGAGCAGGACTTAGGACCATTTGTAAGACAAGGTCATTCCGAGAGATCTGAACTCGGTTCCAGCTTTAGAAGTATGTGGTTCTGAATTTATTTAACTACTCTTCTTGGTATGTTTCAGGAAGGTAATTCAGAGACATTTACGATGCATCACTGTGTGCTTAATACGATGCTGCCCATGGGGTCCATGTGGTTCCCTTTCTGCTGGAGTTCATATTCTAAGAAAATAGTAATGGCATAAATACATCTGAGGTTCCTCAGACTAGTTCGTCCAGTGTTAAGGCAAGGGAAGTAATGAGGTTACTGTCATAATACAACACTTTTTGTATACTGGTCCTACATAGTTCATTCATTTATTTGGTTGGATAATTAGTTTTTTTTAATTTAGATTTTATTTTTTTTATTATGATGTGGTGTGTGTGTGTGTGTGTGTGTGTGTGTGTGTGTGTGTATTATGTGTACATGAGTGTAGGTACATGAAGAGTTCAGAAGAGGATACTAGAGCTTCTGTAGCTCAAATTTGAGGTGGTTGTGAGCTGACTGACACAGGTCATAAGAACTAAACTTGGGTCCTCTACAAGAGAAATACTTGTTCCTACCCGCTAGGCCATTCTGCAGCCTTTAAGTGTTTGAGACAGGGTCTCATACAGCCCACACTAGCCTCAAACCCACTCCCAACCTAAATACAGCCTTACAACCTTCATTTTCCTCCCTCCACCTCCCATGTGCTGGAATGACAAGCATGTGCATGAAGCCTGGCTCATAGCTTCTCTTAGCTTGTATTTCCCTAAACTCAAGTAATTCCCCTTTTCTTTTGAGCCACCCTAATCTTCTTACCGTTGCCACTGCAAGGTTTTGTAAATTACAATGATCATTTCTGTGTTTCAGTTGCTCCATTATTATTCTGGAGAAATAATCCCTCTCAGGCTTGTGGTGATATGAGAGAAAAGGGATTAACAAGGGAGACTCCAAGGGATGGTGTAATGTTTGAGTCCAGTTTCTGTTGTTGTTAATGATGATCAACTGAAGTTAAGTCCCAGGGGGGGAAATGATGACGAAACAATTGCCCGGCACTGGGATGACATCATCTAAAGCCCATAGCCTATCTGGGGCTGAACCTTCTGCTGCTTTTGTTACTGCTCTTTCCAGAATGGCAATCAGCTTGTTAGCTTTTAAGAAGGGACAGCTGCCTTCTGTCCAGAAAATGTTTTCGGGCCTCCATTCCTAGTGTCTGTTTGGAAAGAATAGATATGAGATTTGACAGGTGGTGTGGCAAGAATTTTACTGAACTTTTCAACCTTCTTATGAGCTCCAGAAAAGACAAGGCGATGCCAGAAAGCCTGATCCTGGGTTAAGCACAGAAGCATAGGAAGCTTTCACATGGGGCCATCAGCTTGACTTCGTTGCTATTCTTTAGTGACTTGAGTGGAGAACACTGATCACATTTTCTGAGCACACCACACCAAAACAACCAAGTAGCTCCTTCCATGTGCGTTGAAGTCATTTTGACCCAGGGTAAAATGGCAGCTCCTACATCTACCAGCCATGTGATTACTTTGCCAGCAGGACTGACTAGAGCACACCAGCTCATAACTAGGAGATGCTTTGTAGCAAAAGCAGCTTGTATTTTCCTGGATTTGCTCCATCTAAAAATGAGCCAAGAAATTCTGAAGATCGAAGCCCATGCCTATTTACATCCGTCTGGTGAATTCTAATCTGCATACATGGATCTGACTTCCAGGTGTGGTAATGGTGGTGGATGATGGCTGATGGATGCTTGCCAAGATACAGAGGCCCCTATTTCTCTCAATGCCCCTCAGATCACATCCCGGGACTATGTTCACTCCACTTCAGAGAATTGGAGAGGCTGCTAATTGCTATTGACAGGGAGACCCAGTGTTAGCAAGGAGAGGAATCTGTAAGTAACATCCTGTGAAGACAGAACAAAAGCTATGGAGCTGTTTGATGAAAAGAAGAGAGCATCACCAGGGTTTGTAAGGTCCATGATCAACACATTGTTTATGAGCATATAGTACTATAGTTGGAATCAATAGTCTATAGCTTCAGAAAGGGCCTAGGCTGGATCTCAGTAAAAATTGAAGGCGTCGCATGTAAAAAGACTTAGGTTCTGCCCCTAACACTGGAAAATAAATAATAAATACAAACATGGCTAAAGCTAAAAAAAATAAAAATAAAGAAAAACGAACACTAAATCTTTTTGTATTTTCTTCAGAGTAGCTATTGATGACAGAGTGTGTGTTGAAACTCAACTGATGAGAAACATCCAGGTCCCCTTGCATTAGCCGAAAAGTGGAGGTCATGGTGGTCAGGTGTGCTTGTTCTCTACCTGTTTGTTACCATACAACTTTCTGTGCAAAAGCAAAGCTTGCTTTGTGGAGATATTTACATTTGAGTGGTTATCTCCTGCCTTGCAGCCCCACTCTCCTCTATAATAGATGCTTGCATCTCAGGTGACTTCACTGACCTGAGCCTCAATAATTCCATATATGAGGATTATAGTGAGACAGTGCACACATAAGACACAGGTGGGGTGTGTCTTACCAGATCCATCCTCATCAGCTGCTAACTATGTTTCCTGTTTCTGTTAGTCATTCAGGATAAGGGATATAGCTCTGTTTGTAGAGTGCTTGACTGGCATACATGAAGACCTGCATTTGATTCCATGCACTGCATAAATGGAGGAGTGCATTCCTGAGTCTCAGCACTGTGGGTTGGAGGCGGAAAGACCAGGAGTTCAAGGTCATCTTCAGCTACACATCAAGCTACAGTCCAGCCCGTGCTACATGAGTTTGCAAAAAATTATATAACATAATGAAAGTCTGGATGTTTCAAGAGTAATCAAAGTCATTGTTGCTGGGCACTATAAACAAAGGCAGAAACCAAAGAAGCTAGAAGGGACTGGGATGTGAAGATGGTGTGTTTTTATGAAGTCAGTTTCTGTAGCCTGTTCCAGGTATCTGTGCTTTCTCTGGTGCTAGGTCCCCCCACCTTTTATCCTGACCTATTATCTTTGTCCTCATGTCCTACTTAGGCAACTGCTGGGCCGTCTAAAGTTACTCAAACAAAAACCTGTATAACTTTTAAATAAGCTACTATTTCTTCTATATTAAAAAGGACTGACCATAGAGTCTTTAGTTATAGTCTCCTAGACATTATAGCCCCTGACTCTTTTTTTTTCCTGCTGATTGGTCAGAACTATAATAGTGTTAGACTCTGTGTATAGGATAGATGGATTGATGGATGGACAGATGGATGGATGTGTGGGTGGACTGGAGGATGTCTGGATGGGAAACTGGGTAGCTGAAAAGAAGGATGGATGTGTGATGAATGGGAAGATAAGGGGATGGATGTGTGAGTGGATGAGGATTGATGAATAAATGGATGGATGGACAGATGGATGGATGGAAAGGTGAACAGATAAATGGATAGATGGACATAGAGTCATATGGATGGATAGATTCAGGGATGGATGGATGGATGGATGGATGGATGGATGGGTAAGTCAGCACTGAGATAGCACTCTACATGCAGGAGCATCTCGGCCACTTCATTCAACACCTGACTGCCTTTGGGACCTCTTCCAGTGGCTGCACAGCCTTTACTCTTACTTCCTGCAGCCAGCAGCTCTTTGTATATTCAGGCAACCCAGGTTCCCTGCAGACAAACCTTTTAACATGGACTTACAAAATCTTACTGGTGCAATAGAGATTCCTGTGAGCACCCTCTTTAAGTAAAGGGAATTATAATGTGAGGGGAGTGACTCAGGCACCAGAGCTCACAAAGAAAAACCAGGCTAATTTTGTGCTTCACTAATTCAAGATTCTTTTGCTGGGTAGTTGTGGGGGATACAGCATGACAGATGTGTTCAGGATTTTCATGTTTCATTAAGAAATAGATTTTGCACATCAGTAGTTATGTGGGAGAGGAGATATAAACTATGCTAGGACTAAATATCCAGTAGTCACACTTTTTGAATATAAAAAGGCTGCACAACTACATTTATTTTCATTTTAAGAAATGCTATAGAGGCAAATTATTGACTCTTTAGCGCCACGGCTCTTTTAAGTTAAACTTGGAGAACCATGAATCCATTTACTTGAATCAAGTATTAAAACGGATATGATTCTAGGCAGCAATTAAGACTTAAATGCCATCATTTAATTTCTCCCTGGAAAGCATTTGTTTGCCATCCTAGGACTGAGACGTTAAATTGGCCACATCTGGAGACAAACCAAAGACAATGCTGTATCAAATCTCATTTTCAGAGGGCACATCTGCTTCCAGAGGGGCTGGGGGGGGTTGGGGGGAACAACAATAAAAGGCAGCCAAAGAGAAACCAAAGACCCATAACAAATGTGAGGGGGTGGGTGATAAGCTGTTACCATGGAGAACTGTGGGATTAATTTGCACCCCTCTTGTAGGTATGACCCTGTTTTGTTGAAAGAGTTCTTGACTGAGCTGAGAATTCTATATTGAGAGATGCAATTTCCTGCCAGAACTGTAGGTTGCTCTGTGTCATTGTGTGGGAAAGTTGTTACCCCACACCATCCTGTCCCTTTTTGACCTTCACAGCCATTCATGAGCATGAGCGTGTCCTGCTCTTGTGGCTGCCACTGAGTGGACCAGGCAAGACATTGGCTCACAGTGGCCAGTTAGATTTTCTTGACCAGGTCCCCAGCTTTGAGATCTAGTTCAGGTTGGTATGTTTGCTTCAACTTAGCACGTGTGAACTCTGGAGCTCTGAGGAATCTGTTTGAACATGGGCTCAGAGAAGCAGGTTAGAGTGAAGAATGATAAAAGACAACTACCTCAGACACAAGAGGGTTTCTCCTATAGTTGTTAGGATCAGAGCCTGGGCCCTGGCAGCCAATGAGTCAGGCTGGTCCATACATCCTTAGTGGGCCAAATAAAGAGAAAAATCATAATGAAAACCAGAGAAAGATGGTGTATTCAATGTGGCTACTTGGGGATGAGAAACAGAGAGGCTTAGTTACCCCAAGTCCACCACTAGGGTCTTGACATAAATTTTTGCTTTAATAGATGGCAAGAAGAATGCATAGCTAAGCAGTCCAGGTCAAGGTGCGGTCCTGCCCATCACTGCCCTATCATTGTCTTAGATCCAGTCTCCCTTGCAAGGAAGTCTGAGCAGTTGTCAGTGTGAAATCTCTTCTGGGGAGGCAAACTCCCACTCTGTCTGCACCAGGCTGCAGCTGAGATTCAGGGGTTGGAGGGATTTCAATTTCTCAATTTAAAAAGGCTTAACATCTTGTCTCCTAATGGTTTTCCAAATCTTCAAATGGGGCCCCTTCTTCAAGCTTCCTACACTAGGTAGAAACCATGGCATGGGGACAACATGCCACCATTTTTCACTACCCTATACCCGGCTGGGGTGCCCTAGAGAAATGAAACACAGAGGGAGCAGATGGCCTTGGGCCCGAAGACAAAACCACTTCCAGTAAGCATCATGCTTCAGTGATCTCATTTCAGTGTTCGCTAAAGTGGTCATGTCCCGCTAATAAATGGCTATGTCTGTGCCTTTTAAACCTGTGGGAGAAATTTCTCTCTTAATTAGAGGACAGCTCCTCCGTAACCCAGAAGGATTGGGTTACATTAACTTCACATTATTAGGAAAATTAATGAGTCATTGATTAATTTTCTGTCCCTCTCTGGAATGAGTAAAGAAGCAAGAAGGAAATTCCTTGGGTTAGGATGTCCAAAATGATAGAATTTATAATGATATTCCTGGCAGTACCACAACAGCATTTGAGATGAATCAACAGGGCAGGTGAAAGTACAGGCTACACAGAGAATTCCCAGCACTGTGTCCTAATGTCTCTTGCTTCAGCTCACTTTCTCTGCTTTGTCAGCCTCAAGCTGAGAACAAGGTCATCTTTTTGTTACTGAAATTGTGTGTGAAAGCCACTGAGATAAATCCCTCTACTACACACACAGACACACACACACAAACACATACACACACACACATACACACACACATACACACACACACACAGACACACACACACTTTTTCCCCTAACAACTGAAGATATAATCAAATTAAAACTCAGCAACTCTTTGTAGCTTAATCAGAGAAGTTGGATCAAAGGACAAACTAAAGATGCACTCAGAATCACAGCTTACCAGGGCTCATGTCTCCATGGGCTGGTATGGGGCAGGGGATTGCTGGAGGACCAGTGAGGATAAATGTGTGAGCTAGCATCTGCTAGGGCATGCAGTCACAAGGTCACTGGTGCAAGTTTTACCTATAATAGTTGCACAGAGAATAGTGAGTGAAAGTCACCAAGTGCTCAGGGCAGAGAGGAGTTGGTTAGAAAGTGGCCACTTTGTAACATATGAGAGTATTTTGCCTTTCTAGCAAGACTAGCACTCTAGAGAAATTGTCTTATCTCTCCTTTCAGAGACTAACCACCCTAAGGGAAGGAAATGCAAAGCTTGGGCTGGCTCTTGTTACCTTGTCCTGTCAAGAAGAGAGGAAATAGCTGAGGAGCACCAAGGACAATCTAGTCTAGGAGTTCAAGCCCGCACCATGTGAAAATCCCAACCAGCAGCATCTACCGAATCCACACCTTCCTCTTCTTCCCATTGCATCACAAAGATCCCCTGCTGTCTGAATTGTACCAAACTTTTAACTAAATATAAGTAAATAAACCCATGAAACAAAAGGCAAAAACAAAACAAACATCATCTCACAAGAGTCCGATCTGCCTGGGATGCTCTGATTGTTTCAACAAGAATTTAGAACCACTATGGCTAACGTGCTAAGGACATTAAGCGGACAGTTTGAAATATTGCAAGCAGGGATGAATAATGTTATCAGAGAAATTGAAGTTCTGAGAAGCAATAAAAAACAAATGCTAAAGATTGCGGTTCTAAAAGGAACAGGCCATCTCAGAACCGTGAGAGTTGTAGAAGAGCTACTGAGTATGTCTCACAGGAATTCAAAGTAGAGAAAAATAAACAGAAGTAACAGCCAAAAAATAATTAATATCCAACCCAATTTAATGTTGGATACACTACCCAGATTCAGGAAACCCAAACAATACCAACCAGACTAAATAAGCCCCCAAAGTAATCTACAAATAGTCCAATTTCAGACAATCAAAAGCAAAGAAAAACATTGAGAAAATCCATAGAGGGAAACTTAAATACCCCACATGTAAGTGAACAAAGATAAAAATTATGTTATATAATTGTATTATGAGTAACTTGCAAGCAAAGGAGAGAACCCTGAGATAAATGAGGTTCTGAGTAAGGTGAATTATTTCGCTAACTGGGAATTCTGTATCCTGCAAAAATCATCCATGAAAAGTAAATAGTTGTTCAGTTAGGGGAATCTGTGCCTGAATGTGCACACCAGAGGACCTGATAAATTCTTCAGGAGGGAGAAAATTGACCTAGGTCAAACACACAGAAGACAAGTAAGAGCAACAATGGTGAATGACCAAATGCTATAGAAGAGCTGTCTGGGCTTTTATGATGCTGTTAATAGAAGCCAGAATAGTTGGCATGCTAGCCAAGTGCTGTACCACTGAGCTACATCCCTAACCTTTTCATTATTTATCGATGTAAGGCATAACAGCCCTTTTAAATCAATAACCATTATCTGCAATCTACTCCACGTTTAAGCCAAGAATACTTCTTTACTATACTTGCTCTACAAGAACAACATTGCTCTAAGAACAAAGCCAGATAAAGGCGTTAATAAAAACAGAAGCTACAGGCCAATGTATTTCATGAACACAGGTGAAAATATCCTCAGTCAAATATTAGAAAATTGAGTACAGAAGTACACAAAAGTCATTATGTACCGAGATGAAATAGAACTTGCTTCATATCTAGAAGACGGCTTCGACATTTGAAAATGAATTAATATAATGTACCATGTCAACAGCTTAAATATGGAATAATCACATTACTGTATCATTTAAAACAGAGACTTAACAACTTATAACAGTGAGTCATGGAAGAAACTCTCAGCAAATAAGGAATAAAAGGGAACATTCTACCAACAACATTTGAAAAATGCTACCTGGCCTTGTGGGTAACATTCAAGAACTGGAATCTTTCCTTCTAAGATCAGAATTAAAGCAGCAGTACCTTACTTATCATTGCTTGTAACATTATCTGGACATATCAACATGATAAGACATGAAAAGGAAAGCAGACACATCAAGAAGGGGAAAAGAAATGAATTTTGTATATGTTGCGACTCTGTGACTCTATATAACAAAATGTAATTTAGTTAGTTAATTAATTATCCTGGAATTAATATGAAATGATAGTGATATTGCAGGATACAAGGTTACCATCACACTGCCTTCACACACACTAACAGCAAACCAGCAGAAACTGAAATCAAAAGCATCTTGCTATTTGTTAGTACTCTGAAAATGAAATAATTAGATATACATCTAACAAAATATACATAATAGCTATATGAGCAAAGCCACAAAACTGATTAAAAATAGCAAAGAATTAAATCAGTGAACAAAGGAGAAATAGATCACCATCAGATAGGAAGATTTAACTTTGTTAGTTTGAACTAATATGATGTAGAGGATGAATGCAATCCCAACTAATGTCTCAGTAATATTTGCATGCACTCTGAAGTTCATATAGAGAGGTAAATGACTCAGAATACCGATTCAATCTTGAAAGATGATGTGCAGAATTGACAGTATTCAATGCTTGGGCTTACTGTAAAGCAGCAGCCATTGAGCCAGCAGAGATCAGGTAAATGGGAGACACATGAATGCAACAGAGGGCTCAGAAATTAACCACAATGAATACAATGTCCTGACTTCACTTCTGTTGAAAAAATAAAATATCTTAACTGTGATGGATTTCTTAGTTGTCAACTTGACTTCTTCTGCAATTAGCTAAAACACAAATGGATGGGCACACCTGTGAGGGATTTTTTTTTTCTTTATTAAATCATCTGAAGCGGAAAGACCCACTTTTAATCAGGATCTTTTGAAGTAGGAAGATACACCTTTAACTTGGGCCACACCATCTGCTGACAGCCTATAGCAATAGCATGGAAGAAAGAAGGTTGCTCTCTTTACCTCCTCCTGTCACTCCTGCTGGCAAGCCTTTGTCTTCAGTGGCATTACAGCCTACTTATTCAAGATTCTAGAGTATTTAGAAAACCAACTGATACACACAGCTTTACGGACTGCACAACTACTGGATTCTTGGACCTTCTGTTGGTAGACAGCCATTGTTAGACTAACTGGACCACAGCCTGTAAGCCATTCTAATAAATCATGTATGTAGATATAATAATAATATATAATATATATTATATGATGTATAGTATATCAGTTCTATTCTTTTAGAGAACACTGACTAATAAACTTATAAAGAACACCTTAGGGGAGGCAGGGTTTTATTTCATCTTTCAATCCCAGCTTACAGTCCATTACAGTGGGGAAGTCAAGGCTGGATCTTCAAACAGCTGGTCATTCTATAGCCACAGTCATAAGCAGGGAGAAATGAATGCATACAAGCTCATTTGTTTTCTTGCTTGTGCTAAGCTTACTTTTTCAACTCTTTTGTTTTGTTGTGTTGTGTTTTGTTTTATTTTGTTTTGTTTTGAGACAGTGTTTATCTGTGTAGCATTGGCTGTCCTGGACTCACTTTGTAGACCAGACTGCCCTAGAACTCACAGAGATCCATCTGCGTCTGCCTCCCTGAATGATAGGAATAAAGGTGTGCACCACCATGCCTGACTACCTTTTCCATTTTTACACAGTCCAGGATTCCTCTACTTAGGGAATGATGCCATTCACAGTAGGTTGAGTTTTTCCATATCCATTCATCCACTTAAGACAACCACTCACACAGATGCCAACTTGCCTACTGAATGTAGACAATCACTCATTAAGACTCTCTTTCCAAGTGATTCTGTGTTGCAACAAGTAGACAAAACTAACAAAGATAACCATCAACTGATCTTTAACAAGGGAGCAAAGAAAATACAAAGAATCAAAGACAATCTTCAATAATTGATGCTACAAAAACTGAACCTCTCAACCATGTGAATCTTACTAACACCCTTCACAAAGGTTAGCTCAAACTTGCTGTGAATCAAGATATAGAATTCCAATCTATGAAACTCTTAGTTCAAGTGGGAAGAAATCTGGAATACTTGGGAATGACAACAACTCATGAGATACAAGCCCAAAAGCGTCATCTATGAAAGGAACTATTGACAAGCTGGTCTTCATTAAAATAAAAAGTGTCTCCTCTTAGAAATATGATGACAAGATAATGGGAAAACAAACAGCAGATTGGTATAATATAGTTGCAGAGGATATATACTGAGTCTCTACCAGTATTCACCTCATCTTTTCAACTTCTGTTCATTGGAGCCTAGCCCGCCAGATGTTTGAGCCCATAGTTTTGGGTCATCCCTCCGTCCTTGTGTTTGCAGTTTAAATCTTATTGGCAAGAAGTCTTCTCCCATCTTTAGTTTGTGTCTAAAAGTAGATCTTCCCACCCCTATGTCACTCTGTGTAAGCCAATGTATTCTCTGTAATTGCCTCCTGATATGCCTATCCATTTCTGTTTCTGAACTTTTTACAATACACCAATGCAGTAGCAGAATTTCTTTGTAAATGTAATTCAGTATCACTTTGTTCTTTCTGTCTCAGCCTCCTTGTCCATTTTCCTGTCTGTGAGCATCACGTCCAAGCTTTGCATTTTGTCATCCACTGGAAGCACTCCATGGCTTTCATGAATTTCCCCTAAAACTCAGGGGATTTTTAATCACGTTCTTCATTCCCTTCAATGCTTTGTGTTTAAGTCACACCTCAAGGATAGGCACCCAGCCCTTCCCACTCATTTGCTGCAATACAATGCTCTGTCTGTAATACCCCTTACTCTTGTAATTATCAGTTTCTTACATCCTCTGTGTATTTGTCAAGGTTTTTAAGGAAAACAAATCTAATACAACACATAATTACAGGATATATATCCTCATTTGTTCACTGTGTCACCAAGGCTTGACAGTTCCGTGGATTCTGTCCACAAGCTGGAGAGCCAAGGAGTTCAGCAGCAGCTTACTACCACAACGGCAAGCCTCAGAGAAAAACACTAGTGTTGCCTTCCATACAGTCAACAGCTGTAGGCATGAAGCCTGAGACCTTTCTATTACTATCACTCCATGGAGCATCTAGCACAAGTCAGAGTCTAATGGACAAATAGAGTCTGATGTCCAAGGGTTGCAGCAGTGTCTAACAGAAACTCATGGAGAAAGAAAGATGGGGAGCAAATAGAGAGAATAAGTTACTTTTTATTGTTGTTATGATAAAAATATCTAACAAAAGAAACTTAAGGAAATAAGAGTTCATTTTGACACACAGCTTGGGGATACCATCCATCATAGTGGTAAAGTCATGCCAATAAGAACCGAGGCAGCTGGCTGCACTGCACGCACAGGAGCAGAGAGATGAATTCAGGTGCTCAGCTAGCTTTCACCTTCTCACCCAGTCCAGGAACTCAGCCTATGGTATGGTACCATCAGCATTTAGAGTGAGTCTTTCCATTTAGACTCAGTCTAGAAACTCTCACACATGCCCACATGTTTGTTTCCATGATGATTCTAAACCCCATTAAATTGGCAGCAAGCTTACCCATCACAGACAATCTCTCACTTCCCCTACTCTTTCATTCCATCCTCATCGCCAGATCAATGAAGGCTGTTACTCAAAACCCAAGTGGTGATTCCCCCTTAACTTGTTGACCTCATACTGCTGCCAATAACCTCACACACATGCCCTACTAACAGTAGGCTTTGCCAGTCCTCAGGCTGATAAGAGAACACCTTAAATTATCTATTGCATCATACATTAGTGCATTACCTCATTAGTTTTCTTCCCCCAGACCCATGAACACCTATACTAGCATGCAAGATTAGTGAGTGCAGGCAGTCATCTTTTTTGTAGGCTGATTTATCCAAGCATGAAGCACAATGCTCAACATTTATGCCTGAAAGATATTCACCAATTGTACCATTGGTTCCATGAGAAGATACTGCTGAGTGAATCTGCTATCATGCTGACCAGTAGGGAGTCCCTTGGCTCAGAAGGTCTTTTCATAAACTCTGTATGCACTCACCAAACAAGCTTCTTATAACCAATGGGAACAGAGAGAATTTGTTCTAGGTATTTATGGCAGTTCATGATTGAAACAGTTCTGGTTCTAGCAGAACTCAAGATGGTGGAGGAAGGACATTGAAAATGAAGGATCCAGTGTCACCTCACCAGATAAGAGGTGTCGTCTAAATAAAGGGAAAAACAAATTTTAGTAACTATCACTTTGATAGTTACTGATAAACACAAGGAGGTTGTATATAATAATTGATTCTGTGTAATTTTAACAGCATACTTGTTGCATAATATTTACGTCATGGAGAATGGTGTATTTCTATCCTTATACCTCATATCTTGGTAGTTATCCTTTCAAGCCCCCCCTCTCCACTTTCCAGATTTTGTAGACTCACAGTGTGTAATTATTGTCTATGGTCACAACGCTGGGCAACTGTACACCAGGCCTTGCAGTTCCTTCCTGACTGTAACTCAGAACCTACTGATCAGCCTTCCCCTCTCCTCTCACTCCACTTTGCTTCTGGTCTCTGGACTCTCACTTTCTAGAGTCCACACGTGAGATTGGGTGGCGCTTGTCTTTCTGCATCTGGCATATCTTCACCTGAGGAGCTCTGGTTCCATTCATCCATACAAGCAGCTGCACATTGTTAGAAATAGGTCTGGGGCCGGGAGAAAAAGACAAGGCATTCCAAGGAGATTTACTTCTACCGAAAGGTGCCTAGCTACATCAAGCCAGTTCCACTGTTGTTGTTGCTGCTGCTGCTGCTGCTGCTGCTGCTGCTGCTGCTGCTGCTGCTGCTGTTTTAATCCCTACTGAACTGTGAGGAGCACAAAGGTTCTTGCACCCATGGACATCTAGGGAAACCAGGAATGTTAACACTTGGGTGTCTCCTCAATGGGGAAGATGAAATCAAATACCTGCATTCCATCCAGAAAGCTGAGAGTGGATATTGTTAATTACCTGGTGGCATTTTTGCTTTCTATGGCAGCAGACTTTGCCCACCTTTTTCTATAGAGGCAGACCTCATCCAAATTACTCAGAATGATTATCCTAGACTCTCCCTCCCTAGACCATTATCTTTAGCTCCCAGAGTTAATAAAAACCCATCCTTAGGGGAGATGTCATGTATTTTATATACTGCTGACCCCTATGCTATCTTGTCTAGAGACTGCATTTGATCTTAGATTTTTGGCTACAGCTCATGGTCACATATACTTTATAAAGCAGTTTCTAAGTGGTCAGCTCTTAAGCTTGATTGTGCACCTAGAACTGTTGCCTCGAAGGCTGGAATGGGGATGAATGTTGCCTGGAAACTTTTCCCCAAACTGAACCGTGCTTTTAATATGCTGACACTGCCTGACATTAACCTCCCCAATGTCCGATCCAGGTTGTAGAAGTCAATCTGAACCGAATCTTGATTCTCATCTCTCGGCAGGTCACTGCCTGTGTTGACACATGCAGGATCCCTCTCACTTAACACCAACGGGTCCTGTGCCTCACTCTGAATGCTCAGAGCTTAGCTTCATAAGCTTATGCAATAGGTTAGTTGGAAGCAACCCAGTTGAGTGTAACCTTGAGTATATATTTTGGTTTCAAAAACTGCTGATTCTGGCAGAATTGTAATTCCTGCCGAGCTGTTTCTTTACTATTATTTTAAATGGAGCTTTGTCTTATTTAACCCTTTAGTAGAAAACACAGTACATTTCTTGCAAGGTAACAGAACTTCACTCTTTATATGGCTGATGGGTATCCTACTGTGCATATGTACCACACGGGTTGATAGGTAACTTGACTGTGTCCAGGTTTTAACTAATGTAAATAGTGCAGTAATGAACATGGGAATGCAGATGCCCCTTGGACATATTGGCTTGACTTCTTTCGGGTATGCACCTAGTAGTGACATAACCAGGACCTGAAAAGGAAGCCTTGAGTTGGAAATGGTATAAATAGAGATGCTTAGGTCATTCTCTTCATATAATGGACTGTCAACTCCATTTCATTTGCAAATTTAGTCTATTTGGCAAGCATGAAGGATTCTGAGCTCAAGCTGATCTCCAAAGAAAAGATAGAAAACATTTGACTTTTCACCCAGGAAAGACTATGACAAAGGGACAAAGGACTCTGATAGGACAAGAAATCCCCTAAGACCTTTTTCTTTAAAAAAAGAGGAAATTGTTAAATTCCTAATTTCTGCAGCATAGATTCCAAAGCAGAACTGTTTTTTCTTTGTTTTATTTGTTTGTTTGGTTTGGTTTTTTGTGGGTCTTTTTGTAACAGAGAGCAGGAACAGTGGAGGCTACCACGGTCCCAGGTCCCCTGCCACATAGGAAAGGTTAGCCTGTCTCATAGATAAATTTACATATGTTTTAGCCTTTGCTGTACAGCTTTCTATAAAACACAAGACAGCCAAATAAATCCACTTTCCTTTTCCATTTTCTGTTTTCTAACTTCTTTGGACTGCGGGAAAACCGAGGCAGTGTGCTTATGAACCTGCATGCCCAGTAGCAGTGCATTCGATGGACCATGTTCTTACCAGCCTCTAGCCCTGGGGTCTCCTTAGTTCCCCATCTCTGTGATCTCTCTTAAAAGAATTCAGATGAGACATACAGAATTCTGTGAGGCACATTTAAGGGAAGTGACTGCACAGGGCTCAGAGGGACCACCATAGACATGAATGCTCTCAAGGGATGTCAGTGCTCATTGCCAGGGAGACCACTGTGCTGATGAACATTTTTAGTGAGACTTTAGACTATTTCTTGAGGTCCCTAGGTAGGGGCTTTTTCCTACCCAGGTAACTGACTGACCCCTTTGCATTAAGGGAGGAGGCAATGGTATGCCTTGCTCTTTACCAGAAACTTCAGATATATAGTAATCTTATAATTTGAGGAACAGCTTATTACTTTCTCTACCCAAGGCAGAAATGGGCCTTAGGTCCTATTGTTTTGCATAGTAATCAAAATCCTATAGTTTGTCTTCTTGGGTTTGCAAGTTACTACAGATGTAGAGGGGTCTGTCCTCATGACCTGTAAGCCTGACATGACTGTCTGGCTACCGAGTAATAATACCTGGGTCGTAAGTTCTATTTCACCTCCATACTGATTTGTATAGTCGTTATTCCAATTTATCTTATCTACATAGATAAGAAAAAGAAGGGGAGAGGAGAATGAGAAGGACGGGGAGGGAGGGAAGGAAGGAACGAAGGAAGGAAGGTTCAAGCATGGGAAAGGGCTGTCATAAGTCCTGTGGTAACTGAGGATAGACTCCTGTGATCTGATTACTCTCAAAGTAGTGGCATGAGGATTACAAATTCAAGGTCAGCTTTGGTAACCTAGAAGGCCCTTCCTACAACAAACAATCAAAACATTCCAGTACATGTGTAGCCTTGATTTCAAACTCCAGAGCATTGAGGGGAAGGCTGGAGCAGCTATGTTGAGGCAGAATCTTTATCATCAAGCAATGTTCAGAATTTTATAGCTGTGGCATGTGCCTGTAATCCCAGCCCTCGAAGAGGCAGAGGCAAATGAATCTCTGTGAATTCGAGGTCAGCCTGGTCTACAAAGCAGGTCCAGGACAGCCAAGGCTACACAGAGAAACCCTGTCTCAAAAAACAAAAAACAAAAAATATTTTATATATAGAATCTGTGTGTTCCATCCCAATTTTCAGCCCACACGTTACCTTGGTGGATTCTACAGTTACTGTGGGCACAATGACAGTTGATAACAACACTCAGCTGCTGACATGTGGAGGGCAACAATATTGCCATTCTTGATCCCCAATTTGTCAAACACTCACATGCAATCTGGTTTTGACATCTGTTATAATTGATCCCAAAGGAGAGGCCGCTTATGTTCCCACACGCCAGAGCAATCTGCATGCAGGATGTTTTCTCCTTTTCGTTGAAGTCCCTCACACAGTGCTTATGCTTCTATTCTCATTGTGCTCCTGATCATGAGTCCTGCTGTCTTCTATTTCCTGTCCCTCTCCACCTGCCTTTGTTACCTGAATCACTAGTCATATCATCTTCACTATCATCACCAACATCACCATGGCCATAATCACCATGATCATAATCACCAGGATCATCTCATCATCATCATCACCATGATCATCACCATGATCATCACCACCATCATCACCATGATTATCTCATCATCATCATCATCACCATTATCATCACCAACATCACCATGATCATCACCATTACCAACATCATCACCATGATCATCATCATCATCATCATCATCACCTAATCACCAGCCGCACTTACTATTTTTCCACAGAAGTGTTACTTTTTAGCTCTATTTTCAGTGCTCTTTGGAATGAGTCCTTTTTCCTACTGTACACTTGGCAATCACAGTCAACTGAGTTCTATGAAGAGACTCTTACCTCCCAAATATCATGAGGGAGATGGAGTTTAGAAGACAAGGGAGCAGGTGAGACATCTTACAGTTTATAAGGATGTAAGTGCTAAAACCTCTTTAAAATGTTGAAAAGGCATTTTTATCTGTCGTCAGTGTTACACAGCTTTTCAAGAACATATCTTTTAAAACAAGAAAGATGCAATTATTGTGGGGGCACACAGTAGATCACTGACCACCCAGGAAAGCTCTCTTGTCCACTGAGCCACCTGCCCTGGTCCCTGCTTTGCTGCTGAGCATCTCTATTGCCTATCAGGGACCAAGCACCGAGTGTCTGACACAAAGCCCTGAAGGTGTTACCATGTCTTGGGGATCCCAGTAGGAGGACAAGCATGAAATAACACCCCACACTCAGGAGGTGCTGTAGCAGGTAAGGGGACACACCCCTTAAGTGCTCCTGAATTGTCTTGTTTCTTTTGAGTTTTCCTCCTTGCACTAAATTTTTTTATTTACATTTTCCTAACAGCCTCCAAAACTGCTCTTTTAAAAATCCAATGTGTTGCTGGTTCAGTTGGTGGTTGCTTGCTGTACAAGCATGAGGGCCTGAGTTTGATTCCTAGAACTTGTGTGAACCCATGTGAAAAAACTAAAAACCGGGAATGGTGGGTGTTGTGCACTTATCACCCAAGTGCTGGGGCAGCTGACATGGGTGGGTCCCTAGGGCTGGCTGGCAAATCACTCTACCCTATATGGTCTTTAAAAACAAATAAGCACTGAGAAACAACACTCAGAGATATCTTATGGCCATCATATGCATGCACAGATGCATGTGAACCTGTACACAACACACACACACATACACACACACACACATTCACACACTTAAAACCCACAGTAGTCAGCATTTTGTATCTTCTTAACATCACTGATGAGAGGTATGGGGATGACCCTAAGGGATATCAGGGACACACAACCTCCTGAGGCTCCCCCAGTTTTCAGAACCCTCAAAAATAGAGACAAAAGGTCAAGAGAGTTTGTATTCTTGTGACATTGTGGCTATCTCTGAATTTCTTTGAAAGATAACTGGAATAAAGTATGGCTGCAATCAGGAAGATGCAGGTGCCATAGTTTGAGTATTGCTGCTACCCAGAGGCCACTGTGATCGATACCTTGGGGATGCTGGGAAGTTTGAAACTATGGCCTGTGGGGCACCAGGCAACACGTGACAATTCTTGTGTGACTTCTTGAGTTCCTACCAGGATGTTCTTAAAGGGAGAAGTCCTGGCCCCTGGCCTGCCTATCCATTCTCAGCCTTGAGTTTAAGGGGCTGCCAGTTCTTCCAGCACATCTTCCTCCTATCTATGCCAGGGAGTCATGGAAACAAGTGCTGACATGTGTCTGTCTGTGCTGTGTATTTGGACTTTTAACATATGCCATGATTGAATAGGAAATATTCCACATCCTGTAAGAGCTCCAGGTCATGTCTGGTCATGCAGGGAGGCAGGGGCTCCTTGCTATACCTTTTCTGGTACTAGTGACCATTTCCAAAGTCAAAGGTCATTTCCAGTGAGCATTTCCTAAATCTTCTTTCTATGTCTTCAGGATCTGACTTGTAAAATCACCAAGATCTGATTCAGAGAGACCTGTCTTCTTGGCTTGAAGGAAAAAAATTAGAATGGTCTTTGTGGGTAGCAGTGAGGACTGCCTTATAGTTAAACTCTGCCTTGAACAACATTTTTAATCACTTAGGAATCTTACCTGCTCCAAAAGCCAAATTGAATGTGAAGACCATGTCTTCTGCTCTCCTGTGCACTCTGTACTTATTCTTTGGCATAAACACGGCACCAGGTATCTGCTGGCATTCCTTGGTGTTCTAGCTAGCTTTAGGTCAACCTGACACAGCCCAGAGTTATCTAAGAAAGGAGTCTCAATGGAAGGGCTGCCTTGATCAAACTGACCTGTGGATATGTCCTATAGGGTACTTTTGATTGTTCATTGATGTAGAAGGACCCAGCCCATTATAGGTGGCACCATTACTTAGACATATGGTACTGGGATGTTAAGAAAACTAAATAAACATGAGCCGGTGAGGAAGCCAGCAAGCATCCTCCATGGTTCCTGCTGCACTTCTTGGCTGAGGTCCTGGGTCAGAGGTGGTACTGTGCAGAACAGCAAGCAGCCCTACCTTAGCTCCTGCTCTGACTTCCTTCAGTGATGGACTGTAGCCCTGGAGGTACAAGCTGAATAAATGCTTTCACTCGTTAGGCTGCTTTTGGTCAGAGTGCTTTATCATAGCATCAGACAGAAACTAGAACAGTCTGTGAGTCACAGAAATTTGGCCCTGAACTGTTTACCTTACACGGTGACATTAAGTCGACTGGATTCTTTTCTCACACTTTCTCTTGAGTGGTGCATTTCCTACTCTTCTAACTTTACCCTGGTACACAGATCTGCGTAGCCTTCATGATATGAACTCATAACCCTGCAGGCAGCATAATCATGTTGCAATTTGTGTTGTCCTAGAGACTAATGTGGGTGCCTGGCAAGCCATACAGACCTTTTACACTGCATCATTCTTTGTTCTTGCTCAAGGTTCAGCCCTTACAGGTGTATGAGAAGTATGCTGTTCCCTTATCTTAGTTATGTGCTCTTTTCAATGAGTCTATAGAATAATTACAAAATAAGAAAACTGGATGAGTAGCTGGAGAGATGTCTCGGAGGTTAAGAGCAACTGGCTGCTCTTCCAAAGGACCCGAGTTCAGCTTCCCCTAATACCTTCCTCAGATTTAATGTGTGAGAAGTTGACACCAGTCAATTACAAATGTAAGGTTGAAAAATATCACCAGCAATAAACACATCACATGATCCAAAGATGTTCTCAGAAGCTCCAGCTTCCACAGTGACAGGCTCTGTGACCCCAGGGAGCCCGCTCCCGCCAGCCAGCTGCAGCTTAGGTGGTATAAAACATAAAGGCTGTGGCCCTTTTTTTTTTTATTAATTTATTCTTGTTACATCTCTATGGTTATCCCATCCCTTGTATCCTCCCATTCTCCCCTCCCTCCCATTTTCCCCTTATTCCCCTCCCCTATGACTGTTCCTGAGAGGGATTACCTCCCCCTGTATATGCTCATAGGGTATCAAGTCTCTTCTCGGTGACTTGCTGTCCTTGGCCCTTGTTTTCTTCCCCTCCTACCTTCCCTTTTCCTTCTCTTCCCACACCTACTCTGCCCTCTCCTCTCCTTTCCTCTCTGCCCTTCCTTCTCTTCCATTTCTCTTCTCTCCTCTCCCCCTTTCTCCTCTCCACTCTTCTTTCCCTCTTTTGTCCTCTCTCTTCTCCTTTATTCTCATTTCTTCTTCTTCCCATCCTTCACTCCTCTCTCTCCCCTCTCTGAGCCAGACTTTCTGTGTACCTCAGGCTAGCCCCAAGCTCATAACACTCTTGATGAGATTCATTTGTTTGCTCCATCCTACCTGACTGGTCCCTCTTTCTTACATTTCTTCTTCCACACTCCTGATTGCTTGTCCATGCTGGCTCTATGTTAGAGTGAGCAGAGTGCTTTAGTTTATTAAAAAAAAAAAAAAGGAAACAAATAAAAGTAAAACTGAAAGCCACTTATGCAGGCTCTTTGTTCAGATGTTTTGATTCTTATATGTTTTCTTCAGAAGGAAGTAAGACTCTCAAGTTTGTGGGGCACTGTCTCTTAGCCAGCTCCACAGACCATGGTTCTGTGGGTGCACTGAAGAACGTGAAGAAGATGAAAAACTTATACCCCAGTAAGGTATATGGGACTGTCTGGGGCAGCTTGTGATCCAAATCTCTGTGTCTCTGACATGTCTCATTACATTGTAAAGACAGCTTTGAAAGCAACAGAATGGTGGGAGATCATTCCAGCCAGCCCTCCTGTGACTCCCTGAACAGTCAGTCTCCCCTGTGGCTAAAAGCTTCAGTTTCCCAAAGTCAGCATCACTAATAGCACCATAACCTACTTTCACCACTATCCATGACTTTCCTCACAAGACCACAAACCCTCTGTGCCAGTCCTTGAGAGAAGTTTGCTCTTTCCTCCACCTCCTCCTCCTCCTCCTCCTCCTCCTCCTCCTCCTCCTCCTCCTCCTCCTCCTCCACTTCCTCCTCCGGGGACTCCTCTCAGACTTATTCTGGAATAAACTTGCCTCTGCTATGAAGGCCTCTTTATTTCTCTTTTCTTCTTTCACTGCCTCCAGTTTTAATTTTGCTGAAAAAAATTACCCATAGCAGTTACTTGTCTTGCCACTGAGACAAGAAACCTGACACCAGCATCTCCTGGAAGCATTTATTTTGACTCACAATTGGAGGGCACAGTCCATTTTGGTAGGGAAGACATGATGGGAACAGGAGCGTGAGGCAGCTGCTCACAGGGATGGGAACAGGAGCGTGTGGCAGGTGGTCAAAGGGATGGGAACAGGAGTGTGGCACAGCTGGTCACATCCCATCCACAGTCAGGAAGCAGAGAGAGATGGAAGCTAGCACTCAGCTCACTTTCTCCTTTGTATGCAGTCAAGGAGCCCAGCCTATGGGATTTATTGCCTGTATTTAGGGTGAGATCTAGACAGCTCCTATCAGAGGCACATAGTGGCTAACCTAGTATATATAAGCTTTCATAGACATGCTTTCATATTTGTTTCCATGACACCATTAAAACTCATCAAACTGACAATCAAAATTAATGACCACAGCATCTACGATTGCCTTCCAATCTGCAGTGGTCAGTGTGGTTACTTCCCCAGCACAGCAAGCACTCTTTCTTTATAGTGTCCTGTGTTCTCTGGCACATGACTTGTGACAAATACTCTTAACTAGAAAATGCAGGGCTCTGTAATCCCTGGAAGCATCTTCTCATCAGCATTTAGAGCTGGATACATATCCCACAGCTTTGGATGTGTGGATCCCACCCTCAGGATCTCACATGCAAAATAACACTTGCATTGTCCATGCCTACACAGTGAAATGAGGCGTTGAGAAAGTCTTTCAATTAGTGTCTAATTAGCCCTGAGCTGCTGGCAGATAAAATGGCGTGGATTTTATTGCATTAGGTATCATAGTCTACAATGCTGACTCGATAGAAGCTGACTGTTCCATAGAGGAACTGACAGCTATGACTGAATCCAAATCTATCCACAGCTTCATTCCAAATCCCAGCACCTCTTTCTGGATGAATGACTGCCACCTTTGGAACCTGTGTGCTGAAGTCGTGTAATGTAGAAGGCTAAGAAAAACAAGCAAGAAAAGAAAGAGAGAAAAGGGGGGATGACGTTAGCAATGTGACACATAGGACAAAAGGAAGGAGGCCAGGGACTTTGAACACATGACCCCATACCCAAGGCCAGGGAGGGGAAAGGCTGTAAGACACCATGGAATCTAAAACCTGTACTTAGCTCTTCAGACTGCGTTTCTGTGAAGTTCCTCGGGAACCTGGAGTACTCAACATGAGCAACGAATCTGTGAGGACTTCACAGTCCTCTTCCAAATTTATCTGCTGATGGCTAACACATAAAAGCATAGTGTCTGGGAATGAGACCTTTTGGAGTTATTTGGGTTTAAATGATGCCTTCACAATGGGGTTGGTACCTCTGCAAGAACAGAGCCTGGGGAAATTGTTGGCTCACTTTCCCTCTCAGACATGCTAGGACAAAGAGAAAATAACCAATCTTCAAGCCAAGGAGAATTCCCCTACAAGGGCCCAACCATGCTGTCAAATCCTGTGTCTGATTTCCATTCCTGAAACAGCTGAGGATCAGAAAAACAATGTGATTTAGGGCTTCCCTTCTATGTCATTTTAATGAAGCAACAATTTAAAGAAAGAACAAGAAAGGACAGAAAATAATGTAAGGCTTATAACACAAGCTAGGAAAATCTACATTGAGTAGACCTCACTGTGTCATTCATATACAATGTAGGAATAGAGCTCCAAGAAACCTCTAATAAGTAGACTAGATAAATATAATTGTAAGCCACATAATTAGATACATTACCCTGTAGGCTCTTGCTTGCCAGTTGCATATTGCCAATTCCCATCCTAGTGCCAGATACACACACACACACACACACACACAGACACACACACACACACACACACACACAATGCACACATGCACAAGCACATGCAAAAAAACACACATACACATATTTACACACATTAGAAATTATCAACATAAAATTATTAAAAAAATGTTCAAACAATTTTGGCAAAGAAAGCAGAAACAAAATTTAAAACAATTTAACATGAGGAAAAAACAGTAAATTTAAACACATCACATTAATAAGCATGATAAATAAAAATAAGCTGAATAAAAAAGAGATTTTATGTGGTCACAAAGTAGCCTCTGTAAACCAAAAACTGGGCCCTTATCTAAAAGAAAGGCATTGTTGATATAATCTAAGCAGGCAGGCAGAGGTAGAAAAACACATCATTTCAACAATGATGACTTGCAAGCACGATTCTCCATTAGTACTAGGTAAACTATGCTTTTATGACAGTTGCAAGATGAAAAAAGGGACAGCACACACTGATTAAAGTATTAACCCACCCAGATGCCAAAAGAGACAATGCACATTGATAAAAGTATTAATCTGCTCAGATGCAGTGATCCACTGCAGAGGTGCCCAAACAACAAAATGGCCAGACTCCTGGGACAAAAACAGAAATGAAGGCACAAACAGATAAATCTACAATCACGCTGAAAACTTTCATGGTCGTTCTCAACATCTGATAGAACAACTAGACAGAAAGTCAATAAGGATACAGAATCGCCCAACAACAGCATTCATCAGCAGGGTCTGGTCAATATTTGCCAAATGCTCCATCCAACAGCAGCACAGTTCACATTCTGTTCAAGACCCCAAAAACACGAACAAAAGAGGCCAAATACTGGGCCATAAAACACATCTTGGCAAGTTCAGACAAACTGAAATAACTACAGTCCACTTCAACGTGAACTTATTAACAGAAATAGCTACAGCACTGTCAAATGTATGCTGGGTAAACAGCACGTGGATGGAAGTTAGGGGGTCCAAAATATTGCCTTAAGTAAATTAAAACATCTGTTGAACAAAATGAAATGGTATCAAAATTTGTGAGCTATAGCTGAAAAAGTAACCATCAGGGACAGGTCTAGAATCAAGCATACACTGACTTGTCTCATTATTTATGTTCATGTGCGTGTGTTTGATTGTGCACATAAATGCAGATGCTCTAAGAGGCATCATATGTCCTGGAGCAGTTGTAAGATGTGGTTGTGAGCCACCTGTTCTGAGTGTTGGAGACTGAACCCAGATCTTCTAGAGGGTCATCAATCACTCTTAACTGTGGAGTCATCCTTCCAGAGACATGAACATACATGAAAAAACAAGCAAGCAAACAAAAAATCTCCGTCAGCAATGTAAGCACAGGCACTAAAAGCAGAGAAAAACAAGGTCAAAGTGACCAGTATTATGGAAATTGAAAAGTGCAGACCACAGTGAAATTGAAAACATACAAACTACCCAGCCCTTAGTGACCATGAAGACAACACGAGCATCATTTTCTGTCCAGTGGTTGCTTTATGTGTCCCTCTGATACTGGCAGACTTAATTAGGAACATTATTTGTGTGTGTGTGTGTGTGTGTGTGTGTGTGTGTGTGTGTGTGTGTGTGTGAATGGAAGTACATAGGCATGTATTTGTTTTTATAGATTATACTGCACATGAGTCTTTAAATATGTTCTTGGCATAAATAGTAAGCATAAAATTGTTAAATAAGCAAGAGAAATTAGATTCAGCAGCAATACCAGTCTCTTACTCTCCCAGCCATTCTCCTTTCTTCAGGCGCTTTAGACTGGAGACTAGTGGTTGAATGCTATCACCTGCTAAAAGCTGCCAGTTCTTTGATGGCCACATGATGTCTTATAGTTTCCAGAAAGTCTCCCTAAATCACATTAGTCACTCAGAAAAGGAAAAAAAAAGAACAAAAACAACAACAAAAACCCCTTCTGCAAATTCAGTAGTGCTTTTCACTAAAGTACTATCTCTTATTATATATATATATATATATATATGCATATATATCAATTATCATAACTAGATGTATACTTAGGTGCCTGGCATAAATGTGGCTTTCAAACATGTATATGAACTCCTTGGGCTCTGAATAATTAATAAAGGAATGTCAAAAGAAAAATGTCAAACATTCTGACAAAAATAAAATATTAAACTCACAAGCTTGAGAGGGCCAGGGCGCAACTCCACGATAGAGCACTTGCCTAGCATGTGTGAGTCCCTCGTTCAATATCCTGCCAGTGGGGACAGCTGAGAGCCGGGAGGAATTGGAACTTCAAGCGTTGAAGTAAGGGTTGGGGTCAGCAGATCACAGCTCCAATTCAACCTGCACATATCCAGAGCTGCTTCTGAGCAGGGTCCTAGGTGGTGTGTGACACCACAGTCTGGAGAGTAGCATGGACCTTCCTTCCAGGCACTGGCTTCCTCCTTCACATGTTAGATTAACACAGGGCTGCTGTCTTCCAACATTGGGTTGACACCTCCCTAAGAATATGCATATGTCATCTATCAGCATTGCGAAGTGTAGAGAGAAGCCACCTGAGCCCCAGGGGAGTTGGCTGTTGTCACAAGTGCTGCTTCTTAGGTTTGTCATATGGAAGGAGTCAGGTGACCTCTCTGAACTCCTCTCAACTCCAGGATGGTTATGGTAGTTTGCTCCCAGCATGTTTCATGGGCCAATGAGAAAATAGCATAAAAACAGTTTTTTTTAACTGTGTGGCACATAGGAGAGTTGTCAGATGACCTCCTACTCCTCTCCCTACCCTGAAATGCCTCCTTCCTGTGATTCTAGAAAAAACCATAGGCAATTACAAATTCTTTTCTTTCTTTTTCCTTTTTTTAATTAATTTATTCATATTACATCTCAGTTGTTATCCCATCCCTTGTATCCTCCCATTCCTCCCTCCCGCTTCCCCCCCTACTCCCCTCCCCTATGTCTGTGACTGAAGGGGACCTCCTCCCCCTGTATATGCTCATAGGGTATCGAGTCTCCTCTTGGTGACCTGTTATCCTTCCTCTGAGTGCCACCAGGCATCCCCATCCAAGGGACATGGTTAAATATGGGGGACCAGAGTTTGTGTGAAAGTCAGATCTCCTCTCCACTTAACTGTGGAGAATGTCCTGTCCATACCCGGCTAGGTCTGGGTAGGGGTTCGAAGTTTACTGCCTATACTTTCCTTGGCTGGTGCCATAGTTTGAGGAGGACCCCAGGGCCCAGACCCGCCTGTAGTTTTCCAGGACCCACTGGATCCTTCTATTTCCTCATTCTCCCAGGCTTCTCACACCTAAAGTCTCAATAGGATGACCTCCCCTCTGACCCACTTTCCTGGTAGGTAAAGTTTTTCATGGGGACGTACCCCTTGGACTAGTGTCTCGATATAAGTGAGTATATGCCATTTTACTCTTTTTGCTTCTGTGTGAACTCACTCATTATGATAATTTCTAGTTCAATCCATTTGTCCACAAATTTCGGAAATTCCTTGTTTTTAATAGCTGAGTAGTATTCCATAGTGTAGATGTACCACAGTTTCTTTATCCATTCTTCTACTGGGGGACACATAGGCTGTTTCCATGTTCTGGCTATTATGAATAAGGCAGCTATGAACATGGTTGAGCATATGTCCCTGTTGTGTGGTAGTGCATCTTCTGTGTATATTCCAAGGAGTGGAATAGCTGGGTCTTGAGGAAGCCCTATTCCTATTTTTCTGAGAAAGCGCCAGATAGATTTCCAAAGTGGTTGTACTAGTTTGCATTCTCACCAGCAATGAAGGAGTGTTCCTCTTTCTCCACATCCTTGCCAGAATGTGGTGTCAGTTGAGTTATTGATCTTAGCTATTCTGATGGGTGTAAGATGGAATCTCAGTGTCGTTTTGATTTGCATTTCTCTGATGACTAAAGAGGTCGAGCATTTCTGTAAGCGTTTCTCAGCCATTTGATATTCCTCTGTTGAGAATTCTCTGTTTAGTTCTGAGCCCCATTTCTCTATTGGGTTATTTGGTTTGGTGTTGTTTAATTTCTTGAGTTCTTTATATATTTTGGATATTAGACCTTTGTCAGATGAAGGGTTGGTGAAGATCTTTTCCCAGTCTGTAGGCTGTCGCTTTGTTCTCTTGACAGTGTCACCTGCCTTACAGAAGCTTCTCAGCCTCATGAGGTCCCATTTATTAATTGTTGACGTTAAGGCCTGGGCTGTTGGTGTTCTGTTCAAGAAGTTGTCTCCTGTGCCTATGTGTTCCAGACTCTTCCCCACTTTTTCCTCTAACTGGATTAATGTCTCTGGTTTTAGGTTGAGGTCTTTAATCCACTTGGACTTGAGTTTTGTGCATGGTGACAAATAGGGGTCTAATTGCATTTTTCTACATGTAGACATCCAGTTAGACCAGCACCATTTGTTGAAGATGCTGTCGTTTTTCCATTGAATGGATTTGGCTTCTTTGTCAAAAATCAAGTGACCATATGTGTGTGGATTCATCTCTGGGTCTTCAGTTTGATTCCATTGATCCACTAGCCTATTGCTGTGCCAGTACCATGTTGTTTTAACTACTGTTGCTCTATAGTACAACTTGAGATCAGGTATGGAGATTCCTCCAGAGGATCTTTTATTGTATAGGATTGTTTTTGCTATTCAGGGCTTTTTGTTTCTCCATATGAAGTTGAGAATTGTTCTTTCAATATCTTCAAAATATTTTGTAGGTATTCTGATAGGGATTGCATTGAATCTGTAAATTGCTTTTGGTAAGATGGCCATTTTTACTATGTTAATTCTCCCGATCCACAAACAAGGTAGATCCCACCATCTTCTGATGTCATTTTCAATCTCTTTCTTCAGAGATTTAAAGTTTTTTTCAAATAAGTCCTTCACTTGCTTGGTTAGGGTTATTCCTAGATATTTTATATTGCTTGTGGCTATCGTGAAGGGAGTAATTTTCCTAATTTCTTCCTCTGCCTGTTTGTCATTTGTATATAGGAAAGCTACTGACTTTTTTGAGTTTATTTTGTATCCTGCCAATTTGCTGAAGGTGTTTATCAGCTGTAGGAGTTCGCTGGTGGAATTTTGGGTGTCACTTATATACACTATCATATCATCTGCAAATAGGGATAATTTGACTTCTTCCTTTCCCATTTGGATCCTCTTGATCTCCGTTTGGTGTCTTATTGCTCTGGCTAGAACTTCAAGAACTATATTGAAGAGATATGGGGACTTGTCTGGTTCCCGATTTTAGAGGGATTTCCTTGAGTATCTCTCCATTTAATTTAATGTTGGCTGTTGGTTTGCTGTATATAGCCTTTATTATGTTTAGATAAGTGCCTTGTATTCCCGATCTCTCCAGAACATAAATGGGTGTTGGATTTTGTCAAATGCTTTGTCTGCATCTAAAGAGATGATCATGTGGTTTTTCTCTTTCAGTTTGTTTATATGGTGGATTACATTGATGGATTTCCGTATGTCAAACCATCCCTGTATGCCTGGAATGAAGCCTACCTGGTCATGGTGAATGATGTCTTTGATATGCTGTTGTATTCGCTTTGCGAGTATTTTGTTGAGTATTTTTGCATCAATGTTCATAAGAGAAATTGGTCTGAAATTCTCTTTTTGTTGAGTCTTTGTGGGGTTTAGGTATCAATGTGACTGTGGCCTCATAGAATGAATTTGGTAATATTCCATCCATTTCTATCTTTCGGAATAGCTTGAATAGTACCGGTATTAGCTCCTCTTTGAAGGACTGGTAGAGTTCTGTGCTGAAACCATCTGGCCCTGGGCTTTTTTTTTGGTTGGGAGACTATCAATGGTTGCTTCTATTTATATAGGCGAAATAGGGCTATTTAATTTGTTTATCTGGTCTTGATTCAATTTTGGCAAATGGAATCGGTTGAGAAAATTGTCCATTTCCCTTAGATTTTCAAATTTTGTGGCATAAATGCCTTTAAAGTAGGTTCTTATGATTCTTTGTATTTCTTTGGTGTCTGTTGTTATGTCTCCCTTTTCGTTTCTGATTTTGTTTATTTGGATAGTGTTTCTCTGTCTTTTAGTTAGATTGGCTAACAGTTTGTCTATCTTGTTAATTTTCTCAAAGAACCAGCTCTTGGTTTTGTTGATTCTTTGGATTGTTCTCTTTGTTTCTAATTTATTGATTTCAGCCCTGAGTTTGATTATTTCTAGGCGTCTACTCCTCTTGGGTGTTCCTGCTTCTTTTTTTTCTAAAGCTTCCAGATGTGTTGTTAAGTTGTTTATGTGGGATGTTTCCATTTTCTTTTTAAAGGCACTTAGTGCTTTGAATTTTCCTCTTAGCACTGCTTTCAATGTGTCCCACAAATTTGGGTATGTTGTTCCATCATTTTCATTGAATTTCAGGAAGTCTTTTATTTCTTCCCTTATTTCTTCCATGACTCATGTGTCATTAAAGTTGTTTAGTTTCCACGTGTTAGTATGCTTTTTGTTATTTCTGTAGTTGAAGTCCAGCCTTAGACCATGGTAATCTGATAAGATACAATGTATTATTTCAATCTTCTTGTATCTTTTGAGGTTTGCTTCGTGACCAACTATGTGATCAATTTTAGAGAATGTTCCATGGGGTGCTGAGAAAAAGGTACAATCCTTTGCGTTTGGGTGGAAAGTTCTGTAGATATCTGTTAGATCCATATGATTCGTGACATTGGTTAATGAAGTTATTTCCTGGCTTAGTTTTTGATTCAAAGATCTATCCTTGAGTGAAAGTGGGGTGTTGAAGTCTCCCACTATTAATGTGTGGGTATCGATAAGTGGTTCAAGCTTTGTTAATAACTCTTTTACAAATGTGGGAGCCCTTGTATTAGGAGCATAGATGTTCAAAATCATGATGTTTTCTTGATTGACTTTACCTTTTGATTAATTTTGGTTGAAAGTCTATTTTATTAGATATTAGAATGGTTACCCCAGCATGTTTCTTGTGACCATTTGCTTGGAATATTTTTCCCCAATCTTTTACTCTGAGGCAATGTCTGTTCTTGTGGTTGAGATGTGTTTCTTGAATGCAAAAGAATGTTGGGTCATGTTTATGCATTCACTCAGTTAGTCTGTGTTTTTTTATTGGAGAATTGAGATCATTGACGTTGAGAGATATTAATGACCAATGATTGCTAAGACCCTTCATTTTTGGTATTTGTAACAGTCAAGATTTTGTGAGGTTGTGATTTTGCGATGTTATAGTTACCTATTTCCTATGTAGTTTTGGTTGTAGTTTGATCCTTTTGGGTGGAGTTTTCCTTCTAGTAACTTCTGTAAAGCCGGATTTGTGGTTAGGTACTGTTTGAATTTGTTTTTGTCATGGAATATCTTGTTTTCTCCATCAATGGTTATTGATAATTTCGCTGGGTAAAGTAATCTTGCCTGGTATCTGTGTTCTCTTAGGGTTTGCAGAACCTCTGTCCAGGCCCTTCTGGCTTTCATGGTCTCTGCTGAGAAGTCAGGAGTAATTCTGATAGGTTTGCCTTCATATGTTACTCGGCCTTTTTCTCTTGCTGCTTTTAATATTTTTTCTTTGTTCTGTATATTTTGTGTTGTTATTATTATGTGGCGGGAAGATTTTCTTTTCAGGTCTATTCTATTTGGTGTTCTGTATGCCTCTTGTATGCTCATATGCATCTCCTTCTTCAAATTGGAGAAATTTTCTTCTATTATTCTATTAAAGATATTTTCTGGGCTGTGGAGTCGGTTGCCTTCTCTTTCCTCTATCCCTATTATTCTCAAGTTTTGTCTTTTCATGGTGTCCTTGATTTCTTGAATGCTCTGTGTCAGGCACTTTTCAGATTTAGAATTTCCCTTGATGGATGTTTCCAGTTCTGCGATGTTATCTTCAAGTCCCGATATTCGTTCTTCCATTTCTTGCAATCTGTTAGATAAGGCCACCTCTGAGATGCTTGCTTTCTTTTCTGATGCTTCTCGATCACGTTTTTCTTCCGTGTGTCCCTTTATGATAGCTTCCATTTTTATCTTCAGGTCTTGAACTGTTTTAATGATTTCCTTCATCTGGTTATTTGTATTTTTCTGAAATTCTTCAAATGCCTCTTTATATGACTCTTTTAAATCCTCAGCCCTCTTGTTTGCCTCCTCCTGCATTTGTTTACAGATTTTATTTGTTTCTTCCATTATCATCTTACCTACTAAGGACTTGAGGTCATTTTCTTGTATATTAATTGTTGTTGGGTTCTCCAGGTTGTTTTCATTGGGATTGCTGGGGTCTGGAGATGCCAACCTGTTTTGTTTTTTGTTAGCATTCTTTCTCTGTCCTCTTGTCATTTTGGTGACTCTGATGTTTGGAGGTGGTTTGTAGTGACCTTCCTTGTTTGAGAGTGGATAGTTGGTGCCTGATTATAGGTAGGGTGCCTTTGCCTGTGGGGATCAGGGAGTATTTCCCTGGCCCAGGCAGGTGATTCAGATTCTACTCCCGGAGATTTTTCTCAACACCTTAGGCTCCAGGCTGAGTCATGCGAAGTAGGTTTCTGTTTGGGCCTTTTCATCTTACTGTATTACTGAATTACTGCTGTAATTCAGATCAGCAGTTTGGGGATCTAGAGTAAGGTCAGCACACAAGCTCTCTGGTTGTGTAGGTTGATCCCAGCTCCCTGTCCTTCCTGTTGTTTTGTAGCTAAGACCCCAGGTGGATCAGATCTTCTGGGTTGTAGCTGTCTTTTAGCTCTGCCTCTATACTCTGTAGCAGCGTCCAGCCTCTCCCATGAATTTGGAAGCTCTTGCTGGGTCTGCAGGATCTGACCCAGCTAGGATCTGCCTGTTGGAGATTACAGGATCAGTGCCTGGTGGGCCTGAGACAATATGGTTTCAGGCCACTGGCAGTATCCAAGGAGGCAGCAATTTCCATGCCCCTGTAAGCCAGGACGCTCCCAGATTGCTTTAGGTCAGTAGTTAGACCCTGCAAGCATGACCCACAGCTCCCCGTATCATGGGAAGTCCTGTCACACCCACAAGAATGGACCCAGCTAGGTTCTGTTGTTTGGTGAGTGCCGGGTTAGTGCCGGCAGCCCGGGCAGGCAGCTGGTGACAATAGCGATTCAGACCGCTGGCGGGAATCCCCTGTATCTTCTCTTTCCACCAGTGAAAGCCAGGATGCTCCCAGATCTTTTTAGGTCAGCAGTTAGACACCGCAAGCAAGACCCACTTCTCCTGATAACGTGGGCGGTCCCACTGGGTTGTGGGAGCAGTCCACACTGGTTTCTAACTGCCCCTGTTTGCAGGGTCAATCCTTTGTGTCTGGCTTCAGATTGGGCCTAGGACATGGTCCGTGAGCTACACGCCAGCTCTAGCTGTTTTTGGTGAGTCCCACCACCTGTGTTTCCACTTGGGCTAGGCAGGTGACCTCCACAGTTTGGCGTGGTGTGGATGGAGAGGTTCAATGGTAGTTTCACCCTATTCGCTGAGACTCCTCAGGATAGGGGCTCTGGAAAATCCCCTTCCCAAATGGCGAGTTTGGGTTTTATGTGCCGGCTGCAGCTTGGTTGTGGATTCCGTTTCAGAGTTTGGGGAGTGCGTTTAGCACCTTCGGGGTGTTGCTTGTCCCGGGGTTAGACTCACTGGTGGTCTGCGGAGTTTGGGGCCCCACTAACCTACAGTTCTCAAAATCCAGCAGTCTGTGGCTCCATTCACGTCCCTGGTCTCCTCGGAGTAGATCAGCTATGGTGCATACTGGTCGACGCCATCCACAACTTCTTTTCTATCAAAGCCACCAGCCCCACAGAGATGGTTATAAATGGCACTATTTAGAGTGGAGGGAATAAAGCACTACGAGATCCTTGACCAGCTTTCTGGTAGAATTATAATTATTGTAATTATAATCCAAATGCAGCTTATGCTATCTGATGGCATCCCAGGAAACTGTGACAGGGTTTGAGAAGGGCCAGCCTGTGATATTAACTAGAAATTGGATTAGATACTTCAAATACTAGTGCTGTCATCAGGACTGAAAACTGTCAGAGAACAGGATAGTGTAACTGACAAAAGGCTGCAAAGAGTAGCATCAGAGACTACAGGAGGCCAAGGTGCTCACCAGGGCTCTCTGAGACCAGAGGTTAGGCCAATCTCATTAGAAGCCTTCATTAACTAATCCTAAGAGGGCAATGGGTCTCCACAGAGTGATTTGCAGAGGATATCTAGGTCTGATGGCTGCCAGAAAAGAGAAATAAGACTCCACAGGGAAGCAGACATGGGACAGTGGCAGCTCCAGGAAACCTCATGACCAGACACTTCTAGAGAAACAAGAGCTCTGGCTTGTGTCCTAGTGTGCTATTTTGACTTCTAGCCCCCTGCCCTCTCCCTCTCTCCTTCCCTCCCTCTGTTCTCCCCCTCAGGTTTACTGTGAGCCCTTGAAAAAGAATTTTACTTCTATCTTCTGAAAATTCCACACTTTCCCCCCTCTCATCTTTTATGACTCATCTGAGATTCTAAAATGAAGCAGGCTTACCCCTCCGTAGATGGTAAATTCCCTAAGGGAGGGGGAGCTGTCTAATTCTTCACAGACTGCATAATATTTAAGATGACAGCCATTCACACTTCCCTAGACTTGGATTTCATTATCCACCCTCTAAACGATATGGCTAGAGATCCTTCTATCTCCGTGAACATCTGGTTCAGCCTCCTTACTGATCTCCTTCATGTAGTCTCCTCTCCATCCCCTCCCTGTGCCTGAATCCATCTTTTATCTGCTGCCACACCCAGGAGACAACATGCTTGCTCACTCACGCCATTCCTTGTTAAAATGACCAGACATTCTTCCTGCTTAATGCCCTAGGCATAGACAAGCCTTGATCTTGACAGCAAGCTACATGCGTGGTCACCACTCTGTGTTTTCTGCTTATCTCCCAGTGCTCATGTTCTCTCAGTGGCTGATTCATGCTTTGTTCAGGCCTCCAAATGTGCACAGGTGGATCCTTGCTGCTCTTGGTATGTGTATGTCTCTCTGTTCCTCTATTTGGAATGTTTATCGCTCTGGCTTCATTCCTTGATCTTCGCTTCATACTAAGGTCACACCACTAACCTGGAATTTATCCTGACACCTCACTCTATCTTCTGCTCCACCCACCTGCATCCAACCCAACACTAAATGTCATCCAAGTCCTGTGGACATCTCTTAGACTTGCTTGTCTCTGCTCTACTTTTATCATCACAACAATCTAAGCTGGTCTACATGGTGGATTCTTCAATCAATGTCTTTTCAGGCTTCTTTTCTGACAAGTGGTGAAACCTTAATACCGCAGTCATGCCAAGCTTATCTAAAACCCAAGGTTAGCTAAGACCTCTGTGGTTTGGTTCCGCACCATGGTCTCAGTGATCAGACACACTTCTGGAGAGGCAGCTAAGGGAGGAAAGGTTGACTTTGGTTTGCAGCAAGTAGTGATACAGTTAGGTATGGAAGGGAGACATGGAGGCAGGATCTTGAGGCTCAGTGTGTACTGGTCAGGAAGAAGAGATTAGTCTGGATGCTAAGCTGCTTTCTCCTATTCCCTCTTCATCTAGTTCAGACTTCAGTCCCTAGGATGGTGCTGCCCACGCTTAAGACTGAGCCAACCTCCTCAATGAGCCCTCCCTGGATGTGACCTCACAGACACTTGTGCACTGGTCAGACTGTTTCTTCACACTACCCTACTATACTCTTCTGTGATGTCCTTACATAAACCATGTTTCCTTGTTCCTTAGAATATTTGCCCAGCCATGTGCTCTTTCTAGAATATTCTTAGCCTGTCTACTCCACCAATCCAGACAACTCCACTAATCCAGACATAGCTTTAAAGTCACAATTCAAGCCTAAGTTCTTATGACCATTTCTTGATGCTCTAGAGCAGTGGTTTTCAAACTGTTGGGTCACAACCTCTTTGATGGGGGGTCAAACATGCTTTTTCCAGGGGTCATTTAAGACCATTGACTAATGCACACATTTATATTACAATTTATAACAGTATTGAAATTATAGTTATGAAGTAGCAACAAAAATAATTTGATGGTTGGGGAGTCACCACAACATGAAGAACTGTAGTAAAGGATCAAAGCACTAGGAGGATTGAGAATCACTGGTCTAAAACCTCTACTGTGCATTCTTACAGCAGCATGTGTTTCCCAGGAATGAAAGGATACTGCTCAATGCCTGTGTGCACAGTAAAGTGTTCACAAAGACATCATACACAATAAGTTAAGTGTATTAGTGATGCTATTTTCCTTATAATTTTGCTTGACAAACTGCTACCCAGTTTCTTGGCTATAGGCCAGGCTCATTTTCTTAAACTATAATTTCCTGTGTCCCATGTGATACGTGGAGAGGAAAAAAGCCAATACATGCTTAGCAACTGACATCTTTACATGGAGGCTGGTCACAGCCTGCCATCCCTGATATCACACTCTGGTTCCCACATCTGTCTCATCTGTCAGGGAGAATTCCAGCCAGATTGAAGGTTCCATGTTCTAAGCATATTCAGGGCTAAAGAGCAGAACCAGAGTCCCAGCATGGTGGTTCACGCCTGTGATCCAAACACTTCAGAGGTGGAGGCATAAAGGATTGCTGTGAGTCTGAGGTTGAAGTTTGAGGCCATCCTAGGCTATAGTATGAAATTATGTCTCTAAAACAAAAATAAATATAAAGATAAACAGAAAAAAGAAAACAGAGGGAGGAATATCTCATATGAAGATATATTCAATAAACACCATGCAATATGCTAATCATGTTACTTTGGTCTCCTGCATCAGAGACTTGAGTTCTCTGAGGACAGAAACAAGTTCAGTGCTGGTCAGGAGGTGTGAATCAGGGTATGAAAAAGTGTGAACCGCTCTCTGGGGATTTATGAGAAGTTGTACATCTGCCCCCAGATAATATGGGCCCCAGAAGCTTTTAGGGAATAGAATTTGTGCAGAAAATGGAACTAAGTATAAGGAACAAACAAAACAACTCCTCTAGCTCATGGTGACATTGGTGTGTCCTCAACACAGTTATTCTCAAAGCCAAGATCCCCTAGAACTATTAAGCCACACAAGACTGAAATTCCTCTTTAAATGTAAGCTACTTAGAGTGAGAGTTTCTGTCATTTGCAATCAAAATAATCCTAAGAGGTGTGTGATTTCCCAAAGCACATGAAATTTAAGTAGATTTTAAAAACAGGTCTGTAGAAGGAAACGCCGTCTAGGCACAGAGGAAAACAGAGCCAACACATAAAGGTTAGATGAGAATTGCATGTTTGGGGAGTGAGAGGGGTACTTGCTGTTGGTGAGAAAGAGAAGTCTTCAGCATTGCCCCTCTACTTTCTGAAAGCTAGCATCCCATATTCATGTTTGCAAACTTCCCCCTGGCCACTCAAGAAGAAGTGATGCAATACCCTAGTGAGCTGATGGAAATGAAACAAAGCAAATAGAAAATGCTTTCTTGAACAAATGAAAAATTCTGAGAGAAGCAAAGAAAACAAACCCAATCTGCTGACTTCCCACACTTCATTAAAAGAATGAAGGGGGGCAGGACTGATTTTAAAGACTGTCCATTGTCTGACACACAAATATTAGTGTCATAAAACACACACATTAAAAGCCTTCTGCAGACAGATAAAATTTCATGAGTCACTCAGTGTTTACTCTGTGAGGGATAGTGGTTCCGGTACCAAGAATGGTAATAAACGGTGCTGTTAGCCACCTCCTCATGTGACCAGAGGTCCTGCTCGGATCCTAAGGCTTCAAGGGGACAGCACACTTCATGGGTGACATGGCTAGAGATGGGGCACTTCACTCCTAAGATGCTATTCTTTCTCCTACAATACTATTCCCTCTGCTCTGTACTTACACCCATTTTACCTGCCTTCAGGTCCTCTGGGAATGGCACTTTTTCTGTAAAGCCAAGTCTTGCTAGAGACTTTCTTAGGAGATTACAGCCTCTTCTTTGAATAGCCCTGGTTTTAATTCTATTATTAATGGGGAGATAGATTGGTACATAGTGACTTTTCCCCGAATCTTAAGCTCTGTGTTGGCAAGAACTGATCTCACCTGCTTGCTCCTTTATGCATCTTTCTCATGCATGCAGCAGAAGAAGAGCTCAGCATGGACAGGCACTCAGCACTCATGAGCAAAACTAGTTAAGCTGGATTAACTCCCTTGCCAACTGCCTATCTGTACCTCTCTGTCTCTTTCTAATCTTCTGATCCATCTCCTCATCTTGTTGTTTTTTCCTAGTTCTTGAAAGTTACTGGCAATGTAAACATAATTGTGGGTAAGTGGAAAGAAAGATGCTTCTCTTCTGAAGGGGACCGAGATGATGGGTTTTTAAAAAATATAATCAAGCAAAGTAATTTCAAAGAATGAGTCATGCTGTGCAGAAAGCTGGCTTACTGGGCTGGACACAAGGAGGTAACTTTGCATCAGTGTAAAATGCTCACCACACAAACACAAGGACCTGATGCCAGCATATAGAAGCCACATGACTAAGCCTGGTGAGGTATAAGTTTGTGATCCCAGTGCTGAGGATCTAGGAATGGAGAGACAAGTGGAATCTGTGTGGATCTCCAGCCAGACAGTCTAGTATTGTGATCTTTGTGCAAAAGTGAGAGCTCATGTCTCAAAAACAAGGTGAAACACTTCTGTTTCTCTTACTCTCTGTACATTGACCAGTTGTAGTTCTGTGTTGTCTACCATCTACTTCAACAAGACATTTCTCTCAGAAGGGTTGAGCTAGGCACTCATGTATGATACAGCCATAAGTCATTAGGCTATATCCATTTAGCAGAGTAACAGTTGTAGGTTTTCCCCTGGGGCCCATGACTTGTCTAGTCACAGGGTCTTGGCCTTGTTGATAGTACCATGGCTAGGTTTCATCTCATGGAGCAGGTCCTAAACCAAAGCAGACAGTGCTTGGTTACTCCCATAACATTCAAGCTTTTATTGCACCAGTGAGCGTTTTGCCAGGCAGATTGTCATTGCCTCTAGTAGGGTTCATAGTTAAGTGAGACTAAAGATTACTTTTCTTCTTCAGTAGCATACATAACAGCTTCCAACACCATGAAACTGGTCAGCAGGGCGGAAGCCTCCAGTGGACTACAACGCAGATTTCTCCACATCATATAATTCAAGTACGTGATGTTTTCAGCAATAGAGGTTTACAGTCAAGTTCTGGAGTAAGCCAAGAGCATTGGCATAGTCTATACTGTTTAGAGAGTCTATGAGACCCCAGTTGACTAACATCTCAAAAAGATACAGCCCATTCCTGGTGCTGGAGATTACATTAGTAGAATATGGTGTCTAAAGTATTATTACCCCATTATAGGGTGACTCCACTTAAACACTTTTTATACATGTGTGCATGTATATTTTACAAAGCTTCTACAGTGGTGAGTTTCCATATGGCTTTTTCAAAGTGCCTTTGTTGTTTTTCATTCCTCCCTATTTTCCCTCCTCTACCTGCCCTCTCATCCTCCACCCCTTTGGTCTTAAATGTTCCATTCTCCCCTTCTCCCCTTTACAACATTCTATTCTTTTGGGGGGGGGCGGGTTCCGACAAAGTCAGAAAACCTGCTAGACAAATTCAAAAAGAGCTGTAACACCTACAACATTCTATTCTATATCCCTTTCTAACAGATCTCCACTTCCCCCATGGCATGGTCCATTTTAGATCGAAAGTCTTTATTTTCTCTTTGACAACTTTATACCTGTAAACAATGTATCTTGATTACATGTGTCTCAGTTCTCCACGCCCACCCCACTCCTCCCTGGCACCCCCCACCACGTTCTGCACCACTTTGACACCCCCTTCTTTGTTGTTATACAAGCCACATGGTCTGATTGGTGCTAAACGTTTGGAGTGTTGACAGGTGTTGTTGGCTTGATCTTCTATAGAAGATAGCCACAGCTTCAGTGAGTGTCTGATGTCACCAGGTCCGGAAGACAGCATTGCATAGCATTCCTTCCCATTCTGTGGTCATTCCATTCTTTCTTTTCCCTCTTCTGTGTTGTTCCCTGAGTCTTGGGGAGAGACTTAATAAAGATACTTTATTTAGAGTTGAGCTCTCAATAGTCACTTATGCTCAGCACTTAGACCAGTTCTGAGTCTTTTCCTTAACTGTTGACCACTGCAGAGAGAAAAATCTCTGGCTATGGTTAAAGGCAGGACTAATGTATAGGTATATCACAATTATATAGAAGACAACTTGACATGTCTACTTAAGAAGACTACAGTACTAGGTTCCTAGCTAGGGTATAGTCCATTTTTAATTACATTTTTAAGTCATGAAATTATATTTGTTTTCGTTATATTTTTCTCTTTGTTTCTTTGTTCTCTCTCTCTCTCTCTCTCTCTCTCTCTCTCTGCTTCTTCAATGTCTTTCTTTGCATACAAAAGCCTAATTGTTACAGCATCCTTTGCTAGGTTGTCTCTGTACCTCTATCAGATTGTTTTCCACTGTTACTAGATTTTTTTTTCATCTTCCTGTGTTCTTTTTTTCTCTCACTTTGATATGTAAGTCTACACCTTCTCTGACTCTATGCAAGCTTGATTACTGAGGCTAAATATTTAGCCTTTAAGTCCAAATAAATAGATATTAGCCCCATCATTATTTTTCAAACATGTTACTTCTTCTAGTTTCTGTGCGTTTCCATTTACAGTGTATGTATTTTTAAAACTTGCCTATTCTATAGAAAGCCTTGCTGTAATTTTGACAGCAATTATATCCAACCCACATAATAGTTGAGAGGAGAATGTGCTTTGTTACTATATTGAGTCCTCTAACGCATGAGCAATCCATGCTTTAATTTCTTTCAATGACAGTATAGATTTCAGCGTCCAACTTATGCATGTTTCATTTGATGCTCATGTGTCTCACTTGTAATGACTTACTCTAAAGTGTTGTATTTTCAATTTTTGTGTCTACTTTCTCATTCCTCATATTTAGGCCATAAATTGGCTTTTCTGTATTTATCTTATATCCTATAACCTTATATTTTGTAGGACTGATTTTTGAATATAGTTTTCTTTCCTATTTTCTGACCTCTGTGCCCTTTACTTCTTGCCTTTGTTTTGAAGGTTTTTGTAGTACTGAGTTGATGGAGTAGTGAGAGCAGGCATCTCTGCCTTGGTCCTTAGGGTAAAGAAGTGTACATTTTTTTTTTATCAGTCACTAAGTACAAGTTGCCCTAGGGTTTTGTTTTCTCTATTGTAGTAGAGATTCTTTTGACCTTTCTATGTGTATAAAAACGTATATGTGTCTATACACATCTGTGGTTGTTGGTACAACCAAGTGTGTGGCACAGAGAGTTTGTAAAGGTCAGTGAATATACCTGGGTGTCAGTCCTCACTCTTTATCTAGTTTGAGACAGACCCTGTTCTTTTCCATTGCATACAGCAATCCAGCTGCCCCTGGCCCTGCAGAAGGTCTCCTGTCCCTGCCTCCATCTCCCTTAGGAGTGAGTACCGATGTGTACCACTATGTCTAGCTCTATGCAGGTCTGAGGATTTGAACTCAAATCCTCAAGTTTGCCAGCCCCAGTTCTGTTGTTATTCTTTTGGAGGTTTCTGCCCACCGTTCCTGAATATTTTACAGTGTAGATCTTTCATCCAAGGAGTAAATTCGATTGATGATGATATATAATTCTTTTCAAAAATTGCTGAATTCTTCTGCTGATTCTGTTACTAATTTTTACTGGCATATTTATGAAGGATCCTGGTTTATAGCTTTCTTTCTTTGTAGTGTCTTTGATTTGCTATCAAAGGGATAATAAACTCACAAGGAATTATAAAATACCCCTTCCTATTCTTTACTATAAAGAAATCATAGAATTCTTTGTAACGCTTCATAAATTTTTAAGCAAAACCATCTTGGTTTTGATATTCCTTTGTGGAAAGTTTTAAAGCCATGAATTCAGTTTCCTTAACAGTTGTGGGGTTGGGCTGTTCAGCATATGTGGGTATATCTTGAAGGAGTCTGCCCATATCATCGGAGCTGTCACATTTACATCTACAGAGTAGTTGGCGATATCCCCTTCTTATTTCATGTCATAGGTAATTGTTCCCCCACAACATTCTTGTTCTTGGTAAGTACTTTTTTCCCTCATTGGCAGTCACTAGAGGTTTGCTAATTTTATCCAGTAACAGACGCACATATATGCATGCATGTGCATGTAATTGGTACTGCTATGCATCCCTGGCTACCATCAAACTCCCCTTGTCATAACTTGAAAAAGACCTGGGATTGCTTTGACTTCCTTTTATTTTATTTTTCTTGGCTTCTGAACTAGGCTGAGAGAGTCAATGGAAAACCTTTATCAAGGGGCATGATAGAAACTGAACGCAGGGTCATGTGCAATACAAGAGAAACTCTAACCTCTGAGCCACATCTCACCTTAACTTTACTTTAGATAGGTATCTGCCAAGCTGTCCAGTGTGGTATCAAACTTATAACGCTCCTACTCAGCTTCTTGAGTACACGAGTTTTCAGGCCTGTACTACCATGCCCAGCTAAGAGCACCCCTCTTTTCTTTACCCACTATTGAGTGCACTAGCTGAAGACATATCTTCAGCTTCCTCCTAGGCTTGTGCTTGGCTCACAGATGCCCTGGCTAGCACATACAGTGCATCTGAAGATGTTACTGTTGTCTTTCTCATACCGAGTTACAGTTTTATTTCATTGTGGTCAGAGAAATAAATTAATGGTTTCAATTTTTGTTTGTTTTTTGCTGAGGCTCTGATTGCATGTGTGTTAAATCATTTGTTATTGTAATGTAAATTTTATTAGCAAATTGCCATGGGTTGTTTGTGCTTATTGAGGGTAGACTCTGGGACTAAGATGGAGAGAGAAGACTATTTCAGACTCAAGCATATTTGTTAAGTGTTGTCTGAGACTGTGGGTCCCTGCCTCGGTGAAGGGAGAAAGGAGAACATCAAACAGCTAAGGTTGTTAAAACATTGCACCCTTGAGAATGTCTACAAGGCGTTTCTTACAGGGACTACCATTCTGAAGTAGATCTCCCCTCATTTAAAAATAAAGAGGAAAAATAGGCTTGCATTGGGAAGAGTAGGCAGGTCCTTATCCAGAGGCAGACAACTCTCGCCTAGGACGCTCAGTCAGAGCCTGCACTGGGATCATTTCGGCAGGGAGGGCTTCTCCTGAAGGTTGTAAGCACCCAATGTGATGATGTAACTTTTGCTGGCTCTGTACACACCTAATTTAATGGTGTTTTGCTCTCAGCTGCTTCTCTCTGTTTGCTACTCACTAGCTAATGGTTCTTTTATTTGCTTGCTGCATATTTAATAAACTCTCATTCAAAACCAAAAGCACGGCTGTGGTAGGTCACTCTCCTTATGAGGCACTTGCAAAGCTCCTTGTACCTGAGGCTCTCTTTGTTGTTGTTTCCTGTCTGCTCTCTGTCTGTTGTTCGGGTTGTGTCATTCCTATTCTTTTCACCAGCTCACTGGCCCTTCCTTCTGTCTCTGAAGCATTCTTGTGTCTTTTGTCTTCTGACCTTTGAGTGAAAGGTTCTATATTATCACACTGGATCGTTATAAGACTTCTTTCTTTATTAAGAAGTGACTGTTTTGCTGCAGCACTCGGGAATGCAGGCCCTGCTCCTCACCTGGGCAGCATAGGAGAGCTGAGTCTGGTGGTGGGGGTACAGGCAAGCTGGCCCTGAGGGGCATCAGTGAGGGACAGTTGGCCCTACCATGCTGTAATATGAGTGAGGGAGAGATACTTCTCTCGCCCCTCACCTGCTGCAGCACTCAGGAGAGTGGGCCCTGCACCTTACCTGGGCATCACAGGTTATGGTGGGTTAGCTTGTCCCTAGGGCATGAGAGCAGGAGAGCCGGTTGTCTGATCAGCTCGGATACCTCTCAGGCCCAGATCCAGGCCTTTGGATTGGCCCACACCAACATCTACCCCATGGAGGAACTACTAGAGTGCATAAAGGGGCCAGTCCCATGGATCCAATACTACAGGATCTCCATGACACAGGGTATCCAAGAGGAGTCCCAGTGAGGTTCCAGTACTGATATAGTAGCAAAAGCCAGAGGTCTCATACCAAACCAACAAGTCATTGCAATGAATATTTAAGAGCAAAGAAGTGTGGACAAAAGGGTATATTGTGGGACATACTATGATACACTACAGCTTCCGCAAAGAGAGTTTAGTCGTCAGAACCTATGTCAGGCAGCGTATCTGTAACTTCAGTTCTAGGGTATCTGCTGCCCAATTTTGGCCACCTTAGGTACCCATACTTGCAGATGTTCATACCCATACACAGACATGTAATTTTTAAGATTAAAATAACTCCTCAGAAGAAAGACTTTATTATTTTCATGTGTTTCAAATGTGTTGTTTGGGGAAATATATTTTTATGCTACTGTTAATATCTTATCAAATAGTTATCTGAATGCTGGCATCTCGTTTGCCTTTTCACTCAAGGTTAGATTGTTCCTGCTTCTTTTCATGATGGGAAATTTTCAATTAGAATTTGGATTTATTGTGATCTCTGAGATTTTACTTAAGCCTTTTGTTGTTGCTGCCTTTTTCCAATACCAATCAGAAGGGGACATTATGGAGGGATGCTGCCTTACTGAGGTTTTCTTCTTAGACTTGGTCTACACCTGTGGCGAGACTCCATACTGATGTTGGATGCAGTTGTAACTCTGCCCTAAGCCTTTCCTGAGACTCCTTGGTTTGAGGAGCCAAAGAACCTTCTTCAGCTTCCTGATGTCCCCCTACCCCACCCCGATGAAACCAAAGTAGGGGAGCTGGTTCTGATTGGAATATATGTCTGTTTTGCCCATTTGAGCCACCTGGAAAGGTCAGTGGTGCCTTCGAACTCCCAGGTTTGAGGGGAAGTCTGGGTTTCCCTACAGTTTGATAAGAATGAGTTGATTACTATGCAACAGGATGAAACTCCTTCCTCTTCACTTGGCTGTATGGGGAAGAGGGAGGCAGGAGCTCCTTCATACGTCACAGGTGGATAGAAATGAAGCCACCCAAAATAGGCTTTGGTGATGGGGGTCTGGATGAAGCCACAGATTTTTTTAATGTGATATTTTGTTGTAGCGGAATGCCAAGGTGCTCACAAAAGAGTACCACCACCTGGGAGCTCATTTTAACATGTGACCCTTTAGAGACACTTTCTTTCAAACCTCTAAAGTACGCGTAAGTATTGCTAATGTGCCGCCATTTCCAGTACTCAGCCAGGGAGACATGATGCAAATGAAAACCCAGGGCACCCACTGCCACACCAGTGCTGGGCACAGTTCCTGTCCTCATCAGTGTTCCCTGTTAGTTCATGGATGGGCAGATCAGATTGGTCTGTGGAGGTATTGTCATGATTGTTCATTGATGTAGAAGGGCCTGGCCCATTGTGGGTGGCACCGTTCCCTGGACAGATGGTCTTGGGCTGTGCAAGACAAAACTGAATATGGGCCTGTGGGCAAGCCACCAAGCAGGGTACATTCATCCATACCTTTCACTGTACTTCCTTGGCTGTGATTAAGTTCCTTGGCTAGGGGTAATCCTGTGAGGAATACCAAGCATCCCTTTATCCATAAGTTCCTTCTAGAAGTTCCTGTCCTTTCTTCCCACAATAGTGAGCTGTGGCCTTGGGATGTAAGTTAAGTGGACCCTTGCATCCCCTAAAGCTCAAGCCATCGGGGCTGCCACTTTCTCCCCAACACTGAGGGCCTTCTGATGTTTGTTTAATACAATGTCTACAAATGTGAATGATATCAAAATGGCTTATGTATACAGATAGCCACATACACATGCAAACACATACACAAAATCTAAGGATTTGGAGACAGGAACAACAGACAAGAGGAACACTGGGTTCTGAGGTCAGGAAATTGGTCTAATGTAGCTGAGCTAGAGACTCAGAGATTAGAGGTTGACATTAAGGTGATATAACAGGTAAGATACTCTGTGGTAACGAAAGTTCTGCAGACTCGGGGTAGCTTGTGGTTATTTTTATGGTAGCTCCTGTACCTTCTTATATGAAGTGCAGAGAGAGAGAGAGAGAGAGAGAGAGAGAGAGAGAGAGAGAGAGAGAGAGAGAGAGAG
>OU015755.1:86255671-86283344 GCA_907169655.1 Acomys percivali | reverse complement strand
AGAGAGAGAACAGATGATATGGAGGAGTTGAAAAATCCAGGGACCAGATAGGCCCTTCAGAGGCCTAGCCCCAGTGGCCTTCCTCCTCCAACTAGGGCTCCAGTCACAGCCTTGTCACCGTCCAACACCACCACTGAATTTTGAATCCGTAGTTCAGCAACTAATAGATCCCTAGAAATATACAGCAAAAACTAGACTGAGTGTATTTGTGTTTTAAAGTCTGGTTTGAAAGAAACTGTTGAAATGTAATAAGCAGTAAATTTTTGTTGCTTTAAAAAGAGTAGCAAGCTTTCTTTTGAACAGCAAAAGTGACAAAGGTAACAGTCACACATGCATATTGCTGTCTAAAGCAAGGGATTTTTGAAAAGCTTTATGGAATACTGCCCAAGTCTGGGTAGGTTTGAACTTGTTCCAGTTAATGAGCAGCCACGGTTTTTGTAGATTGTTTGTTTGCTTGCTTTTGTAAATCTAAGGTCTTTTTTGCAGAAACCTAGAACTTATTCTTTTGTAGTTGACGTTGTGCCTAGCACAATGCATGCCTGGGAGCAGGGATTAGGAGTATCTGCTTAGAGACCCTCAGAATCACCTTGCAGGTGTATGGGGTGACTATATCTGCAGGTCAGGGTGGAACTGGGAATCTGCATTTTGTACAGGTGTCCTGCTGCTGCTGCTGCTGTTGCTGCTACTGCTGCAAACACCACACTTGGGGTTACCAGCTTAGAGCATAGGGTTTGCAAATTCGGTAGTTTACTGACTGGCCAATATCCCCACCTTTATTTAGTTATATTTACTTTGAGACATGGTCTGGCCATGTAGCCCAGACTGGCCTGAAACTATGTAGCCCAGGCTGGCCTTGAATTATCTTCATTTCTCATGCCCCTAATTGCTTGGCGTTGTAGGTGTGAGCCACCCTATCCAGCTTACATTATTTATTTTTGAGACACTCTCTCCACCAAGAAAGGTCCCAGGGTTCCTTAAAGAGCATGTATAGGTGGAGGAGGTCTCCCTCAATCACAGACATAGGCGAGGAGAGAAGGGGGGAAGTGGGAGGGAGGGAGGAATAGGAGGATACAAGGGAAGGGCTAACAATTGAGATGTAATATGAATAAATTAATAAAAAAGATAATGTTAATGTGGAATGTGAGTGATGAGGAATCCAAGGATACTTTTAAACATAATATTTAATGGTTTCTCTCCGGGTCTGTCTGAATTAGATAGGCCACTCAAGTGCCCTTTGGAGTGGGTAATTAAAATATTGCTGAAACACCACTGTATTTCTGTAAAAATAGCTACATTTGCCTAAAGAAAAAAGTTGCTGTGTGAGAAAAAAAAGTGATATGCAAACAGGCTATACAAGAAACCACTGTACTACACCTGGACAGAGCAGTCTGTCTTTTTGATGAGGAAGATGAATGCAGGAATAATGAAGGTTTTCTTTAGAGCAGCCATCTGGATTGCAGTCTTCTGTCCCTGAGAGAGAACTCAGTGATGACCCATTCTCCTCCCCAGACATCCAGAACCTTCTTCAGGATCCCTTATGATCATGGTCTCAGCTCCAATATAATCTCATCCAGTGTAATCCAATATAATCATCTCCTCTCTGGCCTTATCCAGAACTTAGGTAAGGAGTTTGCACTTTGCACTTAATATAAAACTTAAGGATCGTCTCCTCATATGAAAGCAACCCTTAGGCCTCTCTGAGCCAGCATCACTATTTGACAATGCTGCCATACCCTCAGGGACCTTTATGAAACTTATCTAGGGATGCATAACCGAGAAACCTTACAGTTTTGAATAAATCCCTTAGACATATTTTAAAAATTTGAAACCCAGAGAGGTTAAGAATGTAGAGTGACATCACCTACATCTACTAATATGATATGTCTCCATCTTATCATGTTTTGTGTCTGTCTGACATGTCCATTTAGGTTTCATTAGGCTCTGACTTGAAGGCTATAGCTCCTGGAAGAATCTCTATTAGAATATGCACTCATTTATTCATAGAATACTTTACTTAGCCACTGTTTAGTGGCTAAATGAAAAAGACTGTATGGGGAGAGGGTTGTCTGGACTAAAAAGAACAAAGACCCAAGAGACAATGATGGTTTATTTGTACATTAATACGACATCATTACAGGCCTCCTTGCATAATAGTCACCATTCAATAGGGATGCAGAGGTTGACTACTGACATCTGTCATAACTAATGTCATGGGTGCTTCTTTTGACACTGTAAGGAGGAATGCCCTATTCTAGGCCCTTGGGAGTACACAAATGCACACTAAATATAGAAAGTTCTGCTTGAGAAGAGAGTGGTCACTGTAAGCTGGTATAAACGTGTCTTCTGAGATAAACATGCCTTGAATTTGTACTGGGAGAAAGGGAACATTTTAAGCATTGGGGCGCAAACAAAGGTATAGAAAAAATAGCTCTATTGTGCTTAGGGTAAGTTGAAATCGGTAGAAATATGGACAAAGAGAGGCTTGGTCTGATATGAAGCTCAGGATGTCTTTTGTGGGAACCACCACTAAAGCACAGAAAGCTCATTTCACTGGCAACTTTAGATATGAGTGATATCTAAGTAGGTCCAGGAAGCTCAGGACATCTTTTGTGAGAACCATTACCAAGACACAGAAAGCTCATTTCCCTGGCAACTTTCAGGGAGAGGGAAAGAGGACAGCTGAGATGGCCCATGTTGCAGAAGCAGTGTATACAGGCTGCATTGACGTACAGAACGTGAGAAAGGAAAGAAGATGAATATATTGCTGTGCTTTTTTTCTGAAGATCACTCTAAGAAGCCTCTAAACATGAGCATGTGTGTGAAAATGCACTGGGGTGTTAGGAAATTAAGTAACATTGTATTGCAATTGATAGTGTCCTTGTCCCATGTATTCAGTGGGAACAGTAATGACACCAAGAGGTGTCGTGGTTCATGGGGATCATAATCTTTTGATAGTATGTTAAGAAATAGCTCAGTGATCCACAGATCAATTAATATTTCTGAGGGTTGCGCCTAGGAAAAAATGTTTAAGGGGCTTCTGGGTGGGTGATAAGAAGAAACAAAAAGCTAGAGAAAGAATGTTTTCCTATTCCATAGTGATTGCAAATCCTCTCTCTCTGGTACTGGCTCCCAAGTATGACCCTAAACAATGGCCACCCAGGATGGTTGATGCATTCATTACTTCTCTTGTTCCTGGGGCAGGGAAAGGCCAGGGGAATACATGACAAGAAGCAAGTTAAAGGAGAAAGGCTAATCATTGGCTTACTGTTCCCTCCTACAGTCCATTGTGGGAGGGAAAGTATGGTGGCAGGTCCTGAGTATGGAGGCTGCTCATATTGTGTTCTTTGTCAAAAAGCAGGAGACTGACAGGAACTAGGGCTGGACTATAAAACCTGAAAGGCTAACTCCAATGACAAACTTGTTCCAGTGAAGGGCCACCTTCTGAAGGCTTTGTGGTAATGAAACAGAAGCCTAAATGGACCAATTCCTGTTCATGTTCCAGCCAGACTCCTTGTTCCTGGGTCAGCCTTCCCTTTGCTCTTGTAACTGGTTTATTGATCCAACTGTCACATCTAGTTGGTTGATAAGAGAGCATTAAAATGATGTGCCAGCTATTTTTATGTCAACTTGACACAAGCTAGTGTCATATCGAAGGAAGGAACTTCAGTTGAGAAAATGCTTCCATAAGATCAGGCTGAAAGCATACAAGCTTATAGGGCATTTTCTTAACTAGTGATGGATGTGTGAAGGCCCAGCCCACTGTGGGTGGCACAACCCCTAGGCAGGTAGTCCTTGGTTCTATAAGAAAGCAGACTGGGAAAGCCTGTAAATAGTACTCCCTCTATGACCTCTACATCAGCTCCTGCCTCCAGGTTCCTTCCCTGTTTGGATTTCTGTCCTGACTTCCTCAAATGATGTGTAAGCCATAGAAGTGTAAGCCAAATAAACCCTTTCTTCTCTAACTTGCTTTTGGTCATGGTGTTTAATCATTGCAGTGAGTGGTAACCCTAACTATGATGGGTTACTTTACATATTTCTTCTCTAACCCACTTTTTCTTGCAGATAGAATTACCTACACCAGCATCAGATGTCTCTTCCCAATGCTTCTATGGCTCACCAACTGACAACGCCCACAGACCCTGCTTGGGAGATACCACTAGTGGACCACTATATTCATAAAATGTGACATCTGTTCCACCTGTACCTACTATCTGAGTTATGCTCCCTGTTGCTATGGAACAAAACTGTCACAAAATCAGCATAAGCAAGAGCTTATTTTGATTTAGAGTTCCATGGGACACAATCCATCATGGTGGGGCAGCATGGTTACAGGAGCAGGAAGCTGGTTGGTCACAGTGCACCTAGGCTCAAAAAGCCAAGGGTGAATAAGGTATGAGGCTAGGCTATAAAGTGTCAAGGTGTTTCCCCCAGTGATATACTTTCTAGACTGGGAGTCAACCTCCTAAAAGTTCCACAACCTTCCAAAACAGTGCCACCAGCTGAGGACCAGTTTGAACTCACATGAGCCTATGAGGGATATTGCACCTTCAACCCACAACACCCACTGAGTCAGGATGCCTCATGGTAAGCCTGGGAGCCCACATTTTCAGCAAGAAGTCTTGTGACTTCTTAAATTTTAGAATCATTCTTTTTGAGTGGAATACCCTGAGGCAGCCCAAAATAAAACACGATTTTCTACATGCCTGGATCCGTTGTCCTACTGTAGCTGGGGCCTGTGTTGATGTCTATGGCCCACCCATGTTACCACCAAAGGCCAGGTAGATGCCTGTGGTCTGAGCTTCCACCTAAATCCATATTGATGTTCATGGGCTGGACTACCACCAGGGGCCATATTGGTGTCCATGGTCTGTGTTGCTCTGGAAACCATGTTGAGGTCCTTGGCCTGTGCTGCAGAGGGCTGTGTTGATTTCTGTGGTCTGTACTGTCACTGGTGACCATGGAAGCCATGTGGAAGTTCTGCTGCCTGTAAAGGGCAAGGAAGCTACTTCTACAGTGATATTGATGACTGCAGACTCAGAGTTAAGTAAGACAATCCCTACCCAACCACCTCCCCAAAGTAACAGCCTAGACAGAGAGATATTGAAGAAAACCCTTTAATATGGTAACAAAGATGCTGAAGTGTAGCTCCAGACCACTCCTGGCTTCTGGAAGTGGTACTGGTGGGGAAGGATCCAGTTTACTTTAAGGTCTGGCCACTGGAAGTTTGACCATGCTTTAGTGAGTATATTGGCTACCAAAAAATGGATTTGGTTTTTTTCCTTTATCTTTTGTGGTGGTGGGAGGACACAAGGTGGGGTATAACTGAAAAGACTTGGAAGTGATTGTGATCATGGTGTATGATAGGAAATTCTCAAATACTCAATGAAAATGTTGTGGTGGGAAAAGAAAGAAAGAAAAAAAAAAGAATAATGTGAGGAGCTTATGAATTCTTGGCCAAGCTAGAGACTCTGGTCCTTGTTGGAGCCACTTTTCCAAATTTTTAACACTTTATACATTTTCCCTCAGCTGTCAAACAACCCCAGCACTATGTTACAGGACAAAAAGTCCACTGTCAAAATCTACTGTCACATTCGATCCCAACTAAAGACCTAAAGGGACTTTATCCTTCCCGAGTTCTTCAATTTTAAGCATTACAATTCTTAGGAATACTCAAAATGCCTTTAAAAAAAAAGACTTATTTTATTTTTAATTATGTGTATGAGGAGGGCATATTTAAGTGGGTTCAGGTGCCTGCAGAGGACAGAAGAGGGTTTCTGATACCTTAAATCTGAAATTGAAGCCACTTGTGAGCCACTAGATTTGGATGCTAGAAATAAAATTTAGATCCTCTGCCAAGAGCACTACTTGTTTTTAACTGCCTATCCATCTCTGCAGCCCCAATAAGATCTCATGAAAACATAATCCCAATCTTGGAAAGACATCCAGACAAGGAGACTGTATCTACAGCCTGCTCTATAATGAGTGTGTCCTCTATCCACATGTACTCAACGCCTCTGGGGTGTAGTTGTTTGGCATTTTGATAACTCTTTTACAAGTTCTAGTTTCATTCCATTGCCATGATAAAATATGGAAGAAAGAAAGTTAGGAGAGAAGGGGCTTATTAGGTGTACAAACCCATACTGCAGTCATTCACTGAGAGGAAGATAAAGCAAGAACTCAACTCCACTTGTCAAGAACAAAGTGAAACAAATACATGCAGATGTAGTTGCTTTCTTGCTTGCTTGCTCTAGCTATCTCTCTCCTCTCTGATACTATTCAGGATTCTCATCCTAGGGAATGGTGCTGCCCACAGTGAGTTCGGTCTCCCTATACCAATTGATAATCAAGATCATCCCCCACAAACACGTCCAAAGCCAATTTGATATATTTTCATTAACATTCTCTTCCCCAATGATTGTAGGCTGTGTCAAGGTAACTGTTAAGCTAACGAGCACGTGATATTTTGGATAACCAAGACAAAAAAGCTAAAAGGGTTAATGAGAACATAAGTGTTATCATTAAAAACAGACTTTATATGTCACCATGTTTAGGATAGGTAAAATTCTTTTGCTCCATTTTAGTCTAAACTCGTGATGATAGCTTGAAGAATTTTAAGTTGAAGAGGAATTCAATGAAGATTTATTTTATCTATAATTACTGCAAGTGATTATATGTGCACAGACGTGAAATGACACCTCCAGCATTCCCAGGGACCAAAGAAGATACTAAAGCCAATGAAAGCTTCAAGAGAATGAATCAACTCAGAGGACACAAATTTATGTCAGGAAGGAAGAAAGCAGAAGTGAATTTTCCATTCTGAAAAAGAAGAGACACTTGGCAAGAGTGTTAATTACGTGTCTATCACACAGCCCTCTCTGCCGTAATTATTTCCTTAAACTTCCATCCTCTGCATCTGCCTGCTTCCTCTCCACACAGCTTGGTACATAACAAGTCTACCTTTAAAATCCCTGATGGGTCCTTCTTCGCCATACTAAAGCCTTGCAGTGTAGGTCCAAAGACTTTCCAAGAGCTAACTCCACTTCTTGTTTTCGTTTTCTCACTTGTCTCTTTACTCTCCTGACTGCACCCAAGCACAGTGCCTTGTGACGGTTCTGTATGTTTCCATTTCTACATCTCCCTCCATTGCTATCCCATAACTTCCTCATGCACACACAAATCTAATCTCTACCTGACAGTCATGGCCAGATGAAAATACTACTGTATGAAATGTATATAAAAATCCCGGCTGGGGATTTGGAGAGGTGAGTCTGCTGTTAAGAGCACTTTCTGCTCTTCCAGAGGACCCAGTGCAATTTCCAGGACTCACATGGTGGCATATCTGTAATTCCAGTTCTAGGAAATCTAATGCCCTCTTCTGGACTCTGTGCACACTGCACGCATACATGATGCAAATACATATATGCAAGTAAAATTTTTTTTAATTTTTTTCTTTTATTAATTTATTCTTGTTATATCTCAATGGTTATCCCATCCCTTCTATCCTCCCATTCTTCCCTCCCATTTTCCCCTTATTCCTCTCCCCTATGACTGTTCCTGAGAGGGATTACCTCCCCCTGTATATGCTCATAGGGTATCAAGTCTCTTCTCGGTGACCTGCTGTCCTTCCTCTGAATGCCACCAGGTCTCCCCCTCCAGGGGACATGGGCAAATGTGAGGCACCAGGGTACGTGAGAAAGTCATATCCCACTCTCCACTCAAGTGTGGAGACTGTTCTGATCATTGGCTAGATCTAGGTAGGGGTTTAAAGTTTACCGCCTGTATTGTCCTTGGCTGGTGCCTTAGTTTGAGCGGGACCCCTGGGCCCAAATCTGCCTATCATAATGTTCTACTTGTAGGTTTCTAGGACTCTCTGGATCCTTCTACTTTGCTATTCTCACATGATTCTCTCATCTAGAGTCCCAATAGGATGTCCTAGTATAGCCACTTTGGAAATCTATCTGGTGCTATCTCAGAAAACTGGGAATAGGGCTTCCTCAAGACCCAGCTATTCCACTCCTTGGAATATACACAGAAGATGCTCCAGCAAACAACAAGAAAATTTGCTCAACCATGTTCATAGCAGCCTTATTCATAATAGCCAGATCATGGAAACAGCTTAAGTGTCCCTCAGTAGAAGAATGGATAAAGAAACTGTGGTACATATACACTATGGAATACTACTCAGCTATTAAAAACAAGGAATTCCCGAAATTTGTGGACAAATGGATTGAGCTAGAAATGATCATAATTGAGTTAACCCAGAAGCAGAAAGACTCAAATGGTATATACTCACTTATATCTGCATACTAGCAAGTAAAATCTTACATACACATAAAATAAATACATCTTTAAAAATAATCATGATTTAACCCCAAACTGTATCATCAGTTTAACTGATGTCAGCACATTTAACTCCATAGAATTGCTTCATCTATAACAGCATTAACTCAAGCTTTGCCTACATCCAAGTGTCCACACAATATTAGGAATCTGCTTCTAATTTTATTAATGTGTTTAATTACAATTGTACGTGCACATACATACACGCTTGTGGTTTGTGTGTTTCTATAGCACTTGTACACACATGTGCTTATGTTCATTCCCATGCACTCACAGAGGCCAGAGCGTCACATCCAGTGTTCTCCTTGATCATGCTGTCTTATTTCTTAGATGCTCTCTTATTTAGTGAACCTGGAAAGGGCCTAGAGGCCAGCAAGCCCCAGCAATCCTCCTCGCTCCATCTCCCACAGTGTTGGGGTTACAGGCATGCACAGGCGGCCATGCCTGGCTTTTGACATGAGTTCTGGACTTTACACTGAACTCTTCATGCCTGCATAGTAGACCTCTTCCCCCACTGAGTCGTTTCCCCAGCCTCGGCAATCTGTACTTTTCCATTTCTTTGCTTCTTCGGTGTACTGAGTAGTTTTGAATCGCCATCTCCTTTTGAGGTATAAAAATGGCTGCTGAGAGCTCCAGCAGTATGCTTTACTAACTTACCGACCCCAGCAAATGAGAGAACTCATTTGCCAGTGTATTCAGGCTTGGGCAGGGCTCCCATGATGGCCACTGGGTCATGTGCCCATCTGAGAGATAATTTGCATAGCTGAACAGCATACTACCCTACCCAGCTGAGTCTAATGTGGGAATGGGATCCATTGCACTGTATAATACAGAGAGGGAGAGAGAGAATGGCTACAGAAGAATAAGGGGGTCCTCCCAACAGAAGGAAGGGAAATGCTTGCTCGGGTAGCACAGGTCTGAGGGTGCACCTCAATCTTTTCTTCTAGAAGGAAGTAATATGCTATTAAGATCCCCATGACTGTATTCCAAGTGCCTGCCATGCACTTTGCAGCCGTCTCCGCACACATTTCATTTTCCTTGAGCCCTTGGAGACCCTAGAGAAGGAGCAAAACTCTCTTCATTCTCTTTACCACAGCCTGGCAGGGTATGTTAGTCTGTTTTGTTTATTTTCTTCTCGATGTGAAAATAAAAATTGCATTTAACTTGCTTGAGTCCCCTTCAAACAGACAGTATAATAAGTCATATATAAGTTCTTTCTCATATCGGAGCTTTTGATTCTGCTGTGTAATCGAAGAGCCATTGAGTGGATAAATGGGTACACATATGAGAATATCAATTATCAGCACTCAAATCCATCACCAGAATGTTCCCTGTAAATGTGGTCTGATGGAGGATGGCTTCCCGCACTGGGGCTGTGCAGCTAGCTGTAGTGCATGTATGCCCAGTTGTTTTCCAGTGCAACTTCTGTGTGGGAGGAATCAAAGACCCAGAGTGCTGTGGACAAAGGCAAATCGGAGCTCGCTTTGTTATCTCATGTGAGAAGACAGGCTTAAAACAATGGGGTGATTAGACTCTGAGAAACTGAGTAAGAAATAAGGACAGGAGCTGTACATAGCTGGAAATGAATAAATCACATAATAACTGTCAAACTGAAGAGAGTGCTGGGTCACCTTGGTGGGTTATACTGAATAATATTTACTTTTCTTTATTTAATTTTGCAATGATCCTGCAAACTCCATTTATTCCTCCCCTCCTGTAAAGGGGCAATGATCTCAGACTCAAAGAGATGAAAGGTTTTTTTTTTTTTCCAAGGGTGACTCAGCAGCTGGGAACCTCTCTGGATCCCACAAGGTTTTGTTCTGAATTCAAAGCTCAAATCCTCAAGCCATGTGATCGGACGCACCTCGCATCAGTGTGCTTTGTTCATCCTGTAGATTTCTGCACCAACATAGCCCCCTCTTCCTGAATAAGGCAGAAAAAGACTTCCCATTGAACACTTAGGCATTTTGCAGACGTGAAGGATCAGGCTGATCTGAACAGAGGCCCACAACCTGTCTCTGCATGGAATAGAACCTTAGGTCTGACAACTACAAAGAAATCTTATCCACCATCCAGTCCACATCATCCAACTGAGGTTTTGTCCATTGTGACTTGGAACTTAAAGTCATTAAGGTTTGAAGCAGCTCAGGTGCAACCTGACCCTGACATCGTCTGCCTAGAGAGCGGTCTGCACAGAGGGGTCCAGGCATGCTTTAATCAGGATGATGTGCAGGGAATGGAATTTTGTTTGAAGGTCAGAAAACATCTAGACTCTGGTACATCTGGCCCTTCAGCTTCTGTCAGCTCTCCAGAGGCCCATGAAGTGATATATTTGCTTCTGAAAATGAGAGAAAGTGGACAGAAACCCTTGACTTTACTTATAGTTCCAAAGAGAATGGTGGGAAATGCAAACATAAGAGGAAAAAAAAGCATCATATTATGCCGAGTCCCAAATGATAGACCAATCCATTGTTGCTGGATCTTATTAAAGATAGGGAACTGTCTGAGGGTGTATCTACTGTATGACAGAACCTTCCTCCGCAGCAGGCCCAGTCACGTCAGCTGTCACTTCATTAGCCAGAAACTGGACAGTCTTTGTGAAGTGGTTAATTCATTAGTGCTAAGTGGGGAGATTGATTTACAAGGATTAATGATCTGCCACTCTCATCAAAGGGCCTCCGCAGGGAAACCTCCCACTGAGCATGTCTCAGTTCTTTAGGTCCTGTGGTCAGCTCAGATAATGAACAATGAGCTAGGTGACATTATGACCTTGATTTTAAGGTGACATTATTTTAGCAACAGCTTTTTGAAGAAAATTCTTCTTTAAAAAGGGAATGATATACATAATATGTGAGTAATATATCACTGAGGTTATCTATATGAAACCTACAATACATATTAGGACATAATTTATCCACTAAATAATGATGCGATGCTGAAGTTTCTGTATTAGCATATTTTAAAAAATAATATATTGTACTATTTATCATACACTAATATATAATCCTACTTTAAATAATAAAGTTCATACATAACGTGCACATACAAATGTGACTGCTAATATCAATTACCATCTTGACTGATTCCAGAGTCACCCAGGAGACAAGATCCTACACATACGTGGGAGGGAGTATCTTGATTATGCTGGCTGAGGTGGGTAGACTCACCCTCACCAGACTAAACATCATCCCCAGACATAGCACGTTATCTTCTCTTTCTGCAAAGCTGATTCTGACTTGTAGCATCCACCCATTTCTGTGGTGTAAATACTCTACCACACTCAGCCAGGTATGATACCCACCACTGACACTCTGATGTAAGTTCCAAAGAGTTCTAAGTTTACCCTTTCCATCTTGGATTCTCCCTCCCTTTCAATAAATCAGTCTCTTCAGACCCAACTTGTTAGACTATTTTAAAATAACAAAATTTGTTTTTTAAATATCTTCTTTTGTTTGCTTGTCTATTAATTTCAGCTATCTCTAATATAATTTAACCTTAGTGCTGTGTTCATTATTGTTTTGTTATTTTTAAATGTTTAGATGCTTAACATTTAATTTCCATTGAGTTTTGGTAACAAAAGGAATCAGGATTATATGCTCATTGGTGGTGTTCTAGACATGCCATGGATTCTCACTTGACACTCTCAATTATAAAGATGTCATGACTTATTCTATGCTATACTTCTGGCGCTTCAACATGTATGTTTGCTTATTGAAGGGAGGATCTTTTAAGGATATTTTAAATTATAGTTTATTTTTACTTTCTGAATTAAAAGATAATCACACCATTTTTCCTTTTCCTTTCTCCCCTCCCATGTACCCACCTTGCTCCTTGTCCAACTCACGTTCACCATGTCCTCCTTGTTATTGTTGCCTCTGTGTAGATGTGTGTGTGTGTGTGTGTGTGTGTGTGCATGTGCATGCATGCACATGTGCACATGCACATGTGCACACCTGTGCCTGTAAGTATATGAAGTATATAAAGACAATCTCCTGAATCTATTTAGTGTTGCTTGTGTGTCTATGATTTTGAGATATTGGATAACCATTAGAGAATTCATCCCTGGGGGCTAGTTCTTCTCTCAATAGACATTAAGAGTCTATAGTTCTTTGCCTGAGGGGCCTCATGAGATTTCCCCTTCCACATTTTCAAGTCTCCCAGAGTTCTCTTTGTTCAGGTCTTGTTTGGGCAGTCATATTGTTGAGGTATCATGATGAAGCTTCCCTGTCATTTCTGGGAGACAAAGGTCTCAGAGCATGTTTTTCCCCTCTGGCTCTTATGGTATTTCTGCCTTTTTTTTGGCGATATTCCCTGAGCCTTAGGTATGGGAACTGTGTTGTACATATATCAACTGTGGTTGGCCACCTCATGATTACTTATTTTCTGCATTTCATGGTTTTCTGTAATGGTCTCCTATCTGTTGCAAAAAGGAGCTTCTTTGATGAGGGGTGAGAATTATATTTATCTGTGGAAATAAAAATAAACATTAAGCTTATGTTAGGAGTTATACTAGTTCAGGGACATGACAGGAGGAAGTATTCCTCTAGGGTCCAGTCTTTGATGCTTGGCTGGGTTCGTAGTACCAGGTGTGATGTTCCTCCTGTTGTATAGGCCTTGAGTTCAACAGCTGTTGGTTACCACAAAGATATAGATGTCACTATTGTACCCTTAGAAATATCATGCTGTGCTGGTCGTTGTCGTGCGTCATAGTCATCACAGCTGTTTAAGACTATTGGTGGCTTCTGTCCCTTAGAAAGCTCCCATAGAACCTTCTGGTGCTATGAGAACTTGTCTTCAGAGGGAGGCTTTCAGGTCAGATTCATCTAGGATCCTCAGATTTCTGTGTTTGAAATATGTGGTATCGTGGGCAAAAGAGACTGCTGAACCCCACGGACCCATCTCCTTTGCCTCTCTGTGTTTGAATTACAAGCGCAGACTAGGCCAAAAATTTTTACATGAGTTCTGTGGATCTAATTTGGATCCTTGAACTGACAGATCATATTGACTAAACTATCTCCTCTGCCCCCCATAAGTTAAATTCTAATGCCAAAGCCTCCATTGAAGACAATAAAAACAATTTTAAAATGTTAAATTGTATTATGGCTATGATAACGAGCAAGCCAGGAATGCAGAGGAAGAGACGGTAGCTCCCATTTCTGCCTGCTCCGAAACGTTCAGAGTTTAAACTCATTTCAGTAAGAAGAATGTCATTAAACAGAACAGCTTCCAAAGCAAAATGTTGCCATCCTAAGAGAATGTCGTCTTACAGTGCCCCTATTTAGACAGACATATGCAATCACTGACCTGATGCTGCTATTGTTTAAGATTCTTACCCTGGTTTTTTTTTTTTTTTTTTTCAGAGATGGCTCAGTCAGTAAAATGCCTGCTGTGCAAGCATGAGGACTTACAGTTGGATTTCCAGCACCCACGTGAAACAGCCAGGTGTGGTGGTGCACACCTGAAATCTTAGCTGGGGGAGGCAGAGACAGGAGGATGCCTGGACCTCAAACACCAGCAAGTTGGCTGAATCGGTGATAACAAGATTCAGTGAGAGACACTGCCTCAAAAACTGAGGTGAAGAGTGGCTGAGGAAGACACTCATGCACACAAAACGGCTCTTTCTTAGAGCTTGGCTATTTTTCCTTGGCTAATTCATCTGTCTTTCTTGTTGTGGTATTTCAAGTCCTCCAGTATGATGTTAGCGTTCTCAATTTATATGTGCTCCTGTCATCGTTACCTTTCTATATTTTAATGCCCTGATAGCATGAACTCCAAACTTCATCAGTTTTAAGGCTGGGGTGACTTAGCCTTTTTGTGACAATGTAGCATTCCTGTTTTTGTCTGGTAATGAGATTTGTTCTCTAATTTAAGTTATCTCCATTTTAAAGTAGCTCCTCAGCTCATTTGTATTTCAACTTAATTTCATGAGTGTTTTAATAATATTTTTAATATGTAGGTCATAACTTTTGCTGGTTTTATCCACCTTACTGATATGTCTTTTAATCAGTCTAATTTGATTCTCTTCACTGTGGTTATGATGTGTTTAGTTACTATCTTTCATCTGTAGTTTTTTATGTTTTCCCCTTTCTTCTCTGCCCTTTGAATCCTATCACTTTTATGGATATTCAGACCAAGAAGTAACTTCTAGCATCTTTGATCATCTATTGTCTCTTTCATTGTCCTTATCAAATTAAGATAGTGGTGTTAATTAGCACTACATTTCCCAACAGCAAGGCAAATCCTACAGTGAATATGACCTAATAAACGTTTAGTTTTGAATTCTTTTCATGTCTCATCTGATGTTAATCAGGTGGCTTCAAGTCTTGAAGAATTTACCAGCTCTCTCAAAGGTGTAGAGCACTTTCCTCCAAGATTGAGACCTTCCATCTGGGTGGGAAGCATATTAAGACACAAGACATCAAAAGTAAGGCAAAAACAACAGAACGTTTTAAGCAAAGATGGAATATTCTATTCTGCAAGGAAGCTCCTTAAGCTCAAGAAATTAATAATAGCTGTCAGGAAGTCCCTGAAACTGACCATATTCACTAGGCCCTTTTCTCTCCAAGTTTTATAAACAATACAAATTGCCAAATGACCTTCTTGGACAAGCAAAAGTTCCTGGAAGATGCAGAGATTAGTTGATCCACTTAGAAGAAGCTCATAGCAACAGAGCCACCGGGATAGGACACTCACCACCTGTTGAGCTGTCTGCAGCTGTATAGTGTGCTCCAGGGCTCTGGCTTTTGTGAGTTGTCACCCATGCTGGGGCAGATTTGGGTGATGTAGCTGTCTATAAGTAATTTCTGATCCTAAAAGTAACCCCTCTCCCATGCTCCTGAAAGTAATCCCAATAAAACTCATTGGTTTACCCAGTTGGACTTTGGCGGTACCCATGCCTCAGTCTGTTGTCAGTTTCCTATCTGGGGTGAACAGCCATTTGTTCACATCTTCCTGGGCATAGTGTCACATCACACTCAGTTTTCTTCATGCTAAAATCTTTGCCTCTTACATGATATCACAGCCTTGTCTCGGTCAAGAACCTCTTTGAAACACTGATGGGAGCTTGGCTTAGTATTTCCTTGACTCCTCAAGCCCTTGCCTGACAGGCCCTACAGTTTATTCACTTTGTTGCATCATGTTGAAGCATTTCTTTCTAGCAACGAAGGGACCTAATCCCACACTTGCATTTCAGGCTGAAAAACCTTCTTTCTTGCAGAGACACTTCAGTGTCAGTTTACATTAGGAACTCAACTCCAACTACCATCCACAGCAGGCACAGAGAAGCCATGACTCTGGTATTTCTCTTAACTTACATTCCTAACCTGTTTCTGTTCATTTGAGTTTGAAGTACCACTCTACCTTCTGCTCCTTGAATCAATGTCGTGTGTTTGGAAAAAATAAGAAAGAAAAGGCATATAATGAGAATTTACTTCAAACTAAATGGCTTTAAAACAGTAAGGTTCATTTTCTAAGTTTGAGTTTTCTTTTAGTCATAATATTTTCATAATTGTATGTTATTACTACTCAGTATTAGTTATTATAATAACAGGTTTCATTATGCTTTCATATAATGTACTCCATGAACCTCTCTTGGCCCTTCCTGGTCCTGCTGATGCCCTTACTCCTCATGACTTGATCTATCTTAATATCATGTCTTCTCCATTGTTATGTTTCAGGGGAACCAATGAGACCCATTATGGATATTTACATGCCTGTAGTCAACTCACCAGCACCGAAGACTCTGGCAATCTCATCCCCAATGGCCACTAACTCCTATAAGTCCTCCTGGAGAGATGGTAGTTCTTATTTAAAATATAGTTGGGGATGGAGATATGGCTGACTGGGTGAGGTGCTTGCTGGATAAGCATGAATACTCTAGTTTAGATACTCAGCAACTTCAAAAGGACTGTGGCTGGTGGTGTGCATCTCAACCCCAGTGCCAGAAAGATAGAGGCAGGCAAGTCCCTAGAGTTCACTGGTCAGCCGGCTTACCCAATTAGTAAGCTCCAGGTTCAATTAGCAACTAGGGTGGAGAGCGATACCAGATGTGGATATCTAAATTCCACACATGTGCACTTCTGTGGACATGTACATGTGCACACACAGATGAATTTAAAAATAGAATTCAATATTTTTAATGTTTGACCTATAGCACTATGGATTAAAGACACCCGTCATATGTTTCCTATGCTGACTGCTCTATGAGCTCTGCCATGTCACCATAGTTTATGCTACACACAATCTGTAACACGTTTTTGTGTCTCTTACCACCTGATTCATCCTTCCTATGTCACATCCAACTACTAGGCCCAGCCCAACCCCACACATTCTGCACCAGGGTCTAGCCTGGTGAGTCTGCCTGATCTTGCCATCCATGCACCCTCCCCAGTTCTCAGGTTGAGACCCAGTTCCACATACAGTACCCAGGGCTAGTCTGGTTATATATGTCCATACTGTCTCTATCCAGACATTGGGCGGGATCTGCATCCTGTGCACTAGCACAGGGTCTTTCTTCTGCCTGACTTCATTCCATCCACATCATTCAACTTTCAGGACCCAAACCTGGGCCATGCAGCCTATGCTTTGTCTCAGTCTTCTGTGTCAATATTAGATACAGAGGTGACAAAAGAAGTCCACCTACCCAGATCTCATCACAAGAATATAAATAGGGTGACATAATGAGGCAGTGCCCTACCCCACTCACCCCATCCCACGTGTGCCAAAATCCACCAGTCCCATAGACACAGTCTCCAATGAGAACTGCCTTGATGAGTCCCAGGGCACAGAATTTAAAAGAGTAATAATAAACTTCAAAGAATTCAAGGAGTTTAAAGAAGGCACAAACGGTTCAAAGAACTTAAAGAGAATGAATGCCTGAACAATGTCCAAGAAAACACAAACGTAAGACTGATGGCAATGATGAAGAAAATTCAGGATCTAAAAACCAAACTCAATAAAGAGATGCAATTATTGAGAAGAACTCAAGCTGAACTGAAGGTGGAAGCGAAGACATCAGTAACCTAACCTGAATAGAAAACTCAAGGTAAAACCTTATAAAGGATTAAATTATACTGAATGCACCAAATAGAAGACAGATTGTGAAGACTCAATGAGAAACAGAAGAATTAAGCCCCACAAGTAAAGAATATGGACATTTGTAGACAACGTAAAAGGAATACAAAGGAACTGTGGGACACCATGAAAAGGACAAATGTCAAGTTATAGACATACATGAGGAAGATGAATCAATGACATAGACAGGATCTTCAACAAAATCTTAGAAGAAAACTTCTTCACACTAAGGAAAGATTCACTCACACAGACATAAGAAGTACACAGTCATCAAATAGACAAGAAGCCCCCAAAATACTCCCACAGAAAAGAAACTCTCATGACACGTCATAGTTAAAACACTAAATATACACAACAAAGGAAGAGTATTGACACCTGCAAGAGCCAAACACAAGCCGCATATAAAAGGCAACCCATGAGAAAAAATACCCGGCTTCTCAAAGGAAACTTCAAATGCCAGACGATTCTGGAGCAATACGTTCCGAGTTCTTAACAATGATAATATCCAGCCTAGGCTAATATACCCAACAAAACTGTCTGCCACAGGTAAAGGGACATGAAAAACTTCATCCTGTCCAAAGAGGCTAAAACAACTCATGACCAGCAGACCAACCCTAAATAGAGTATGGGAAGAAATGCTTTGCACTGCTGAGAGGAAGAAAGACAGCCAAGAGACTGTACTAAAGTTATAATTGCTGAAAACAAAGTGTGACTGAGAACACAAACAGAGGGAAAAAAACAATTACAACAATGCCTGCAATCAACACACATCTTTAAGTAACATTAAGCAGTAATGGCTTCATTTCTCCAATAAAAAGAAACAAAATCAATGTGTGTTATTCCATTGAGGCAGGTTCAGCATAAACAAGGCACTAGTGGTAATAAATCATATAAATGAACTAAAGTCAGATATCACATGATCATCTCAGTAAATGCAGAAAATGAGTTTGACAAAAATCCAATATGCTTTCATGATAAAAGTCCTAGTGAGAGTAGGAATGTGAGCATAACTCAATATAGTAACAGCTGTATATGACACATCTACAGCCAACATTACCCTAACTAGAGGAAAAACTCAAAACAATCCCATAAATATTGAAAAGAAGAGAGAGTTGTTAACTATCCTTGCTCTTTTTTAATGTAGTGCCTGAAACACTAGCTGGAGCAATAAGACAAGAGAAGAAAATTAAAGGGATACAAATTCTTTTTTAAAAAGTTAAGTCACCTCTAATTGCAAATAAAATGATGTACATTACAATAATTAAGAAAAAGGACATGCGTGTGAGGGGAGGACATAGGAGGATTTAGAATCAGGGAAAGTAAGAAGGGTATAATATAGTTATATTTTAAGATAAACAATTAGCTTAAATTGCATACAAACTTGTTAACACATCATTTATCCTCATCATTACCCTGCAGGGATGACTGGGATTGTCAAGAGTTTCACTGCCAGTTAGGTGGGCGGAGACTTGCACATCTGTCTTTACTTCCTATAATGCTGAGCATCATTTAACATGAATGTTTGTGTTGGCACACTGTCCCTCACAAGTTTACAATGCTTAACAGTTTCCATTGAATTATTTGCCCTTTGTCATTGATGTGGGACTCATAACTGTGTTCTTTATGCACACACAGCATATTCCCTCTCACAGGAGAGCCATGTCTTTTGTGTTGTGCTAACAATTTTAATTTGATGTGCTCTCTTATTGGTGGGACTTTAAGTGGCCAGATATTTATTCCAGGAGAAATTTCTAATATATAAAAACATAGGAAATTTAATCATTGCAGTTTTAATTCTGATAACTTTACATGAATTATTTATGTGGTGTCTGCTCTCCGGCAGGTAGGGGGCTTTAAATATTTTATTTGAATATAACCACAAAGCAACGACACGTGACGTGGTAATCCTTAGTTAGTGATGGAAGACACACATGTTAAAGAAGTTGATTAAGTTATCTAAATTCCAGCTGCTATAAGAATTTTATTCAAAGCCATTTATTATTCTCCAGAGTTTTTTGTGCTGTTGTTCACTCCTTATGACCTGTAAATATGAGCCCAAGACTAAGCATCCAAGAATCCACAGTGGGGAAAGCAGAGGCCCAAAGTGAGAGGAGGCTAAGCCAGGAATTGTAGAATCTGACAGATCATTCAAGTCTCAGATGAAGAAAAGAACTTTCTGACCTCGATTCTTGTGTTCAGTACATATAAGGATGCTCCCCTACACACACACACACACACACACACACACACACACACACACACACACCATGGCAAACAGAGCTTCTTCACTTGGTCTCCTTGCTAAGATGCTAATCGTTCCTTAAATACCTGTACAGACTGCCTGAGTAAAGACATCTCAGCTCCCAGGGCTCATGTGTCCTCACTTCAGACCATATTGCAAAGTTGTACTCATAAAAAGGAATCAGTGCTGGCAAGGGGTGATGTAATAGAAGATATAAAAGGAGACAAGCCCATCTATCCATGGTCAACTGAACTTTGACAAAGACATCAATACATTCAACTGACGGGGAACCATGATCTTCCAACAAATAGCACTGAGAAGTTTGGTATCTATACCAAAGAGAATGTGTTTCCTGGCTTCATATCCATGTGTCAAAATAGCTCAAAGATCTATACTGCAAGACATGGAACTAGAAAATTCCTAGATGTTAACATAGGTATAAATTTTTGTGACTGGATTTGGTTCAGGTTTATTAAGTATAACAGTAACAGTAAAGGTAACCATAGAAATAGAGATACTTTAAACTTAATTAATATGCTAACCTCAGACTGGAGGAATGGCTGAGTGGTTGAGAGCATAAGCTACTCTCCCAGAGGACCTGAGTTCAGTTCCCAGCAGCCCCATCAAGCAGCTCACAAACACCTATAACTCATGATGACCAAGAGAGCCCATTGCCCTTTTCTGCATGCCATGGGCATTCACACACATGTGCACACACACTCACACAGATACACATAAATGAAAAAACAAACTTTAAAATTCCAAACTTCTAAAAATCAAAGAATACTATCAAGAAAGTGAAAAGACAAACTACAGAATGATAGAAAAATACTTGAAAATGATGCAATCGGTTAAAGATTTGAAAACAGAGTCCCGAATTAAAAACAAAAAGACCACTCACCCATCAAAACATAGGTATAATATTTAAGTAGACATTTCTTCAGAGAAGATGTACACTAGGCAGTCAGCACATAAAAACACACAATCCATAGCCTTTAGGGAAATGTCAACCAAAAGCCCAGAAAGGTCCCACTTCACAGCCCCTGTGCTGGACACCTGATAGCAGAAGTCAGCGAGGACATATAGAAGCCACGATCTTGAGATAGACACACAGACTAAAAAGAAAAAAACAAACTCTGCCCCCAAAAACAAAAACAGCCGAAAGTTTCACCAACTTGTGTATTAATAAACAAAATCCTGTACATCCACACAATGAAATGAACTAGATCATAAAAAGCAGTGGTCTGAAGTACTGTTAGATGGCATCAGAACAAACAAACCTTAAATGTATCATTGCTAAGTCATCAAGCTGGATAATAACTGTCATGTGTGGGATGTGTGGCACATTTACTTGAAATATCTATTATAGGAAAACTCATAGACAAGAACAGGTTGCAACTTGTAATTGAAGAATTGAGAGGAATATTCCAGAATTTTCTCGACTGAGGAGAAAGTTGACAAGCAACTTGCGATAGAGTAGTGCAGCTAGGGATGAGAATGAATTAGAAGGTGGTATAATGATGCACATATATAGAAATGCCTTATTGAAATTCATCACTTTTTATCCTAATTATAAAATTAATTTAAAGTGAATTAAAATGATAATAACAAGGTAAAAAGAAATGTCCTGGAATTCAACAGTTGTGATAGAAAACCACTGAACTATATAATTTAAAATGATGAGGTCTGAGTTATAGAAATTAAATCTCAATAAAATTAGAAGATGAAAGAAGAGCTGAAAACCAATAAAACATATATCCTGTAGAATAAGTGAGACCAAAAGAGCAGCAACCCAGCCTCAGAAGTAAGAAGAATCGGATAATAAAAGTAAGACTGGAGTGTACCAAAGTTAAATAAGAAGGTACATAAGACAGAGTAATAAAGTTAATGAGTCCAACCAAGGGGAAGGAATAAAAAAATGACAAATCACCAAATTCAGGAATGGACAATGGATTTTTGAGTTATAGCTTATAGAATGTTACCATGTAGCATTCTATGGATATTAACTCAAAAGTTCAGACAAAGTAGGCAAATTCCCAGAAAATACAACTTTTATAGAATGTTACCATGTAGCATTCTATGGATATTAACTCAAAAATTCAGACAAAGTAGGCAAATTCCCAGAAAATACAACTTATCAAACATATAAATAAGATCAGACTTCCTGGATGTTACAAGGCTTTGAAGCATATGGACACTGTTATTAGAAATTTGGTCCTAATGGAAGCTGATGTTTCTAGTGAACTCAATGATTAAAACTTCCACATAATGTAGAAAAGATAATAGCAATTTAAGCACACACATTCAAAGAGTAGGATAAGAAAACAGGGAGCCGGAGAGATGGCTTCGAGGCTAACAGGGCTTGCTGCACTTACAGAGGATCCGGGCTTGCTTGCCAGCATCGATTACTCCAGCTCAAGGAACTCTACCACTTTCTTCTGGCTTTGGTATCTACCCACACACATGTACACACAATCCATCATCTAGACACATAATTAAAAAATAGGATCTAAAATAATAATACATCAATGCAATGGTGAGGTTGCCATCAGTTGGATAGATATATGCATGAACAAGGTAGATAATGAAAGGGGTCCATGTCCTGAAGTCTAGAGTCTGTAGATATCTGCATGATGTGATGGTAAGGGCTGATTCTCACCTTGACCCAACCTAGAGTGGTCTGGGAGATTGTCTCAGTGAAGAATTATCTTTATTAGATTAGCCCATGGGATGCCAGTGAGGCATTTCCTTAGTTGGTCTGGCATGAAAAGCCCACCCTGAGTGTGGTTGGGATCATTTCATGGGCAGCATTCTACAGTGTACAAGAGGAGAGAGAGCAAGTTGAGCAGAAAGCAAGAAGCAAGGCTGCATCCATGTCTCTGCTCTTGACTGTGGGTGGGATGTGGTCTCAAGATCTGGCCACCATGACTTCTCGGCAGTGATGGACTGCAGCAATGAGCTGTGAACTCAAACAAGGCCTTCTTCTCCTGTAAGTTGCATTTTATCGTAGCAGCAGAAAGGAAACTAGGACAGATGACAAACCCAAATAGACAGTGGTTTTGTAGATTAAGGACTGTGGGTCAGTTGGCCATAATACAGAGACAACACCCAGAATTAACTGGCTTGATCTAATAGAATCACAATTTTGGGGGAGGTAAAAGGAGGTCAAGGAAAAGCGGGTGTAATCCCAGATGAGTAATGGAGTGCAGAAGACCTAACCCCAGTGCTGGCTTTAGGGGCACCAGCTACCAGGCAAGGCATGAACACAGCCTCACTTGAGAAAGGCTGGGTAAGATAATCTTCTCCACCAGAGCTTCGGAGGGAACATCGCTCTGTTTCCTGATCACTGGTGAGACTCCAATGAGACAGTTATAATACATTTATGTTGCTTTAAGCCATGAAATTTGTGGTAACTTTTTAAAATCCACACTAAGATGACTCCAAGCTAGAAGGTGGCAAAATAGCAGCCATAGCTCTGTACTTGGCACTAAGCATAAAAACAAACAAACAAAAAAATAAATTGAAGTGACAATTTAAATGATAAAGGTAGATAAATGAATATGGAAACGAGAGAACCACTGTGTACCAGAGTCATGGCAAGACATATAGACAACATGACTTAAATATGAAAAAGTCCACACACAGCACAACTAACTGTAAAAACAAAAAAACAAAACAAAACAAAAAACAACTTCAATTCTAATTTCCATTTAATGAAGACATGTACAAAATAAGAACATAATAAAATGAAGTGATGGAAATTCTGCTTCCTTAATGGGAGTAGAGTGAAGATATAAGCCAAGGCAGGAGAAAACAGTCTCGTCTCTCATGTGTGTCATGGAAGTGATACATAGGAAAACCTCATAGACAGTCTAGATGTGGCACAAACATCAGTCATTACTCACAACAACTGTGGCGACGTGCACTGGGCCACATCAGAGTGGCACAATCAGGCAAGGACCCCAGGGAACCCCTTCCTGAACCACTGGCTATATGGACACTGGGAGAGGCAAGGTTACCATCTTTGTGGATCTAGTGCCAAGTATACCAGGCTCCAGTAGACAACTGCAAATCCAGGCACACACATGGCCCTGCATCCCAAGAACAAAAGGAAAAGGCAAGGCTGTGAGTGAGAGAGATGTACAGAAGAAGAGAGCCAGCAGGGGGTTATAGGGAGGTGGATGCTGAAAGTAGTCAGCAGGCATCATGTACATGTGTAAAATTCTCTAAGAACAATGTAATTTTTTTTTAAAAAATGCATTACCACGTCTAAGTATCAAAAATTTAAATTTCGAACAACAACAACAACAAAAAATCCTTAAAGGACACTCCATCAAAGGGGCTACTTTTATGACAGAAGAAGCACACTGCAGATGCATATAGTCCTACTGTGTGTGACAATAGAGGTTCAAAGGGAAAGCATGTGCTGGGTGTTGTGAGGTAATATCCCCACGCTGTTAGGAGAAGACTGTGGTGATGGTCAGTTGTAACTGAGAAGGGTGCACATCAAAACCACTCTTGGTAAAGGCCTGGAGGTTCTGTAGGACATCGGGTGTCATCTCCGTATGTGGGTTCAAGCCAGGAAAATCTACTGAGAGAAGAGAACCACACCTTAGCCAGGGTCTCACCTATCAGGTTCCATTACCACAGTCAATGTGATTCAGGAAAAGTAATGGAAAATTATAGAAATAAACATTCCTATGTCTTCCAACGTACTTGTTAGATTCTTAATGTAACTATGAGAACAGCTAAAATTACACAAATTATATGCTTACCGGGTTTTAAGTGCGTGTGTGTATGTGTGTCTGTCTGTCTGTCTGTCTACTTCCATATGCATTGTGGGTAGGTGTGTGCTCCCTCATGTGTGAGGCTATGCAGGCCAGAGCTCAATGTTCAGTGTCTTCCTTAAATACTCTCCATATTATGTTTGGAAGCAGGGTCTCTCCCTGAAGCTAGACCTCACTGTTTTGGCCAGACTGGCAAGCCATTGAGATCTGGAGATTCTCCTGTCTCCCCATCCCAATGCTAGTGTCACGTGAACACACCACCATCTTTATATCAGGCCTTTACATGGGCTCTAGAGGTCCAAACTCAGCTCTCTATGCTTCTATCACAAGCATTCTCCATCAAGCCATCCTCTGAGGCTCCATCATTTTTATTTTAGCGTGCATGGATTATTCAAATTATTTGGCTCACTGTTGTATGCAGCTTACTCTCTCCTGTCCTGAGCAGCAGTGAACTCTCAGGAAAGACTACTTGGGGTGTGAATCATTGCTCTGCCCAGTATTCCCATGGTGTGACGTATGTCACCATTTCCTGTTGTCCACTCAGCAGCTGCCTCTACTGTCATGTCAACTGTGGGTCACAATGGTTGGGTTCAAGTGACTAGCACTGTTCTAAAACTGTGGCCCCAAGCCACAGGAGGAGTGCTACTGACTGATTTGATGTAGTATACGGATACAGCTGTGCTGTTTTATTTTTGTTATCTATCCCTTCCTGTGTCTGATTCATACATTTTACAAAGCACGGCAAAACTCACCTGTGAGCTCCATGCTAGGGAGGGATAGGCAGGTGAATTGCTTTGAGTTTCAGGTCATCTAGGCTACATAAAGAGTTCCAGATGAGTCAGAGCTGCATAGGGAGAGCCAGTCTCAACAAACGATTTTAGCCTAGGTATTCGTGAATAGGAAGAAATAGAACATCAACAGGATTAGGTAGTAGTTGCAGTTTCAGACATCAGCTTATCATGAAGTGGCTTGGAATGGTCAGGGGAAGACTGCAGAATTCACGATTTGTGCCTTTTAAGATATTCCTATTATCCTTGGATGAGAAAATTTGACCACAAACAAAACAAGACGCTGAACAGAAGTATTAGTACTGGGAGAGAGTAAGCCACCCTGCGCCTGATTTCTATCCACCTGTCAACCAGTGGTGGCTATTAATGTTGATATTCCACCCTCTCTGCCTTCTACTTTTTGCATTTGCATTAGGAAACTCTCCTTGGCTGTCTTTGCTGTTCCACCTTCATTCACCGTGACACGGAAAGGACAAGTGTTAGTGTCTGATGTCAAGAAATCTCTGAAATTAAGTAACATGTGATTATCAATGTGTGGCACTAATTTCTGTAATGCTTTTAAGTGTCCCCAAATCTCCTTCAGGATCTCTGGGAGAGATCTATGCTGAGCACTTCCTCTCATTAAATCCACTTTTCTTCAAGTGCCTATAATCAGTATTTTTTCAAAAATATTTGCATAAATTTTGGTTATACACTTTTCATGTCTAGAGTAAGGTTTATTTGACTTTTTTCCCCATACAATTTTGCTCATAGGTTTTTTTTGTGTTAGTGTGCACACACCATGTGTGCACATAATCACATACCTCTCATGAACTTTGCACTAAGCACACGGAGGTCAGAATCTAAGTTCCAAAACCGTTATACATTGAAAACCTTGCTCTGTGCTCTTCCAGCTGAAAAGTGACCTTCAGGAGTTCAGAGCGTGGCCACACATCTGGAGAAAAGCTGAAGAGAAGAATGAAAATGTCACTGAGGACTGTGTAAAGTGGCTGACTGCAGGGCCGCTCATTTTCTCTCAACAAGCACTCCATGAAAGGCCAGGGGAGCCATTCCCTCCTACACCTTGTGTGTGTGGAAGTCAGGGCAGAAAGCTAGAGGGACCTGAGTAACTGACTCACGTTCACAAAGTTAAACCAACATCAGACTCAAGGGAAAAAATGAAAAACAAAGCCCTTTGTCTTTGTTCATGATGAAATGTGCTCTTTACACCCCTGTTCTCCAGTCTCCTTCCCAACTCAACTCCACACTGAGGGTGTGTGCTCCATGTACTTCGGATATCAGGAGTGATAAACAGGGACAGCAAAATGTCCTGACAGGTAAGTGCTCTCACTGCCAAGCCTGAGGACCTGAGTCAATCCCTAGCCCCGACACAGTTGAAGGAGTGAACTGACCTGAGCAAACTGTCTCCCTTTCACACATTGCATGCTGTGCACACATACAACCTCCCTTACATAAAATGAACTAATGTTAAAAAAAATGTATGGAAGTAAAAATGTAAGGGTTGGGGATGTGGACGGGACAGCTTCAACAGTAAGGCACTTGTTGTGCAGGCATGACAGCCTGAGTTTGATTCCCCTAACAGGTGAGGTGGTATGCATGCCTGTAAGTCCAGAACTGAGTAGCTAGAGACAGGCATATCATGAGGCTTTCTGACCAGCCAGATTGACAAATTAGTGAGCTCTGTGTCCTCCAGAGACAGTCTCAATGAGGTAGATACCCAACATCATCCTGTGCCCTCTTCATGCATACACATGCACACACACACACACACAGACACACACACACACACACACACACACACACACACAGACAGACAGAGAAGAGAGAGAGAGGGAAAGTACATAAAGAAGTTGCCAGGAGTATGCATGACTCTTGCAAATAAGGCTAGGAAATGGCAGTTGGGTTTGAGGATTCTCATGCTGTACTGAGAATCAGGCTCCATAAGTAAAGGGAAGTGGTGGTGTCTGTTAGATAGGTCCATGTTGAGCTGACAAGCAAACTGGCTTGCATAGGATGGACTGGCAGTGACTGAATGGCAAACAAAATATAAGGGTGTGGGCATGATATTTGGACTGTAGCGAGTGACTCAGCCCCTGTAGTGTTCCTACCAAAAGAACTGGGTTTAATTCATGAACCTCTCTAGCTGTATTTTGGTTGTTAAAAAGATGTGTTTGTCATCTCCCGTTGAGCTGCCATTAGGATTAGGAAGAATATAGCACTCCCTGGATGAGAAAGACTGTAGGCACAATTCAAATGCCAGATGTTCATTTCTTTCCATTTAAACCTCTTCAGTGCATCAGGCCACTCGCCTCACTAAACAGATTCTCGCGTATTTAAGAAATGTTCTTCCAGAAGTGTTTCACAAAGAAACAAAGAGTCCACAAAGTAAGGGAAATGCAGTCTCTCTCTCTCTCTCTCTCTCTCTCTCTCTCTCTCTCTCTCTC
>OU015755.1:86224634-86255571 GCA_907169655.1 Acomys percivali | reverse complement strand
TCTCTCTCTCTCTCTCTCTCTCTCTCTCTGTCTCTCTCTCTCTCTCTGTCTCTCTCTCTCCCTCCCTCCCCCTCTCCCTCTCCCTCTCCCTCCTCCCTCTCTCTTAAGGCATGGAGGGGAGGAGAAGCCAAGAATAAGCAAATATAAACAATCACCTTTTCATCCATAAATAAGAGCCCCCACAGGGTTCTGCAGATGTGGGCATGAGGCAGCACACTAATCTTTAAAATCAGTTTCTGCTTTAGCAGTGGTGACAGGACTGTAACTGGTGTTTCCTTTCCACCAGCTCTGGATTTGATCCTATACCAAATCATGGTGATTTTCTTTCCTGAATTCATCCATAAATCAGACTTATTTACTTGATTCCCTGGGCCACTCCTGGTCTTCTGGTGAGTCCACCCTTTCTATTCTTCTGTCACCACCATCACCAGTGTATTGGGATTATGACTTTCTAAAACAGTAAGGCTTTTCTATGCCTGCCCCAATCTGAATAATGACACGGAGACTTATATTTATAATAGCTTTAGGCATTAGCTTACTGTTGCTCCCAACTAGCTCTTATAACCTACGTCAACCCAATTATATTAATCTATATATTGCCACGTGGTTCTTTACCTCTACTCAGTTTCATAGGTCTGAGTCTGACTTCCTCCATGTCTCCTATGCAAATCCTTTCATGCTTTTTTTCTTTCCCAGAGTTCCTATCTCTCTAGAAGTCCTGTCTTTGCTCTCCTGCCTTTGCTATGGGTCACTAATTTTAAAAAATCATTGAGAAGGCACTGGAGGGAGTGTTTACAAATATAATGCAGCCAAAGAATAACAATGCCAAAGTCCAATCTGCACTCAGCTCTCTGCTGCTACATTTGGCTAAAACAATCTTTATACTGTGCCCAAAGAAATCACTCCAAAAACTTCCCTCTTAGATTGGCAGAGGAGTGGTCACCCAAGAAATGTCCTTCTCACACAATGGAGATGCTCGCTGTGGTAGCTAGAGCCTTATAGGAGGGCATCAGAGGGACCACAGAGGATCGCTCACATTGCCATTTTATCCCAGTCATCTGCCATGTGGGAACTGCTCTAGGTCATGCCAGGCCAAACATGAAAGGCACACGTAGCCACCTGTACACTGAAGCTCTCCTCAGTGACAAGTCTGGAGGTCACACGTCCATCAGCAATGGCTCTGCTGAATGACAGGCTGACTGACATGATGCATTTGCCCTCTGGAGTTCAGTAAGAAAAAATCTGTGCATCTGTAAAACACTTGGTTTGCTGGGAAGCTTTAGAAACAAAACTGCAGTAGAACACACCAACAGAGTATATTTATTTACCATTACTCAAGGAAAAGGAAAGACAAACTAGCGTGTAATAGTTTTAAGTGGAAAATTATCTTCAAATAAATAGAAATGTCTGAGCAGGGAAGAAAGAGGACATCTGACTCTGATGCACAGAATTGCTTATCTCAGTGAAACACACACACACACACGCACACACGCACGCACGCACGCACACAAATAATGAAAATCTAAATAAAGGCAAAATTTTCTCTTCAGCAATTGGAGATGTCCATCATAAAGCTTCTAACCCAAGGAATGTTCAATATCATCCTTTGTACTGGAGTTGGAGTGTCCAGGGAACTAATTTAACCCACATCTGAGCGTCAAGTGTACCACCGGACCAGAGCGAGAACTATCCAAGTACGGCCTGAAGAATCTCCCACTACCCTGAAGTAGAAAACTCTGACACTGAAATAAGAGGATGACAGCTTGTCAATTACAGGAAAAACTCAGCTAGGAGCCTTCCTTCCAATCCACTAGTTTTTTTTCTTAGAGACCAGAGTTGATGGTAGAAACATTCCCTTTCTAAAAGTTTCCAAGCCAATGAACACAGGACAATGGATCCTGGTAATTACTTTGTTACTCCTGAGGGGACAATGGTTCCAAGTCATGACCATGAGTGGCCACTAACATGGAGAGGACAGGAGCCTGCTGAACGACAAGCCACCACCATAAGACACTGCAAGAGAAGCAACCCAGAATCAGCCACACCGCTCTACTAATTTATGGAAGATACATGTGCCTGAGAGGTATGTTTCCCAGCAGCCCTAGCTATGTGATCATCTACTGCACAGCTTCTCCAGTTGAAAATTATTTTGTGTCTAATATTTTTAGAAGTCTGCTTTGAGAAGTGAAAACTGATATGTTTACCAAGAAAAGAACACGTGACCTTGGCTGCACTTCAAAATAAGTGAGGCTGGAAGCAGCTGCTGCTGAGGGAACCCATACGACAGCATTATTTGAAGTTAATAACTGTGGAAGCTGGATGATAGATATTTGGAAGAATCTGATTTTTTTTAACCTGTTTCTCTGTTTTAATTTTCAATTCAGAGAAAGAAAAGAAGAAACAGGGGGAGGAGGTTAAAGGAAAGAAAAGAGAGAAGGAGGGTGGGAGGGAGGGAAGGGGGAGGGGAGGGGATAGATAGGGAGGAAGGGTAGGAGGAAGGGAGGAAGGGAGGGAGGAAAGGGAAGGGAGGATGGAGAAAGAAAGCAGGGAAGGATGGAGGGAAAAAAAGGAAGACAGAAGGGAGAGAGGAAAGGGTTATAAGGAAAGTGAAAAGTGAATAAGGAAAAAGAAATGAAGGCAAGGAAAGCAAGGGTAGTAGAGGAAAGGAAGGGAGAGGGAGGAAAAAGAAGGCAGAAGAGAGGGAGGAAGGCATGCCAGCCCAAAGCGTGAGCCCTGCACTTTGTGTGCCAGCTGTCCTGGCTCCGCCTGTCTCTGCCTGCTGCCTTCACCTCCTGCCTCTTGTGTCTTTGGCTCTGACTCTCCTGCACTCTCTCTTGAGGGAGTAGCACTTCTCTAGGCCCTTGGGTGACTTCTTAACTCTCACACCATCCTTCCAATTCCATGCTGGTTTTCTGTCCTCATGCACACCCTGGCCTTTCTGATTTAGTTCAGACCCTGCCTTTAGCTACCGTGGTACTTTATAGCACATCATGCCTGCAGGGTCACACTCAGTCAAGGAAGGGCCCATTGCTGGTTCCATCAGCCTCACTAGACTCTGAGGCTCCCAGGAGCAGACAGGGTACCTAACCCTCTGCCTAGCTCAGCACTCAGCTTCCTAGAACTTGTTGAATATTTTATCTATTTTATCATGCTTCCTCGAGTTGGGTGAGGCAATGGCATGAAGCCAGAGATATTCACACTGCAGATGAAAAGAATCAGGTTTCAATAAGTACAGAAGAGAAAGCATGGCTCTCAGAGGCTAAAAAAGGCTGAGGCACGCATCTCTGGTTTTATCCTTTGATAGAAAAATGAAAATAAAGTAATAAAAAGCCACATTCTGTTATTAAATGTGTCTCCTTCCAGCCCTGAGGTCATATGTTACTCTGTGTGAGAAAGGGTGAGGGAGAGGTCATAAAACGTACGGAGTTTTAATCACAATGTGACTGTGCACTGCAAGGTATGGCTGCAGTCTCCTGGTGGGTGAAGTCCCCTGCATGGGCAGTGCTTGTAGTTTCCTGAAGAGCTTTATGACTCTGGCACATTAAAGATGTGCCCACATCTGCAAGCTCTGAATAGCAGTTCCCAAACACACTGCTAGTTTCTTCTGGAGCGCTGCAAGAAGAACTCAATAGCGGGGCCTGGAGAGATGGCTCAGTGGTTATGAGCACTGTCTGCTCATCCAAAGGACCTGGGTTCAACTCCCAGCACCCACATGGCAGCTCACAACTGTCTATAACTCCGTTTCCAATGGATCTGATACTTATATACCAATGTACATAAAATAAAACTAAAAACAAACAAACAAAAAACAAGAAAAAAAAACTCAATAGCAACACAGCCTCCCCAGCTCACTAGACCACTCCTTGGATAAAGCCTGACGACCTGCCATGACAACCTGAGTTCAATTCTTGAGACCCATATGGTGAAAGGAGAGAACTGATTCCTGCAAGTTGTGCACGCACGCGCACACACACATGCATGCATGCACAAATGCACGTACCCATCATAAATAGAATTTGTATGAAAGGGAACGTAGCCTTCTGCAGACCTGAAGATTCAGGCCAGAGACTTTTGCTAATTACAGACACAGTGGATGCATGCAACTTCCTGTGTCTTCCTTATTTCATGTTTTCTTCTTTTGCATAACAATATATTCACCTGCTGAGAGGCAATTCCTGAGCCACAGAGGAAGCCAAGGGGTCACCCACAGCATGGGATCAGTACATAGTCCCAGGTTAACATTTGGAAAGAAAGCAAGTGATAAAGAATTGCAGGTGCTTTTATTGGCCAGCATGGGGTGTCTAGTTGGGGTTTTGTGCTCCCCACCCCTGTTGTAGGGTAACTATATTAAACCCCTTTTTATTCATGTAGACATAGCCTATTAATTAATTGTTCATCTTAATGCCTGCATTTCCAGAGTCATGTTCAGAAGGTCTTTTCTTTTTTTAAAAAAAAATTTATTATAATTTATTTACATTACATCTCAATTGTTATCCCTTCACTTTTATCTTCCACTTCCCACCTTCCCTCCCTCTTCTTCCTTATTCCCCTCCCCTAGATCTCTGACAGAAGGGGACCTCCTTCCCCACCACATGACCACAGCCTATCAGGTCTCATCCGGATTGGATAGTCTGCTTTCTCTTCATCTGTGTGTCACCAGGCCTCCCCATAAAGGGGAAGTGGTCACATTGGGGTGAGGGGGCCCCAGAGTTCATGTCAGAGGCAGTCCACAACCATGGAGAATGAGCTGTTCATTGTCTAGATCTGAACAGGGGGGTCTAGGTTTACTGCATGCATTGTCCTTGCTTGGTACAACAGTTTGTGCAAGCCTCGGGGTTCATATCCACCAGCCATGATGGTTTCCTTGTGGGGCTCCTGAACCCTCTGAGTCCTTCCATCCCCTCATTTTTACATATAACTTTCACTTGGAGTCCAGGAGTGAGTCCTAGCATCTGTCCCGATGCCCCGTTGAGTGGAGACTCTCAGAGGACATCTATGCTGGACTAATATCTGCTTATAAGTGCTTATCACGCATGTTTTTCTGGGTCTGGGGTGCCTCACTTCAGGATGATCATTTCTAGTTCCATCCATTTGCCTGCAATTTTCAAGATTTCCTTGTTTTTAATAGCTGAGCAGTACTCTATTGTGTAAGTGTACCACAGTTTCTTTATCCATTCTTCGGTTGAGGGTTTCCGGTCTCAGTTAATCTACTATTAAAACTGTGGGTTTAGTGCCCCTATTTTATCATCAGAGATGGCCTAGGGAAGAAAGTTTACATGGAAGCCCAAAGAAGTAAAGGTGAAGGTTCGAGATCTGTGTCTTTGGGATCTCAAGACAAGGCTCAGAAAAGGAGAGCAGTGACCAATTCACCTACCGCTATGGAGACCTGGCTGGAAGGAAGGAGGCCAAGGACTTAGGATTAGTATCAAATGGTTTCTGGTTTCCTCCGACTTCCCCAGCCCCCCCCTCTTTTTCTGTGTGTGTGTGTGTGTGTGTGTGTGTGTGTGTGTGCGCGTGTGTGTACATGCGCTCATGCACACATACAGAGACAGGAGCTTAACCTTAAGTGTTCCTCCAAAGCCCTCCACCATATTGTTTTGAGATGGGTCATCTCACTGGGACCTGATACTTGCCAATTCAGTGAGGCTCACTGGCCAATGAGTCCAGGGAATCCTACTGTCTCTTGCTACCCCCAGAGCTGGCTTTATAAGCACCACCCCGTCTCCTCCCTTTCTATTCATCTTCTTTTAGTATGTGTTCTGGGGACCAAACTCTGCTTCTCATTGGTGCATGCCAAGCATTTTACCAATGGGACCATGTCTACACGCTCAGCCCCAGTCTTCAGACTTTCACTGTGCCTCTGAGAGCTCCTGCTACCCTGATTTTGTGTCTTGCTTCCTTGTGAATGACATTTTTACTCATATATTCAATATGCTTTTTTTTAATTTACTTTATATGCCCACTTCCCTCCTCTCCTCCCTGCCCCACCTTCCTTCCCTCTTCTCCCTCCCTCTCCTTCCCTGAGCCTCAGAAAAGGGAACCACCCCCCACCAATCTACCCCAGCACATCAAGTGTCATCAGGATAGAGCACATACTCTTCCACTGAGGCCAGTGGTATTCCATTGTGTAAATGGACCACACTTTCTTTACCCAATATGCTTTTGTTATAGTCAGCCTCTCATCACTTTCATTCCATTTCCTCCCCTTATTTCTGCTCCCTCATCACCCTACATAATCTCTCTTCTACTTGATGCTCTGTTTCTTCATCTACATTCCACGTATGTGGCTGTGTTTATCTCCACTTCCACCCACTTTCCTGTAGATGACATCATTTCCTTCTTTGTGGCCGAGGAAAAGCCCACTGTGCATCTGCCACTTGTTCCTTATCCTTTTATCTGTTGATGGGTCTGTCACTTGGCTCCTATGGACAGTGGCAGTAATCACGGGCATGCATGCAGAAATTCTACTTCATGCTTACCCTGATTCTTTCCAGGAAGGAAGTTGTGAGATCACATGATTGTTGTTTTGTGTTTGTTTGTTGGTTGGTTTGGTTTGTTTTTCTGAGGATCCTGCACAACACACTTATTTTCATACTGGCTGACTCGCTTACATTCTCCCTGCCAATGCATGCACATCTTTACCAACATTTGTTGCTATTATCTTTCTTGATGATGGCCATTATGATGGGGATGAGTATATTGCAGTGTAGTTTTGACTGACCTGTCCTTTATTGCTAGGGTAGTTTTTTTTCCCCATATACTTCCTAGATAGTTCTAAGTCTTTTGAGCAGAATTCATTTTTGCATTTTATCAATTGTATTATTTGATCTTTTGAAACCTGTTTTTAAGATTGATTTTTATTTTTAAAGTGTGTGTGTGTATGTGTGTGTGTGTGTGTGTGTGTGTGTGTGTGTGTGTGTGTTGTGTGCATGTATGAGTGAAGTGCCTGAGATGTTCAGAAGAGGACCTTGGGTCCCTAAGAACTGGAGTCACAGATGGTTGTGGATGCCATGTGGGTAGTAAGAACTGAGCCTGGGTCTTTTGCAAGAGCCACAAGTGCTCTTCACCACTGAGAATCTTTTCAGCCCCTTAAATATGCGTGTGTGTGTGTGTGTGTGTGTGTGTGTGTGTGTGTGTGTGTGTGTGCACGCACACATGCTATGTTTTTCATTTTGTTTTAATTCTTATGTATTCCAGATATTAGTCCTTGTCAGGAGATTAGCTGGCAAGGATTTCCCCCCACACTCTGGGCTGCCTTTTTACTCATATATTTACTTCCTCTGTGCAGTAGCTAATTAATACTTTACTGTTATTATTTGTTTATCTACCTATCTATCTATCTATCTATCTATCTATCTATCTATCTATTTATCTATCTATCTACTTATGTGTATGAGTGTTTTATCTTCCTCTATGTATATGTACTATGTGCATGCAATGCCCCCAAAGGCCAGAAGAAGGTGTTGGGTCCCATGGAATTTAGTTACAAAGGGTTGTGAGGCTCAAATGTGGGTGCTAGGAACTGAGCCCAGGTCCTCTGCAAGAGCAGCCAATGCTCTTAACTGATGAGTCATATCTGCATCCCTTTGTTCTTTAGCTTTTGAGATGAGATTCTGCTGTGTAATGCTGCCTGGTCTGGAGCTCATTATGTGGTCTAAGCTGCCCTCCAGTGCTGTATGCTCCATGTCCTGGTCTCCCAAATTCACATCCTCTTTTGTCTTCACTAAGTCCAGTTAGTTACACTCATATGTACATGGGTGTGGAGCCACCCACTGTACGGGTACCTGCCCGGAGCCACTTCCTCAAAGATGAAAGACATCCTCTCAGCAGCTACCAATTGCCAATAGCAGTTGGGGTGGGGCCTTGAGAGCTCTTCCCGATCTGTTCTGGCATTTTGGCTAGCTTCATCTTTTGTGTAAGCACAGGTGTGGTGAGTTCATAATGTGATAGCCAGGCCAGACCAGAAGACATCATTTCACAGCACTGCACCGCATCTTCCCGCTCATCTGTTCTTTCTGCCTCCTCTTCCTTAAGGTTCCCTACGCCTGAGTAGGGACCACGTTACCTTCTTCCATTCACACACAGGGTTTTGATGAGTAACATGGTCTGAAACTATTTTATAGCCAATGATATGTGGCCAATATGCTGTCTGGGAACTAGGTTCAATCTACCTTTGATGTCACTAGAAGCGGTTCCTTTTTTTATGTTATTAATTTTCATCTTTTTCATGACTGGGACCTCTAAATGCAACCGACTTAATTGTCTCCAAACTTAAACTCTTAAGGAAAAGCTGCTAAAATCCTATTTTTTGCTTTGACAAAGTCCACAATTTTGACACACAACCATTCTACCTCTGCCAGGGAAATTGGTTTTTGCTACTGTTTTTCAGTAGTTTTGATCCTAAGATCCCTCCAACATTTTAAGACATTTAAGTTTTGCTCCTGTTTCAAAAATTCTCACTGATCTCTTGTTTCTTCGAGATCTTCAAGTACCTGACAGTTCTGAGATCTAATTAGTAATTCCGAGGGGCTTCGTGTACATTGGAAATTTGCGGGGGTTAATTACAGGGGTCAAGCTTCCTGTAATAAACTTGAGTATCTATCTCAATATGTTGCTAATTGTACAAGATATTTTCTGCCTGGTTCACTTGGGGAGATGCTTGAAGGGACTTTCAAGGTTGCATATTGTTCCTTGCTCATTAGCTTGGAGTCTCCCAGTAGCCTATGAGATCCACAAAGAACAAAGGATTGATTAAGCCCTAGGCAGGTCAGGAGTCACTGGCAAAAAACAACAACAACAACAAAAAAAAACTAACCAAGTTCATAATCCCTCTGCGTTGTAATAAAGCATGTCTGCGGTTTGAATCATTCAGTAAAATAATAAATTTTTAAATGTTAGACTGTATTGCAGAGTTCCTTGGCATCAGGAGCTCTGATAAGAGTATCAAATGCATAATTCTATCTTTTTATATAACTACAGACGGAAAAGTTAATATTTACCTGTATTGTGCATAAAAACAAACTGAAGGTCAGAGCAGATATGAATCACTTCCAGGTGCCCAGAAGAATTGCACAAAGGAGCTCTGTCCCTGCCCCACTCTGTTTTACATGTGTGTGTATGTTTGTGTGTGGCCTGATGGACGTACAGACGTGTGCACTGTTAATAGAGTTTGGGACTCCTGGGGGAAAAAAACCACAGACTCAATCCAATTATAATTAAGAGATTTGTTGATTAGCTGCTAGCAGGACCATATTGTCTTAGCCAAATTCAAGATTGCTGTGTAGGCATGGGGAAGGTTTTTATTTTTTTTTATTTTTTTTAAGGAAAAAACCACAAGAAGACCTTTGACATTTATGCAAGCAAGCAAGAAACATGGTCTGTTCTGCCAAGTTTAAGTGACTGAGGCGATTCAAGACAATCTTTGGGTATCTGCGTAAGCAAGTTACAGAAGCCAAAAAAGCAATTAGTCACATCATAATAAGGTCACAGCTATACATTTCTGGGGGGGGGGGGGTTACTGAGTCAAGGTTACTTGGAATTTATCTTCCAGGGACTGAAGTCAGAAACAAATGGCTTGGTGTGTGTGTGTGGTGGGGGGAGTCACTAAGATGAGTGCCTGGCATAAAATGAAGTCTCTTTAGCCATCACAGCACACAGTGCTTTTCCTCAGATACATAGGCCTATAACTTGACAAATATGCTAGGCTGGCCAACAAGTGAGCCTTAACTATCTGCCTACCTCTTCTTTCCCAGAGCTGGGGTTCCAAGAATGTACCACCATGCCCAGATTTTCAACGTGAGTTCTGGGAATCAAACTCAGGTCCTAGTTTTCACAATGAACACTTTACTGACCTAGCAGGCTTCCCAGCCCACTCATAGTCTACCTATGTCTGTGGCATGGTTTATCAACACAGTCACCATGTGTGCTGATGGCTGGACAAACACAACATAAGGAAAAGAGCATCACACAGACTGCCTACTCCATGCTTAGGTCCTAGCTATGTAGTTAACTGTGAGTTTCTGATGAAGCCATGTCGCTCTGCACTCCTTCATGATTTAAGGTTGCAGGAAAAGAACTGGATGGATATGGTAACTCCCCCCCCCCCATCTTCTTCTGATTCAGGAACTGGTCTAAAATTATTTAACAAACTGCATAAACTAATTCATACTAAGCCTTGAATGGCCATCTTCCCATCTTCCTTTCATGGTTATTTGCATTTTCCAAAAGCAAGCGCTCACAAGAGAACGCGACTGGATAATTGAAGCAATTAGAGCTACACAATCAAGAGAGAGCAGGCAACTGGGGACCAAGCCTTCCCAGATCGTGCCCTGCCTCCTGCCTCAGCCTTTGTCTACTTTGCCCTTTCTCTGATTTTCTCCCACCCCCGCCATGCCCGTGTTTCTTCTTAGTTCAGAGTCATCCAGCTAAACAGTCTTCCAGACATATGTAAAATCTGAAGGATGTTCATATAAAACATAAGAATCCAAAGCCAAGAACAGAGTCTCTGTTAGGACAAACACCTGTGTAAACTTGAAGCCCTTTACCCTCAGCCGTGCTACCCAGTGTTAATGACAGCGGGGATGGTAGACTGAACTCCTCCCTAACGCAGTCACTACAGTAAAGCCGACTGCAATATCCGTCTCTGCATCACTTAGGTAAGGCAGGGATCTCGGACCCTGAAATTGTGTGACCAGCCTGGCCTCTTCACTAAGGAAGAAAGACTTCGCTGTGCTATGGGGCTCAGCCCTAGTCTCTCAAAGTTTTCGAGGGTAATTTAACCATTTCTGATCATCACGTCATCAAATTTGAATTCCCTCTTCTGTGTGTGTGTGTGTGTGCGTGCGTGCGTGCGTGTGTGTGTGTGTGTGTGTGTGTGTGTGTGTGTAGTAGTAGTAGTAGTAGTAGCTGCAACTGTGTGCATGCACATGTTTCTGGAAGCCAGAGTTTGAAGTCAAGTGCCTGTCTCTGTCATGCTCCACCTTATTTTTAAAACTACTATTATTAAGTTTAACTATATTATTAATAATAAATACTGTTATTATAATTAGTGTGAATGCATTTATGAGTGTAGGAACTTGTAGAAACCAGAAGAGGGCATCCAATCCCTTGGAGCTGGAGTTATAGGGGGTTGTGAGCCACCATATAGAGGTGCTAAGAACTGCGCTCTGGTTCTCTGCACAAACGCATTCTTAGCTGCTGAGGTATCACTTCAGCCCTTCCACCTTATTTTTTGAGACACAGTCTCTCACTGAGCCTGGAGTTCAGACTAGACAGTCTGGGCTAGCAAGCTCCAGGGATGCACCTGCCTCCCCTCCTCAACACTAGAGGCTTTTTTTTTTTTTTAAACCTGGCTTCTTGGTATCAGACTCACGTTCTCCTCTTTGCATGGCAACACTTCACCAGCTGATCCATCTTACCAGCCCTAGCAGAAAAAGTCAAAGAGAAGGAAGATATCGTGTTTAACAGCCTAACCTTGAGTGTGAGCCAGGCCAGGCCTTTCATTGCTCCCTCTTGAACTGGTTGGAGGTGCCCTTGAGAAGTATTGCCTTAGCTTAAGGTTGAGTTCTCTTGTGATAAAGCAGTAGGCACTGTGATGGGTGGCTGATGAGAGCGCCACCTCGAGGATTCGTGTCGAGCATCAAGTGAGGTAGTATATTTAAAGTAGTCTCTATTTAACAGCCATGATATTTGGGCTTTTAGAGGCTGTTTGGTGTCTTCTGGAGAGACCCACACACCTCATTTCCCTTCTCACAAATAAAGTTAAAACCAACAAATCCAAGCCTAAAGCTTGATGGACTATGTACCGTGAATATCTCCAGCTAAAGGTCAGACAAGAGGAGTGGAATCAGATAGCATGTATTTAGGGGTGTTTCTGGAATTCACTTACTTTTCTGGGATTAATGCCCTCCTTTCCTTCATGGCCCTCTAAGTAATAAAAGAGTGAGTCTAAGAAGACAGATCCAGATAGTCATTGCAATTACTAGTCTAATCCCTGACCATGTATGTGGCCTTGTGGAAGCTGCTTTGTCACCCTATCTCAAAGTTTTTACTTGTAAAGTGATGAGGAAAAGACCAAACAACACTCACACAAGCTCTTGCAAGAAACAACTAGGAAAATGATGTGATGACGGAACGTGATGGCGGGTGGTCTGCACCCAGGCAACACTTGTATGGCAGGTAGAAGAACAGCCCTGAGGCAGTAGGGGAGATTCTCAGGGCTAGAATGCTGTCCCTGCCATTAGCTTCTGGTGTCACCATGGGAAAGTATGTGGCTTTCTATTTAAGACATGTCCTCTTTTGAAAGGGAATCATAATAAAAAATATCTATGCCACAGACTTTCTAGGAGACAGACTGGGAAGAGGGCCCAGTGATTAAGGTGTTTAGTGCACAAGGTAAAGATTTGAATTGAGATGCCTAGCCTCATGTAGAAAGTTGGGTGTGGCAGCATCCATCACAACCTCAGCCCTATGGGTGGGGAAGAGACAAGGGTATTTCAAGGGTCACTATCTGGCCACAGTAGCCAATCTGTGAGCTCCATGGGCAGGAAAAGACCCTGCAGTTTTTAAAGACCCTGTTTTTAAAAAAAAAAAATAAGGTGGAGAATCATAGAAGAAGGCATTCAACATCAATCTCTGGCCTCCACATGTACACACAAGCAGGTATACTTACATACACACACATGCGCATACACATGTACACACACACAGATGTACATGTGCACACACAGACACACACACATGAGAATTGTGAAAAGGATTAGTTTGTCTAAGCTTTTAGACCCGAGGCTGCCACTGGACTATAAATAACAGCTATTCCTAGTTGGATTTTGTTCATAACCATCTTTCTTATTTTAAAATAGTTATAAGGTAGATCCCAAGTGGCGTACAAAACATCTGTCCAGACCTGCTATCAAAATCTTGAAATACCTTGCCTCCCCGCACCAGATGCCAAATCCAAATGCCTTGCGTGGTGGTTTGGATGCCTAAATCGGTCATGCCTTCCACTGGAGAGCCATCTTATCACCCACGCATCTGTCTACCTCTTTAATAATAACTCCATCCACCCAACTGCTCAGGCTCAGTCATCAGGACCTTTCTAGACCCTTTCTTCCTCCTTTCTCAACTTCTGTCTGGATCCCACTGCCTGGTCCGGCTGGGGTGCACACGGCACTCCTCTGCTACGACTGCAGATGTGCCTTGTGAACCATCTTCCTTTGTGAACCTCAGCAGCCTTCAGAGCTGTGGATAACAGTGGGCCATGCTCTTTTCCCATCACACCTCGCAGTTTAATCAAGAGAGAAAGGCATCTATCCAGTGGCTGCAGCTATCGGCACCGAGGTTGTCATGGTGAACATCAAGGAAGAAGAGCAGACACAAGGGGTCCTGGACAAAGGATGTTGACTACTGTATGGAAGCCTCAGGGTCCACCAGAGACACAGAGTACAGTGGCAGAGCTCAGGACAAGCCCAAGACCTGGTGTCCGCTTGAATGGTGTTAGCCAAAGTGTGTGGCCTGGCCTGCCCACGGGACTTGTGGTAGGAGGTCTCCTGAGAGAGCATGCTGTGCCCCTTCAGCAGCAACTCAGCTCAGTTACTATCCACAACGGCAGGGATGAGTCAGCTAGAGGCATGGCAGCCCTTTCCCCGCACAGGGTGACTCCATCTCATTATGGTTAGCTTCTGGAGACCTCATTGTTTAGTTTCATATATGTGATGATCTCAATATGAAATGTCCCCCATCAGCCTATGCACTTAAACACCTGGTCCCCAACTAGTGGTGCTGTTTGGGAAGGCTGTAGAAGTTTAGAAGCTGGAGCCATGATGGAGGAAGTGTATCAAGAGGGGCAGCCTTGGTGTTTTACATCCTGGCCCTACTTCCTGTTTTCTCTATGCTTCCTGACTACTAAGCCAGCCTCGAGCTCCTGCTGCCGTGCCTCGTCTGCTGTGATAGACTGTGTGCCTTCTGAAAATGTACCCCAATAAAGCCCCTTTCTTTTGCCCTTAAGCTGCCCCCTTTCCAGGGTATTTTATCACAGCAATAGGAAGAAAACAACTGTGATACAGGTACATATGTTCTCATGAGAAATCCCCGAATTCTCTGCCCCGTTACTCCAAGTATCAGAGGAAATTTCCATGTTGCTGTGACAAAAACACCTGACCAACGCACCTTAAAGGGAACGGGATGAATTCTGGCTTCTGGTTCTGTGTGGATACAGGCCATCCTGGTGGGGAAGGCAGGCAGCCCGCCTATCATTGCAGCGGTCTGGAAGGAGACGTGAGGCTGGGCTATAAAATGCCGAAGCCCACCTCCAATGGCGCACTTCCTCCAGCAAGGCTCCACCTCCTAAGTGTTCCATAACCACCCCCAAACAGCACCACTGACTGGAACTCAGTCCTGAAGCACGTGACCCCATAGGGTCACTCCACATTCAAACTAACAGCATTCTCCATGTGTATATTTCTGTTCTGTCCCTCGCAGGGACCCAGAGATCATAACATCTTAAAGGCAATGAACTTATCTCATGCCTAAAACTTGGTTTTTACTACCATGCTTTAATATAGTGAATTAGGCTATGGGCAATACCACTATTACTGCACAGCCTATTGCCCTCGTATTGTTTAAATGTATTTTATTTATTTATTTGTGTGTGTGTGTGTGTGTGTGTGTGTGTGTGATGTACACATGTGTGCATATATGCATGTGAATATCCACAGAGGTCAGAAAAAGGTAATGGATCCCGTGGACCTAGAATTACAGGTGTCACTCCAGAGCTCAGCTAGAGGTATAAGTACCCTTCTACCCTTCCCTGGCCTGTTAACTTATTTAGTGAAATAATTAAACATTGATGTTTGCTGCAGTGTTAAAATTTTAATTCATTCATTCATTAATTAATTTAACAAAGCACTCCCAAAGAAATGACTACTCTTAGATTGGAAGCACAGGAAACAGGAAAGTGAACTCGGAGGTAAACAGTGGGAAGCAGCTTAAAGAATAAAAACAATGAGGGCGGGCACAAGCCAGAGGAACACGCGAGACAAGTGGAAGGTGGAAGAACAGTGCTGAAGTCATTCGGGAAAAGTAAATTATTGCGTGCTAATCCAAAATATAATGTTAGCATCGGCCCATCTTTAACTGAACGAATGATGGCATGAATAAGTGGATGAGGGGCAGGCATATCATACAGGAAGTATTCAAATAGCTTGTGTGAACAGACAGACATACTGCCCTCAAGAAGGGGAAACCTGACTCCTCCAGTGAGGGCCGACAGAGTGACTTCCTCCCCAAACTTGGCGTAAATGCGAGAAAAGGCATAACCCCACAGCAGACAAACCTGACCAATACCCTACGTTCATGGTATATATTCTATGTAGTTCAATGGCACTTTAGCTTTGCCCCCTACCGCAACCACACAACTCATGTAACTCTAACTAGGAAAGCATACCAAGTTTGAAAAGAATTGTACTGTTAGAGATGGAGCATGAACTTCCCCCACAATGTTAGAGCTGCTGTTCTCCAGCTGGTGGCGCTTTTTGGAGCACTGTGGAGTCCTTAGGAGGCTGGGACCTAGATGGCGTTATATGTCACTAGAGATGCCCTTTGAGGGTTAGAACCCAGGCCTGGGTCTGGCTATGCCTTTGACTCTGGCTTCCCAGCCCATCGTCAACTGAACACCACAGGGAAATGTCTTCTGAGACTGTGAGACACATTAAACCTATCCTTATTCACAGTGTTTCTGTTGGGCGCCATGGTCACAGGAACACAAAGTGCACAAACATGAACATTCTACAAGCCCTGAACAGGACTCCCCAAAATTCCCAGGACAGACAAAGTCAGAGAAGTCACAGTCAGAGAGAGTCTTGGAGACAGGGTTCAGGAACCCAGTTTGAGATCTTGATGAGGTTCTAAATAACAAAATGGCGTCGATGAAAACAAAAGAAATTGGAATGAAAGGCATGTGTCGGTGCTACTACCAATTGCTGGCATTACTTTGCTCTTTGTGAAAATGTGTCACATGGATGTAAAATGCTAGCAGAGGAAGTGCATTGGGGGACAGTCTCTGTATAGTTTTCTCAAGTCTTCTGTAAATCTAAAAATGCTTTTTTAAAATATGGTATTATAAGTGGCTTCGGGTGGCTAGCTCCATGTGTTAGCAGCACTGGCTCCTCTTGAAAAGCATTTAGGTTTGATTCCCAGCATCCATATTGAGGATCACAACTATTGAGTTTCAGGATATCCAGCGCCCTCTTCTGGCCTCCTCAGGTGCTGCACATGATGCATATGACATACTTGCAGGCAAAACGCCAACACCTAAAATATACATATATACATATACATACATATATACATACATACACACACACACACACACACACACACACACACACACACACACACACATATTAGAGGTTTTAGGGAAAGGGTAGACCAGATGCTGATTAATACAGATTCACAACTGGTCAAAGTGCATAGAATAAGTGATGGTGCGGTCAGCTTAAAAGTGATATCTATGTCATAACTTCTCCCTGAAATGCGCTGGGAATATCTTGAAACAATAGGTGGAAAGACTGTAAGAGTGAGAGGTCAGGGAGATCTATTGTGTGACAGTGTCTTCTGGGCATAGTGTGACCACTGTACTCGGAATTCATGGCATCTCTAGTTACCTTCATAAGACCTGTACAAGACTGAGCCAGTCAGCATCCCATCATGTATGGGGAAGGGATACACAAGCTTCCACTCCTGACTGAGGAGCCACGGACACTCGACAGCAGCTGGAGAGGGACAGTCCTTTAGGGGTGTGGCCCCTGGTAGGTTGACCATGCTCCAGTCACTGGTCCACACCCATGATGCATGGGCAGAGCTGATTGGACTCAGTGGGTTATTAAAAAAATATTTAAAAAGAGGGCATAAAGTTGAGATCAGCAGCAGGGTGAGGGATTCTGAGAAGAATTAGAGATGGGAAGCCAGGAGGGAGTGCAGATAAGATTTTTTTTTTAAAAAATACATTGTATATATACATGTGATTCTAAAAGAATAATACATTTTTTGTTATGTTTTTTTAAAAAGTATGAGCCAAAGTTTTTAAGTTGTAAGCAATTGAGTTGGACTGGGATAGAGTGGTGGAAAACCCCATTGTGGCTGTATTTCAGAAAGCACATGATACACAGTGGTAGAGACAGCAGAAGCTTCCTACACCCAAACATGTACATAACCAGTGCCCCTTACCTATTCTAACTTCAAGCCTATAAAAATTAACATTTGTGCATATATTGCATTCACTCACTCGCTTGCTCACTCTCACTCATTCACTGACTCATTCATTCACTCCTCATCCATCCTTCATTCATGCACTTCTTCACTCACCCACCTACTCCCACCTATCTATTGTACCCGTCATTGTAGCCACATGTCTGGGATAACAGAGACTTGAATGACTCCCAGGGTCTTCCCCAGCAGTATAAAAAGGAACGCTCGGCTACTGTGCGGTTGACTGACTGCCCAGCTACACAGAAGAGACATATTAACACTGCCCCGCTGCACGGCCTCCAGCTTTACATGTGGGAAGGTTTCATGAGTTTGTCACTCATCTAGCGGTGGGCTTTTTTAATGATGGAGCTACTTTAAGGTCATCCTGCTCCTGTAAGTGGCCATATGAAAAGCTCACTAGTTCAGCGAGTTGGATTTTGGTGCAGTTGTTCCTTTGGTCTGTTCTGGGACGAGTAGATGTGTGTGTGTTGCCTCTTCCCAGGAAAGGTCTGTCCTGCTACAATTACATATGTGTACCACCACAGCTGGCTTTGAACCCAGGTCCTCATGCTTCTGTCTGAGGAAGCACACCATTGACTGGGCTATTACCCAGCCCTGGAACATATTTGAAATGTACATCACTAGCATGTCCTGTTTGCTCATGGAATGGATATGGAATAGAGGAAGCCTATCTTGACTTGAAAAGAAAGCCCATCTTTAGAGGAAAATGAAAAGTGGGGAGTCGCGTGTGGCCTGGAGACTGCTCAGGACATTGCATGCCAGCATCTCTAGGTCCTCTGCTTCCTGTGAGCCCATCTGACCAAAAATTCAGAAGTGTTCTCTGCACCCTGAACCTATCTCAGCCAGGCATGGTTCAGAGTGTAACTCAAAGCTGCACCTACAAGTGGCAGGTGGCACCTCCTAGCCTAAGTGGAAACAGCCTGAAGAAATGTTGGCTAAGTGTCAGTAGATACTACACACATATGCAAGTGAGCATGCAAATAGAGAGTGGTAATCACATAAAACTGTCTGTCTGTGGTGGGAAAAAACATAGGATCAATTTCTTGCTAGGAGTGACCCATGAGGGTTATTTGGGGGGCAATCAGCATGTTATTGTGGGACACTTCCTTCTCAGGCACAACTCCTGTTTTATTTGATGGGACTTTTTTCCCAAAGGTCCTTGGAACATGATCTCTTATTATGTGGATAATCAGCAGAACCTGCTTGTCCCTTAATGAGAGCAACTGAGACCAACAACTTCAGCAGCTGAGATAAAAATCATAGCTTTACTGCAGTGCCCATTAGCTGGGTAGAAACTACATCCTGAGGTCATAAATAGTTATTAGCCAGTTAATGACAGCTATAGTCAAATCATTACATTTATGTCTGATGACTAAGGATGAGGCCTTCCTTGGCCTGTCGAGCTCAGGCAGTTTTTCGTGGTGTCCCAATACGCTGGGCAGAATTTCCAAAGTTCAAATGACAAAATCCTTACACCTCTCTTAAAGAAACACAAGAGATGGGTAAAACTGAACAATTGAGTACGTTTTCATAGACTGTTCAGGCTTTCTGTGATGTCATTAAATTCTTAAAGTGCTTTCTGTTGGCGGCAACACAACCTACTCACTCTCTGGGTGCTTCATGCTATGTGACCAGCTTCTCCCTATTCTAGAATCCTAGAATCTTCCTGGGGCTTTTCCATACATATACCAACAAAGTTTTACTCCAAACATCAACAAATTAAAGATAGATCTTTTATGTTCTCTGTGCCACTTGTCTGTTTTTGTGGTGCTAGGGACAGCACCTAGAGCTTTGTGCGTGCCAGGCAGGGGTTCTGTCACTGTGCCACATTCCCAGCCCCCATGTGAGTTTTAGAAACTAGTTATTTCATGTTTTATCCTATTTTCCTTAATGGCCCATGCAATCGGGGAACTTAAAATACTTGTTCAATCTAGCAAAAACCATTCTCCCGTGGTAGACACAAATTAACCCACGATATATTGCTTTTGGGTGACTTAACAGACAAGTGTATCTGCCATGGGCTTTTTTTCAGCTTGTTTAATAATTGGTTTCTGACTTAATTGGAGCTGGATTGGGCATATAATATTTTCTCAGGCAAGATCACTGATAAGTACAGGACATAAAGTGTGTGACAAAAGATCGTTGAAAGCTACAAATATTCAGAAATCTCATGGTTTCTAAAGAAACGATGTCTGAAAACATGCGGCTTGAGAGCAGAAGGTTAAACATTCTTACTTTATTAATTATGAGCACCAAAGTCCCCTTCCTTAACCATTAGTAATTAACTCAGATTTAAACTTCTGCACATGCTTATTTCCTAAAAGAAAATTGTGGGGTAAAGGTCTGCACAGCTGCCTCAATTAACCCAGGCTTCTATGGGCAATCATTTGCTGTGTGCTCAGGCACCACATGCCACAAATGTCACAAGATATATCTGGAAGAGGATGATGTGTTAGTTACTCTCATTGCTGTCGCCAAAAATATCTGGCAAAAAAATCAATCATGGAAGGCAGGCTTTGGTTTATTTTAGCATAGCATTTGAAAGTAAAGTCCAAGCCAGAGAAGGCATGCTGAGGCCTTGAGGCAGCTGGTCACATTGCATTTGCAGTTAGGAAGGGATGAATGCTGGTGCTCAGTTCACTTTCTTTTATTCAGTCTAAGATCGCAGCACATGAGATAGTGGTACCCACATTATGGGCTGCTCTTCCTTACATAAGCTAGACTTTTCTGGAGAGATGTCTTAATATGTCTTATCCCAGGATGGCCTCAGACTTGTCATGTAGCTGAGAATGGCATTGAGTTTCTGATCCATCTGACTCCATTTCTAGAGTACTGGGATGACAGGTGTGTACCAGCCCACCTGGTTCTGTGCAGTCCTGGGGATTAGATTCGGGGCTTCATGGTTGCTAGGCAAGCATTGATATCCAAAGTTAGGAACATTTCCTTGCTAAGGTAAAGACAGGTTAGCATGCAGAGTCAGGTGACCTTTGGGCAGCTATGATCTCTCTGAACCTCACTGTACTTCCCAGAGGTTATGTCAGTACCTATGCATCTTAGGCTGCCTATCAGAGGGGACACAGGGAAAAGTTCTGAGCAGCGCTCCTGGCACAGGGTTGCTTGTGAGGTGTTACCTGTAGCTGTCATAAGCAGTAATGAGTCTTTGGTATTGGTCAGAAACTGCCAACAACTGGAGAGGTGGCATCACAGACCTTGGTTTTAAATATCAACTTTGCCAATTCGTGCACACAAATGATTAACAACTCACTTAAGAAAATCACTGGAAAGCAGGTATTGTGGTAGCTGGTGTTGTCAACTTGGCCCTCGAGCATGTCTATGAGAAATTATCTTGATCACACTCATTGATGTGGGGAGATGCTCTGACTGTGAGTGGCAATGTCTCCTAGATGAGACCTTGAGCGATGTATGTGGAGATGGGTTGAACAGCAGCATGCACAGCCACAGCTCCCCCATTCTGCTCCGTGCCTGCAGACAGAATGTGACTAGCTGCCTCCAGTTCCAGTCGATGTCAGAATAAACCCTTTGTCTCTTGAGATGCTGTTGTCCTGGTTCTTTCTGTCTCAGCAATGGGAAAAGAAACTAAGACATGTACCAAAATCACACCTGCCCTTCGTTACAGCTGTAAATATGCTTTGGAAGTTCAGATAAAAAGAATGAAGTTGACTGCTCTAGAAACCACTGGCTTTGTCCTTGGCACACAGATGACCCCTGAGGCCTGAGACACCTGTCCAAGGGTATTTCCTTTGCCTCTTTCTTAGAAAGCTGTCACTGCCCAGAGACCCAGGGAACTTTTCCATGAAAGGACAGATAGGTGGCCAGTGTTTTGCAGGGCAGACCACATGCACACTGTATTTAAACAGTGAGAAGCCCCAATCGGATGTTCTGACTCAAGAGATGGTACCTGGAAGCTGGCTCCTTGAGCATCTCTCTAGGACAGCTTAAGGGGGGAGGGTTAGGCTGAGCAGATGGAGCAGACAAGAGTGTGGAGCCCCTCTCTAGGGCCAGAGCCTTCTTGTGGCCTTCTGACTAATGTTCCCATCATTTCCTGAGCCATATGAGATAGGACTTTCTTCTATGGAGTCACTCTCTCTTCTCTAAAGCAGACGGAATGAAATTCTCAAAACGAGGCAAACACTTCATCAGGTAATTTACCTGTCCCGACACCCAGTGCTTCTTGCCACCTTGACTAGTGGAGAGTGCATCACCTACCTGAAGGAGGAGAGGGTTCTGACAGACATAATAATGGCTTTGGGCATTGACTAAGACATGGCATCATCTGCAATGGAGCCTTTAATGGCTTCCTCCCATGGCAGTTTACTAGTGAAATTAAGCTTGTTTGTCCTAGGCACCATGGATATTTGAAATCAGTGGCTGCTGCCATGCCTGGAGAGGAAACTTCCAAGGTGGAAGCTCATTTCCTCAGTATTTTGGGTTGGAAGCACCATGTTGGCTTTTGAGACAGTGCCCTGTCATGGGCTGGATGACGCCCATTTTGACTAAGGCCTGGGAACCCGGCATCCTCTGAGCTCTCTGGAGCCCTTGTCGCATTCCTCCTGGTTAAATCAGGTCACTTAGATGTAAAGAGCACTCCTGAAACATTCAGGGCAAACCAGGGAGTGGAGAGAGGACAGAAAATCGGAACGGAAAGGGAAGCCTCTGGCTGAGTAGCGCCAGCACTCACTGTAGACAGAGAAGTTCACCTTTTACTCTTTCCACCATGGGTCCTCTCAAAGGGTTTTTGCTTTTTTATGTAAAAGGATTGCGCTCCAGGACTATGGGGTGGGGCAGAGACAGAATGGGTACTAATGATGTGGGCGTTCTCCCCTGGTATCATTTATTGTACTTCCTGGGTTTGTTCTCAAGATTCTACACCCACCAACCAGAGGATCTTGTCAGAATGCAAGGAATGGGACAACAACGTCAGGACCCGGTGCTCTGAGTCTCCCCAGCCGCTGCCACACTTGCAGGGCCACATTCCTCCCCAACTAGTACAGAAGACAGTGGACTGTCAAAAACCTGGCCTTTTATGCCCAGGATACAGTCCACAGCCACTCTATTCCCAGGGATTCTTCCCGGGAAAACCCAATCTTATTTCTTCTTCTACCTTCTTTTCTGCAGAGGTATGAGCCCGACTGCGTCATCAACTCCTCACCTGACTCCTTGTCAATGCAGAGTTTCCAGATGCAGAACGGAGGTGCTGCAGAAGACTGTCCCGGGCTGGTTTATGAAGATAGGAGTAAGACGTCTTTCCTGCTGATAAGAAACAAGAGAAGACAATGAGGATGATGGGGCCGAAGGAGAGGGCCAGACGCTAATTAGCAATCCTGTCTGGTGTGTGAGCAGCTGTGGAGATATTTCTCTTTTTTGTTCATGCCTTATTAGCTGTGACTTTCAGAGTCAGAATTAAGGCTGAGTAGGGAAACCCCTGACCCTACAGATGGCTGGATATAGGTGTTAGCTTCCTTCTGTCTTCAAGCAAATCTTGAGCATCACATCTCTACCCAGAATCCTCTGCACATATTGTTAAATTTTAGACCGAAGACTTTCACCCCTCAGATTCTGTCGGTGGCTGCATCTGGCATTTCTTTGCATCAGTTGTCAGTGATCCAATATTGTCTCCGCCTCTTTATCCTTTACCTCATAGCTGCCAACACATATCCTTTGAGAAATGATGTGGAAAATGCTGTATCAACCACCATGGTACCAAGGATCTCATTAGCACATTATAATCCAAGACCTTGATATTGCTAACAGTGACTGTCCATCTGATGTTATGGTAGCTATCCCTGGACAAGAACTCCCAGTGGGGCATAGTTAGCACTGGGAAGGGGAAGCAACTAACCAGTACAATGTCAGCAGTGACCTTTGAGAGAGAGGTGTATTTGCAGTGGACTAAGGTATTGTACCATCAGTGGAATGAAGACGACAATATGCTATGCTTTGAATTAGGACTCGGCCTGCTCTTACTCCCTCCCTGAAGCTGGCAGCCAATGGATGCATAGACACCTGAAGTCCCTAACCTGTGAGATTGCTGATAATGCTATATTTTGGAGCTCACTGTGTTGCCCAGGCTGGTCTTGAACTTCTAGATTCAAATAGTTCCTCTGCCTCAGCTTTCTATGTTCCTGAGTCTACGGGCTCCTGATACTATTGGACAAGACAGTATGGACTGAAACATGTTCACAGGAGTAGATTCTATTCCTGTCAGCCACAACTTCTGCAAAGGCCCTCTAGAGCTTTTTTTAGGGTGGAATGGGGGCCTAGTTTACTTCAGTGGTACTCATTAATTCAAGAATTTGTATTGTATGTGTGTTTGTGTATATTCGTATGTATGTGCATGATGTATGTGTCATGTACATGTATGTGTTGTGTGTCGTGTTGTATCTTTGGGTGGGGTGTGTGTGTGTGTGTGTGTGTGTGTGTGTGTGTGTGTGTGTGTACCTTTATTGACTCTCTCTATTGATCAGGCATTCCCATACTTTCTTTCATTAGTCCTTTTTCTTTTAACCATAAACAGTATCTCATGCTACTTTGTCCAATGACCCATGTTCAGGTTTTCTCAAGGACACACTTGGTTGTGAGCCATTCCTCCAGTGCATGGGCTGAACATTTTTCATGCCCATGCAGGACCTGAGATTTCTCTGTTGCTGAAACTAAACATTCCAAGTCACAGTGCAACTCCAGCAACACAGAGTAGCTGCTCCCACCAGGCTTCTTCTCCAGAGTCCGTGGGGGGTATTTGGTGAGTTTCTGGACTTCTGAAGGAAACTGGCTTCTGATGGTATGTATCTTTGTTACTTTTATGAGGAGAGGGCTTTGGGACACCCTAACTTTTCTGGTTTGGGTAACTTAATCTTTTGATTTCACTATCTTTCTCCAACACCAATGAAGGAGGCAGGTGGTGTAACCCCCCCCAAAAAAAAAACAGAAGGTTCAGATTAGTGTGGAGCTCAAAGGAACACAGGAGTCTAGTTTGAGAATCGAATAAGCTGGAGAAATTGATTATGGCTTTTGACTGAAGTATTTGAAAATCTGACTGAAGAGGAACTGTGGACATTCTGATGGAGAGATGTATAGAACAGTAGGGAAAATGAATGGAGATGGGAAAGTCTGAGAATTAAAAGAGCCAGTATGGGTGTAAACAAAATGGCTCAGTATTTAAAGGCACTTGATTCCAAGCCTGACAACCTGAGTCAAATCCCCAAGATCCACACAGTGGAAGATAATTGACTTCTACATTGTCCTCTGACCTCCACTTATACTGTGGCACATGTGCACACACACATGTGTACCATTCCAGTCTCTGTTGCTGTAACAGAAAAACACTGTGACCTGAGAAGAGAAGGGTGGGTTTATCTCATCCTATATTTCTGGGTTCCAGTCCACCTTTGAGGGAAGTGAGAGCAGGAACTCAAGCAGAAACTGACTGAAGCCGAAACCCTGGAGGAACACTGCTCACTGGCTCACTCCTTGCTTGACTCAGTAGCTAATGCTCAGCCGGCTTTCTTACACAACCCAGGATCACTTGCCTGGGGGTGATACTGCCCACAGTAGGGCTGGATTCTTCTATTCAATTAGCAATCAGGACAGAGCATCACAAACATGCCCACAGGCTAGTATGAGCTGGAAAATACCTCTACTGAGACTCCCTCAGAAGACTGTAGACTGTCAAGTTGACATCTGAAGCAAACTAGGACACACACACACACACACACACACACACACACAGACACACACATGCACGTATGCATACACACACACACATGCACACATGCATGCACACACTCACGTTAAATAAATATAATAAATATTTAAGATAAAAGCCAACATGTTGAAATTTTTCCCACAGTGAATTTTGACTTACTATTCCAGAAAAAAATTAAACAGGAAAGAGGGTGAATTAAAATCCCTAAGGAGGAGAGGCTGGCAGAAGCCATCTGACATTAGACTAAGGTAGGCCAATGGATATTATAATACATGATTCAGATGGGCTGTTTGGCAACAAAGGGCCTAGACGTCATAAGGAAGATTATGAGGCAAAAGACACTCAAGAAGAGAAAGAAGGGTAAGGAAGGATGCCATGAGACAGTGCCAAAGACTTAATGACTTCAGGGTAGAACTCAGATTCTATTAGGGGATGAAGTTGATGTTCTTCCTGAGGGTCTTGTAGATATTGAGAATTTGTGGCAAAAAAACCTCTATAGGGCACAGTGGGGTTGCTCAGGATTATGTGGATTTGGGAGAAGGAGTTGAGTGAGCAACAGCTGGATTCAAAGTCATGTAGGTATTGGTGTCTAGAAAGGTATGGATTGTCAAAGGGTCCTCATGTGGGGTTCTTGCAGTTAATGTGAGGGAGGAGGAAGAGGAGATTGTGATGGTTTCCCAGGGCCACAAACAGAACCAGAGCTCAGGTGTTTCTGTTGCTGAAAACAGGGACCAGATGATGCATTTCTTTCATCAGCGTGTAACCTGCCCTGTGATGATGGAGTCACTATCCTGGTCTTTGGCATCAACTCCTACTGATGGGATGTGGTTTGGTACACGTACTAAAGTACTTCTGTCTCTGAAACAGCCTTACCACCAGTATGTACCAATTAAATTTCTACATACTGGACCAAATGGCCTCAGTTAAAAGTCATACTTCTGGAGAGCCAAGGGTAGCCCTTACTGTATGATTTCACTTTTATAAATCTTACCATTTGGTCTAGCAGTGCCCAACCAGTGCTATTCTAATTGAGAAGTGGTTTCTCTTGCATACAACCAGATCAGGAAGACAGTTCACAAATGGATAAAATGCTTTGATCTATAGCAATCAGCACAACTATTAATTAAATACCTGTAATTATTCTGTGGAAAGGTCTTAATATCATAAATTCAATTCTATTAAGCATGAATCTCAACCTCTCAGCAGCAACCCAACACTTTCTGCCACTGGTTAAAATGCTTGTCGTAGGAAGAGTGGTATAATTTCAGCCTTCACCTTGTAATCACTCCAACAATTAAATCATTTTCAAATTTCGGTGCTATACTAAGGGAGAAATTATTAAGACCATTTTACAAGAGAGAACAGCAATGCGATAATTACCCTTGACCATTATTGCACTTGAGTCCGGAGCGTGCATCTGAGTGCCTGAGGATGGCGCATCTCATTTGTGATCTGTCCTGTCTGCTTTCAGTCAAGTGTATTCCTGGTGAAGCAAAGTCCTTGCTCCTTATACTGCAGGGGTCTCTGTGAAAAGCACTTGTCCATATGTGGGCATGCTGCTACAGTAGTTTTATGGTGTGTGTGTGTGTGGGGTTGTGTTGTGTTGTGTTGTGTTTGTGTGTTTGGGTGCCTGTAGAAACCAGAGGTTATTGTCAAATGTCTTTCCCATTTGCTTTTCTGCCTATTTTCTGTGACTGGATCTCTCACTGGACCTGGAGCTCACCAGTAGCTGACAAAGGCTAGCCAGCAAGCTCTCAGAATCCTCCTGTCTCTGTACTCCTCCAAAAGTTCTAAGGTTATGGGCACACACAGAACCAGCTACATTGGACATGGGGCAGAGCCTCATGCTTGTGCAGCAAGCCCTTTACCAATGGAGCCATCTCCCTAGCACATTTTCTAACTTTTCAAATATATACAAGATGCTTAGAATAGCATATGATATTTGGTACATGGTTTGTGATTATTACTGGTTTAAAACAACATACGTGTGGGAATTTTGTGATGTAGGCACTGTCTCCTTTATAGAGGATGCATTACACAGGGCCAACTAGACAGTTATGTTGCTTTATTTCAAAACAGAAGGGTTTTTATAGCTGTATGATATCTCTTTGAACTGTTTTGTTAAAAAAAGAAAAGAAAGAAAGAAAGAAATGTTGACAAGGAGATGGCTCAGGCAGTAAAGCTCAAGCTGTGAAAACATGAGCCCCTGAATTCAATTCCCAGAACCTGTGTGGAAAATGCAGAGCATTGTGGTAAGTGATTGTAAACCTAGCATTGAGGAGGCAGAGACAGGAGGCTCCTTGAGACTCAGGTTCCACTCTGCCTACCCTACTTGGTGAGTTCCAGGCCAGGAACAAGGACAGGGAGACTGTCCAGAGGTCAGTGTCTTTTACATACACACACACCCATGTGCAAACATTATTATATTGGTGTTTTGATGATTTGGTTGTCACCCATGACAGACCAAGATCTGAGCTCTCTGAGTGTAGCCACTTATCAAACCTTATACTGACTCTCTTAGCCAAGTCACTGTATTTCTGCTGCTCAGAAGTGAGAAAAAAGAAAGAAAAAAAGAAAACTGAGGCAGAAATGTTTTAGAAGCATATGGAAAGGGCCAGTAAATTCCATAGCCACTCTCTGCCCAAGTCGTCTGTTCTAAGCAATGCACTCTCCCCTCTTAAATCTTGAAGACATTTATTTTAAAATTAGGATGCCCAGATTATTTCCATGATTGATGAAAATACACTTTAGAATATTAAACATTTAAGATATCAGCATTTAGTAGGCTTTCTGACAGAAGTTAAAAGGCTATTAGGATGACTGATGAATTGCACCAATACGCTCTTGCCTCGAAACAGCACCACTGCATCTGCGTGCGACCGTGCATGTTACAGTTAGGGTATCAGTAGCTGTAGCTCCAGTCTCAATCCAGGGCAGCCATGGACCATCTTGAATGACATGCCTGTGGCTGCACCATTGCTCCCGTTACTCTCTATCTAGGTCAATGATTCTCAACCTCCCCAATGCTGTGTCCTCAGGTTGTGGTGACACTGTCCCCCCGCCCCCCCAACCATAAAATTATTTTTGTTGCTACCTCACAACTGTGATTTTGCTACCATTATGAATCATAACGTAAATATATGAATTGCAGGCTATCTGACATGGAACCCCTGTGACAGGGCCATTTGATCCTCAAAGGGACCGAGATCCACAGGTTGAGAACTCTGCTCTAGGTGATGGACTGCCTGGAGTTATTCATTTGTTCACTCAGGCACTTGGTGCTCCACTACAAAGTGGTAAAGGAACAGACACAATTGCTGTCAAGGAGTTTGTACTCCATTAGGGGGGTGCACATCTGAAACGCACCACACACACATGATGAAGTCACTTGAAGGACAATAAATGGGACAAGGAAGACAGTGTACGGGGAGAGCAGCTGATGAGCGTGTCAGGGGTGGCCCGCCTTTTAATAAATCACAACAGAGGAGCCACATGAGGGAATGTCTGAAGGGTGAAGTGGAAAACACCTGGAAGGGAAAGAGCGTTCCCACGGGGGCAACAGCCAAGGAGCCCAGCAAAGAGGCCACTGTGTTGAAGCCACAGCCATTCAGAAATAAGGTCGAAGATTTAGAGGGGCATGTGACATTAGTTACGGTCCTACAAACCTCTCTATAAGGACCTTGCACCTTCTGAATTGGATGGACAGCCAAAGGAAAAGCTTTAAGCTGAGACAGTGATATCAGATGATGGGCAAATATGGTGTGTGGCTCTGGCTGGGTACCAAGAATAGGATGAAGAAGGTGGCAATAGAAGCAGACAGGCAACAGCAACAAGCCAAGCAAGGTAAGACTGCATCAGGCAAGTAAGTGATGGTAAGTCAGAGACAGGTGACCCCCTGAAGCTTGCTGGCCAGCAGAGTCTAGACAAATCAGTGAGAGTGAGCCCCAGGTTCACTGAGAGACTTTGTCTCAAAAATTGTGGAGAACGATAGGGGAAGAACCTGAAGTTGACTGATGTCTTCCTGCACACACACATATACACACACACACACACACACACACATATACACTCATCATACACATATGTGCAAAGTTGTGAACACATATACACATGCAAAGATACATACACATATGCATGCATACACCACATGTACTTTACACAATACAGACATACATACAAAGAAAGATGAAGACACACACATATAAAGATCTGCACACATGCGCTCTCTCTCTCTCTCTCTCTCTCTCTCTCTCTCTCTCTCTCTCTCTCTCTCTCTCTCTCTCTCTCTGTCTCTCTGATAGACACACACACACAAACACAGATGAATCTGTAGTGTGTTTCAGCCAATTAGAAGAGTGGAATTGCTGTCTGCAGAACATAGCTACTTATACAAAGGCAAGATTGACTGAGAAGGGGAGAAGACTCTAGGTCAGCCTGATAGATGAATTAGAGGACATACTGTAGTGAAAGTATTGGTTTCTTTTATGTGGTTTTTGTTTGTTTGTTTGCTTTGATCCCAAGTATGGGACATGGGAATGTTTTTTCTCTGCTAAAGACAGTCTCGTGACTTTTGTTGGTGGAGAACAGACCCGCAAGAGGGCACATGATGTCTTGTGAGAGGGAATGTGATGTTTTGCTGAGAGCAGGCACCTGAGAGGGCACGTGATGTTTCGAAAAAATATAAATAGAACTACATGGACAGTGAGATGAGGCTCTTGCATTGCTATGCAGTGCAACGGTTTACATAACTTCACTGGTCTTTGCTTCACAGAGAGAAATGTTGCAGAAAACTTCTCCTGGCACCCTGGCTCAGTCTAGTCACTTCAGCTGACTCATGCTGAGTCAGCAGAGCTTTGCTGCTTCTGCTGGACTGTCCCGCCACGTTGCTGTTTGGTGTTGCCTATTGGACTGGACTCCTGGTATCCTGACAATGCAGAGTAGAATTGGCTCAAGGCACTATGTCTAAAAAGGCCCACATCCCTCACCCCTATTAAACTTCATTCCCTCCTATCTCTGGTCAGTGGGTTAGAAGGGAAGTAGAAGCCCTTAAGAACCATAGATAAAGTAGGCGTTTGAAAAATCTAAGCCTACAACATACTGTTAGGTGTCCAAACAAACATGACAGATAGATGGGTGCCGGGGTGGGTTTCATGCCGATGGTACCTACTGTTGTATTAGCAGCACAAGGAAGCAGTGAAGACAGAAGAGGAGCGGCCCTCAAAATAAACCTTATCCAACACCCTGAGGTTGACCAGAGGGCAGTAAGAATAAAAAGGATCAGAAGAGAAGCTGTGTTTTGTAGCTGAAGGAAGGAAAGCATCCAAGGAGTAGAAGCTGGTGCTGCCACATGCATCATGCAAGCAGTTATTGTTGCAACAGCATTTCCCTGGATGGAATGGAAGCCTAACAAGCAGGTTCATGGGAGGAACTGGAGTAGAGGAGCTAGTGATAACAACAGGTTCCTCAGATGCAGAAAGGTCACGTTTGTCCATGCTGATGGGAAATGCTAACAGATTATAGTAATTAACTATTTCTGAAGATATGGAGAGTGGTGCCAGGCCTGCCTGCTTGTCAGGAAAGAGGAAGATGCTCACGTACAACACTACCTCTTCATCTGCCATAGTTGTGCCTGTGGCTCACACCAGGAATGGAGATTTGGGCACTGGAGTTTGGAAACAAATCTCAGCTAAAGGCTAAAATACCTGCTCTAACATGACTTCCGTATTTCTCTGGGGGTAAGTTATTTACTTTCTCTGAACCTCTAGGATGATTGAAAACTCCTTTGTACAATACTTGTGATGGTTAATTTGGGTTTTTTAGCCTGTTGCTTGGGTTTAAAATTATCTAGGGCATTAGTAATGCACAGCTTTGGGTGAGGCTGTCAGGGTATTGCAAGGTGAGATTAGCTGGAGCCCTAAGGTAAGATCCATCCTGGTTTTGGCAGCTCTA
>OU015755.1:86195622-86224624 GCA_907169655.1 Acomys percivali | reverse complement strand
TCTCTCTCTCTCTCTCTCTCTCTCTCTCTCTCTCTCTCTCTCTCTCTTACCTCATCTTCTAAGATGCGAGCAGTGGCCTCTCTCTGCTCCTGATCTCACATCCTTAAGTCATTAACCAACCACCTTGAAGGACTGTGCCCTCTGCATTAGGAACTTCTTTCATTGCTGTAACAAAACTTGGTATGATAATCTTAAAGGAAGAAAGCGTTTATTTTGACTCACCATTCAAGGTGACAGTCCACCATGGTGGGAAGTCATGGAGGCAGGAGCTTAAGGCAGCTGGTCACATCCACAGGCAGGAAGTAGAGAGATAAATACTGGTACTTGGTTCAATTTCTTTTTTTGTTTTTCTTTTTTTAATCTGCATGGGGACCCATGGAATGGTGTAGCTCATATTTAGGGTGGGTCTTCCCCACTTAATTAATTCACTCTGGAAAGTCCCTCTCAGACTTGCCCCAAGATATGTTTCCTAGGTGATTCTCAACCATGTTAGGTTGGCAACATTCACCCATGGCAATGGGAAGTCAAGGCAGCAGCAGTAGTACGAGATACCTGGTCACGTTGCATCCTTCTGAGTTGGGAAGCAGAAAACAAGGAAGCTGCTCAGTTTTCTTTCTCTTCAGTCCATGGATGATGGCTCTGCGCACATGCACAGTGGTTCCTCCCACCTTAATCTAGAAACTCCCTCCCATGAATGGCTAGAGGCTTGCCTCCCAGAGGGTTCTAGATCCCGTGGAATTAACAGTCAATGCTAACCATCACATATGCAGTGAATCAAAATAAGGCCTCCCTCTCCCCGGTTACTGATTTCAGGTATTTGATCACAGCAAACAGTAAGTCATACAGCACCTAACACACAGGAAGGGCTGTCAACCGCTGTGACTGCACTAGGCAGAACAGGGCTTTACAAACTCACTAATAAAGGAGAAGAAAAGCTCATCTGCTTCCTGCCTTCACTGCCCACTGAACATTTTTCTTAAATTTGGCTTAATCCTCCATCCTCTCCTATGTTTTCCAGCCGCACACAAATTTGCGTATCCTTGCACACCCGTTGCCTCAAACATGACACAGAGTGCTCAGGACTGTAATTATCTCAGGGACCAAGCTGCATGAAAAGATAAACAGCTTAGTGGATTAAAGTTGCATATTTAATATAACCCAGTGGCATAAACATCCTCTTCCTGCTTGTTGCATGTTCCATCAGTCTCTCCCGGACACCCACTGAATGTGAGCATCTCCATCAGTGTCTGCTTCTTTCTAGTGATGGGAAAACAGACTCAGAAAGCATCACCTCGTAGCAACACTGTTCCCAGGCTCCCGGAGATGAGCTATGATGACACCCACCTCTTACAGAGACACAGAGGCTGTGACAATTTAATAGACTGGAAAAATAATTGAAAGAGAAAAACCAACAATTCTTCCCTCCCTCTAGGGAAGGAGGAGATGGAGTTTCATTAAGAGCCCAGATGCTTGTGAGCAGTTGGCTGTTATTACAAGGGAGTTGACTGGCAACCTGTGTGTACCAGTGTTGCTGAAAGAGCCAAAAGGCTCAGTGAGGTAGCCGGGGCTCTTTGGGTGGGACCAACCTCTCTGAGTTAGCTAGAGCTGTTGTACCGTGAACTCCATGCTGACCCTAGCAAGTTTCTAATAAGCATGAGAGAATCATTTGAGGAGCAGTGTCTTGACCTGACACACTATCTAATTGCTGGGAAACAATGAGAAGAAATGGGACCCAGTGAGGCGATAGAGACTGTTAGGAAAGGAAAGGATGGATGTAACACTTAAGTCAGGCACAGAGGTCACAGAGCTGGTCCTCCAAGATCCTTCTGAGGACTCAATGTGCTGCTAAGCTCCAACACAAGGAGGCATCCAGATTTCTGAAGACTAAGTTTGGACATAAAATTTTGCTTTTGTGGTGTTCTGTCTTCATTTCTGTTGCACTGATAAAACACTCTGAGTTTTTTTTTAAAGCAACTTTGAGGAAAAGGGGTGTATTTCAGCTTGTAGGTCCAGGTTCATCACAGTGGGGAAGCCAAGGCAGGAACTGCAAACAGCTGATCCCAACACATCTACAGTCAAGAGGAGAGAGAAATGAATGCATGCGTGATCACTTGCTCGCCTGTGATGAGCTCAGTCTCTCCATTTACATAGTTGAGAATCCCTGCCCAGGGAATGGTGCACAGAGAGTGGATGAAGTTTTTCCACTTTAATTAATTAAGACACACCCATAGGCTAAGACAATAGAGAAAGTTATTCACTGAGGCTCTCTTTCCAGGTGATTCTAGGTTGTGTCAATCTGACGCCTGAAGCTAGTATCATGTGTGTGTTGAGAACATAGCTCAGTTAGTAGCATGTGTGCCTACATGGAGAAAGCCCTGAGTTTGATCCACAGAACTACAGAAAACTGGATATGGTGATGAACATCTGTAATCACAGCTCTTGGGAAGTAGGAGAATCAAGAGTTCCAGGTCATCTGTGGCTACACAGAGCATTCATGTCCAGTGTCGGCTGCATGTGATCTTGTCTCTAAATAGAATAAAACAAAACAAAAAAAAAAGTCTTTGTGTTTCTACAATTCTACAGTCTGTGACTCTGACTCTGCCATCAGGAACTTGGCCACCGTTGGCCACCCACATCTCCACATCCTTGTGTCCACATCAGGTCCCGTTGCTGACTGTTCCTCAGCTTTACACATCTTTGACTTTCACCATCTTGAGATAGTTTGCCTTCCTTTCTCATTTCCTGTCTCATTCCTGTGGCTTCAGCAACAGCCACACTCGCACTCACTAGAGCTGAGGGAAGAGCTGAACCGTGCACATGAGTCTTGACATCACAACCACTAACTTTCAAAGCCCACTACTCAATTTTGTGGCTGTAAATCACTCCTCTGCTGTGTAAACTGGAAGACATTGTGACTGTCATCCCTACAGGATGTCTGTATTTCATTGCCTACACCCAGAAAAGAGCCTTGCACATCCCAGGCCCCTTGTGAGCAGCAGCGGACTGGGTGACTTCTGGGATTGCTTCAGAAAGATGAGGACATAACAAGACAGAAAAAGCCGGAAGTTTTATCAGACGAGCATGAGACCTCGGGCAATGTTGATGTCTTAGTCAGTGTTCCATTGCTGTGAAGAGACAGCAGTACCATAGCAGCTCTTATAAAGAAGAGCATTTAATTGATGTTTGGCTATAGTTTCAGAGGTTTCATCCATTAGCAGCATGGTGGGAAGCATGGCAGAACACAGGCAGACATAATAGCTGAAAATCTACATCTGGAACCATAGGCAGCAGGAAGAGAAAGCCACTGGACCTAGCTTGGGGCTTTTGAAACCTCAAAGCCCACCCCCAGTGACACACTTTTCCAACAAGGCCACACATTCTAATCCTTTCAAACAGTGCCAACTCCTTAATCGTTTAGCTATATGAACCTATGGGGACCATTTCTTACTCAAACCACTGGAGTTGATGTCCTGTTTTTCACATCTGCTACCTACACTATCTACCCTCTTGCAGTTATATAGCCTCTGTTGCCATATCATAAGGTCCCAATAAAAAAGCCAAGCTTTCATTCCAGAACAGTTCACAACTCACTTACAGCACATGGGTGAGGAATTATGGGTAGGAGAACGGCTAATCCTAAAGCAACCATTCTGGAAGGTTTGCACTCAGCACAGATGATGGCGTCCCCATGGATGCTTAGCTGGAAACGCCTATCAGCTTCCCCAACCTATATACTCTAGTACTGCCTGAAGACCCCAAGACCATTTGGAATTTGGTCAGCACTGCATACAAAGAACTGGCTGGAATAGCAGGTGGGGATACGATGACTGTCCCTACTCCACGCTCGTCCAAAGGAAAGTCAACAGTACACAGGGCTACTATAATGGTGTTCTTGCAAGCGAATGCAGATAACATGATGAAGATGGCTACTGTTTTGCTCTGAGGGTTGGGCTATACTATACAACACCTCTAATCACACACTCAGAACTTACACACACTCATCACTGAACTCAATGCAACACGCTGTGATGAAATCCTGTGGCATGAGACCTAGGAGACTAGCCCCAGAAATAGTGTGCTTGAACTGTTAGGAAGCTGTTCTCCAAGGTGGAAATAATTGCCACTTGGAAATAAGTTAGATGGAAAAAAGGTGGAATTTATAAGAACATGGAGCCCTGTGGCCTATAGGAAATCTCTGCGAAGTGAGAAGTAGCTTGTAATACACTGAATTCTTCCAAAGAAACAGTCAAGCAGAGCCTATGTAGCTGTTGTCAGTATCAGAAGAGTGATTTGTTATGGTATCTAAGACCCCAGGGCCTTGTTTGGCAAAATGCCGGTGTGGCATGTTTGAGGATCTAAGTTTGTACACCTGGGACCCATATCAGGTAAGATGTTGTAGGACACACTTATAATCCCAGTGCAGGGGAAGTGAAGGTAAGTGGCAGCCTGAGCTCACTGGCCAAACAGAATACTCTACTTGCTAAGTTCAAGGACAATGAGAGACCTTGTCTGAGAAAACAAGAGGCAGGGAACATCACATCAAAGCTGTCTTGTGATCCTCATAGGGATGTTCATACACTCACCTACATGCACATACTATGCAACACATGCATGCATGCGCGTGCACACACACACACAGACACACATACACACACACAGAGGCAAGTGTTTGAGAGACACACATAAGGGCTAGAGAGATGGCTCAGCCATTGAAGGCTAAGCTCACAACCAAAAATATTAGAGAGACACATATAAGTTTGTGACAATGTTCAAGGGGTATACTAAGAGCTGTTATTTACTAAGAATGGAATATATGCAAGTAATACCTGGACCCTTTATATAAATTGCTATTATCCTTTGGACAGCTTCATGAAGAAGCTATAGTTCTTTTACTCATCTTATATATAAGAAAAATAATTCAGGAAGCTTCCTCAAGGCACCTATTTACTCAGACATGGATCTGGTCTTCAGATTCAGATGTTAACACAAATGTACTACTTCTACCAATGATTAGTTCTTAAGAGCAATACTCTTTATTACTTGTACTGGAAAAGGCTCCTCTGTGAAATAATGTTCTGGATGGGACCTGAAGAATGGAAACTAGGTGGCTACAAGGGGAGGGGGGGTAGGAACCTTATAGGAAAGAAAGAATGCCAAGTCACCTGCAGAGTAGGTTTTCTTCAGATAACCACTGTGGGAGGACATTGAAAAGAGAGGTGGATTCAGAATGAGGCCCAAGCTCAAGTAGGGTTGGGTCACAGCACTGGTTGTTCTAAAGGGGCTTAGGTTAAGATGTAAGTGGAGTGGGTAGGCCTTGGAGATAAGAAGTTGGGAAGCATTAGCTTGTCTTAAAGGTGCAAGGGGTAGGGAGTGGAGGAATCTGTTCCCCAGGATCTTTACAAGGCTTCTGTGATACTCAACTCAGGATGGAGAGACTGATGAGTACTACCACCCCCACTGGAGGTTGAGATTGCTTTGTCTCTGTGACATAACCAAGCAAAAGCTGATTGGGAGTGTGTGTAAGAACCAGTCACAGAGAATGGAGCGGATGGGTGGGATAGAATGGTGTTGGCTAAAACTGGATATCTGCCACTTACAAGAGATACTGAGGAGATGAAGGCCAGAGCTGTTGAAGAGCTGAAAAGCCTGAAGTTACCTGACCTGAGAAGACACAGGAGACTTAAGATCTGGGCTGGGTCCAGATCAAGCTTGGCCCTGTGGGTATTTTAAGAGTTTTATATTTAATCCTAAGTGCATTTGGGAAAGCCAAGAGTCAACAAGATAATCTCCATGGAAGTGATAGTTTTACTTGGCAAGCTGTGAAGCAATAATAGATCTATTTCACATTAAAAATAAATAGTTGCAGCCTGGAACACTGGGAGTCGTAGTCATTGTAACTTTTCATGCCTCAGTTTCTAGAACACTTATGTAAAGATATATTCTCCCACATAACCATTACATCATTGTGTGACAGCTAGTATAAGAAAAAATAATAATGAGTCAATGCTTCATAGATTTTACCACAAAGTTACATAGGAGTAAAATTTAAAGAAATATCATGATAGAAAAGATAGCCCCAAGTACCAGAAGGATTTTTCAGACCCTGCTTTGATAAAAAACAAAACAAAAAAAACATTGCCTAGTCCAAAGTAAATAGAACCACAGACTCCCACAGAAACCCTGTCATTTCAAATTCTACCTTCTTTGGGACCAGATGTGCATGTAGCAAGAGATATTGACAGAGCCTGAAAGGGGTCTTCCAGAGGCCCGGTTCAGGCAAAGACCAGTCTGTGAAGCCCTGGTAAAGCTTGGGATGTTATCTTTCAGGGGTCACGGTGCATCAGCACAGGACAAATCCTTCCAGCATGGCTGCTTCTACAGCCAATCCACTTGAAACAGTTTTAACTTTTTGTTTAATTAGTCTCTCTCTCTCTCTCTCTCTCTCTCTCTCTCTCTCTCTCTCTCTCTCTCTCTCTCTCTCTCTCTGTGTGTGTGTGTGTGTGTGTGTGTGTGTGTGTGTGTGTGTGTATGTGTGTAGAAGCAAGAGGACACCTTGAAGTCCATTCTCTTCTTTTATCACGTGGGTCCTGGGAATTGCACTCAGGTTGTCAGTCTTGGCAGCAAGCTCCATTACCTACCACAGCCCACCCACCTAATCCATCTTTAGTATTTCAGCTTAAGCCTATCACCAAACCCTCACATTTCATCTCCATGAGCATGGCCCCAGTTAGTCTACTTAATGCCCAGGCTCTGTCTTACTTTGATGAGAGATGGCTAACCCCAGACAGATTTAGGCCCTGGACTGAGTCACAAGGCGATTTTTAAAGCTAGTTTTCGATTCACTGGAATGGTGGGAATAGTGCTTGTGACATTCGAACACAACTACTATGTTAGAATAATTCACTTTTGGACATCTGGACCACTGCTTTCTCTTCCCACCTTCCTAAACACAACAGTGATGTGTGTTTATATGAACCCCAAGAAGAAAGTCCCGTGGGGAAATGAGACAAAATATGATAACCAGCTTTTACTATATCCCCTAAATGATGGTTAAATGGAATAATGATCCCCAAAATGCACTCGCCATTCACTGGGCAGGAACCTCTCAGGCTTCCTGCAGCCAGGAGAACATGTCTATAGTGACCTATAAGCCATGCCACTCTACCAGTGTCTCTCCTCACACCCTGTGCTCATCGATCTCCTTTGCCTGTCAACTTTTGCCTCACCTCCTCGTAGTCCAATGCTTGACACGGTCATGTAGGAATCGTTGACTGGATAGCCGTTCCCTGTAACTCAGAGGGCCAGTATTTTGTTCTTCCTATATCAATTAGTCATCTTGTTATAACCAAATTTAGAAGCAGGAAGAAAAAGGGGAAAAAAAGAATATGAGGCCCCCCTCAAAAATATTAGCATATTTCTGGTGAATTTGAAGTTCTGGGAGCAAGGGTCTTAAGACCAACACCAAGATGAGATAGCTTTGAATTCAGTCTACAGCTCAGGGTGACCATGAGCTTCTGGTCCTCTTGCCTCTACCTCTGGAGAGCTGGTGTTACCAGTGTGGGCCACCTACTCAGCAGCAAATTACAGTTGAGGAAGCATGTCTCTCTTCGCTGTGTCAGTTAGCAGTTAGATGATTTTCTTTGCAAAGCTTGAAATCTACCAGGAAAGTAAGTAAGATAGGAACTTCCTCCCTGGACATCATGAGGTTGTGATTTTACAAGCCAAGGCCAAGGGATGGACACCTGGGCTGTTCCATTTTCTGACTATTGTAAGTAGTGTAGTAATGTACACAGATAAGTAGTTCTCTCTCTAGGAGAATATAGAATCCTTTGTGTATGGTCTCAGTTGGTCTAAGTGGTATATTTATTTCTAGCTTTTTGAGGAACTCCCACACTGATTTCCGTAGTGGCTATACCAGTTTGCACCTTCATCAACAAAGTATTCCCTTTCCCCCTACACCAATACCAGCATTTGTTGCCTTTAAAAAACATTTACAATTCTGGCTAAGGCAAGATAAGACATCTCAAAGCAGTTTTAATTTCCATCTTCCTGATGGTTAAGGATGTTGAACATTCTTCAAATGGTCCCCCTATCAGCTGGAATGAACAGGAGTTTCTACCTGGATTTAAGGCCCACTCCAAAAGTTGAAACCCATATCTGGCACCATTATAAAGGCCAAGAACCTGTGGCTAGTCAGCCATAGTCCCCAGGGGAGAACTTATGACTGTTACTCTGATAAAGGAGCATAGTGTTAAGCTGACTCCTAATGTCTTATCATTATACTCATAGACCTGTGCATATCCCAAGCTTCCTCAGAGCATCCCTGCTTTGCTGCAGATGGAGATTAACACAGGGACCTACAACTGGCCAAAGGGAAGAGAATAAGAAACTTTGGAAGGTTCCACTCTAAATGGAACATCTGTAACACACCACCTCCTCCCAAGGCTCAGAAATCATTGCAGGGGAGGGAACAGAAAAATGGTGAGAACCAGAAGTGGTTGGGTGACTACGAATGTTTTCTAAACACCATGAGCCAGTTACACATATGAACTCATAATAGTTGTGATAGCATGTACAACACATGCACAAGCTCAAGACAAACAAAATCCCTGGGAAGAAGGATGAGATGGGCACCGAATTAAGGAGCTCCTGCAATTGACACTTCTAAGAAAGGAGAGTCAGTTTTCTTTAAGGCTTTGCCCTCTGGGAAGTCAACTGTACTCCAGTGTATAGCATATAGGCAACATAAATTGTACTTAATGGCTTGAGGAAAAAAAGAAAGAATAAACACACAAGGTTTTTTGGGTAAATAAAGCAGCATGGAGCTTGGATGAGTTGGAGGAGGGATGAACATGATCAAAATATATTGTATAAAATTTTCAAAGCAATAACTTAAGGTGAGAAAAACATGCATCCATGCAAACACTCATACACATAAAGTAAAAATGTCTTTAAAAAGTCAAGGAAACAGCCAGGTGTGGTGGAACACACCTTTAATCCCAGCACTTGGGAGGCAGAAGCAGGTGGATCACTGTGAGTTTGAGGCCATCCTGGTCTACAAAGCAAGTCTAGGACAGCCAAGGCTACACAGAGAAACCATGTCTCAAAAAAAACCAAACAAACAAAAAGTCAAGGAAACAACAAAACATATAAACCAAGAGCAGAAGAGGGAAATGGAAAGACAAAATTTCTCTGACTGCCTGTAACTGAGCTGCAGAGCCTGCTCCAAACGACTGCCCAGTCACCCAGTCCTCCCCCCCGGCCAGTGTCTTTACCCTTTACCCAAAAGAGATCAGAACAAGAAAGCTTGAAATTCACCTTTGACCTTCTCTTCTCCTTCCAGACACATGTTCAGAGAATGACTGGGCCCCGGAGATTTCTACCTCTGAGTTGCCCCATGCCCCCTTTGCCTTTGGAGTCCATTGCTGTGCCCTGGTTTGGCAAGCCCAGCCCTCTGCCACCTCCTCAATCTCACAGAGAAGAGACAGGGAATTCAGCGAATGTGGGCTCTACCTCCTCAGTGCTGTGACCTGACCTCAGAGAACTAACCCGGACTCCCCGAGGCTACTTCCTCATCATCATTGTATGGTCTTAGCAATGGTGCCTGTTCCATGGGCTGTGTTGTGATTAAAGGCAACTGGCAGAAAGAGGGGCTTATTTAAGCTTGCATTTCCAAGTTACAGCCCATTATTTTGGGCAAAGTCAAGGCAGGGACTCAAGCAGAGAGTCAGATGACACCCACAACATCTAACAACCTCAGGGTGACCAAAGCGCCTTTTCCTCCCATGCAGGGCTTTGTCTGGGTTCACCCACTGCTGAGTTGACTTTCCTTTCAGACATTTCCCAAAATTTGTATGACACTCAAGAGTTAGCAATGTATAATGACATTTGTTTATAGTGTGTGTGCAGGATCTCTGAAAGTCCACCTCTGTCCACTCCAAGCAGGTGGCAGTTTGTCTTAGGATTCAGCAGCTGAGGGGATAATTAAACATAATAATTAGCATCTGATATGGTCCCAAAATATCTTACTCTTATCAACTCTTTCATGAAGACTACCATGATGGGTACTTCAGATGGACGGCCTGCACTGCTTAGTCCCTCATCCTGGGACTCTGCTTTGGAGTCATTGCATCTACCAGCCATGGTCTTGCATTGGTCTGCCAGATGGCACACTGATGCTGGGATCAAAGGCCAGCTTCATCTATTGCTCCCATTGCTCGAGCTGGCTCCTGAGGGTCTGACAAGCTTGGCACTGGTATCATGATCACTATCAGTTAGGCATGGCCACCGCAAGGGCCCTGGGCTGGGTGAACAGTTTGTACCCCCAGCCTATTTTCTTGCAGGTAGAAAATCTCCATGGCATAGTCTGGAGAGATAATTACCCACCCAGGGCAGGCAAGTCATTGTTACCTCTATCACTACATCACTCATGCACCTTGGGTGAACTTCTGTGCAGACTTTAAATTTCTTAAAATCTTCCAGAATTTACCTTTCTGCCACTGTTTTCTTTATGAACCTCACCTCATCACAGATCTGTATATATTTGCTTTTGAGTGACCAGGACAAGCCTTCATCTGCTTTCTGTTTCCTCATTCAAACCCAGTCACTCAGAACTACCAGCTCCCCTGCTGCTTTGTAAAGATCATGCCCCATTGCAGGGTCCAGCAAAGCCAGCAAACGCCCACACCAGTCCTGAGGTTTCTGCTGAGCTATAGTTTTCTTTAAGTTTTATTTGCACGTGTGTGTGTCTGTGTGTGTGTGTGTGTGTGTGTGTGTGTGTGTCTGTGTGTCTGTCTGTGTGTGTGTGTGTGTGTGTGTCTGTGTGTCTGTGTGTCTGTGTGTCTGTGTGTGTGTGTGTGTGTGTGTGTCTGTGTGTCTGTCTGTGTGTGTGTGTGTGTGTGTGTGTGTGTGTGTGTGTGTGTGTGTGTGTGCCCGTGGCTTCAGATGTCCTCAGAGATGTTACAGACAGTAGTGAACAACATGATGTGAGTTCTGGCAACAGAATCTGTTTCTCTGAAAAGAGAAAAGCAGTAAGTGCTCTCAACCACCAAGAGATCTCTCCATTACCTTATCTACTTTGTTAACCCTTGGCAAACGGTCTATCTGCCTTCATCAACTGAGCATCAAATCACCTATTTTATGCCCAGACCCCTCAGTGATGCTTTCCTTGCTCTGTTGTCTTACAGTAGCCAGTATTCATAGAAACTTTAGCTGGTGATGTCCGTGTGTCCCATACAGCTCAAATGAGCCAGTCTGTCAGGTGCTGATTTCCCTCACTGTCTCAGCATCTTTGTCTCAAGGAGTTGTTTGACTCAGTTTCTCCACCCCTGTAGCACTCAGACCAGTCCCATCATCCTCAATTGCATGGCTTCATGACTCAGGCTGGGAAAGGACCTTTCATAATACAGTCTTTCCAAACTCAGGCAGTTTGGAAGCAGTTTCCTCTGAATAGCATAGTTGTCTATATTGGCCACTATGAAGGCCCCTAGCTACATGCCAAATCCTGGATTTCCCCCATGACTTCCGACTCACCCTTTCCTTCTCCTGTAAGTTCCAAGCTTGTTGATGCCAGGAAGGGCCCTTTAGCACAGACCTAATTTGCACTATTCCTCTTGAATCCCACCATCTGTGAGAATCAGAAAGCCCACACTGAAGTCTCACTGTCCCTTTGTTCCAGGGTTCCTGCCAGATCGGCAGGCGTGCAGATGATGGTCGCGCCCATGTGCCTTTTCCTATTGTAATGACTCCCTTAAGTGGGCAAGTTCTCTGAACAGACAGATGAGGCTCAGCACATCAGCCAGAGCCAAGGCCACACAACTGTTGTCACAGCCAGCTCATTGAGCTGCCCCTCCCCACTACTGTCAAGAACAGCGGTAGCTTCTCTGATGCACCAGCTGTTTGGAGGCATCATCATACTCGAGTAGCCGCCCCCATCCATCAAAGGAGGCATATCACCTCATTAAGAAATGAGACTGGCCTGCCTGGTCCTCCTGGGGCCAGCTTCATCCATCAGCTGATGGAAACAGATGCAGAGACCCACAGCCAAACAATATGTGTATCTCGGGGAGTCTTGTGAAAGAGTGGGAGGAAGGATTGAGGGGGCGGACGAGTCCAGGATACCACAAGAAGACCTATAGAGTAAACTAATCTGGGCCCATGTGGGCTCACAGAGATTGAACCATCAACCAAAGAGTATGCATGGGCTGGACCTAGGCCCCCTACACATATGTAGTAGCTTCTTCTTTATATGGATCCCCCAACAATAAGAGTAAGGCTGTTTCTGACTCTGTTGCCTGCCTTTGGATCCCTTTCCCATCGCTGGGTTGACTTGTCTGGCCTCAGTGGGAGAGGATGCACTTATTCCTACTTTGATTTGATGTGTCAGGATGGATTGGTACCCACGGGAGGGCCTCTGTAGAGTAGAAGGAGGAGGAGAGGAGGGAGGAGCCTTTGGTAAGACTGTAAAGTGATTAAATACATAAATTAACAAAAAAGGAAAAAACAAGAAATGTAACCACTCTGAGGTCCCTCACCAAAGGGGGACTCAACTCTCAGATGGCTCAGCTTTGTTTGCGTGTCTCATCATCTTCAGCAGAGGACACACAACAGCCACTAGCACAGGAAACACACCAACTCACACCACAGTGGGGAAGGTAGCTTCGGCAGGGGTACCAATATGCTTACTGTGAAAGGATCATATGTGAAGGGTTACTTATAGAAGCATGACAGATAAACTATCAAAAGCCTCATTCTTTGCACATGGAAGATTCCAGAAAGGCTGCAACCCTGGCGCTCCCTGCACATCTTTCAGAGAGCTATGATAAAGTGTCCTCTCTCCCTGACAATTGCTTTTGGCTCACATGACTTCAGGGAGCAGACGTAGGAATGCTGTAGCCCTTGTAAGCTTCTTTGGTTGTATGAGCCTACTCCACCCTAGGAAGCAATATGTAAATCCAAAGGAAACGAACAGCAGTTTGTTGGCCATAGGGAGAAATGGGATGGTGAAATTCTCCCTTTTCTTTAGACCTCACACTATTTGCTGTGTATATTTGTTCAGTTCCACAAACAGTGCATATACGTTGATAACTGTTGTATCTTCATCAAAAGGTCCTTTTATCAACATATCAACAGTTTTATCTTCACCAAGTGGTCCTTTTGTCAATATATCTTTATGTATTATGTAAATGATTTTATTAGGACTCTCCTCCCTTACATAGAAAGGGCTTCTCCTGTTCACTTTCTGCTTCCATCAGTATGATAAATCTTTCAGTCCATGTACATGTTTACAAGTAAAGTGAGTTTTCATCACACAAGTGGATCATATTTACTATCCATTCAAATACTCTATATTTTTATTGGAGAATTTAAGTCATTTACATTTATTTATTATTGCATATCTAACTTTGCTGCCACTTGGTTCATTGGCTTCTGCTTTAATACTTTATTTTAATTTTTCATTTCCAACCATGTCACTATTTTTGAAACTTGGTGAGTTTTGGCCAGGCCAAGGTTTGATTCTCCTTCTTTTCTCATATTACTGATCTGGTGAGTAAGGTATATTTATTTGCATTATTGTGGGTGTCTGCCAGCCTTTCCTTTGTAGTGGAGAGAGCTCCCTTTGTGTGTCTTTTTTGTTTAATTTTTTTTACTTCATTTTATGTGTGTGACCATTTTGCCTAGGTGTGTGTGTGTGTGTATGTGTGTGTGTGCACAAGCACGTGTGTGTATGTATGTATATATGTGTGTATGCACATGCACGTGTGTGTATGTATGTATATATGTGTGTGTATGTGTGTGTGTGCAGACGCACATGTGTGTGTGTATGTATGTATATGTGTGTGTGTGTGTGTGTGTGTGCGCTGCATGTGTGGCTAGTGCCTGTGGAGGTTAGAAGAGGGCACTGGAGTCCAAGATGGTTGTGAGCTACCATCTGGGTGCTGGGAACTAAACCTGGGTCCTCTGCAAAGGTAGCCAGTGCTCTTAACCACCAAGATATCTTTCTAGTCGCTTTGTGTATTTTTAAAATAGGGATAGTTGGTAACAAAATACCTCAGTTTCCACCTGTAAAGGAATTATTTTAGTTATTATTCATTTCTAAAAGACACTTTTGTTGGGTATAGTAGTAATGGTTAACATTTTTCTTTATATGTGATACTTTGTTACTTCTGAAAATTTTCCTAAGAATATCCCCTTACATATAGTTTGACACTTAACTATTTTCAGACCCCCCTCTCGTGTGTGTGTGTGTGTGTGTGTGTGTGTGTGTGTATGTGTGTGTGTGTGTATGTGTGTGTCTATGTGTGTGTGTAGTACCTTTCAGCATTTTCATTTTAGTATGCTATGATGAAGGTCTCTTTTGGTCCTATTTTTTGAAGATGTCCTTTTAGCTTTGGTTATTTTGATGTCACACACCTCTCCAGGGAGCCTGGTTGAAGTGGCCATCTGCTTTGTTCTTTTCCCAGAGAGCTCTTCTAAACTTGCCATGCCATTTAGAGTTTCCATCACTCCTCTGCTCATTTCCAGTTGTCCCCCCTACAAGTCCCTCAAATCCCCAGTGTTGCTCTGCTTCCCTGGAGCGGGGACTTGTGAACACGCTGTTCAGCCGTGTTCTATGCACCACTGGTTCTTTACCCATCCATCCTTCAGATGCTCCATGTTAACTTCCAGTCCTTGCTTGTAAACAATACTACGAAATATGGGAAGATGCACACTTCTCTTTAAGATAATCAATTTCATTTCCTTTGAGTCTGTTCCCAGTGGTGAAACTGCTGGGTCTTGCAGTAATTGTATCTTAAATTTACTTTTCATAAATTTCATTCTGTTATTGATAATTCTCAGGTTAATTTACATCCCCATCAATATTGTATGGATGTTTTCTTTTTCTTTTTTTCCTATCTTCACTAATTCCATCTATTTTTTTTTTGTAAATATCCATCCTAACAGATGTGAGGTGATAACACATTGTGTAGTTCTTTTTAACAGATATAAATTAAAACTGGTTATATATTGTTTCACACTTTACTGTCTTCAGAGATCTCTCTCTTTCTCTGTGTGTTGAATAAAAAAATCTATTAATATCTGCTCACACACTCATAAACTGAACACTGATCACACAGCCACCCATACTCCCACCTTCCCTACTCACCTCCATAGCACACTTTGCAACCCATAGTAACCAGTACCCTACTTTCAGGTTTGCTTGCTCCTTAAGATTTAGTTATTTAGAGGCTGGGTGTGTGCATGTGTGTGCAGGAGCCTGTGGAGGCCAGAAGAGGTCACTGCATCCCCTGAGTGTGGAGTTATAGATGACTGTGACCCACCCAGTGTGGGTGTTGGGAATCAAATTTTGGTCTTCTGTAGGAGCAGCGAGTGCTCATGACTTCTGGGCCATCTCTCCCACTCCATCAATTTTTTTAAGTTTCTAAATATGAGAAAGAAGATGCAGGATCATAGGGCCATTCTCAGCTCTAGATTTCAGTGTGACAGACCTCATCCAGAAAGCCAAGTTTTAAGACTAGAATATGAATTTTTTTTTCTTCCTAGTGGGAAGCACTCCTAGATCTGAAGTCTGCTGGAGAACGGCACACAAATATAGACACAGGTACCACCCTGAGGCTGACCTAGAACCTCTGATTGCAAGATTTAGCCAGGTGACAGTCAGACCTCCCCAGTGTTACCTATTACACCAGAGGTGCTAGATTAAGGGCTGAAGGAAAGCCTGGATCATCTCTGCTACCCCTAATTTACCTCCCTCTGCTCTCTACTGCCTGGACTCTGGCGATGATAGTAAAAGCAGCATCTGCCTTTCTTCCCACTTGTGCCACAACTACTTGCTAAATCTCTCACTCTTCCTTGATGTTTATCAAATTATTTTATTATGTGGACATTTGTTCAAAATAGGACTCGCAACAGCCTTCTCAATCCCTGTTTTAACCCTCCTCTAAATTCCCTTTTACTTTATGTGTGTAAAGACCACATATAAGGGCACTCCCTGTAAGTCTAATCCTTTTGTCTCCTCTGGTGTTAGCACCTTACACCTGCTATGTATGTCTTGTCCTTTCTCATGCAGTGGCTGAAAACCTCTGCAGTTAATGTGAAGAAGACAGCACCAGAAGACATTTGTGGAGCTTCAGTCCCAGGTGTGGAAAAGGCTGCCGGATGTCTGCTAAGGGTTAGTTTGACTGTTTTGTAGATATTTTAGGTCATATTAAGAAAGTTCACTTATAATTTGAAAACATGTGTTATATCATGGATGTCTAACTTTATCATTTCTTGTGGCATCTGTGCAGATAATTTTCTATGTTTTTTTCTTTCTTTCCATTGATGGAGGGAAATGCATGACTCTTAAATGTAACTTGCAAAACCGAGGAGATGGACTCCTGGGTAAAGGTACTTGCCACCAAGGCTAACAACCTGAGTGTGATGGCTGAAACCCCCCTCACAGAAGAGAAACAACTCCTGAAAGTTGTCCTTTGACCTACACACACACACACACACACACACACACACACACACACACACAAGCACACACACAAGCATACATACAAATGAGGGTCCCAAATAGACATTCTGTTTAGGAGTTCATTAACATGTATAGTCTGTACGGTCTGCCGTGCCTACAAAATATTCTAGGACCATGGTGGTACAAACCTTGTGGGAGTAACCAGCCAGTGTGTGATTTGACTTAAAGCCCACTCCATGAGATAGCACTCAAACTTGACACTGATTGAGTGACCAAGAACCAGAGACTATATAGCCCAGAGATCTAGGGTAAAAACCAAATACTACTGGCATTTTTCTTAAAAAAATAAAAAAGTAACAATAAATTGACTTCTAATGATATTCTGCTATACTCATAGGTCAGTACATTATTTGACCATCATCAAAAAGGCTTCCTGATGCAGCAAAAAGAAACAGATGTAGAAATCCACAGCCAGACATTATGGAGAGAGAGAGGGAGAGACAGACAGACAGACAGACAGACAGACAGACAGACAGACAGACTTTGGAAAACACAGCTCTAAACACGATGTCTTCATGAAATTTTTCCCCTCAGAGCTCAGGGAACCCCACAGAAAAGGAGGCAGAAGGAGTGGGGGATATAGAGGGAACAGAGGAGACCAGGAGAACAAAATTCTAAAGAAACTGAGCAGATGTCATATGAACTCACAGAGACTGAAGCAGTAATCCCAGGGCCTACATGGATCTGCACCAGGTCCTCTGCATATTTAATACATGTTTCAGTTTAGTACTTTTATAGGACTCCTGAATATGTAAACAAGTGGGTCTCTGATTCTTCTGCCTTCTTTTGGGGCTCTTTTATTTTCCAGTTAGCTTGTCTTGTCCAACTGTGACATGATGGTTGTCATAATTTGGGTTTCCATTGCTGTGAAGAGACATCGTGGCCAAGGAAAATCTCATAAAGGCAAATATTTAATGGGGCTGGTTTACAGTTTTGGAGGCTTTTTCCATTATCACAATATCAGGAAGCATGGCAGCGTGGAACAGACATGGTGGTAGAGGAACCGAGAGTTCTACATCTTTATCCAAAAGCAGCCAAGAGGAGACTGGAATTCCACACTGGCCAGAGCTTGAGCGCAGGAGACCTCAAAGCCCACCCTCAATGACACACTTCCTCCAACAAGGCCACACCTCCTAATAGTGCCGTTCCTTATGAGCCAAGCATTCAAGCACATGAATCTATGGGTGCCAAACCTTTTCAAACCACCACAGTGGTTTTTCTTATTATTATATTTATTTTGTTATGTTTTGTTGTTTTCTCATTGAAGCCTGTTCTTTTCAAATGAGAGACAGAAAGGGAGTAGATCCAGATGGGAGGAGTAAAAGCAGGGGAAATTGTATTCAGATTATAGTGCATGAAAAAAAAATCTATGCTTAATAAAAAGGGGGGATGTACAGTCTTTTGGCCTGAATAATTTCACTGCATAAATATTTTCATTTGCAATAGCTTTAAATAAAAAATTTTAATATATAAAGTACAATAAAAATGTAAAGTAACTTCCATTCATGGAAAAATGACCATGATTATATTATCAGTTTTACATATTCCATAATTCACTAGTATTTTAATAATATTATACCCGTGGTCATCAGAGTCACTACTGAGTAAAACTTAGTTTTATTGCAATGCCCTTATCAAGTTCCTTTTTCTCTTGTTTTACTAAGTTTATTTATTTGTTCACTTTACGTTCCAACTGAAGGCCCTTCCTTCCTCTCCTCCTCGTCCAACTCTCTCTTCCCCATTCCCCCCTTCCCTACGTCTCAGAACAGGAAGCTCCCCCAACTCCTGTATCAATTTACCCCAGCACTTCAGGTCTCATCAGGACTGAGCTCATCCTCTTCCACTGAGGCCAGGCAAGGCAGCCCTGCTAGGGGGAAGTGACCTAATAGGAGGCGGTACTTATCAAGTACTTATGTGCTTACTGAATAAAATATGTTACAAAGTCTTTACTCCTATAACTTACATTTAAAATATCATAAACTTCAACATATTTTAGACACTTTTGCATAAAATTCATGCTTTGTTTCTTTTTAATTATGAGAAATTAATCATAAGCATATAATCATATATTCTATTTTAAAATATTATTTTATCAAAGGATGAAATTAACTGGGGCATATCTTCAGCCCTAGAACAGAAGGTATTTGTAAACCAAGGATCTTCTGAGGAACTATGTCTCAAAGTACATTTTTTTTTAAAATCCCACAAGTGAATTGCAAACAGCTTATAGCCAAAAAAAAAAAAAAAAGAAAATAGACAAAAACACTTATCAGGTCTTTCACTTAAGAGGACATCACCAAGGTCAATAGTCTGAGACAAAGGTAGTTGGCATGAGGTATTAGGAAAAGGAAATGAAGCTGAGCTGGGTGGCATGTGCCTTAATCCCAGGCTGAGGAAAGAAGGGAGCACTATACTTCAAGATCCTGCATCAAAACAAATAAATGACAACCAAAACTAAATTTGAAGCTAAGATATGCCCAGGAACAGCTTTCCATCTTTAGGTTCAAGGCAATCCCTATCAAAATGGCTCATAGAAGTAGAGGAAAAGGAGTTCTAAAAGTTATGCACAACTATATAGTTGCTAAATCCAGAGCCCAAAGAACAAAGCGGAAAGCATTTGACTGTCTGGTTTCGTAATATAAAACTGTAGCAGTCAAAATGGCATGGAATTGCCAGGAAAGATAAGGGGCCAACAGGTAAGAGGACAGAGGCCAGAAGACAAGGACACGCGCAACCTGCTGCCATATGACGGGCGTGGTAAGGAAACACACTGGGAAAAGGACAGGGGTGGGGAAAGTGGACACCCACATATAGAAGAAACGGCCTCCCTGTCTCTCACCACCTACAAAAAGTAAGTTCAGAATGGATGAAACAACTAATCAGTTAGAAAGCAAGAACTGGAGGAGGCCTGCAGGTGTGTTTATGGGACATTGTCTTGACTGATGACTGATGTGAGAGGGAGCAGACAACTGTAAAACTGTAGGTGGCATCATCCCTTGAAAGGTAGGACCAGGGATAATATATATCCAGAACGGACCTAGAACACACAAATGAATGGCCAACCGACACACAAAGAAAGAAAAGATGTTCCACCACTACTTGTCACTAAGGACATGTTAAGAACCCACAAGGAGACTCCACCTCATTCCAGCAAGGATGGACAACAGCTGGCGCACAACAGATGCAAGTGCTGCCTGGGATCTAGAACAAAAAGAAGACTCAATTATTGATGGTTTGTGTGTACATTCGCTCATCAATTCTGGAAACCAAACATTCAAAGCTAGAGCTTTCCAGCGGTGATTCATCTTTGTTGTCAAGTTGGCTGGACTTGAAATCCCTATGAGTCACACCTTTACACATGTCTGTTGAGGGCTTTCCAGATAGGTAGAGCTGAAGGAGGAAGAATCCCCCTGGATGTTAATGTCACCAACCCACAGGCAGGTCCTGGGATGGAGAGAGAGAGAGAGAGAGAGAGAGAGAGAGAGAGAGAGAGAGACAGAGAGAGAGAGACAGAGAGAGACAGAGAGAGAGACAGAGAGACAGAGACAGACAGAGAGACAGAGAGACAGAGAGAGACAGAGACAGAGAGACAGAGAGACAGAGAGAGACAGAGACAGAGAGACAGAGAGAGACAGAGAGACAGAGAGAGACAGAGACAGAGAGAGACAGAGACAGAGACAGAGAGACAGAGAGACAGAGACAGAGTCAGACAGAGAGACAGAGAGACAGAGACAGACAGAGACAGAGACAGAGAGACAGAGAGAAAGAGAGACAGAGACAGAGAGAGAGAGACAGAGAGAGAGAGAGAGAGAGAGAGAGAGAGAGAGAGAGAGAGAGAGAAATACCAGTGCTCATTCTCCTGCCACCTGACTGCAGATGCAGTGGGGCCTGGTGACCTCTCACTCCTGAAGATACATATTCCCTGCTGTCCTAGTTTGGTGTCTGCTACTATGACAAAGCACTGACCAACACTAACTTTAGGAGGTAAGAGTTTATTTCATCTCACCATTTACAATTCATCATTAATGGAAGCCAAGACAGGAACTCAAGGCTGGAACCTTGAGGGTGCTGCAGCCCCAGGGTGTGCTCCAGTGGAGAGTGAGGAAGGCTTCCATATCACTCAATAGTATGAGTGCCCACATCCACCAGCATACTGTGTGGCACCAGAGGAGGATCCCAGAAAACTGGTAGGGCCTCAGAATGGGCCTGGAAGTTTCCTCAGGTGCTGGCAGGTCTGGCCCCTCCCCATAGTGACAGTGGGATGGTTAGCTAGTCAATCCCCCATTGGTCCCAAAGCTGTATAAAAATGCCTGCTACTGTGCAATAAAAGTAGATCTGCACTCGATGCTGGTCTCCCGAGTCTGTTTCCCCACTTAGTGACTCCACCTCCATCATCACCTACTCCTGCATCCCAGTTCCCACAGAACCTACAGGCAGGAAGTGAAGTAGAGGCCATAGAGAAACACAGCTTACTGGCTCACTCCCCATGGCTTGCTTTCTTACACGGTCCAGACCCACCTGAGCAGAGGTAGCACCACCTACTGTGGGCTGGGCTCTCCTATAACATTCAGCAATTCCTCAGTTGTAGTTTTCTCTTCCCAAGTGTGTAAAGTTGACAGAGCTAACAGCAGAGACAAAATAGAGCTTTCTTTCCCTTGTTGATTTTGTTAAGTATCTTCTAACAACAACTTGGGGTGGGGGCTTAAGACATTCTGTGACCCCAATTCCAAAATCCCCATTATGAATATTGGGATGGTATCAAAAGAAAAGGAAATTCATCCTCTCAGTTCATTGCAGTATTGTTGACAGATGAGACAATGCAGTATCCATCAGCTGATGGGTTAAAAATGGTATGTATAGGGGCTGGAGAGATGGCTCGGAGGGTAAGAACACTATCTACTCTCCTAGAGGCCCTGAGTTCAATTCTCAGCAACCACATGGTGGCTAATAACTATCTATAAGGAAATCTGCTCCCTCTTCTGACAGGCAGGCACACATGCAGGCAAATATTGTATACATGATAAATAAATAATAAATAAATATTTTTTAAAAATTGGTATGTATAGACCATGGAATAGTAACTACCCAGGAAAACCGGAATCCAATTACTCATAGGCACAGTAAAACAAGAACTGTATTAACTCATTCACTGTTAAATCTAAAATACTTGATGTCATAAGACACTGGGAATATTGATGAGCATACATTGAAGAGGGTAGATTGAGGGAGTCTTGATCAATGCACAGTTAGTTAGAAACAAGAAGGTTTAGTGTGATTTCCCAATACACAGCAACAAGAGGGAATAGAGAAAATGTTTGAGAAATTTCACCATAAAACCATCAGGGTTAAAGGAAACTTGGTTTTAGCCCTATTTAATATTATTAATTTGGACATTACTTACCTTGGTGTAAATTGTATGTATGTATGTATAATGTATATATAAGCCATTACCAATATGCATAATTTTAGTTTTATGTATCATATGAAAAATTAAAAATAAATGAGAAAAAATGAAAATCCCTCCACTAGTTAGTTTTATGTCAGCTTGACACACAATAAAGTCATCTGAGAGGTGGGAACCTCAATTAAGAAAATACCTTCATAAGATCTAGCTGTAGGCAAGCCAGTACGATATTTTCTTAATTAGTGATTGATGGAGGAGGGTCCTGCCCACTGTGGGTGGGGCCATCCCTGAGCTGATGGCCCTGGGTTCTATAAGAAATTAGGCTGAACAGGATCCAAAGGGAGGTATCGGAGTCAGAGAGGGAGGAAGAGAGGAGAGATTGGGGGACAAGGGTGTGAGAAGTAGGAGACTGGGAGAAGAGTTGGGGCTTGAATCAGAATGATGCAAAGTGAATAAGCAAATTAATTTTTAAAAGTGTATTCAAAAAAAAAGAAAGAAAAGAAAAGAAAAAGAAAGCAAGCTGACCAAGCCTTGAGGAGCAAGCCAGTAAACAGCACCCCACCACAGCCAACGCATCAGCTCTTGCCTCTAGGTTCCTGTCCTGTTTGAGTTCTTGTCCTGACTTCCTGCAGTGATTAATATCAGCCACATGAACATGTAAGACAAATAATCCCTTTCCTCCCCAACTTACTTTTTTGGTCACACATTTTGTCACAGCCATAGAAACCCAAGCTAAGACAGTCCATTTTCAGAGAAATATGGTCCAGTACAGAAAAACTTTGGAGGAGTTTGCAAAAATAAATACTAGAATTAAAAAGTGAGTTACCTTCACAATCTTCAATTAAAAAATATGATTTAAAAAATACAAGCATAGAATCCACCAACAAAAAATCAGAACTGTGAGTCCGACAATGTCACGGGGCATTAAGATCGCCTGTAAAAAGTATGATCAAAGTCAGCATGCAGTAGAAATATCTGTGGATCTAGGTTTATCCTGACCTGATTCACAGAAGTCAAGTGGCTGGATCCGCCTGAATGTTTCTCAGCAGATGGATAAATGAAGAGTATACGTAGGTATGGATAATAGAGTCATAACTCAGTGAGAACAGATAAAAATCACCCTATGTTCAGGAAAGCAGATACAACTGGAAGTCATCATATTAAAGCAATAAGCCAGGTGCACGAACAGCAGGTGTTTCCTCACAAGTGTGGGATCTACAGAAATGAAGGAAGGCAAGGAGCAAGGATAACAGGGAGAGTGTAGCAATATATGCCCATAGGAAGCAAGAAAACGCTACAGTGAAAACTATTTTTACTAATATATGCTAATATAATATTTAGAAAATTGTGCTGCTCCGTCATGAATGTGAAAAACTTGAAAGTAAAATTAATGAAACAATTCTCTTACCAGTAGAACCTCCAAATAAAATAAACACAACAAAGGTATAAGATTTGCAACCGAAAAACACAAAACATAACAAAAAATTAAATAAACTGAGACAAACCATATCCATGAGTTGAAAGACTAGGTCCTATTAATATGGTAATTCTGCCCAAACTCATCCTGCAATACAATTTCCATCAAAATATCAAAAGGACTTCTTAAGGATAAAACTTCACAGATTAATCCATATGTAGAGAAAGGCACAGGAAACAGTATAGTCAAACAAGTGTAGAAAAAGAACAAATTTAAATTAAATACTTGATATTCTGATTTCAAAACTTTAAGACACAGTCGTTGAGATGGTGAAGTATTGACATAGGACAAACACACATCAAAAGGACAGGAATAGCGTTTTAAAAAATATTATGTGTATGGTCTAAGCATTTAAAAATAGATAATGTGGCCTATGGCAATAGTATTGGCACAGTTGATTAGCCACACACAAATACTCAACACCAGCCTTTAATTCATGCCATGTGCCAATAAAAAAATTTACCACAAGCCTCCACACAAGATCTGCGTATATAGAACTCTAGAATAAAACTCTGGAGAAGCCTGGTAGATTCACTTCCCTGTTGCTGTGATATACAATGGCAACTGATAGAAGAAAAAGGTTGTCAGAAAGAAGATCCATCACGGCAGGAAGGCGGGTAATGGGAACAGGGAGCCGTGAGCATATGTCTATGAAACAAGCAAGCCACAGAGCGAGAACAGGAAATGGGGCAGGACTATAAACACTCTAAGTTGACCCCCAGTGACATACAACCTCCAGTGGGCTCCAGCACCCAAAGGTTCCACAACCTCCCCAACAGCACCAGCAACTTAGGGACCAACTTTTCAAATAGCAACACTTACAGGGCCATGTCTCCTTCAAACCACCACACCAGGTATAGTAGTGTTCATCTGTAGCACCCCCCCCCCCAGGACTTGGGTGGTCAGGGCAGGAGGATCTATTGGATGTCCCAGGATAGCCATGGCTACGTTAAGAATTTGAAGTCAGCCTGGACTACATGAGACTCTTGTTTCAAAACACAATAAGATAACAAGTAGAAGGCATGGTTTTGGGATCCTAGCTTAGCTCATATATGACCACTTTAAAAGTATAGCCATGAAAGGAAAAGATACATTGTGGTTTTTTTTTTTTAATTAAAATATCACACTCCTCAAAATATACTACTGTATCCATGAAAATGAGAGCTAACAAACATGATAACAAGCACTATTTTCAAAGTATTCTCTGATGAATAAATTGTAGTCATAATATATAAAAATTCCCTACAGTTAAACAACAAGATTTTGTAAGTTGGAATAGTTTAGAGTAATTCGTTAAATAAAACACACTGAGTGATAACCAGTGCGAGAGTATCTTAGCCATTAGTAAATGACGAATTACATCTAAAAGATACAGCTATGCAAACTCACATGGGTAAAATCAGAAACTGATGCCTGGTACCAAAGTTTGGCAAGGATGGGATACAACCAAAATCTTTATCCATCACCTCGGCGGATGTAAAATGACCCTGTGGCTATTGTAAACCAAACTGGGAGCATCTAACCTGTTAAATCAATGATTCTGAACCCATGGTTGTGACTCCTTTGGGTTTGAATGACCCTCTCACAGGGCTTGCACATCACATATTCACATTATGATTCCTAGCCATAGCAAAATTGCAGTTGTGAAGCAGCAACAAAAATAACTTTATGGTTAGGGGTTGCAACATGAGGGAGTGTATTAAAGGGACTCACCATCAGGAAGGGTGAGGAACCTCTGTGTTAAATACATGCTTCCTATGACTTCTACCTCAAATAAACGAAGACAGACATGGCTACAGCCTTGTGTGAAGCATTCACTACAAGCATTGTGGCAATAGCCCCAAAGGAGAAGGAGCCCAAATGGGTGGATATTGATAGGTCAACAAAACTCACACCATGAGACATGATCTATCCATGAACGGAAGCCACAGGTTCAGGCTGAACACACTTAGTGAGATAATCCATACTGTAAGGTTTCTATGGCATAAGGTTGGAGTGGTGGAGAAGCTTGCAGACACAACACATGCTGGCTATGGCTGAGATGGGAACAGGAGGAGGGGTTAATGTTGCCAAGCAAAGACAACTTCTACCTGGCAGAAGTGACCTGAAGTTTGGTCATAGTGTTAGTGACATTCTATAAATTTATCATGGCACAATAGGTGAGATTTATTTATTTAACTATATCTAAAGAAAGCCTCAAACCAGGCGCACATGAATTAGCCAGTCATATCCACCTACTCTAAGGAATGAGAAGTAATTTATGATAAGAAGACTAGAGCCATGTTTTCCTAGAGAAACTGTTGACTGAGAGATGCAGAGGGAAGATACAGGATGCTGGCCATCATCACAGTCATGCTGTAGGTGCTGAGTATATGGGGATATTCTCTTGGCAAAGTCGAACAATAGGCTTCAAACACATGGACAACCATCTAAGTATGCCATAACTTAATATCTACCTCACAAAACAAAAGTAGATATCCTTTGAGGATTCAGCACTTGAATTTCCTTAAACTTTGCACTATTTTTATTTGCTTATCTTATTTTAAAAGGTAGCCAGTGAACGGAGATTAAAGCCAGGCAGAAACCTGGCCAGTTCATTCTCGAATGCTTACACATTTACCAAGGAAATACCTGACTGCACACAGATTGGGTTTCTGAGTAGGATCTCATTTCTTCTGTATGAGGGAGGTGCTAATTTTGTGTTTCTTGATGTTTTTCATCCAGACACATCCCATCCTTAGAGTACTATTGAATTGATACGGACAATGTTTTCTTCAATGTTCCACTTCTACATTGCAGTTCCGTGTGTGTGTGTGTGTGTGTGTGTGTGTGTGTATACAGATAAATGAAGGGAGCACCCCTTTGGGGATGATTGAGATGTCTCCAGACTATGGCTCATAAACTATGAGTCCTGTTCTAGCTTTGCTTCTGTTGCTTTGACACTTGCTTACACTTCTAGGATACATGCCATTACTGAGGAGAAGTCAAGGCAGGAACTAGAGCAGCCAGTCACATCTGCACCCAGGAGCAGAGAGAGAGCAACGGGACTTTGTTTGCTTGCTCCCATCCATCTTTCTGTCTTCCTGATGTCAGGACACCAACCCCCCACCCACCCACCCAGCGAACCATGCCACTCATCAATTACTAATGAAGATAAGACCCCAAGGCAATAACTACAGGATAATCTGATCTAGACAACTCCTCAAATGAAGATCTTTTCTCAGGTCATCCTAGGTGGTGCCATCTTGGAATTTACAAACTGACCCTCACAGGCTCATGTTTGGTGTTGCTTGTGGGTTCAAATATGTCTTATATTCCCTGCTAGTGCCGGCAACGTCCTCTATGCTGGAAATTGCCCTTCTGCTTTTACTCAAATCACCAGATTGCTATGAAGGTCAAATAAAATGATATTCATCAAAAGGTTGTCCCAGGTACTCGGTGCCATCCCAAGCCACCAGTAACTAACAGCAGTGAGTTAGAGAAATTCACTCACTTCAAGTGGTGAAGCTTTTAAAATTGAGGTTATAATGAGTTCCTTTAAAGCTGTCTTATCTATAAATGCTGTGCCCTTCCACTTGGGCATGAATTCCCTAATAATCTGTGTGGCATGATTGGTTCGGAGGCCATCCCAGGATCAACAGCTATGCAGAAGGAGATGAGACATGCACGAACATGTCAGCATCATATCCACTCCTGCTCACACCTGAGTGGAAGTGAAAGGGACGGAGTAAGACCACATGTCCTTATAACACTTCACAAGTATAAAGCCTAAGGAAGTAGGGTTCTGAGACTCGGATTCTTCTCATGGAAGATTCTGGAATGCCACTCCAGGGAGTGTGTCCCTCACCAAGAAACACAATTATGATGGCAGTAACCAGAGCCTGTTAGTAGGGTCTAGACACCCTGCTAAGCAGTCTGTTTACATTTCTTCTAAAGTTACCTTTAGAGATTGCATGCATGCGTACTACATTCATGTGTATATATACATGCATGTGTTTGAGTGTGCACACATGTAAAACAAAGATACCATTGCTAGGTGTCTTCCACTAGGTCTCCATATTTTTTTTTAAGACAGGGTATCTTGCTAAGCCTGGAGCTCACCAACTCAGCAAGATTAGCTGTCCAGTGAGCCCTGGGGATATCCCCATCTCTAACTACACAGAATGGGATTACAACCACACTACCACCACTCCGTGCTTTTTATATGGGTCCTGGAGGGTTAACTCAGGTCCATATGCTTTCATGGCAAGCACTGTAGTAGCAACCGCTCTACCATTGTTTTGGTAGAGTACATAAGATTGTGCCCATCCTATTTACCCAATGGATATCTTGTGCCTCTGTATAGCTGGTCTATCTGAGCTGTTCTCTGCCTGAACCTCAATCCCAGAGGCTGACTTTGCTCTGCTCTCCAGCAGTGACGCTTCTACAGGAGGCCTTTGCTGATCAACATCTCTGGAAGACTCAAAGCAGTTGAGTCCCTTGACAAGGACAGAAACAAAACAGTAATTTCAATCTAAGACCTTCCAAGATGGGGGGTCAGAAGGCAATGGTCCTCAGAACATCCAAGAGAGGCTCTGCCTTTATCCTACAGACACAATTTCAATGGAAAGTTCTCTGCTTTGAATTGAAGCAAAAATCCTTCCTGGCTCAGTTAGGTTTTGTCCTCTGGTGAATCCCCAAAAGAACAGAAATGCATAAAATTAAGTAACACTGCACTTCAAAGTGACAGGACAGAGAAGAGATGAAAAGGGAGGGTGAGATCTCAAACTTCCTCCAGGAAAGCTTCATTACAGCTCTTCATTACAGTGACTGCTGCTCTAACAGCCAACTGAGATAGTAGGATTGGAACCAACGCACTGTCCAATAGTGAGTGGAAGATGGGAGTGAAGGTAAGTTCCCTAGGAAACAGTTATCCCCTGTTGAGATTTCCTAAGGCCAAGGTCACCCAGCTGAGATGACTGCTAATTAAGTCTGGACAGTCCAGGCAAGAAGCCAGAACAGACCCGGTGCTGCTGTGGGTCAGCCATTGATTAGAGTTTTGGCTCTTGATTAAATGTCACCAAATGATTAAATGATTATTCCACGGAGCTTTCTAGAGGAGATTCCCAGTTCAGCACACTAACGAGCAACCAAGGAATGTCACAGCGCCCCCTGTTGGCATGGGAGGCTCCAGAACTCAGTCTGTAACCTCACTGCTCTCTTCAGTGTCAACCTGTGGCTACTAGGGACTGAGCAATGAGTGGCCTCCTTCGTCTGCTACTGACTCAGGTCTGGCGATCTAGTGTGTCCTTCAGTTTTTTTAGCTGGTTGAGAAACATTCAGATCACACTGTGTGATGGTGTCAGCCTTCATTATCAACTTGACTAGTATCCATGAGGGTTTTCCAGAGAGGTTTAACTGACCAGGAGGTGCCTGTAGATACCCAAATGTGGGCAGCATCATCCCATGGGCCAGGATCCTAGACTACAAAGGAGAACTGAACTGAGCAGTCCTCTGTCTGTTTCTTTGTCTCCGTCTCTGTCTCTGTCTCTGTCTATGTCTTTCTTTGTCTCTGTCTCTCTGCCTCTGTCTCTCTGTCTGTCTGTCTGTCTGTCTGTCT
>OU015755.1:86184218-86195612 GCA_907169655.1 Acomys percivali | reverse complement strand
TCTCTCTCTCTCTCTCTCTCTCTCTCTCTCTCTCTCTCTCTGTCTCTGTCTCCTCGCCCCACTTCCTGAATCTGCACACAATATGAGCAGCTGCCACAGACTCCTGATGTCAGGCCTTCTCCATCAGGATAGACATGCACTCAACTGTGATCCAGAACAGCCTACCCCTGCTTGTCCTGGCTTTGGGGATTTAGGTCACAGTGGCCAGGAAAGCAGCGTGCATGGTGCTTTGGGAGCAGCAAAGCATGATACAGATTCTGAGCATTTGGGCAGGCACACAGATCTGAGTATCCAGCAGCAGCACTGACTGACTGCAGTGTCACTTCACTGCATGGACATGGCGTTCGACTTCTTACAGTTTTTATTTGTATAGGACAACAGTGATAGTATAACGCATTGGGATTATTGAGAACTAGGTCCGATCACAAACACTGTATCTTGAATGAACATTTGGAGAGTAAGATGATCTAAAAACACTAAAGGCTTAGGAGTCTGGTGGCACAAGCCCATAATATAAGCTACTCAGGGACTAGACCAGAGGATGATAAGTTCAAGGCCAAAACTGGCAACTTAGAAACACTCTATTTCAAAGTTTAAAAAAAAAGTCATTAGAGGGTTAGTGATGCAGGTCAACAGAGGAACACTGGCTTGGTATTTACAAATATCTGTGTGTTAGTCAGGGTCCCCCAGAGGAAGAGAATCAATAGAATGACTATATATGATCATGTATTTTGAGTATATGAACATATAATATGAATGTCCATTATATATCTATCTATCTATCTATCTATCTATCTATATATATATATATATATGATTTATTAGTGTGGCATACAGACTAGTTAGTTTAGCTTAACAATGGCTATCTACCAACAGAAAGCCCAAAGACACAGTAGTTGTTCACTCCAAGAGGCTGGATGTCTCAGCTGGTCTTCAGTCTACACTAGAAATCCCAAGAAGTAGGCTCTAACGCTGGTAAAGGAATGGACTTGCTAGTGAGAGTGAGAGCAAGCAAGCAAAGAGCAAAATCTTCCTGCTTCCATCTCCTTACAAGATGTGGTGTAAATTTAAGGTGAATCTTCCCACCTCAAAAGATCCACATTTAAAGGTCTCCATTTAAAATAATTAGATTGAGAAAACTCATTCAGGGCTGGGCTGCGACACTTGCATGTCAGATAACTGCAGACGTCATCAAGTTGAGAACAAAGCGTAGCCATCACAACCTGGGTTCAACCTCGCACTGAAAATAGAGGGAGGAAAAGCAGGAGGAGCAGGGAAGGGAAGGAGGATGAGGAGGAAGAACAGCAAAAGGAAGAGAGTGTGTCTATAGATTCTGCAGTCCTGCCATTGTTTAACTTCTTCACAAGATGTGGTTAAAAATGTCTTCCTTCTGCTCCTAAAATGAATCCAGATAAAGCAGAGACACTGCAAGTAGAACTTGCACTGTCCACTAAGCCATCACATTTTACCTTTGGAAGTGGGGTCCTTGCCAAATGTTGGAGATTCCCTGCAGAGAATGAATTCCTGAGCTGCTCTGATGTGCCAGGCTCCACCTTGCACACATTATATAAATGCCTATGACACCACCCCCCCATCAACCTGTGTGTATGGTGCTGGGAGTGGCAGATACACCAGACAACCTAAAGCCACTGCCGTCTACTCTAGACAGAGGCATCATAAGTCTTATCTTGTGCTCTAAACCCTGAGGTGACCAATCCTTAGCCCATGCACAGAGGTCGCTTCAGCTCAACTTCTCAAGGGTATTGTCCCAGCAATGTGTTTAACTCTCAGAACATAGAACATCGTTTTCTCATGTTAGAAAGCAAATAGAAACAATAACAGAACAACCCACCTCATTTTCCTAACTACTACTTCGTCTCTCTGCTCCCTTTAACAGCGTAGCTCCTGAAAGGACTTTCTAGAACAGTCTCCCTTCCCAGTTGTCGTAGAGCTGTTCCCAGTGAATTGGCACATCCCCTCCTTGAGTGATAGGTGGGGCTCAGGAAGCTTAGGAAATCCACAAAATGATTACATATTTAGCCTTTCCCTGTGGAGGAGTTATCTCTGGCACTGAGGGGACCCTTCAGTGGAGCTGCCTACAAGTTAGAGATGGCAGGGCTATAGCTCTCATGAGCTGTCACTCACTGTGGAGTGGGATTCTCTGCCTGTGGCAGCCTGAGTCATTTCTGCCCCTGTCAGTAACCCTTCTCCCATTTTCCTAAAAGTAAAGCCAATGAATCCATTGGGTTGCCAAGGTGGACCTGGGTGGAGTCATTGCTCTGGTGCCTTCCTGTGGCAGATGTTTATTAACACAGCCCTGGTCTTCTCCTCAGCCCACTTGAGCCAGCTTAAGCCCAGCCCTGGTGACAGAGTGTTCATTTTGGAGGCCACTATTGCTCAGTCCAGACTGGAAAACAGCCTGTTCTTTTCTCTGACCTCTCAGCTCCTTGATCCAGTCAGTCAGGTCCTCCTGACAGGCTTTACTCACTGGACTTCGGGGACCCCACACTCTCCTCAGGTTCTCTTCTCTCCATTCGCTCTGCTGTTCCTGCTGGACCCTCACTTAATGCTCACATAAGCTAAGGCCCACCCTTACCCTTTCCTTTTGTTGCTCTACTCACACCCCTGCACAGCTCAACTACTGTTATGTGCGTGGTCTCTCTACACTGACATCCATCTCTTGTCTGAAAACCACACTTGGTTTAAGCAACCTCAAGTCTTAAAAATGTTGGTATACACACTCACACACACACACACACACACACACACACACACACACACACACCTGTGCATCCTCCTCTCCTGTGTCCTTCACACTAATGGTCTCAGGGCAGATCTCCTTCTCAGCTCACTGTGTTGTCAATATGCTGTGCACAGGTGCCCAGAACAAGCGATTAAAGACATCCTAGCCTGCTGTTGGGAATTTAAATTATGTGTGTTATCAACACTGGGTCTAAGCCCTAATCCACAGGAGAAAAGCACATGGCTCATTCCATAAATCTGATGAAGAAGCCATGACTGAGAGCACCGAGGCCCCATGGGAGAACCTGATACTATTATTTTGCTAAATGGACATAGCAGCAAACTGCCCTCTAATTTCATGTCTCTACCTGTAGATTAGCACAGAACCAAGACCTCATCAGAGAAGTTCCTTTGTGCAGTGGATGGAGGTTAATGCAGAAACTCACAGCTGGTCAAAGTGCAGAGAGTAAGTGTTTGTGGAGTGCTCAGCCACAAAGGGGACATCTGTGTCACACTTCCTCCCTTCAAGGCTGAGGGACCATCATAGAAAAGAGATCAGAAAGATTGTAAGAACCGGAGGTCAGAGGCCAGGTGCACTGCAGAGAAACAGTGTCTTCTGGCCATGATAAGACTGCTGAACTCATGAACTCGCCACAGCTGAGCTTGCCTGCGAAAGATAATCCAGTCAACATCGCAGCACTGAGGAGGTGGTGAGGGGGGCACTCCTTGTCCAGCTTCTAGGGGAGGGTGAGTGTGTTTTCTTTAAGGATGTGGCCTCTCGCAGTTCAACCCTGATCCAGTTAGTGAATGGTCCCATGCCCCTGAGTGTATGGGCAGCAAAAATGGAATTGGAGATTGATTAGAGAAAACAGGACATTAAGTTGGGAGGAGGGCATTGGGGGGAAAGTTAGGGAAAGGAGAGAGGTTTCATGTAATCAAAGTACATTATATACATTGAAATTCTCAAACATTTATAAAAACATATTAAACAAAATAGTGACTAGTGTTGTGGGAGAAAAATGAATGATATGGAGGTTTCTCAATAAAATAACAAAAGACATGAAGAACCATAAAATCTCTGTTGTCCTTCTGGGACACCCCCATGGGGGTGAATCAGTATATCAAAGAGACACCTGCCTTCTGTTCCTATGCTTATTGAAGTAATGTTCATAGTTGCCAAGTGACACACCCACTGATGGATAAATAGATGAAGAAGATGCAGTTCAAGTGTACAAGAGAATTCTATTTGGCTACCAAAATCGGCATTTGTGGCAATGTGGCTGAGTTAGTAGACAATGTGTTAAATTAATTAATTAAGAAAGCTAAAACAAATACCATATCTTCTCGTGAGTATGTAAAAGCCAAAAAATGTGTTTGTTGTAGTGTAGAGAGTGGAACAGTGGTAACTGGAACAGAAGGATGAGAAAGTGGTAGGGGAGGGGAGAGGGTTGGAGAGAGAATCCATGGCAAACACTAAACTACAGTGGTAAGCAAGAATGAGTTCGGAGGCCCTGCGGCATGATGGAAGTGTGAGTGACTGCAGTTGACAGGTGTGCATTGTGTGACCCATAAACAACTAAAGGGGCTGAACACCGCCTGACACAAAGTAATAATGCCCCAGGCAGGGGGAAAGGCCAGTTACCCCCAAATCCATCATTTCATGTTGAATATATATATATTGAAGTATCACGCTGGGCACTATAAGTACATGCAAACCTTGTGAGTCAGTTCAAATGATAGAAGAAAAAAGGGAAGATAGAAAGATGGGTAGACAAACCTAAAATAGTCCCTAAACCTAGAAAATAGAAGGGAGTCTGAGATGGCAGCTAAGAGAAAGGATTTGACCAAAGAACTGGTCCAAGCCAGATTTACCTGCTTTGTGTTATATCACATACAAGCTGTCCATCTCTTCCCTACAACTGCCAGTGTGCAGGATGAAAAGTTCAGAGCATCCAGCCTTTACTGCCCTCGGGCACAGTCACATCATCTTTGTACTGTAAGATGATATTGATGTGATGCCATCGCTGCACATTGTAGTTCTCGTGTTATTGTTTCTTTCCTTTATAAAAAGAAATGAGACCTTTCTTTTTTTTTTTTCAGCTGGTTTAAAAATCAGAATAGTCTCCATTTGCTCCGCAAGATGAGGAGTTAAGGATGATGCTACATTAAAATGACAGACTGGGTTGAGATGGTCAAATGACACAAAATTCAAGTGCGATGGAAAGAATAAATTCAAGACATCGACTGGACATTGTGATGAGTGAAATTAAAACACAAATGATGTTTGCCACTTAAAAAAGACTATTGGTTTTAGAGACAGAGTTTTACGGTGTAGCCCTGGCTGTCCTGGAACTCCTTACCTAGACCAGGCTGGCCCTGAACTCACAGACAGCCGCCTGCTTCTCCATCTCAAGTGCTGGGATTAAAGGCCTGGCCCAAAATATCTTTTAAATTTTATTTAAAACAAAATGAAACATGTAAAGATGCAAGCATAATGCAATCGCAATGCACATGGAATCTCATTGTTCACAAAAAAATCATGAAATCATCAAGTATGTAATATGCAACAAAATACATGTAGAATTTAAGCATAAGTGAGCAGTCGGAAACCTGACTTTGTAGAAAAACTAAAACAGAGGCTCGCAGGTCTCAGTCGGCAGCAAGCATAGCATACGCACTGCCAGAAGGTATCGCCACCTAAAGCAGTGTGTGTGATGAGCTAGTATCTTCTAAGTAATTAAAGCATTTCTCCTGTGACAATTTTTAAACCTTCCCTAAGTTTCAAAAGGAAACTAAGAGCAAAGTTGAGGGTGGACACTGACGGCCTCCACAGCATATCCCCCTGAAGCCCCTCAATTTCCCTCTTACAGCATAGCTAACTTCTTTCTGATTAGCTTGAGGCCTGTTCCATAGAAGGTGCTGGGTGCTATAATGCTGATCAAAAGTCTGTGGACAGGGACACCGTAGGCCCACAGTAGAAACTGCATTGTTATTTTGTTAAATGGTCATGCTGTCAAATTACCTTCTAAAGATCTGTGGCTAACACCTGTATGTCCAGGCTGTTCTTAACCTTGGCCAGAAAACCTTGGTATTGCAGTGAACAGCAGTCAGTGAAGAGATGCATGATTGGTCAAAGTGCTGAGCATAGAGCCTAGGTATTCAGCCCTAAGTGGGACAACCATATCAGAAACTCCACCAGCAAGGTACGGGGCATATCAGAGAAGAGAAAGAAGAAACAGTATAGGAGGGGGTGATGGGAGGAGGGCTATAAAAGGCTGTCTTCTGGGCATAAGGCTTTAAAATTTTTTATTTTTAATTTATATATTTACTTTCCATCCTAATAATAGCCCCTTCCCTCTGATCCTCCTGGTCCTTCCCTCCCTCCCTCTTCCCCCTATCCCCCTTCCCTTTTTCCACAGAAAAAGGGAGCCCACCCCACCAACACATCCCAGATTATCAGGTCACATCAGGATTGAACTCATACCCATCCACTGAGGTCAGGCAATGTAGCCACATTAGGGCAAAGTGACTGAAACAGGCAACAGAGTCAGTGTCATAGGCAGCACCTGCTCAACTTCCTAGGGGACCCACATGAAGATCAATCTGCCGACTGGTTACATATGTGTAGGTCCAGTTCATGTATGCTCTTTTGTTGGTGCTTCTGTCTCTGTAAGTCCCCATGGGTCTAGATTAGTTAACTGCTGATCTTCCTGTGGTGTTCTTGTCCCCTCTGGATCTTTTTATCCTTCTACCCAACTCTTCCATAAGACTCCCTGAACTCTGCTTAATGCTTGGCTGGAAGTCTCAGCATCTGTTTCAATCAGTTTCTAGAGGAAGGTTAAGTTAGGCTGCTGTCTACAAACATAGCAGAGTATCGTTAAAGGTGTCAGGGGTTGGCTCTCTCCCATGGGGTGAGTCTCAGGTTGGGACAGGCATTGTTTGGACATTTCCCCAATCTCTACTCATCTTTATCTCTTCACATCTTGTACGCAGGGTAAACTTTGGTCTAAGGTTTTGTAGGTAGGTTGCTGTTACCCTCCCACCACTGTAGGTTGTGACTGGCTAGAACGTGGCCTCTTAATTGATGTGAGACAGCAGCTGGGTTACCTGCATAAAACCTATGCAAGGTTAATCCAGTCAAAATCTTGGAAAAGACAGTCTCCAGGCCCCATCCTTACTGGGAAGCTACTGGTAGTTAATAGCTTAGGGGGGGGGGAAGGGGTGTGTTGTGGAAGTTTTGGTTTATATGTAAACATGCTTTTGTTTTACTTCCAGATGTGGGATATGGGAGAATGCTCCAGTTTGTCCATAGCTGATAGTTGCCTCCTGAGAGGGCACGTGATGTTTGTCAGCTGTGAACTACCTCATTCTGAGGTGTGGTATTTGTCAGTAGGGATAAAAGCCAGCCTCAAAGAGAGACTGGGGCTCCAAGAAAGAAGAAGGCTATTGGTGCTTCCCCTGCAGCTCATGGTTGCTGTTGATGCAGTGAAACGAGAAGAAGGCAGAGATATCCTGAAACAAGGATTGGACTTGCCCCAAGGAACTCAAGGACCTGAAACAGCAGGAAGCAGCTAAGGAAAACTGTGCCCCCTCTCCCCACTAACATTCTTTCTCTCCTACCTGGTTTTGGGGAGTCGGAATGTATTAGGGTAGAGTAGGGAGAAAGAGATTTAAAGAAACCAAAATAAAAAATAATTGTTTAAATGTTTGTCAACACAAGGGGGAGTCGTTTTTTAAAGACATAGTCACTAATAGGATTCCCAAATTCCACCTATGCACATATGGGCAGCATTATATATACATATATGTATATGTGTGTGTATGTACAAATATGTGTGTGTATATATGTATATGTGTGTATATATATTAGGAATTAGAGGTACATATATGTGTGTTAATATATATATGCATATATATACATATATATTAGGAATTATAGGTGGATGCAACTATATTCTATTGCACACAAGTATAAAATTCTCAAACATGAAGAAAAATAAAAATCCATCAAGTCAAAACAATGACTGTCAAGGCAACTACTATAGTGATAGCAACTTGAGGAGAATGAAGAAGGCTTGTGGTAGTGCTGGGCTAAGATTTGCTGCAGAGGTGAGTGAGTGCTTTCCTCCTATGAACTGGGTGAGGAAATGAGGCCAGATGACAAGACCTGAGCCCTCCTGACATGCATAGCTTACAGAGAAGTGAAAAGGGGTGACTTAAAGCATTTTGTGTTTTACTTCTCTGCAAATCACTGCCTGCTCTCACTACTGTGTAACCACGTCCTCTCCGCAGCCATGTTGGTATTTATCTGACTTTAACATGATGCCTATTTTATGGGAAAGGTTAAGGCAGGTTAAGTACTTTTCCTTACTGGACAAACACTAAGCTGTTATCACAGTCTGAAAGTATTGTCTAGCAAGATGAGAAAGTAATTTTTATTGGGAGTATTTGAGTCTCTCTCTTTGTCTCTGCCTCTGTCTCTGTCTCCATCTCTGTCTCCTCTCTCCTCTGTGTCATCTAAAAACTATCACCACATAAACTAACTTTAAAAAATCATAACTTCAGAGCTAGAGGGATGGCTCAGAGGTTAAGAACACTGGCTGCTGTCTTCCAAAGGTCCTGAGTTCAATTCCCAGCAACCACATAGTGGCTCACAACCATCTATAATGAGATCTGGTTTACATGCAGACAAAACACTGTATATATGATAAATAAATAAATCTTTAAAATTGTTTTAAAAATCATAACTTCAAAATAGAATATTTAAACAAGTGTATGCCCTGGGTGTGAGTGGGCAGTCAGGGGACATGACATGACGGTCAGAAAAATCTCATGAAGCTGAGAGAGTGGGGAGCACAGATCTCAGGACTCACAGTCCTGGGCAGCCTTTCCCAATGTCATTCTTCTGGAAGGGCAAGGTAGAACAGAGTCAGTATTTTTCCCCCAGAGGAAAATGATCTTAAAAGTCCATGCTGTGTAGCTGAACTGCCTTGGGGTATTTGACCAGAGAGAAGATTCTAAGGTCTGTGCTACATGCCTTGAATGCTGAGGGACCATCTCCTGAGGAAAGATTTGTTAGGCACCTCTTGCCAACAAGAGTTGAATTTCTAGGAAGTGCAAGGAGCAGAGATGTCTTTCTTGTGTTGAATTTAAATAGAAAAATTCATGCCACCTAAATCCACAGGAAAACAAACAGCTCAGAAAGTTAGCAAGGCTTGTCCCTTCTGGGTACACCGGTGGACAAAGGACAGTGTGGGCAACATGAACATTGTGTGAGGACTAGATCAGATTACTCTTACTGTTCTTTTTTTGGAGCCTCTTCATGACCTCAGATGCAACCCCTTGTGATTCTGACATTTTGAGGTAAGCTTGTAAGACACAGCTTTTTAAAATCCCCTAGCCTGGTAGTTTTTTAACTGAAAAGACTAAGAAATGCAACCTTACAGCCTCCGGCTTATGTATGGTGGCCTCATTTTAAGGTCAACAACTTCATTATTCTGTCTGTGTAGAATGCCAAGGACATCGCACCTGGTTCTAAGTTATTTTTCAGAATAAATGTAATAAAGTGTTTTCTCCTCAAATGAAATAACATGCCTTCCAGGGCCACACAGCCAGGTTCTGTATGATTTTCCTAACTATATTTGGAGTAAATTCACTACAAGTTCAGCATTTCAGATAGGCTAACCAGTGCCAACTGTTTCACAACTGTGAACTGTTCAAACCTTTGAGATTTAAACAAAATCGCCTCCATTACACAGGTCATAAAAGGGAAGCTTAGAGAAGTTACCTATATTGGCAGATGTTCCTCAGCTGGTAGAGTGACACAGTTATGTTATTCTCATATCTGAGTGGCCAAAGCTTCCTAATTAAAGGGAAGGGTAAGAGCTGACTGACTCCATGGCCCACCTGATCTATAAGGCCTTTAGCTGGAGCTAAGAACTTCACGTTCACTTGGCAAGACCTCAAGAACAAGGAAACCAACCATCTGACACAATAATGCCTGATTCCTTGAGAAAGGAGCCTCTCAGAAGGCTGCACTGAGGCCCGGGTAGGGCTAGGGGGATGGCAAGGTCAATAAAGTGCTTTCCCTGAAAGTGTGTAAACTCAGGCAAAGAGCTAGGCATGGTAGCAAGTCCCTGTAATCCCAGAGATGGCAATATGGGAGGCAGACATAGGAGGGTGCCTGTAAGCTTGATGGCAAGCTAGTCTAGCCTCCAAGGTAGCATTCTAGGCTGTTGAGAGATTCTGGCTAAAACAAAAGGACAGAAGATAGCTGAATATCTTTTGATACACCTGAAGTCGTCATCTGATATATATATATATATATATATATATATATATATATATATATATATGTATATATATATGCATGAACACATGCACACACACAAACACACACACACAGACACACAGAGTTGTACTCACTTCCATACACACATGCATACATAGGACAATACATATATACAACATACATACATACATACATACATATATACTACATACATATACACAGGTTTGATAAAAATCTGTAGTACTTGTAGTAGTAGTAGCAGTTGTTGTTGTAGTAATAGTATAACAAAAGTAGTAGTAGTTGTGTAACAGAAAGCTGTGTGGGAAAGATATGTTATACATGTGATAGTTCTTCTTGTCAACTTACTATTTACTGAATGAGCTAAAACAAAAATTACCTAAACCCCGAAATGGAGCAAACCTGTGAGGGACTTTTGCTTAATCTGAACAGGAATAATGTGTCTAATTTGGATCTTTGAGGTAGGAAGACACAGCTTTAATGCAAATCTTTCAGGTGGGAATACCATCCTCTAATCTGGCCATGCCTTCTGATAGTGGCCAATGTAAGGTTACAGAAGAAGAAAGTGTTTGCTCTTTGCCTGCTTCCTTTCACCTCGCTAGCAGCTCCATTCCTTCACTGGCATTAGAGCCTACTTCTTTGGTAGTCTAGCAATCTACTGAAGGCCAGCTGAGACATCCAGCCTCCTGGATTGAACAACTACTGGATTCCTGGACCTTCCACTCATAGGTAGCCATTGATTGATTAGCTGGACCACAGCCTATAAGCCATTCTAATATATCCCCTTTATTATAGAGATTTGTTCTGTATGTTTTGTCACTCTAGAGAACCTTGACTCTCTGCATGCATGTATGTATGCATGTACATATGTATGTATGTGAAGCAAAATCTCACCATGTTTCCCAGGATGGCCTTAAATTCTCAATCCTCCTGCCTCAGCCGCCCAATGTTGTAATTACTGGTGGGCAGGAAATGTAGGGAAAGCTGGAGAGTTACAGATGAGGGGTGGATTGTGTAGCGACCCATCCCAGGCTGTTTTTGCATCTCTGTGTTGAGCCCTGCCCTGTAAGAAAGAGATTGTTACTGTTTGTGGGTTGTGTTGTGTTCAGGTGTTCTGGAGATGATGTCACTTTGTACTATGTATGCATGTAACCTGGACTCCCTGCATTTGTTAGGATGAGGCAGGGGGCTCTGTGTTCAAGACCAGCCTTCGGCTAGATTGTGAGATACTGTCTCAGAAAAAAAAAGCCTCAGGAGAGATGGGAGTCAGGAGCAGGAAGGAAGCAAAAAGGAAGGAAGGAAGGAAGGAAGGAAGGAAGGAAGGAAGGAAGGAAGGAAGGAAG
>OU015755.1:86121489-86184208 GCA_907169655.1 Acomys percivali | reverse complement strand
AAGGAAGGAAGGAAGGAAGGAAGGAAGGAAGGAAGGAAGGAAGGAAGAAAGGAAAAGAGTTCACAAATAGGAGCTCCAGATTCAGTTTGGCCCACAGCTGTTTAGAGTTGGACTGAAAATACAGTCCTTAAAATAAAAACCATCTCAGTGGGGCTGAAGAGATATCTCAGTTGGAAAACTGCTTGCCGTACAAGCTCGAGTACCTGGCTTTGATCCCCAGAACCAATATAAAGCAACCAGGCATAGAAAATTCTAGTGGTGGGGAGATGGTTACAGGTAAACACTGGGGCCTTCATGACCTGCCAGACTAGCCTGCTTGGTGAACTCCAGGTCAATGAGAGACCCTATTTCAGGAGCAAGGAATATGGCACCTGAAAGCTGATCTCCAAGGTTGGCCTCTGGTTTCCACATGCAAGAGCACACACAGGCAAACCGACAGAAGCTTCTGCTGCTGTTGCTGAAGACAAAAACTGAGCTGCTCCTCACGGTCGGCACTGGCGCCAGTCCCATATGATCTGTTCTGCTGTGAGTCACTGTTAACAATCCTCTATGATCAAGATGGTTCAACACAGACTATACCTGTGTCACCACTGTGATTCAACCTTCTGTACAAAATGGCCAAGAAAATGCTCTAAAGGAAAGGATGGGAAGGTGGGGTTTGGGGAAAGCAGGTACTCAGCTAACCATAGGTTTGGCTCCACCATCCCAAAGACCAGCAGCATCAAAGCTGAGAGCCAGACTCCCTGAGAGCAGGGTGATAAGTCTAGAATCCCAGCAGTTCTTCTGATGCCTGATGTTAAGTTTAAACAGGATCCAACCACTGATGCATCCACTCTTCCAACTATCCCCCACACCCAGCAATCTCACAAGTAAGAGCTACCCTCCAACTAGATAACAACAACCGAAAATCAGGGAGAGGAGAAGAGATACTAGTGAGGTAAAGCCATGTGGGCGAACAACGTGCGCTGAGATCATCAAGCCACCATGAGATTTTAAAAACCAATCTTGGAATGGCCCCAAACAAAGGGCTTTGGAGTGTTCTGGCAGGCTGATGAAGGGGGATAAACTTGGGAGTTGTGATTCACACGGCAACCAGCCACTCATCCTGAAAATAAATCCACTCCGGCTGTTATTTATCCAGCAGTTATCTTTGATTGCTAGATGAATCTGCAGCACCTAATGTGAGCTCTCAGATTCTTTGATGTCTGGTGTCAACCAGGCATTTAATAGCTGTCAACAGAGATACTATATTTGAGAGAATACGTTCAGTGAAGTATTAAGTTAGGCACCATGGCCAGACCCACCACCTCTCAGGAAGGCATACTGCAGGAGAAAAACAGTCATCCCACCACTGGGAAGATGAAAAGAGTTTCAAATGACAAGCTTAAGATATTCTTCCTAGAATGCGAGGTCTGGAGTATTTGGTTTAAAGCAAGGATCTAGGAAGCTTGCCCTCCTTAGAAGTCATTAAGACTCCTGGCCCACCTTTTACTACCCACAATGCCTTGCAGAACCACTGCTACTCAGTTTTCTAATTTTCTCCTCCATCACACACATGTGGAATATTCCACTTCTTGAGCCAGAAGTGCATAACTCACAAGCAGCAAGCAGCATGACACCATGCGTGCTCGGGGAGAGTCATGAATATGGACCAACACAAAGCCGTGAACTGAAAACATTATGATGCTGCTTCCATGAGTTTCTGTAACAACTCATTGGTTCTCAGGTATGAGTTCTGTAGATGGTGACATCATATTTTCATGTCAAAAGATTAGACAATGGCCTGATAGAATAGTGAAACAAACAGACCCAGAACTACAGTCACAACAAGAGAGTCTGAAAATTAATTCCTTTCTTTTTCACTTTGTGCTCGGGTATTCCCTCGATCTAAGAACTCCCAACAGCAAACTGAGCAGTATATACATTATAGACGGTTGCATCATTAACTGCTCTGACATGTTCTGGTAAGAGTCCACTACTGCCTTCAGAATGGCTGGTTATCAGAGTAGGGCAATTGTAGCCACAGGGTTACCATAAAGAATGTAGTACTCATGTGATATGTTCAAGTCTATATAGCATTCTGATTCTGGGGGCTAGAGAGATGACTCAGCAGTTTAAGAGCACTTTCTGTACATTGGTCATGAGGACCTGACTTTGGATCCCAGCACCTACGAAAGGTGGTGCACAAATACTTTAAATTCAAGGGACCTAATAGCTCTTGTGGCCTCATGGGCATCTGCACGTATTTGTGAACAAACACATAATATACATAAATATAATGTATATAGCATGTGTATATGTATGTGTGTGTGTGTGTGTGTGTGTGCATTGCAGATTCCAGACATACAAGGAAAAATACATTCCTCAAAAATGTGCTATCACAAGTTCACCAAGCACAGACTACAGACTCTCACCCCAGACCCCTGCTATTCCTGCCTGTATTGACTTTGTGCCACCAGCCTCCTCGGCACTGTAGTTTTCAGCCAGATGCCCTTCCACATACAAAAAAGCTGAGGACAGATTCACCGAGCTGCCATCATCAGCCCCCATGAAGACTCAAGAAGAATGTCATCACTTGAGTTCAGTGATAAACAAAAGATCTAGAGTCTGCCATCGTTCTATGTGTTCAGAGCCGAGCTGTTGTCACTGCCAAAAGGCTGTCAATCAATGCAACTGGATTCGCCATGCTGCCTGGACACAGCATTCTGAGAAACGCTGACTCATGGAATGAAATATTCCCCCCAACCTCCTCTCTTTTGTGTTCCTTCTCCTGTGTTTCCCTCCTCCTCTCTCCCTCTCCCTCTTCTTACCTCCTCCCTCCCCTTCTGGGTTTTTCAGTCAGGATCTTACTTACATAGGCCAGTCAGGCCTTGCCTAGAAGTGTCACACTCGGCCATCCCCCTATCTCAGCCTCTGCAGGACTTTTGTTATTTGCATGTGCCTGACCAGTATTTTCTCAGTGATGCTATCCCTTTTATGTTGGTTTGTGTATTACATTAATAGATTGAGAGACAACTAACATGTCAGACATGGTAGCACACATATGTAATCCCAGCACTGGGGAGGTAGAAAGAGGATGGTTAAGAGTTCAAAGCAACTTTTATCTATACAATAAATTCAAGCCTCGCCTAGGATACAAAATGGTCTACCTCAAAAATAAATAAATAAACATCAACAAAATAAGCAAAATTAAAAAAAAAGATTAATAGCTACCATGAACAAGATGTAGTAGGTGTCAAACATTAGGCAAATACTTTGTACAGCAGTATTTAATCTCTGACGCCAAGACAGAAACAGAAAAGTGAAGCGCTACATCCAGTGTCACAGCCTTCATAGCTGTGAATGTCAGGCATGTTCCAAGCTGTGAGGAAGTCTCTCAGGAAGATTCTCTGGTCTGTGCCCTGCTCTGATGTGGTTCTTCTCACCTATGGGGACAGCACTCCTTCCTGAGAGGAGATGGCTCTGTCTCTGAACCTCATCGGGGAGTGTCTGGTGATTTACACCACTCTGCTCTCTGGTGCATTTGGTAGTCCTTCTTCCACTAGATGGATCCACCCTTAGGCCAGTAGTTAATAGAATTTCAGCTTTCTTCTTCAGCCTCCTGTTTATCTAGTTTACTGACCTCACTTCTTTTTGTAGATTTTTTTTCCCCTTGGTTGCCATGGAACAAGCACTCTACCGTTGATGAACATCTGTAAATAGTGGGTTTCTGAGACAGAGTCTTACTATGCAGCCCAGGATGGGATGGTGCTCACAACCATTCTTGCTAAGTGCTGAGATTATAGGCGTGTGCCATCACAGGTGTGGTGTTCCCATCGGTGAGAAGAACCACCTAGCTCTACCTCATTCTTAGATTTCCAAAGGGAGTATAGTCTGTTGTAGGGGGAAGGAATGCTCTACAGAGCAGGAATCTGTCAGCCGATTTCTTTTTTTCTCATTACAGTTATCTAAAAAGCCACATTGTTTTAATTTGTGTTAGGCAATCTTCCAGGTGATCTACAAATTGTGTTTTATTAAAGTGCATTCAAGAAGCAGATAAAGAGAATAGGAAAGCAGGTTGTGGCTAAAAACCCTCAAAGTCTACCCTTCCCCCAAGTGACGCATTTCTTTCATCAAGAAGCCATCCCAGCTAAAGGCTTCATTCCCAAAACTCCCCAAACAGCTCCACCAACGGGGGATCATGTGCTTAAACACAGGAGGCTGTGGAAGAACATTTCTCCTTTAAACTACCACAGCATGCATCTTGAAAGATTCTGTTGTTGGGATAATTTTTAAAAATTGAAAAAATGTTATTAAAATTTGATAAACACACCATAAACTATGCTGAATGTTTGAATTCAATTGAGGGATTGTGTCACTGTTAATATCCAAACCTGCTCACCACTTGACATTTGACCCCAGCCCCCTGTTTCATGAAGTCTCCAGGTCTCTGTAATTGGCATCTGAGATTCCCCATTTAGTGAAGAGTCTGAGATCCTCCAGTATTCAAATTAGTAGCACATCTGAAATGCTCAGTTTGGCTGTTTCACAAAACCATCTGGACTGATTCATCCCAAAGCATCTGGGTAGATTGGTCACGGGCCAAGCTGGAAATACACACACACACACACACACACACACACACACACACGAGCCACCTTTAGAGAGTCTTTGAGGCCATCTACAAATCATGTTTTATCACAAGAGATAATGATTCTGATTATCTTCCTCTGTACAGCTGACTTCTGGACATAGTGACCGATGCTCTTCTTCAGTGGGATGTTTTAATCTGGAGGTTAGTAGTGGATGATGCTTGGGTCATGCTGAGTGTGAATACTGGTTTGCAAAGATGAGGAGACTTAAAAAGTCGACTTTTATTCCACAGACACCCTGGTTTGGCAGTGGTTTTTCTTCCCGTCCCCAAGCTCCCTGAATGACTTGCAAGACTCAAAATATACTTACAAATATTTAGGCCATATAGCTTGGCTCTTCTCTGACTCGCTTATAACTTAAAATAACCCCTTTATACTAATCTACATTCTGCTGTATGGCTGGTTTCTTGTGCTCAAGTACCATGCATTGTCCTCCTCACATCTTCCCGCTCAAATCTCCAGTGCCTGGCTCTATCCCAAAATGCTTTCTGCCTAGTGGATGCCTCACCTTCTATTCTACCCTTTCCTATAGGTCATAGGTTTTTTTTTAAGTTGACAGACAATGCATCCATAGAATACACACGATATTCTCTCTACGCCATCTGCCATATATTAATTGTACTCGACTTCATATCTCCAGGGGACTTTCCAAGGCATATCTTTGCTCACGTGGTCTCAATTTAGACAGATGTTTCAAAACTCTACTTGTGAAAGGCCTCACCTTTCTAGGGACCCACAGGAACCCAACCTGGGGCATTAGTAACTTCAAAGGGAACTTCTCCTTGGAAATTACTCATCTATTGGCATCCACCTATCTCCAAGCTTCCCTTTGATAAAAGTAACCTTGTCATATATTTGGTTTTTTCCCCATTCCAAAATATACTTCCACTTCCATCTATTTATCAAGACCCAGCCTAAAAGCCATTTTAATTAGACTTCATTTCTTTTTGGATGGTGGTTTCCTAGTAGGCCCTAATGGCTCTATTTCCAAAATGTCACCCCCCCCCCAATGTATCTGCTCACCACCAAACCCAGTCAGTTACCCTTCAAAAGTGGCTCTTCTCTGCTGCCACTGCAGCTGCCTTCCCCTCAGCCTCTCTTCATTCTCCCACCTGTGACTTCTAAGCAAATCTAACATGCTGAGTCTTACACCCAGGGGTCACAGGAAGCTCAAAGCTCTATCTATGTGTCATTGTTGCTCCCTTCACATGCAGGTGTTATAGACACCTGTGAGATTATTTTAAACCAAAATAAAACTCAGGAGTCCCTGTTGCTTTGTAGCATGGTTCCAGAAGATAACATCACCTGTCCCACTCAGTGTGGCATACATCTGCCAATTATGCCCAAATGTCTGCACAACTATTTCCCTCCATCCCAGGATTACTCTTTGCATCTGGTTGTTGTGATTGAAACCTCTTATCTTTGGGTTTTGTTGCTGTGAAGAGACACCATGACTATGGCAACTCTTAAAAAGAAAACATTTCGTTGTGGCTGGCTTACAGTTTCAGAGGTTTTGGTCCATTTTCATTAAGGTAGTAAGTGTGGCGGCATCCAGGTAGATATGATGCTGGAGGAGGAGCTGAGGGTTCTACATCTTCATCAGAAGCCAGCAGGGGAAAGACTTATTCCACACTGTGTGCATCTTGAGCATATGTGGCCTCAAAGCCCACCCCACAGTGACACACTCTTCCAACAAGGCCCCACCTCCTAGTAGTGTTACTCCCTATGGGCTAAGTCTTCAAAAGCACTCATCTATGGTGGCCGTTCCTATTCAAACCACCATACCTCTCAATGCAGTTTGACCCTGGTTTGTTGCCTTGACTTACTAACAAGACTGGGCTAATTTTCTTAACATATTTTTTTTCACAAGTAAATCGACTTCTGTTCCTGTCTTGTAAATCACATTGGATAATTGTGTCTTAAGCATGTTGTTTGTGTCTCAGTGCATGTAAAACAAAGTCCAAACTACCGCTCATGACTACAAAAGTCCACTGTGACCACCTTGGCTTTTTGATCTTCTGCCTCTTCTACCTCTTTCTCTCAGCATGACCTTCTTATGCCTTGAGACATTCTATCTATTCAGAGACAGATTTTATGAAGTGCTTAGTAGGTGCCCAACACAACTGCAGCACTGAAGAGCTTGCACTGATTGATCAGGTGGCAAACTTGTGTGGTCTGAGGTTTACAATGGCCAGATGTGGACAATAGACCAAAAAATACCTGGTTGCTTCAGGTGGTATCCACCACACTCTATTTTGTGCGGCTATAACAGAACACCACAGACTGGGTAGTTGATAAGGAAGGAAAACTTATTCTCCATTGAGTTCTAGATGGCAGCAGGCTCGAGGTCTAATGGATGGCAATAAGTGAGGGCTTGCTGAGGGAGTCACACCATTAAGGAAGGTCAAAAGGTAAAGGGTAAATCCTGAGATGGGAGGCACATATGAGCAAAGGAAGAGTTCTCAAACTCATCTGTTAATGAACCCTGTGCTGCTCAGGTGGGGAAGACCCTCATGATGACATTAGTTTACTGGGAAGGAAGAACCCCATGGCCTGCCCATTGCTCCTTAGGTCCTGTCTCCCACTTTGCTATATTGGACATTAAGATTCAAACAGTTCAAGTGCATGAAGCTGGGGCATGACAGAGAATACTTTAATGCCAGCACTCAGGAAGTTGAGGCAAGGGTATTGCCTTGAGTTCCAGGCTAGTCTGGGTTGTATAGTAAGACCATGAATTTCAAGAGATTTTAAAAATCAGTAAGAAATACCCAGCAAACATTCCCAACACATGAACCTTTGGAGAGCATGTAAGCACGTAAGCACTGCAAAGCACTTTGAAATACAGATGTTTTCCACTGCAGTACAATAATCTCCAAAGTGCAATCCTAACACAATGGCTTGCTGGTTTTTCTTAGTCTGTGGGTTGACTGGATTCAACTGAAGGGTCCTCCAATATGTTCTACACTTGAAGTCATTCCTGTAACCACATACAGCTGCAAGTTTGCATGGGCCTAGTGCATCCAAGATTTTCTTAGCATGGACCTCTCCTTACCCCATCATATTTTCAGCATTCATGCACAAACTTCTACCAACTTCCAGTGGGTGACTGCATTTCAGACATGCTTAGTCCTATCATTTTATTTCCCCTATGGCTTGGAAAAGTCCAAAGTCCAGAGTCAGCCTGGGAGGGAACTGCATGAAGACATGTTTGCAGGGACAGAGAATTGCCAAAGTTTAAGGAGGTGACTACTGCATGTTGTATAGATATATAAAGCATTTTAGAAGTAGTGCTCTTTAAGCTAAGTCCAGAAAGCCACTAGGAAATTGTGTCTGAAAGAGTATGGCCAGAAATATATCTCTGCTGTTAAAGCCAGCGACCAAGCATGGTGGCCTGAGTTTGATATGATCCACACAGTGGAAAGAGAGTACCAACTTCTCCAAGTTGTCCTCTGACCTCCATACATATGCTTGGCATGCACATACTCTTCCCCCCACAACACATAAATAAAATGCTCTTTTAGGCAGATGAAAGGACAAATTGAGGCTTCTTGGGCAAGAAAAGTTTGTGTCTTTCAAGTATCTAGACCAGTCATCTTTTAGCTAAGGAAAGTATGTGAAAGACAGGAATTAGGGCACATTCAGAGACACCTAAGTCAACCTTTTCATTGTTACTGGAGAGGTAATGGGCATTCAGAGAGGAAAACACACATGTGCTTTAGACATGCAAGAATGTCCAACCAATAACATGCAAGCCACATGCATCCCAGGAGAGCCATGAGTGTGAAACAACACACCTGTAGATGACAGCATGTTGCAATGTCAAAGGGTTAGGAACCCCTGAAGGAACAAAGGTTTATGAAAGAACCTGAAAATATGGCCATCTAGAGAATAAAACACTCAAGGAATAAGAGACCCAGACTGAAAAATACAAAGGGCTCTGAGACAGGCATTATCTGCAGGTATAGGCTGTCAGCCTAGACACTTCCAAGAGGTAGAATTATGTCATGCTGTCTGGAGTAGGTCACTGTGCCACCTGGAAGGTGCTCTTTAAGACTACTTATATTGATCCTGTGACTTATGGTCACTGGTGTGACGACACCAAGAAGCTGGTATGGTCCACCATCATCACAAAACTGTGCACTCGCAACAGCCACCACAGCACTTTCCCAAGCCAGTACTCTGCCCTTGAGCTGTATTCCTCTCCCGTCTCTCTTTGTTTTGCACATGTGTGCTTTGCTGTACCATTAACTCTCACTCTAGCCTTGATCTTGTACCTACATGGACTTGCTCATTCACCTCTAGTCAGCGTTTTAAAATGTAACACATCCTGAGGCAGTGTGGTGGTTTATATGAGAGTGATCCCCTATGCACATGTGTTGAAATGCATGGTCCCCAGTTGGTGGAACTTTTGAGGAAGGATTAGGAGGTATGGCCTTGTTGAAGGATGTGTGTCATTCGAAACAGGCGTTGAGGTTTCAAAAGACCATGCCATTGCCAGTTAGACCTCTCTCTGCCTCAAGCTTGTGGATGAGGAAGTGAGCTTTCAGCTATTGCTCCAGCACCTGCCTTCCTGTCTGCTGCCATGTTCCTCGCTGTGATGGTCATAGAATCACTGTCTGAAATTGTAAACTAGGCCCAGACTTAAATGTTTTCTTTTATAAGCTGCTTTGTTCAAGGTGTCTCTTCACTACAATAGAAAAGTAACTAAGAGGCAGCAAGGTGGCTCAGTCATAAAATGCTTGCATATGTGTATTAGGGCCTGGACTTGGATCTCTGATGCCTACGTGAGATGCCAGAGCCATAGCATACAGTTCTAATCACAGCACTGGGGAGGGAGAGTGAAAGAGATGCTTGAGGATCACTGGCCAGCCTGACATTCAAATCGATGATGCAGTAAGATCTTGTCTCAAAAGCTAAGGTGGAGAGCAATAGAGTAAAAGACCCAGTGCTGACCTGTAGCTTCTGCATACGTGTGTATACACAGGTACATGCACAAACATGTCAAGTTTCAGGGCTGGTGAGATGACACTATGGCTAAGAGCATATATTGGTCTTGTAAATGAAGCAAGTTCATCTCCCACCATCCATGTCAGATGACTCACAGCTGCCTGTGGTTCCATCTGCAGGAGATCTAATGTCTTCTTCTTGATTCCATGGTCACCTGCATTCGCGTGGCATTCACTCACACAGAAGTACACACATATACATACATAAAATAGACATAGTAACAGATCCAATGTGTCGGGTCCCAAGCTTCTCTGTCCCTGTAGGCTATTTTCTTTCAAACTCAGACCATCTTCTACCAGTAAATACAATTATTTCTCCTGTGTCAATACAGGCAAGCCTCTGTCAAACAATTCAGGTAATGTGGCCGAAGTTAAGAGCTAAAATAAGTGAGGACATGCTGCCGTAGCAAATCTCTATCTCCAAAAGGCAAAGCTTCCAGTCAACTGCCTTCTTCCTGCAATGCCTCAGTCCCCAAGGCCTGAGTATGCCAAGCTCAGCCTATAATCAACTTTGCATATCGGTTCACAATGAAGGCATCCCAGTTTTCTCAGTGTGGATTTGCTGCCAACCTTCAGCTGACCATCAGTAGGTATGAGGAAGTCAGCCAGCCCAGTACAGGAGGAGATCGGTTCAATCCTTAACTTCTAAAGGCATCCATTCTATGCCATTCAGATCCACTGGCAGGCTAGTTAAGAATATATTTTGAGGAAGAGGAGATGTGAGAGACCTGGCTTTTGTGTGACACTTCTCCTGGTGAGATGTGTAAAGATGCCTATTTACTTTGGGTAGGGAACTGGAGACACACTAAAGTAACAATATACCCAAAGTCTAAGTTAGTGGGCCAGTGGGTTTATGGGGGTCACTTACAGAAGAGAGGGTGAGGGTTACTTATAGAAGCGTGGACATCTCACAGGCTGTGTGTACCACTAAAAGCCCACCCGAGCATGGGTGGTAACTAAGGAAAGCTGGAACCCTAGGGTGCTCTGCAGACTGACTTAGCAGCTCTTTCCTTCCTGGGTTTTAAGGCTCCTTATTTAAATGTCCTTGGTCTTAGGAGCTTTGGAGCAAAATGCTGCACTTGGACAAAGAGAAGATAACATCCTCCATACCCCTTCATGGCACATTCAGAACTGAATACATATTTAAAGTGGTTACAAGTAGCAAATAATCCTTTTACTTAGAAAATTGGGCTTATAGAATCCCCAAAGACCATTTCCCTCCGAGTTCTTAGTACCATACTCTTCCTCCCACCCTTTCTTATACAGACAGACTGTTAGAAACAGCAGACTCAGTGCTTGTTTGATTTAATGTGTGTCTGTGTTTATGTGCCTGTGTGTGTATGTCTCTCTGTGTATATGTCTGTGTATCTGTATGTGTGTCTGTGTTTGTGTGAGTCTGTTTGTGTCCATCTCCATGTGTATGTGGGTGGGTGTGTCTGTCTGTGTCTGTCCCCGAGTGTATGTCTGTGTGTATGTGTATATGTGTATGTTTCTGTGTCTGTGTATATGTGTGTGTGTGTGTGTGTGTGTGTGTGTGTGTGTGTGTGCGTGCTGTCTTCTGCAAGAGCAGAAGTGAGGAGAGATTGTTGGTACATATTCCTTGGGTTATTTTGCTGCTGTCAAAGTCTCCTCAAGGTCACAAAGTTTTCCAGATGACAGGAGAGTTACCTGTGAGCCATGGCACCTAGCACTTCTATGCTAAAGTCACAGCTTGACTCCAGCTCTGTGCCACTTCTTTACCTGGGTGGCAGACACGGAGGAGTTGCCTTTTATTCTCTAGTGCCTCAGCTGATTTGCAAGAAGAATGCCTTCTCCCTGTTTTCCAGGCTCACCTCCTAGGGTTCCCTCCTGGTACACACTGGTTGCTGCCTCCACACTGGGTTGCTTAGCAACCAGGCTCTGTGGGCTTCCTAATAGACAAAGGCTTCTCCTTCCTCTCCAACTGCTGCACTAATGCTCATTGTTGATGAGGGAGCAACTCCTGGCTGAGCATATGCTGTAATCTGGAGGCTGGTTTAGGAACTTGGTGCCAAGAGCTATGGGCATCTATCCTGAAGTGATGAAGGGGATGGAAGTCTGATGAGCAAATCGACTCATTACATGGTGCTGCGCTGACCAAGTGACTATACTGGTCATTTGTGAGCAATTATATTTGGGGAGATAGTTTGTTCCAGTGGGATCTGAATTCAGAGAAGAGTGTCTATCATCATCCTCTTGCCCCACTGACCTCAGAAAGAGACCTTGTAACATCGTGTGTACACAGCCACTCAGTGCAAGATAATTTCATACACATGCAAGGGACCGCAGATTTAAGCTGGCTCGACTGCAAACCCTTAAATCCATAGAGGAATTTTACATCTCTGTCTCTGGATTCTAACAAACTCAACCAGACACAGAATAACACTGTGTCACAAGAAATTAGATGACTCACCTCAAGATAGTCAGGGGAAAGGAGACACTGCAGTCTCACAGCACTTCGGAGGCCTCTGAGCCCGGATGCTTTCCATTTCTGAGACAGATGCCTCTTCATGGAGAAAAAAACGATTTACTATACAGGGAGCCAGCCTGTGGAGATGGGACCACAGAGGGTCATTTCTAAATCATTAAATAAGCTGGAGAAATACAACAACTTATTTTGGGTCACTGAGTAAATCTACGACCCTCTCATCTTCCTGAATGAAGGCAATCAGCCATTAAACACTGCATTACAGATATCTATGTGGCTGTGATAAGACAGGAGATGTATATATTTAGGGCTATGTGCAAGGAAGTGAACTTTCAATAAGAGTGTTGGCCCTGCATTGACTGTGCCCACCACTGCAATCCTCCCCATCCCTTCCCTCCCTCCCTCCCTCCCTCCCTCCCTCCCTCCCTTCTCTCCCCTCTTTCTGTATGTGTGTACACTTGTCTGTCAGTGTGAGTGTACATTCATGTGGGGGAGTGCATGTATTTATGTTCAGAAAACTGTGTCAGGTATCCTCCATCAATATTCACCTATTTCTTTGGGTCAAGGTCTCTTCTTAAACCTGCAGCTTGATTTTCTTACCTAGACTGGAAGCCATAAACCCTCCTGTCTCTTCTCGATTCAGAGGTGGGATTGCAGGTGTGAAGGTGGGGATACTTGGCTTTTTATGTGGGTGCTGGGACCATCGGGATGATGAGGTGAGCCATCCTCCAGACCTTTTCCTCATCTTCCTATTGTACAGAGTCTAGCATGGAGCGGTTGCTCTGGAAGTATGTGTAAAATGAAGGAACAAAAGTAGAGAGGCTCACAAGGAGCCAACACAAGCACTGAAGCAAAAACTCTTGTTAGCTCATTTTCTTCTTCCTCTCTCCATGTAGACTAGTACAGTATCACCTTACATCAGAAGTCAGGTTGCTATCCTTCCAGAAGAAAAGCAGGAGATGCCCTGTGGAAGGAGAGGAGACATGCCCAGCTAGAAGATCCGTGTCCTTCAGGCTGGGAAAAGCAGAGAACCTCACGCAGGAAAGCCCTCAATATGTTAACTCCTTCTCCTGCTAGGCACGATTCTATCCTGGACCATGATGGCCAATGATGACTTGCTAACTTAGCTCTTGAGATTTAGTGGATGCAACTGTCAGGCCTTTCAGCCAGTTCCCTTACAGGCAAGTTTGGAATTGTCAGAACATCTTTGTCAGAGTATGTAATACACCAAGTACCTAATACAATAGTAACTTAAAACTTTCGTTCAGTGCCTGGGGATGAAGATGTAGCTCAATTAGTACAGTGTCTGTTCTGGGTTTGAGTCCCATTACCATATAAGCCAGGCATGGTAAGATACGTCTGCAATCACAGCACTGAGAAGGTAGAAATAGGAGACTCAGACGTTTAAGGCCATTTTCACCTAAAAAATGAGTTTGGGGATAGCCTTGTTTGCATGAGATGCTCTCTGAAAACCCTAAAATAATTTTTTAAAAGCTCAGATCTGATACACAGGACTCATACATACTACTTGTTCATTTCAATTGCATTGCTAAACAATAATAATTCAAATAAGCAAATATTCAGTTTTGTCTTTTTTTTTTTTTCAGGATTCTATGCTCTTTGGCCAACTACCAAGGTATGTTTTCAATGAAATCTTGTAAAGAATTTGTATTTTTAAAAAAAGACCCAGCATTTTTCAAGATTTATCTGTTTTCTAGGTCTGGAGAAGCAGTGCTCTAGACATGGTCAGGAAGGAGCTGGGGGTTGGCACCCCACCACTTCTTTTCTGCCACCCATCACTGGAAGGAGGAGCCACTGAGAACACACTGCCCCTGCCCTCTGATGCTCATGGGAACATGCCGTGCTTCTCCCTCACATGCTAGGTTTTTCTGGCACCATCTGTTCTCTCAAGCCCACGGCACACAGTTGTCTTGCTGTCACAACTCCATCTGAAAATGCCGAGAACTGTGATGAATGAGTCTGAGGAAGGCTGTTTATCCCCTTGCCATCTACCACCAGGCACTCAGGGATTAGGGTGTGGGCACAGGTTTTTCCCCACATGGGGATTCTAGGATCAGCCCTACCTCACATGTCTCAGAGCCTGGAAGGCAGACGCAAGGGATGGTTCCAGAAAGCCAAGATTCAGTTTGCACTTGTTGCCACTAACGGGCAAATATGGGACTGTCGGAGCATCTATCTACATCAGAGTATCAGAGTGTGTCCCGTGACCAACAGACACAAAGCTCTTGCACCGAGACCTTAGCTTCTACCAGACACAACATTAAGCACCTTCTGTCCACTGTGGCACTTGACAATGTCCAGCACAAAGAAAGACACATTGTCATCCATCAGCATGTTCATGGAGAGCTGAGAAACCTGAAGAGAGGGGAAGTGAGCTGACCTTCCCAGCTGCAGGGCCAGTACATGGTGATGTCAGGGTGTGTCCTCGTGGTCTGTGCTTGACCTGACTGCTCCATGCCCCAGCAGCAAACAATGCTCCCCATTGTTTGTTCTCCTGGCTTCAGCATCAAGAAGACCTCTTCTGAATCTCTTGTTCCATTTTGCTGGTGTGAACCCCAAATGGGAAATTTATATGTAGAGATCATGGAATACTTACACATGTCCCTCACCTTTCTGTTAGTTTTGGCAAGGATCAGAGGTCCTCGGGAGTTTTCCAATTTATCCATTTGAGACAATATCTCTCAATGACCTGTAATCCACCATTTGAGCTAGGCTGGGTGGTCAGGGAGGCTTAGGGGTCTGCCTGTCTCCACTTCCCCAGCTCTGGGATTGTAAGCACAGGCCATGGCTCCCAGCTTTTCTCGCAGGTCCTGAAGATCAAAGACAAACCCTAATATTTGAACAACAACCACTTTCAACAACTGAATCATCTCACCAGTCTAGACTCCTCACCTTGGATCTTGTGCTGTAGACACTCAGTACATGTCGCTGGTGGATCCTCTATCGAATGAGACTATTGCATGATCTAATTATTTCTCTTCCCAATCAGGACATGTTTGAAAGGGAGAGAGTTGTTACCAACTACTATGTCTGGACAACAGCTACAGACTAGGAGAATCCTGAGCCAGATAGGCCACATAGTTGTCCTTCATCACTTCCATTCTGTCTGTCCATTCCATGCCGGGAGCTCCTTCTGCATTAAGTGGTAGGGGCCATGTTAAACCAGGCAAACCAGGACACTACACTATCAAGCTACCAATTCTATGTACAAACCCAGAAACTGGGACTCTGAAAAAGGCAACCTGGATATCACCCTGATTTTGTTTTCCCTTTTTATAAACGTGCTTGCAATTTTTCTTCTCCCCACTTCTCGGCAGATGCTACCTGATTTGTGTTCTGGCTAATGTCACCCACGTCAAATGAATTGCCAACTGCAATGAGGTGTGACTGACACCAGGAGGGATGACGAGGGAGCAGAGTGGCAGCTGGCGGCTGTTTCCTCTTGTAGAATTTAAAATGAATCAAGGAGCATCCTGACGGAGTCGATCCGAACATGCCCAGAGCCAAACAGAATGTTCTCATTCCAGACGTGGAGATGGAAGCAGTCTGAGGTGGTGCCGCCCTCGTGACAGATGCATAAATTCTGAGCAGAGGATGAGCCTGGGGAGCCTGAGAGGCAGATGCAGAGTTGCAGAAGGAGAAGGCACCCAAGTGGAGAGGATGCCTGATCACTCACTCCACATTGCCTGCTGTCACAGTGACCCGGACAAATGCTTGCCTTCTGTGAGACCCTTGATTCATATCAATATGCTCTAGTTCTCCCTTAAGTTCAGGCTGGCCTTGAACTCACTTTGTAGCTTAGGAGAAATCTACATGCCTGATATTCATGCCTCCACCTCCCTATTTCTAAGACCTTAGGCATATACTACTATAGCGGTTTTACATGGTGCTGGGGGCTGAACTTAAGGATTCATTCATGGCCCAGCAAGCACTATATTAACGGAGCTACACCCTCACTCCCTGAAAAAAAAAGTGATTCTTTTTCAGAGAAATCTAATTTCCAGGGTTTTTAAGGATGTTACAGCGTTCAAGGGCAAGAATACAACATGTCCTCAAAGGGCTAGGGAAAGGTTGGGGTGCTACTGGAAGACTCTTTCCTCCTGTCACCCTCTCTTCTGTTTACCTGTTGCTTCTTTCTCTATTCCCCCCTTTCCAAATCATATAATTTTTCCTTGCCAGTCTTCCTAGTGAAAGATTACCCAAGTTTCACCACACAAGATTCATTGCTAGGAAAGATATATTCTCAATTTTCATTCTCATATTGATATTTAATGCCCAGATGAAGGTGTAAAGGCTACATCAGTTGTTTGCTTCTACCCCCCAAACTGTAAGTCGATTTGAAACATGTCATGTCTGAGGGCCCCTGCTCATAAGAAGAAGAAAAAGAGGGTCAATTCCATTGGAAGGATCTGACCACCTGACCTGAGACAAACTTTCAGAGGTACATGTTTGCCTGTGTGCCTGTGTGCCTTATCCCTTCCACAGCAAACTCCCCATACCGTCATGTGGGTCCGAGTCTGTAGCAGTGAATTGGTTGGGAAATGGTCCCATGGACTTTGGACATTTGGTCCCATACTTGGTCCTCAGTTGGTGGCAATGATTGAGGAAGAGTAGGAGGTGCAGTCTTGCTGGAGGGGGTGAGGAGGGGCTTTTAGAGTTAGTCCTCAAGCTCCTACTTTTCCCTCTTTCTTCCCGGCTTTTAGCTCACGATGAGAGCCCTCAGCTTCCTGTTGCTGCCACCAGGACTTCCTTTTGTTGCCATGCTTGCCCACCATGGTGGCCTCTTAACCCTCTGGAATCATACGCCTGAATAAACTCTTCTCTCAGTTGCTTTCACACACCGTGTTTTGTCACAGTAACAGAAAGGCAGGAAGACCCACGTAGATCTTCTCATACCTCAAGCAGTCACGTTACATCTAAGTTTCCCTATAGGCAAATGTGAGGTGGCCCTATTTGGGCCCAAATCCTTTGGAGACCTCTTTTTCCCACTGAAACAGTATATAGGTCAGTGGCATAGGCAGAAGCAAGGTACCTTTTTCTACACAGGTGAGCTCGCAGTTAATTGACAGGCTAGCTCCCTCCCTCTCTCTCTCTCTCTCTCTCTCTCTCTCTCTCTCTCTCTCTCTCTCCTTTGTAGCTAATTCCCTTATTTGCATTATGGAGATGTGCCTTATAACATTTCAAGTCTATAATCATTCAAATCCATCTGTTATTTCTGAGTCCCCTGGTGTCCTTATTGATGAGAGCTGTATCCCAAACATAAAGAATACAGAGAGCGTGAGTATTAGAGATACTTAGAGCTAGTCCTCTCCTGCCATAGGCACTAATATTACTCTTAGTTTTGCAAGCCCATGTGTCACCATGAGAACTGAAGGTGAAGTGGAAGGTCCCTTCCCTTCAAACTTAATTTATCAGGGCGTTATGTGCAAGCAGAATGCCATCCCTCCACTCAAGGCCTGTAATAATAACTGATCTACAGTTTTGGGGCCTGTGGTAGGCAAGGATTCAATAGTAACGCAGCATAAGAAAGACCCGAAGGTAAAAGAATATTCCAAGAGTCTTTCACTGGTAGACTTCTCCATAAATGTATGACCACATAACTCCTCTGCTCCCTCCCTTGAGAGAACTGGGTTGCTGGGAAAAAAGCAGTTCTATTTGATCCTGACCTGTAATGGGCCCTGTAAAGTGGAGCCTTCCAGTTCCTCTTCATTTGAGGGTCTAATCAATATCCTCCCTGCCTCGCAAGAGCTGATGGAGAAGCAAGACACAGCAAAGGGGCCTCAGAAAAGAGTCAAACATCAAGGTTTCGATTGTGCTCTGCCCAGAAGCCATCGTAAGCAATTCATGTTGTTCCTGGCTGCAGCTGCCTTGCCTGAACCACTGACTGAGAGATGAGGCATGGTCCCTCTTGCTGCCTTGGAAGCAATCACAAGGAGGCCCAGCTCAAAGAGAAGTGTTCGCTTGCTAACAAGTAAAACCTAAGCAGACAGGAAGAAAGGGTTACTGAGGATGGGAGTGGGGAAAGAACATGCAGAGTTGCCTCTAGCAGGCTGAGTCTAAAGAAAAATACTGGCTTTGGTGGCTTTCCTTTAAATTCTCAAGGTGTATATGTGCAAACATAAATGCAAAGAGAGCAAATGCCACAATCTTTTGTTAGACACAGCATAGGCACATAATGTCATCTTCTTTAGCATAGTATGTATGCAGGAGTTCACACACATAAGTAAGCATCCTCCCACAAATAACGTAAGACACTCACATAGATACATGCTTACATACTAATACACACAAGCTCCCCCCACAATACTCCCACGCTTATACACATGCATACTCACACATACACACATGCATGCTCACATGTACATCTCCCTCTGTAGATTGTCAGTCATTGACAAAAGCAGCATTAGTGTGTCAACACAGCTGTGTAAAACAAGAGTACACAATGCTTTCAAGACAGACAAAGGGACAGAGGCAATGCGCCTGGAGAGAACAAATCGGAAAGACAGAAGGATCTAACCAAATGCCATCAGAAAGGTCGGCATGACCGACTGTGGCTTCAAGAAGCAGCTGGCAATTTCTCTGTAGGTCTGTAAATAGAGCTAAGGATGAGAGAAGGGCAGGTTAATGGCTGAGTGCTCTCATTACCCAGATTGGTGCCTGTTACGGAGAGAATATTCCGGTGACGCGCTTACCAAGTGGTCCTATTCAAACCCTAAGCAAAGGAACAAGATACAAAAATAGAAATAGCCTTTCTACTAAATCCATGGCCTCAAAATGCACATGCAGATCATCTGGGACAGACATATAAAAACAGAGCTGAACATCTGTAACACTCAAGTCCATCTTTCTGAGGCCTCACAGCCTAAGAGCTCCGAGTTATTATTAACCAAGCTTTCCTTGCCCATCCAAAATCCTGCTACAGAGAGGGCAGGAAAAGCCAACATTGGGGAGAAGCAGCCACATGCAGAAAGTATTCTGCCATCTTGAAACAACCTGACTGTGGTGGAGGAGGGGCCATGATTGTCATTTTTAGATATAGATGGAAGTGATAATATCTGTAATTGAACTTTCAGGGCCTCCATCCATGCTTAAAGGAGATTTTATTTTCAAGGTGTGTTGATTTGAATGAGAAACACACACATACACACACACACACACACACACACAGGCACACTCACATGTGTGAAGACTTGGACCAGGCTGGTGGTGCTGTTGGGAAGATTATAGAACCTTTAGGATGCAAAGCCTTCCTGGAGGAGGTGTGTCACTGGGGATGTGTTTGGGGGCTATTGCATTGCTCCAATACCAGCTGGCTCACTGTGTTTTTTTGCATATGGATGGAGATGTAATCAACTAGCTTAGTGCCCATCCCTTGATGCCAGGTTTTAGCCTTCATATAGTTCTCTTCCAGAGCCATAAGCCAAAACAAACTCTTTCTTCCATGAATTACCTTGGTCATGGTGTTTCAAACAGCAAGGAAAATTCAGTAATACACAAGTGGATAATTACTCTTCATGACATCTTATGAGAAAATATTTTTATGATGACTGGGCTTGACAAGTAGAGGTGCAGCAGATGGGGCTCATGGCTGAAGAGGGTGAGAGTGCACACATCTTCAATGTGCATTTGCCACACAGACTGGATTCCAGATCATGAATAACCTACCATATCTGCACCTTGCTCAAATACAGCAACTGAGAAGTGGAGGCGTTTAAAGACAGTTGTACTAGCTTGACCATGTGGATGGCTTTGGGATATGTGAGGACTTGTTTGAGAACCCTGGATAGCTGGTCCAGTTCTATGCCCTGCTGTCTAGATCCCTGAACTATGGCTTAGGAAGCAGTATCTCAGCAGCTGTCTTTATTAATTTTGCCCATCCCCACCTTTACACTAAATATAGCAGAATGTATTTCCCAAAGTTTCACAGAAGCAAAGAGAGTAAGTAGATTTCCATCCTCAGAACAATAGCAAAGAAAAGGTATAGTCAAAATTCAGAGCTTAAATGGAGAACTATAGATTTGGTTGCACTGTTGGATCCATGCCACACAATATGTTCACCTTAAAGGACCCTGCTTGACACCAGATGTGGGTATGTGGACTTGGGGGTGCTTTGTGTGCCTTTAAATACTCATGAAAATATACACCAACAGCTATCCTGTGACAGCCCAGAACTGTCACCCCAAGCTAATAACACCCTACTTACTTTCTTGGTGGATTTAAATTTGTCATTTTTGGAGTGGAAGGAAAAAACAATGTTTCAGTCTGTGTCCTGGGAGCTAGTGACTGACAGGGAGGAAGGTTGTGAACTGTGATTATGGAACACCTTGGCATTCAGGTGTGTTTCTTATGAATCACAAGTCCAAGTGACAGAATTAACCAGCCTTGGAGACAGAGTTCACTGAGCCAGAAAAATAAGGCTGCCAAAAACACATAAATGAATGAAAACACTAATGCAAGCCAAGGTTGTGCTAAACAGAACAATGGGCATCACTTATTCATTGCTTCAAGAAGATTCAAAGGAGATGACAAAGAAAGCATCTCTCAGAATTGATGGGTTATAAAATCAAAATATTGATCAAACTGGGCATGGGAGTGCATATCTATGATCCCAGGGCTTGGGAGGTAGAGGCAGGAGGATCAAGTGTTCAGGGCCAACAAATTTGAAGATAACCTTGGCTGCATGAGTTTCTACCTAAGTGCCCTAGAATAAAGAAAGAAAAAATCCAAAAAACTGTGAAGATGCTCTAGGTCCTGCAGCATCAAATCTCAATGAAGAGGTCATTCATTCCTTAGAAATGTAAATAAGCACATCCATCTCATTAATATGCAAATTTATTTTAAACTTTCACAAGTAGTAAAATTATGCATATGCTAAAGAATATTTTAAAAATACATCTTGTTATGCTTAATTATCAGGAAGAGGACATGCACACTGAAAGAGGGAGAGACATTTTCTTTTGTGGTGTAGCCACTGATACATTGCTGATGCTCCAGCAAATAATCCCTCACTTATGCTCATTAAAGCAACTCGATTAAATTCAGTAGATCAAACAACAAGAACACAAAACAAACAAGTGTGAAAAAGAAGGTTGGCTCTTTGAGAAGAAGAGAAGGAAGAAGAGAAGGAGGAGGAGGGAGAAGAAGAAGAAGAAGAAGAAGAAGAAGAAGAAGAAGAAGAAGAAGAAAACACCAGTGGTGACACTATTCTTAGCAAGGCTGGAAGTAACAGGAGGGTCATGGGGTAAAAATTACCTAAATACATATACATGCACAGAACTGCCAAAAACAAATAAAAACAATATTTTTAAGTAGCAGGAGTCCAAGGGCAAGTAGGTAAGAGACTCTCTGTCTTTGGGTCAACAGACCATACATGAAGAGTTACAGGGTCCTCAAAGGGATTTCAAGAGACCTTTGCAGGAAGCACAGGTCCTTGAGTGAGAGCAAAAAGAATGGCAGGAAACAGAATCATGGCCGTGACTGAAGAATCTGAAATAATTTACTCCAGCAAAGGACTTGTAGAGCAGTGGCAATCAATGCCCATGCCAACACATAGTAGGTCTGCCATATATATGAAAGGGAAACTACACTTTTTTTTCAACATTACCTCATGGCCCTCTCCTCCTGGATGTCCTTTTCACATCTCCCCTCCCCAATTTCATATGCTCTTTTGAAAATAGTCTAAGTCCAATTTGTGCTGCTCATTAACCCATGAGTGTAGAGTCATCGGTTACAGGTGGGTGCTTCTGAGCCCCTCCCCTCTGCCATCAATACTGCACTATTGTCTGCCTTGATCTGGTCCACGTAAGTATAGCTGCTGTGACTTCATGAGCACAGCTTGTCACGACCTCCCAGCCTGCAGGAAAGACACCGACACCAGGATTCTTCTCAATCACGCTTTATTGGGAGCGCCCTTGAAGCTGAAGCTAAAGACCCCAAGCCCTTGGAGTGCGCTGCTTATATGCAGGCCTTAGCGTGGTGTGTCTCTGGCTGATTGGTCCACCAGCCAATGCCTCATTAACATTCCCCGTGAGGGAGGGGGAAAGAGAAACATTGTTGACTTGCCCTTATCCGCGCATGCGCAGGAGCTGAAGTAGGATCGGCACCACCACTGGGTGTGATCCACGCCCAACAACAGCTGTCCTGTCATGACCAGGAGTTAGAGTTTCATTCTAATCTGTCCTAACCACCGTTATTTAAAACAAAACAAAACAAAATGAAACAAAGCAAAAACCAATCTTTTCACCTCCGTTCATTAGCAGTCCTTCAGCCTGCAAAGAGAGAAACACTGGTTTCCTATGTGTGGCTGGGGAGCCCACAGACATTTGTTCTCTGCACTTTGATCGGCTGTGAGTTACTGTGCTAACCACTGTCTAGGGCACAAGGAAGCTTCCCTGAGCTCTGAGAGCCACACTAAGCCATGGGCACGAAGATGTGTATTTATGAAGCAGTTTGACTTCTTATGTGGTTTAGAAGATCAGAAAAGGGCACTTGAGAGTTCTAAAACTCATCCAAAAGCAAAGGAAGGGGAAAAGAAAAAACACTTTTGGAGAAGTGAGCAGCACCAATACTAAATCTGGGCAGGCAGTAACACATTTATAAGCCTCAAAATGTTCCTAAGGTCAGGTGGCCAAAAGAGACTTTAAAACTTTATGTATCTGGTCAACCTAGTGCCCTTGATCTCATACATTATCTTTTCATCTTGATTTGAAACCAACGTAAAAGATACTTGCTGAGTATCTTGTATTTACTCTCTGAGGGCAGGGAGAAATTTGGCTAGGAAGATGTAACAGGGGCATTTTTTTAATAACAAGTTTATAACAAGAACTTTTTCATGTGCTTGTGTGCGTGCATGTGTATGTGACAAATGGGGCAGGAATGGAGGTTAGAGCATGGCCTTGGGGCCCGGGCTTGCCTTCCACCATGTTTGCTGTTGTTTGCGCTGATCATTCCAGGCAAGCTGGCCCATGAGCTTTAAGAATTCTACTGTTGGCCTGGAGAGATGGCTCAAAGGTTAAGAGCACTGCCTGCTCTTCCAAAGGTCCTAAGTTCAATTCCCAGCAACCACATGGTGACTCATGAGCATCTATAATGAAATCTGGTGCCCTCTTCTGGTGTGTATGTGTACATGCAAACAGAGCACTGTATACATAATAATAAATAATTTTTTTTAAAAAAAATGTCTCCCCCTTTCTGCATCTCATCTCACCACAGGAAGATAGCATCACTAATGCCTGTTTTCACACCAGGCTGAACACGAATTCCGAGGATTTAAACTCAGATTCTGACTCTTTCTTGGGAAATGCTTCACCACGGAGGCATCTCTCCAGCCTCTGAAGATTTTTTAAATCAAAATTAAGGAGACAAAAGATATACTTCATGCCTGTATGAAGCAAGGTGGCCAGGGTGAGGTGCTATCAGCCTCCATCACATGGAATTTACTCATTTTGTATCTTCCTGTGTGGGAACAAAGAATCCCCCATCCATAAAGACTCCTGAGCTATAGATCATACTTTCAGCCATTCAGATACTGCTTGGTAGCAAGTCAGCTCTGACTGGGAGGGGGACGGACAGCTTCTTTGAACTGGAAGGGGTCTTAGAAGCAAGCCTGGCTTCTCTTTTTCTTCCTTTGTGAATTCTGATAAGTCATTATCTTCTGAGAGTCAGCCAGCCTGCCTGGGCTGTTTGTGAGGCAGCGGATGACCTTACCCACCCTCACTGAATGCCTTACTCCTGGGGAGAAAAGAAGAAAGCCATTTTCATCTGTTCTGTGGCTTCCAGATTAAGACAAAAATAAATAAATCTTTGTATCTTTCTGAAGGTTTTTCTGTCAGATTCCCTCTGCTGCAGCAGTGGCTATTGCAGCTACACAGCTATGTGGAACAATTTCCTAGCTAACTTGTCACAAGACAGGGCAGGAGATTATTTTCAAAATTCAGTTTCCTAGTTCCATTTGTCCTTCCAGACAAACAAGACCATCACTTCCATTGATGATAAAATCAGCTAAAATGGGAAAAATAATTTTAACTTTATGGGTAATGCAAATAGGATTAAACCAATGAAGTTTTATTCCTTTAAGGCCCAGGTGGTTAAGATGAGTACATGAATTGGTAGGCAAACAGCCCACACTATTATGTGCAGTTGACCTCACTAAGTGTGTCATCTACTCGACCACTTAGAAGAATGGTTGGGTCACTCTCCAGTGATTACCTAGAGATTGACCACATGGTCCAGCAACCCCTCATGTAGGTATATATCTCCAAGGGTTTATACCATAATGCTTGCAAAGACATTATTCACAATAGCTCAAAAGTGAAGACTGGATAAGCTAAAAATGGTATATCCATACAAGGAAATACTATTAAGCCATAAAAAGGAGTGACACATGATACCATAGAAGGGATGAGCTCTAGAAATTATGCTACATAAAAGATAGTCACACACACACACACAAAAAAAAAAAAAAAAAAACCCAGTGCATTATATAACTCAATTCAGGAGTCAGGGACAACTGTGTGTCCCAGTACTGTGAAACAATAAGGGAGTGAGTAATATTTTCAGAACAAAAATAAATAAATAAATCATGTTCCCCTGTGTACTAAAATTACTTAGAGTACCAGTTAGTGGTACTCTGTGTTGCATTTAACTAAACCATACATCTTAGTTTCTTTTTCTATTGGTGTGATAAAATACTCTGACTAAAGCAATTTAAAGGACAAGGGACTTATTTTGATTGACAGTTCAAGGACGCAATCCACCATGGCAGAAAAGTCATAGCAGCAGGGTTTCAAGGCTAATGGTGACATTCCATCCACAGAACAGAGTAGAAAGTTATACATTCTAGAGCTTGGTTTTGCTCTCTCCTTTCCACGTAATCCAACATCGCACGCAACCTAAGGAATGGTGCCACCCAAAGTGGATGGGCCTTCCCACCTCATTTAATATAATCAAGTTAGTCCCCTGCAGGAATGTCTTCTAGTTGGCAACAGAGAGTAAACATCATACCCTCACATGTTACATTTTTTTTTGGCAACCTTCCTATAACCCTGTTGCCCTTAGATTCACAGCCATTTTTGGTACTGTCTTGATACATGCCTCTTGGTAAGTCACTTTATGCTTCACAACTTTTTTTTTAAACGAAATCCCTAAAGCTGATTGATATGAAGACTGATATGAAGGAGCTATGTAAGCATGACAAAATAAGACTGAGGACTGTGACATAGATCACCAAACAGACAAAAGTCATGGCTCATCTGGTTGTCAATTGACTAGATCTGGAATCAACTAAAAGGCTGGGCCTTCTGCAAAGGCCCTTTTTTTGATCAGACTACGTAAGGGGATAAGACCCACCCTAAATGTAGGTTGCACCACCTGGTGCTGATGCTGATAGAAGGGAGAGAGAGAAGCAGTCTTTGCCTTAGGCTTGCTTGTCCTCACTCTCACTGGCACGCTCACTATTCTGTGGTCATTGTGTCCCTTCACGACTAGCTTCTTCAGGCCTCCAACCCGGACTGAAGGCTAGCAGTCCTCTGGGAATCTCTCAGCTCTTCAGTCAGTACCAGATCACAACCATGAGTGCACTCAGCCTCCTGTGCTTAACTACCAGATGTGTGAGACAGCCACTGTTGGAATGCTTAGATCATATTGTGTGCATCAATCAGCCCCCGTGTCCATGCATGTGTGTGTGTGTGTGCATGTGTGTGTGTGTGTGTGTGTGTGTGTGTGTTCTTCCATTGCTTCCATTCCTCCAAGAATGCTGACTAGCACAGCAACCATCCACTCCTTGTTGTTTGTGCTTCCATCATTTTCAACTGCCTGCAAAGAACATCACACTCAGGGCTATAAATATGGGCAGTACACTTTTCTCCCAAACATAACAAAATACTGCTTGCTCTGTTTTATCTGTTTTTTATCTTGCTCCATTACTTAAAAGGCATTCTAGTCCTAAAACACTTAGAATAGAAAAGGGGCCTCTGGGATTGCTAGCTCAGGGTTTAGCAAACATCCCTGTGACTCACTCACTGAATCCAACAGAGCAGAGGAGAGGACAGAGGCCCACATTCTAAGAGGCTCCCACATGCCGTGGATTCTGCTGTGTCACGGACCACAATGGGAACAGCAAAGCTCGATATCTACCTATCATACACAGAGAAACCAGGGGGAGTAAGATAGTAGGGAAACCGAACCAGGCATGCAGTGTCCTCACTCATGGCCTCCTCCACAAGTGTTGCATGTCGGAGACTCAAGGCTCCCATTTCATCATCTACTCATTGGTCCTTGATTGTCTACATTTATTCCACATGATGTGTGTGTGTGTGTTTGGGGGGGGGGGTGCATGTGTGTGTACTGATGTCTATTCCTGTGTGCGTGTATATGTCCATGTGTACAAATACATATATACTTATATATAAAGGAAGGTGTTAGGTGTCTTTATCACTATCCACCTAATTTTGTATTCTGGATCTTTCTTTGAACCAAGAGCCCACCAATTCATCTAGACTGGCTTGCCAGTGAGACCTGTGGTTCCTCCTATGTCCATCTCTATCCACCCACCCACCCTTGAGATTATTCCATTGAGACTGTAGGTGGTCACAGAATCTTCCAGCTTCTATGTGACTGGTGAAGATGCAAACTCAGATCTAAGCACTTAACTGCCCCCCACACCAGCTCACAGGTTTTTTTTTTTTTAAACAAGAAAAAATTATTTGCACAAGTAATTTTGTACCAATAATAGTAATGATAGTAATTTCCTATCAAATGCTCAAGGAGAGAAAATGAGGGAACAAACAGTCCTGGTTTTGTCTGGTAGAGGCTAAGTGTGTTCCTCAACGTCCACCCACTCAGCATCCAGGTCACAGGTTAGCGTCTCTTTGACCTCCTGTCCCCATCAGCACAGAAGCCGGAAGTGCACAGGCACTTATGTTTAAGTAGACCAGACATAGAATGAATGGGATTCAGCAGAAGGTTTAAATGTCTTGAGAGGAGAGGGAGTCAATACTAAGCTGAATCCACAGTGGCTTCTAACCTGCCAACGTGGATACATGAGAGAGGGCTTTGTAGCTGAAATACATATGGGCTCAATACAACGTCACAGTATAAACTTATGTTAATATATGCGGAGAACATTTCTAAAGATTAAACTATAAAAGCAATAATGTTGAAATGTCAGCATTTAAGGCTACACAGGAGTGTATTACTTGTGATAAGGACAACTGGGAGATTTTCATTTCTACACACTCTCTCTCTCTCTCTCAGTTGGATTTTCATTTTTGCTGAATATCATAGCACTTTAATGCAGGGGAGTATAACATTTTGGTTTCTCTGAGACTGTTGCACAGCAGCTTTCTCTTAGATAAACTATTTCATTTTTAAAGGACGCTCCTTAAGACACAAGGTGTTCCGAAGCGGAGGAAAGCATTCCATCCTGCAGGAAACTCCTTAAGCTCAGAAAGTAAACTCAACAGCTTCAGGAAGTCACTGGACCTGACCAACTCCTCTAGGCTCCTCCTTCCCCAGGTTTATGTAATAATAATAATAATAATAAGGACTGCTGAGAAACACTCTCAGACCAGCAGAGCTGCATTGAGAAGGCCCAGAAGAACTGAGCTACCCGGGAGGACACTCTCCAACTTACCAAGCTGCCTGCGGGCTGTGCAGTGTGCTTCAGGTTTTCAGGGTTGTATGGGCTGTCACTTAATGCTGGAATGGGTTTTGGGGATAGAGCTCTGCCTTTGAGTCATTTCTGTTCCTATCATTAACCCCTCACTCATACCTCTAGAAGTAACCCCAATAAAAATTCACCAAGTTGGACTTGGTGTTATCAGTGCTTAGGTCTGTTTTCAGTTACCTCTCTGGAGTAAGTGGACATTTGTTCACCTCTCTCTAGGGACAGTGTCAGACAGGAGGGCCACATTGTACAAGGAAGAATTTGAGGACCATACGTTGAAATTTACTCCTTGAAAATTAGGAATGTTTCACGAAAGTTATTATAATGGTAAATTATAATCTCTAAAAATATCCACCGCAATTTTGATTGGGTATAACTGCTCAACCCTGTAGCTTCTTGTTAGGAATTGTGGTCTACACCTCTGTTCCTTGAACCTGGGAAGATTGTGTTATTCCAAGCAAGAAAATAGAGTCGAGTGATCCTCTGTGACTTCTGAGACTTAGTCTCAAAAGAACAAGGCTTCTGCTATTTGGGTTTCTGGCTATGGGATGCCCACCACATGGTATAAAGGGGCCACCACTCACTACATATATCATTTCATGGGGAGGCTCACACTGAGACCCAGATGGAAGCTACCATCCTCCAGAACTTGTGTCAATAAGTCTTCGTGTGATTCTAGTTCTAACAACAGATTTCGCTGGTGCACAGATACCAGGGAGGGGAAAGTTGTGCCCCTATGTCCTTCACAAGTTCATTACTTAGGTAAACCAGGAAGTTGTAAGTGATGGATTAAAAGAAGGAAAGAAAAATGATATTGGAAACTGGGCCATTGATATACAGTGACATTCATTCTGGTAAGATGGAAACTGGGACATGTATGCAATGGCCTAGAAACTGGGCAATGGAGCTTCTAGACTGAGTAGTGTGGATAGCTCTGTGTTCTAGATGCTTCTGGAACACTCTATAGTACATGAAACAGATAGAGGACTGCAAAAGACTATTGAAAAGAAACTCTAAAGAAAGGATTGATTGCTGGATATAAACCAGACAGAGCTTTCTGAGCTGGAAAATAACACCATTCTTCACTACCAGTCTGTCCAGATGGCAAATGTTGCTAAAATTAATAAATATCTTTGGTGCAGAGATCAAACCTGGAGTATTGTCAAGAAAACATGAGCTACTAATAAAATAAAGGCCATGGGATTAAAATCCATTGTTGCAATCTCAAAAAATAAATAAACTAGTTTCTCAACTATTAAATGTTTGTTAACAATCAATTTCTAAGAATGTCCTCCTGGCCCCACAACGCTGTGGACAGAATCTAAGGCTTTGTATGTGTGAAGCAACACACTTCCCACTGAGCCAAATCCCCAGTCTCCTTGAGATAATGTCTCACTGAGCTGCTTAGGCTGCTCTGAGATTCTCAATCCTCCTGCCTCTGCCTGCTAAGTGATTGATTGCAGGGGCACACCATCAAGCCCACTGCCAAGGAAAGTCACAAACCTTCTTCTCCAGCAGACTTACAAGTGTCTAATATAACTGAGAGCTTGCCCCGAGGACATTAGTGATTGTAGTCTTTGACTGATGAGTTCACCCTGAACGGTTTAGTAAGAAATCTCAGTATTTATAAGGGCATTGCGATATTCTCTTTTTTAACATATTTTTTAATTTTTATTTATTTATTTGTGTGTGTGTGTGTGTGCTTGCATGCGTGCGTGCGTGCGTGCGTGCGTGCGTGCGTGCGTGCGTGCGTGTGTGTGTGTGTGTGTGTGTGTGTGTGTGTGTAGTGGCCCATGGAGGCCAGAGGAGAGCAGTAGATTCCTTGGGAACTGGAGTTACAACTCACTGGGAGCCACTATGCAGGTGCTGGGAATTGAACTCCGGTCTTCTGTAAGAGCAGAAGTTATCTTACCAGCTATTGGTATATTATTTTAAATATTGTCTCATACAGAGGTAACCACTTCCAACTTTTTCTCATGGAAATAGAAAAATCACTCAGAGTAAAGCTCTCTGAGAAAGCATCTTCCTTGGACAGTCATCCTGGAGACCAGTGGAGGAATGAACTTCCTGTACCTAACACAGTGTTGAGCACCTCATAAAACCACTATGTGCACATTTCAGGTCATGTCATGACTTCCCTTGGTGGTGGACAGTGACTTGCAAGCTCAGCTGAAATAAACCTGCCTCCCTAACTTGCAATTGGTTGTGGTTGTTTGTCACAGCAACAGAAAGGAAAGTTGAACCTGGATCATTCTGCTTCCTTTTCATCCCCTCCTGTCCCTGGCTGCTTTCTCCATGCTCTGTCCCCCTCCAGATGATGTCTGGGTTTTTTTTTCTCTAATAATCCTCTAGCCTGCTAAATATCCTAGTTCATATGTTCTATTAACCTCTCCACTCCCTTCCTCTCTTAGGATCACTTCTTCTACCCTAATGATCCCTTTTTTGTAGTTTCTTATCCTCAAGCACACATGTATAAACACACACACACACATAAACTTTTACAGTCACTCCCACATATGAGAGCAAACATAATTTGTCTTTCCAAGTCAGATTAACGAAGCTTCCATTTTCCTGTAACACTGAGTTCATTTTTCTTTAAGGCTACATAAACTTCCACCAGTAACCAGCCATGCTGACAGTGATGGTTTTGATGCTCGAGGGCAGATCTTCAAAAGGACACACATTCTGCTTCATCCCTTGATGTGGGATGCCTACTCTGAGGGTGTCAGTACCTAGCCATGAAGAAGGCCAAAGCAGCCCATGGGGAAAGTGCCCCACAAAAGTGAACTCTTGAAGCCAGCCATCTCCAACCCCCAGACTTATGAGGGAACACACCACCAGTTCTTTTCAGTTTTCCTGCTTCAGGTCCTTCATGTGGGTCCCTAGGTACCTGGGGAATGGGGTCAATTTGTACCTGAGGTACCATATCTGAATTCCCCCCTCACAGAGCTCATGAGCATCATCAGTGGCTGTTGACTGAGTTCTGGAGCAATGTACTGCCCAGCATTAGGTCACCTTACACAGAACAGCGTCCGGTGTTTCCATTCACCCTGCAGACCCTCCTACATACCCGTCACCTCTTATACATGACAGTAAGGCTATTTAAACAGCCATTCATTCACTCTGATTTTAAGAAATTAGAACAGAAAAATAGTGCACGCTTAACACATCAGGAACAAAATAACTCCTCCCCTCCTCAACAATTTATGTATTTATTTTCTTTGGAAGAGGTACCGTGGCCTTACCCTTCCTAGGTACGAGCTCTACCACTGAGCTCCACCCCAAGACCTTTGATTATGTTTGGTCTGTGGTTGGTTGAATATGTGGATTCTAAGCCCAGGGACAGATTGTAGGCAATTGTCACAGGCATTGGAAAGCATGGACCTACTTCATTAAATCTATGATAAGGATAGGGGATTCTTTTTAAACCACAGCCACACGTCACCACTAAAGCACCAGCGTTTTGATTGCAAACTTAGTACCACCTGAGATCCTAACCACATGCTCATGAAGTTGCCTAGGTGGGAGGGAGGGAAAATGGCCACGTCACCAAGGGGGACCAACATGTTCTGAGGAGTCAGAATGTTTGCTGCATGAAGCCTGTAGCGGCTCTTGCTCACCTCCATCCTTTCTGGAGAGGCACCGCTTCAGTCCCTGTGAAAGGTACTGGGGATGCTGTAGGGAAGATGGGCGTGTAATTCAGACTCCACTCAAGGAGCAGGGATGTCTGACTGTGCTGCCTGGTTTTTGACAATTTGATACAAGTTAGCGTCATCTGGAAAGAAGGAACCTCAACTGAGAGAATGCCTCCATCAGACTGGACTAAGTTTGTGGGCACTTTCATGATTAACGATTGACATGGGAGGGATCAGCATACTGTGAGTAGTGCCATGCCTGGACAAGTGCTCCATGCTGAATGAGAAAGCAAGCCAAGCCAGCCATGGGGAGCAAATCGCTAAACAGCATTCCCCTATGGGTTTTGTTTCAGTCCCTGCCTCCAGGTTTCTGCCTTGAATTCCTACCCTAGCTTCACTGATGGATTCTAGTTGTGAACCAAACTAACCCTTTCCTCCTCAAGTTGCTTTTGTTCAGCAATAGGAATTAAACTAATGCACGGATCGTTTAGCCTCTCTGGGCCACACTGGACAAAGAGGATGTGGTAGTACATTTGGTGCAGAGTGCTTGCAGAGCAGGCACAGAGCCCAGGGTTTAACCCATAACACCACACAAATTGCTCTCTTGAAATGCCAACACTCAGGAGTTGGAGGCAGAAGGATGAGAAGTACAAGCTCATCCTTGCTTATGTGGGGAATTCAAAGCCAGCTGGGCCTACAAGAGACCCCATCTCAAAAAAAAAAAAAAAAAAAAGTAAAAATAAAAGTGAACCTATAGGTATCCAGACAACCGAGCAGCACGTCTTAAGGTCCTACACATGTTGTTTTTGTGGCATGAGCTATCTTCTTGAGGCATAGGGGACGATGGGTCCCTGACACAGGTGTTCCAAGAGGACAAAGAATAGAGATGGCTCATTTTTGTTTGCTACTGCATCCACAGGCACTTGGTAAATGATCAATAACGTTATGTCACCAAAGGAATACTTGAAAATGGTCCTTGTGTGTTCATTGTAAAGACCTAGTTACTTAAATCCAGAACAAGTAACATTTCAGTTTGAAATATCATATTCAAATACCCCAGTTACAGTAGGAAAAACCTGGGAGGGAGACACCTAGGGTCTTCTGTCACTGTCTGGGTCACATGTTCCTTTAGTATCACAGAGCACTGCCCATTTTAATTTGTTTGTTTGTTGTTTGTTTTTTCTGAATCTGGTCAGTTCCTTATTTGCAAAGGTCTATGTGAATTGAAAGACAGAGTGAAAATATGTCCTCAAAGGAGGACAGGGAGTCCTTAGCATGTCCCTAACGTTTGAAAATAGAATCATAGGTGATGGCCTGCCCTGGCCACCATTCCTGTCCTCTGGTTGTGGCTAAAAGCCTCGGATGGCTCTAAGAATTTGTGCCTGAGTTTCTTACAGTGTGATGGAGATTCGGGGATGCTAAGGGGGTATTTCCTAGCCATGTCCATACAAAGACTTGTGATTTCCCTGGAATCTCATCTTTGTCAATGCCTAGTGTTTACTGAGCAATTACACAGCATCGTACCTGACAGGAAGAGAGAGCCTCAGCATTCAGGCGAGTATCCCTCCTCCACCACAAGCAAGAAGCAAGTGGTCTATTCTCTCCTTTGGGGATGAAGAAAGGAATGCAGGGCAGGTGGCTGTCATTTGCTCAGATTTGCTAATTGCTAAGACTAGGATTTGAACTCCAGGTAGGTATGGCTAACCCCACAGTGTGCTGCCTGGCTGCTAATGACAGGGGCTCAGCACCACAGTGCAGAGGTGCTGCACTCTGACTCAGGAGCAGTCCTCAGAATCTCCCTCACCAGAGACAGGGCTTGGAAAGGAGTCTCACATCGCATCTAATCTTATCTCTTTCAGCCAGTTCTGCCACAAAGCCTTCCTGCTGCTGCCTCTTTTTTCATTTCCTCCTCTGTTCACTCCATATTGTCTTCCCTATAGTGCATCTCTCTAGTGACTGCAGGTCACAGGCTCCCTCTCACCGCCTCCAGGATGCCCTCTCATGTGTCTTCCCCATGTGCTATTATGAGGAAACAGGCTGGGAAGCAAGTCAGGCAGACTTCCGTAGCCAGCTGGTGTGCGGAAATCTGACCATCAGAGCCAAGATGAAGGTCCTGGGGATGAAGGCCAAACCTGCAACGTTCCATTCGTTTCCTTTCAAAGGCCATTGCCTCAGCTCTAGGCAGATGTCTGGCTGCTTCATGGGAGGATATTTACTCCACACCTACCCACAGCCTGCGCTTCCAAATCCCACAGCACAACTTCAGTGTCTTCCGGGGCCTTTGACTTACTGCTAGAGGACAGCCAAGATTTACTGACATTATTCCTATTAAACACTTGTGTCGGCTAATGTGAGTGTGTATACGCCAGTCGAGGTGCTGCCTCAGACCTCACAAGACCCTCTAACAGATGTACTACTCAAACACCCATTCTGCAGATGCCATTTCTAAGATTCAGAAAGTAAAGTCGATTGTACAAGGTCACACAGGTGTGAAGAAATGGAGCTGGCTTTAGACTCCACCTGGCATGGTTCCTTAATCTATATATATTTCCCCACTGTGCTATAAAGATTAAAGGAGATGACAGTGAGGATGAGGAAGTACAGATTAATAATAATAGTTATTTTAAGGAAAGCAAGGGCCAAATAACACAATCATGGTCCTACCATCGTGCCTACAGCTTTAAATGCAACTTTATAATTCTTCTTGGGCACATGAGAACCTTCATGTCATCTTCACAATCTGTATTCCTTTGAAATCAAATAGCTTTCTGAGGGCTACACTATGAGGAAAAGCAGCTAAACTCTCATGCAAAGCCACAATTAACATTTTACTTTAAATCTAGGGAAACTGAGGCACAGAGAGGGACATTCTCAAGCCTGTGCTTCTAGACAAAGTCAGTCTAGCAGTCTACCTGCCAGGCTCACAGCAGCAGATGGCAGCCATGGAGGTTGGATTCCCAGCTACCAGGAAGGGCTGTCTCCTTGGCACCACTGGGAAAACCAAACCAGACCTCACTTCATGGAGAGGAGGAGAGACTCTGGGGCACAGAAGTGGCCTCAGGGCTAGCTAATAAGAAGCAAACCATTTGTTAGATGCTTCTTGGCAAAAGGAACAAGACATCTAATTTGTCTCAGGCCTGGATTCTTCACTAGGCGGCTTATTGCATGGCTGGGAAGTGCTGCAGTTCATATGAAGGAGGTGGTGAATCAGACAAGCAAAATATTATTGTGGGACTGTGATATTAAATAGATGTACATCAGTCAAATTAATAAAACACTACTTTTCTAGAAGTGTGTATGTGTGTGTGTGTGTGTGTGTGTGTGTGTGTGTGTGTGTGTGTGTGTTACATGTATATAGGAACCTGTGGTAGCCAGAAGGGGTGTTGAGTCCCTGGAACCAGAGCTACAGGCAACTGAGAGCTGTCCAACATAGGTGGCAAAAACCAAACTTTGGTGATGTATTCTATTAACCACTGAGCCATCTCTCCAGACCCTAAATAAAAGTGCTTTAATCACAGCCCCTAAGACGGACACTGAAATGTTGACAATCACAACATGAGTGTTTCATTCTGCTTTTCCTGTGAGTCAGGCCATGAGAGAGACCATTGCTGTCTCACGTTTGCTTAGGCTTCCTAGATGCTTGTAAATGGTTGTTATTGTGTTTCTGGGTGCTGAAATGAACAGCTACATTGAAACAAATGGCAGCTAGACTTCGGTTCTCCACACAAACCGATGGTATGTGTGTCCATCACTATGGATTAGGTACTGTGGAGTCCCTGGCACTATAACCTCATTGCTCCCCATGTTTCAGACGGAAGACAATGGCCACAGTATTGCCATTCATAGAAGCTGAACTGCATTCCTTAAGCTCCAATATGATCTAATTAGCCATCACTCTCGAAGGCACTGCCTCCTCCACCCCTGGTCTTTAAGCACTGTTGACATTCCTGGACACCCAGATCTCAGATAATAACCACCCTGTCTGCTTTACTGCTTTACATATCTGATATACTATTGTATAGTGATTTTCCCTAAAAACAGTCATCCAAGAGTGAGGCCATTAATACTTGCTAATTAAATGAAACAAGGTTCAGGAAACAAAACTTACAAGACTCACGAAGCTCTTGAAACATACAGGATTCATTTGGTTCCTATAGCAATGTTATATAAACAAGAACCACAATGACAGAAGGACTTTTCAGCCCGTGTGAACTGGCTGCATGTCCTGTAATGAGCTGTTTCATTCTGGGGCAGGCTTTTCAGTGATGCGGCTGCCCTGTGCTCCTGTAGGTACTGCTTCACATTCCTGCTAGCCACTCCAGTAAACTCACTAAGCTGGATTCACATACCCTTCATACATCATAGATCATATACAAGTGCAAAGATTCACTTAAATGTTTTAATGAAATCCTTATGTAAATACAAGGTATGTGTGGAAGCCTAGAGCAAAAGAAATTACCAATTCTTTACACATAAAGCCGAAGGGAAACTAAAATTCCCAAGAGCATCTCAGAGCTGAATCCCTAGAAGTTGGATCCTTTCAAACAACACGTCCTACAAACAGGGAGATTGAAGAGAAAAGATGAGTATGGCAGTCATAGTAGTGAACGCATGTACTCCGAGCACTCAGGGAAATGAGGCAGAAGGACCTCCAGGAGCTATAGAATGGATTGGGAGGCACCATGGACTATAGCAATGAGTTCTTCAGATGCAGTTTACTGTTTTCTTCCCTCTGCTGTCTTCTCCCTAATTTCTACCTGTCTTCTAAGTCAACCCCCTGCCTCTCCCTGGTGTCATTTCCCAACCTCTCAGAAGCCAAGGTCTTAGAATCCATGGCACTTGACTGCTCTGTACTTCAGAAAAGCATCCTCACAGCCGACTACTCCATCCTCATCGCTGTATCCTCAGACAGGCTCATTAACCTCCAAGATTCTGACATCATCTCCTGTTCTGACCCCAGCTGCACCTTGCAGGGAAGGAACTGCAAGAAGTTTCTTTAAGGCAGCGGTTCATGTAGCTCAGGCTGTCCTGCAACTTATTAGCATTATGTAACTAAGGATGACCTTGAATTTCTAATCCTACTGTCTCCACTACACAAGTGTTGGGATTACAGAAATGCACTCTATCTGGTTTATGAGGTACCAGGGATGGAAACTAGGGTATTCTTGACACATGTTAACCCAGCATTCTGCCCTCTCAAAAGCCTGAAAAAAAAATTCTGAATCATGGACACCTGCCCCTGAGAGCTCAGCATGAAAAAACACTGAACTGCATATAGTGCAATCTGAGAGAACTCACCCAAGATAGACAGGGTCCCTATACATTTTAAAGGAACACAACAGTGTACATTTGTGGGCAAGCATGCAGCCTACAATCTGTAAAAGAGACCGCTTCCCTTCCCTTTTTCTCTTAAAAAACAAGAGAAAACAAACACAACCAGATTTTTAATACACACTTCTTTAAAATCAATAAACAAATGTATTTCTGTTGCCTGAAGCTGTTACTGTCTGTGTATCCTTTAAGCCCCAATTCAAGACTTTGTCTTCAGCACAAGGCTATAAGAACCAGGAGACAGCGAACTGAGTGACTCTGGAGATTCCCTTTATGTAAAGAATTCTCACAGGGACTGACTCAGTCTAGTCCCAGCCTCTCTTTCTCCCCGGTGTGAGGAAAGGAGAAAAGAGAGAAGCACTGCAGATACCTCAGTGACACCCAAGGTAAATTCACAGAGAACTGGCCATTCCTCTTAGGCAGCTGGTGCCCAGGAGTTGAGTGTCAATCATACAAAGAGTGACATTTTTGAAGTAGATAATTTGATGATACCAGAGGGGTCAGGGAAGAAAGCCCTGGTCAGGTGGAGGTCAAAGACTTGTTAGTACCTAATGAATGTTGAGAGTCAGGGTGGTCCTGAGCATCCTGGTTTGGAGTTTAGTAGGTATCTAGCTGGCCACCTGGCTTGTGCAGTGTACTGGACTTGGGTCCTGCATGGAGTAGCTCTGGAGTCCTGCCTACAGAGTCACCAACATCCCTCTCCAGGTGTCTTAGCAGCTCCTCTACCCTCTGTTTCTTTTCTGTTTCTGTGACTATGTATCTTTGTACCCAGAATAACCTTGAACTTCTGGTCCTCCTATTCCATTTCCTGAGTGCTGAGATTAGAATCAGGCATCACTATGCCTGGCTTTATGCACTTCTAGGGATCAAACTCTGGACATCCAGTGTGCTGGGCAAGCACTCTACTGACTGAGCTACAACCACATTCAGTACACCTTGACTTCTGAGCCAGTCAGGTAGCTGATGTCACCTCCATGCTCTACTTTACTCCTTTCAACCTGGAACAGACAAAAGCCAAATGGGTGTCACTGTTGTGGTCTAGAGGAGGAGACCTGTGACAACTGCCAGGAATTGGCTGCTAAGTCCTTAAGAAAAACCCAAGTGTTCTGCTATGATACAAGAATGCCATAGGTTCTACCACCTCTGCTCACATCTCTGAAATAGTAACACTGTTCTGTGGGCCACTGCCATAGACGCATGTTTTTCTGAGTCCCAGCACTCAGCTCTATGCTTTTTTGATGTCCCTGTACAATCAATCACTCCAGTAACTTTGAGAAAGGGGCAGATTGACTTCCCACTCTCATGTGCACCCCAAAATGTTTATACATGTATAAAATTGTTAAAGAACAAATTTAGTTAATAAAAAAAATAGTTGAGCCATACTTCCATCCATTCTGTCAATGTTTTTTTAATATGGACATCTCTCTTTATCGCTCTGTGCTATGTACCAGAGAGAAAGTGCCAGCAAAAAATATTTTAGGAAATAGTGGTCATAAAACTTCCCCTAAGTTACCAAAACATGGTATATTAAAAATAGTCCAATTGTGGTAAACTTAAAGAATTCTATGTCTAGGGGCCATGTCTCTGCTTTCTCCGTTTCTCCCATACACAGTGCTAGGGTTACATGTGGCCACACAAAACTTGTTAATATATTCAAGCCTTCATGGTTGCATATAAAGTACTCATATCCATGGATCCCTCTTCCCAGCTCCAAGAATAAATTTTGCCACCTTGATGATATATGTAACTCCACATCTCCATTTTATTAAAGACCTCCCTTCACCGATGAAAACTGTGATTAGAAAAGATGAGCTTTTCCCTGGGAAGGATAGTTCTGTGGTGTGTGAGAATAATCATGAGGGAGTCTCAGAAGCTGGTTCAACTTGCTTTTAGGAGTGTACAACCATCAACAGCTAAGGCAGACCATAAGATAGATAACGCATTTGAAATGTGAGACCCGAAGGGCACAAGGAACCATCTTCCAATGCACCCATCCTGTTCTCAATAGAAAATGTTTCTTTCTTGTGGCCTAAGAACTGAGGGAGAAACTATCCTGAATGACCTTTACTGGTAGGATGCTACAGGACTGAACAGTGTGTGGCCATCTATAATCAGAAGTTGAATGTTTTGTTGTTTGAGAGTTGTGGAGAAATGTCAATCAGGTAACACTCACATGCTCTAGTCCATGGGGGTACATATGCAAACCAAGATGTCATCACTTCCACTACATAAAACTAAACTCTAGAGGGATGGCTTAGTCAGCAAAGTGTTTGATACATAGCATGAGGACGTAAGTTAAAACCCCAACACCCTGATAAGAAGCGAGGTGTCCCGGTGTGTACCTGTAATCCTAGCACCAGGGATGCAGAGATAGGAGGGCATTTAGAGCTTACTGGCCACTCTGTTTAAGATAATTCATCATCTCCAAACTCAGTGAAAAAAACCTACCTCAAACTCTAAAGTGGAGAATAACTGAGAAAAACAGCTAATGTTGACCTCTGGCTTCTATACTGATGTGTGCACCAGTACATATATAAACATACACCACACCTGAACACTCGTCCCCCTAGAAAATCTCAGAGAATACAGTCAACCATCTGAAGCCTGCCCTGTGTCCCCATCCATACTGATGGGTCTCTTCTCTTGGAACTCATTATGCAAGCATTGCTTCAGTCCCACAATGCATCTCTTCTGTATTCACCTGGACTGACCTAACTTCCCAAGGAGACAAAGGAAGGTTGGAAACTCCTAGTTCTGCCAGTGTATGCTTCGGAAGCCAGCCTGGATATAGCTGCAGGATGGATGGTGAATAAGAGCACAGATATTTCATGTGCTATCTAATGCTAGGCATGCACACACACTCTAGAGCCTCAAAACAGCTGGCAGAGGAGGATGGACTTGCCTCTGTTGTGTGGTGTCCTCACCAGGAGCCAATGAGCCAATGCTGCTTTCTCTCTCTCTCTCTCTCTCTCTCTCTCTCTCTCTCTCTCTCTCTCTCTCTCTCTCTGTGTGTGTGTGTGTGTGTGTGTGTGTAGCCTTGGCTGTCCTGGACTCACTTCATGGACCAGGCTGGTCTTGAACTCACAGAAATACACCTGTTACTGCCTCCCGAGTGCTGGGATTAAAGGCGTGTGCTACCATGCCCAAGGACTGACAGCATTAGTCTTTCCTGTAGTGTGGCCACATAGAGTCTTGACTTCTAGCTTTACTTTCTTATAATAAATAAATTAACAAATATTTTTCAGTTTTGCACTTTTTCTCACCTATGACTTCCATTCAGGTAGGACTCTGTCTGGTTCCCTTCAATTTCTCTCCTACTCTTCAGCTCCCATCACTGCCCTCCTCTCCCTGTCTTTTCTCTTGTTTTCCTTCTCCTTGCTCTCCCATTCTGACAGGGTGTCCTATCTACCAGGCCAGGCTTGAATTCACTCTGCAGCCAAGGCTAACTTTGGATATAAGATCCTCCTGCCTCCACCTCCCAATTGGCACAATGATAGAGATGTGTGACGGCATTCACTCCGGTCTTTTCTACTGTATCTGGTACATATGAACATGAGCTAAAGATGTGCAGAAGGGAAAAGGATGAAAAGTGTCAGGCTGGAACCAAAATCAAAAGTTTGAGCTTTGAGTTCTTCTGCAGGACAGCAAACATGGCTGAGCAACAGAGCACTTGCCCCGCCCACACAAGGTCCTCGGTTATATGTCCGTACCATAGAAAACCAAAATAACAGAACATTTTCTATCTCAGTTTAACATTTCACATGCATTTAGGTGGGTTCCATTAGACCCTTTCTAAGAAGTGAGTGTCATGTGAGAAGAGAGTGCACTCGGGCCTACACACCTTCCTTCTGTAATCTGGGGTCCACGGGACAAGAGATGACACGCATGACTCCTTCAGCAGGTCATCTCGCCTGTACTCCACAGAGAAGCAACATTCAGGCTGTTTGTGATCTATGCTTGGAAGCCATTGCACTTTTGCCTGCATAACTCAGCCTCGATAGTGCTGTGTCTGTATGTATTCATCACTTGCGAATGAAACAGCCCTGCTGATATGCCCAGGTGTTCTGCTGCCTGCCCAGGGTGTTTTCAAGGACAGTTCTAACTGGACTTGACATCAGCTTCACAAGATGACTTGGAGGTTTATCTCTTTTCTAAAGATGAGGCCTGACTGCTTGGTTAGTCATTATTGATCCGCTGGTTCCCTAAACCTCCTTTTTTTACATAACACCTTCAAATTCAATAATTTGAGAGTGGAATTTTCCTTGACTGCCTTTCTTTTTCTTCTCTCTGACTCACAAAATTCTTTTGCGTATAAACAGAAAGCACTCTCCTTCCAGAGCGTCTGCACAAACCAGTGGCTAGGCTCTTGAAGACTCTAAGAAATGCAAGCCCTGATGTGTGCTATGGAGAACTGACAAGGGAGTTCTGTGAAATCAATGTAGTCCAGGGGCTTTCTGTACTGATCTGGCTTTGGAGGGAAAATGGCACTCAGAAGAAAGCAAAGATGTGTCTAGCTGGGATTTTACATTTAATCAACAGCTTTTAAGAGAAAAGATTGCCTTAGTGAGAATAAGACTGGGTTTTCCTGTATAAATGTTGTGACCTTGGCCAATTGACATCTCACCCTTGAACTCAGCCTCCTCATCCATTTTAAATAATGGTGAGAGAACCTCATGTATACTATTATGTCCATTCTACGAGGGACAACCCTTCATTCCAGGCACCCAAGACAGTCATGTAAGTTAAGTCTAGGCATCAGTTTTGAGACAAAGCTTCTAAGCCACATGACAAGCTCCAGCTGAGAAGTTCCAGGGCCATGTGTGTGTAACGGTGTGTAATGGTCTGGCCTTAGAAAGATGGAGCAGAACCAAGATGGAAGAGTGTCTTCCAGCAGTGCTGGGCTTCTAATTGAAAGCAATTCTTAGGACCAGCATTAAGAAAGGGGGAAACAATAATCTCCCATAACTTCTGGTTTGGAGAGCGAGTACGCCAACTCACAATGTCTTACCATCCCTGGTGCCCCTCAAAACTAAGCTTCAAAAATACCACCTGAGTACACATCCTATTTGCATTGGAAGGAAACCCTCAGGCAGACAGGCCATCCTGTGTGTATGAGAGCTGAGGAGACACCCACCAGCAGGTGCGGTGAGATACCTACCCTGGATTTCCAGTTTCCAAGCTTGCCTTCCACATTTGTGCCATGACCCTAACCACTCTGCCAAATCTCTGTCACCTGATACCTCAGTTCCACTAGCTGCTCCAGCCATTGATGTATAGGTTGGAGCAGGACTCCCAACAAAGGCACAGCCAGGAGGGGAGAGAGTGGTATGGGAAAGGAGGGTAGCAGGAGGACTTGTTTTAACTAGCTCTGACTCTGAATGAGATCAAGTACCACCAAGAGTAAACCTGGCTGTTGTGAAGTCTCCTGGACAGACATCCCTGGAAGCGATGTTGAAACAAAACCCTGGGAATCACAGACAGTGTGGGGAAGGTTGTCATCTCTTCCCATGAAGGCTTCCCACCCTACTCAGGTCACAGATGGTCCCCAGCCCAGGAGCCATCATCCTTCACCACCATCCACGATGGACCTTGGCTATGCCTCTGCTGCATCCTGATCTGCTCATTTTCTATTTGCTATGACTGAGGAACAACACCAGAAACAATTTTTTTTTCAGACTAGGGAGACAGGTCAATTGGTAAGGTACATGCTCTGCAAGCATGAGGTCTTGACTTCAAGACCATGTTTTTAAAAAATGAAAGAAAAAAAGAAGCATGAATGAATGAATGAATGAATGATGTCTTGGTATGTGTATGGTGGTGTATGCTTGCAATCCCCACCCTGAGGAAAATGGAAATGTGATTCTCCTAGGAATCACTGGGCAGCCACTTTTGCCTACTTTCGAGTTTTAGGGCAGTAGGGGACTCTATCAAATGAGTGGACAACTCCATAGGAATAATACCCAAGACTGCCCTCTGGCTGCCACATACCTGTGCACATAGGTACACATGTGCACACACATGAGCACAGGCTTGCACACTGTACACATGCATAACATACAAATAAAAACTATTTTCTCATGGGTATGACTCCTAATCATAGAGCAGGGACTGCACTGCCTCCCTCTGTACAGCATTGAGCACTGCCTGTGTGTCAGTCGACACTTCACTTAGTCCTGCTGGAATAAACTTTGTTTTCAGAAGCGCCAAGTCCCTCTAAATGGCATAGGAGCAATCCAGTTCATCCTCAGAATACACAAGGTTTGGGGTGCTGGGGCAATAGCTCAGTGGTTAAGAGTACTGACTGTCCTCATGGAGAGTCCATGTTCCATTCCATTCCCAGCACCCACACAGTGGCTCACAACTGTCTTTAACTCTAATTCCAGGAGATATTATGCCCTCTTCTGGCCTCCCTGGGAATTGCATGCATAGGCAAAACACCAATATACATAAATTGTGTGTGTATACATACACATACACACATATACATATACACACATATACATATATATACATACATACATACACACACACACACATATATATATATATATATATATATATATATATATATATATATGACAACCAACTCTTTCTGCCAAGTGAGGATCACATTGATTCCGTTCCCCAGCCACATCTTCCACTTGTCATCGCTAAATATGCCAGGTTCACAATGCTTTCCAATTTGGGTGCCTATTTGAATCTGTGTATAAATATTCACTCCTCCAAATGTCCTATTTGAATAGACAAAATATCCGTTTTAGCACTGAGTACATCAATTTGGGTCTGGAGGCGTGTGGTGCACTGAGAAACAGCGCTGACTCAGGGTCAGATGGCAGAGGTGTTGATGTAGCCAACTGTCAGCCATGCAGCCTGGGACAAGTCTCTTTCTCTCCCGGGACCTGGATTTTGATCCCCAATTTGGAGGAAATGCAGATTCTCTTCTTCTCCCCACTGGGTAACTGTAATGGAATCATGGGAGATACAAGTTTGTTCTAACCCTTTCATGACCCTTGCTTTGAGACACAGGAGACAGATAAGTAAAGGGCAGATACTTGAAGAAGTTACAAGGTCACTCACAGGCAAGTGAAGAGCTCAGTCCAATCTCGCACTTTCTCGCGCATCTTCTCTGGGGCTAACGTATCTCCCTCATCAAAACAACAGTCTGAGGGGTTAAGGACAATAAGTGAAGTGCCTAGCCTACAGTCATGAAGACCAGAGCTTGACCCTCAGCAGCCATGTAGACACTGGGACTGTAGTGTAGGCCTGTAATCTCAATCCTGGTGAGGAAGGGACGGGAGATCAGGGATGGGAGTTTGATGGCCCTGCTAGTCTAGTTAAGTCTTTCAGCTCCAGGTCTGGTGAGAGTCTCTGCCTCAAAAAGTAAGAGGGAAGTGACTGGGGCACTGGACAAGAAGGGTCAAAGTGATCACTGATCTTCCAGAGGGCTGGAGCTCAGTTCCCAGCACCCATATCCAGTAGCTCACAACTACCCATAACTCCATTTCTGGGGAATCCAAGGCTCTCTTATGGCCTCCACTGGCACACACACACACACACACACACACACACACACACACACACACACACACAGCATTCATATACAGACACACACACAAGAAGACAGGAAAGACACTTACTTCAAATGGGACGAATGCAGATGGCCAATCACTATGAATGTAACATGTATAGAATTCATTATTCTCATGTAGTTTGTCTTATACATGTGTAATAAAATAAAAGTATAAAAAACTTTTTATAAATTAAGGTGGAGAGAAACTGGGGAAGACATGCACTTGCACCCACACAGATGTGTGCCCAGACACATATATGAGAGTATGAGAGGAAGTGATCAACTGTGCTCCCTCTTATTTTGTGGCTGGCTGATTCAGAGGTATTCAATAATTTGGTTCTTAAGACCCAAGCTTAAATGCATGTGTACCATTTTCTAAACTGGAGCAGAGACAGGACTCTGGACAACACTGTGTGGCACGTGGCACTATCATGCAATTCAGATCAGGTGTGCATGATGACTAAAGGCTGGCAGCAGGAGACCAGTGTCAATCTCCTGGTTTTAAGGCTTGGTTATGTAAGCTGGGTACATTAAGAGATGCTGTGAATTCTGTTATTTTGGGAACTGGTAAGTCAAGGATTGTTTCAAAGGAAAAACTACAATGGACATTTTTTTCCATGAAATTTACCTAATGTCTCCTGTGCCAGCGGCACAGAGATAGGCATGCTAGGAGATTCTGATGCAGAATTTTCCAGGATTGTAACTTGGGGAAATTAAAAAAAAAAAAAAAAAAAACAGCCCGCATCACAGAAGGACAGAGATAGCTTTGGGTTACAGTTTCCTCTGAGCTAAAATACTGCAGGAGGCAGGAGGAAGGCTCATGAGATCTCAGGTGCCTGAGAATGCTGAAGCTTACAGCATTTGGGGGTTGGGGGGCAGTTCCTCCACACAGTCAAAGCAGTGAAAGGCAGCTGGTGAAGGAAGCTCAGACCTCCAGATCCGCAGAGGAGATTCTGGGACCTGTGGAACTGCCTGAAAGCTGTGCAGAGAGGTCCAGGTCTCTGGCTTTGGGGAGTCATCACCAGTGTTGGGATCGGCTTTGGAGTCATTTGTGCTCTTGCAAGGAACTCCATTAAATGCCTTCATTGACCTAACTGGACTAGTGCAATCTTTACATTGATCTGTCATCTGGTTCACTTTCTAGGAGGAGTCAATGTTGTATGTGCTTTGCCACCCTGGACATTTCTTACACCGCTGATAAGAGAGTGGGTAACACTCTAAACTCTGTGATGAGGATCTAGGGTGAGAATTGGGTTCTGGTCCAATTTCCTCTAATTTCCATATGAAATTACACACATGGATAATGTGCTCACTTTACAGTTCCCATTTACAACATCTACCAAGTATTTATAGACCACTATGGCCATGCCCATAGGTTTCACAAAAAGAATCACACAGAAGGTCAGTGGCCAGTAACAGAGGTATTCAACCTTTGTGCTGGCAACCGCAGCCTTCCCCAGTAGCTCTGCATGGCCTTTTACTCCTGGGCCTCCAAATGGACCAGGCTGCCATTATTCCCATGTGGACAAGTGCCCCAGCCCTGCAGTGAGTTAAACACAGCCACAGAGGAGGCACAACTATATTGGAAAAACAGAACCATTGGACTCAGATCGGCAGCAGGAGACATTAGATTTTGAATTTGCTTTACTGGTGGAGAAGTGGCTACTGCAGTTCCCATTGTGTGCCCTTTTGCTTTGTGGAATAGAAATCTTAACTTCCATCTGTGAAGACTCTGGGGGAAGGAAATGAGGTCTTTGACTCCAGGACTTTCATTAGTGAGCAGTTTTGAACCAGATGAGACCACGGAATCACAGCGACTACGACTCTCCAGAGGCGCCAGCCAGGAGAAGAAGAAAGCTGGATATAAGTCAGCTCACAGGCAGCGAATTTGAAAATGGAACTGACAAGAGTCTGGGGATGGCCCTTAGCCTTTTGCTTGACTAGCCATCTCTGCTAAGTGTGTCTGCAGGAGTGTGTATTTGCACACACTAGTACACGTTCATCATACACACTTCCCAGATCAGAGGGGAATGAAGCATGAACTCAAATAAAATTCTCCATAACACTGTGATATTCAAAATGCACCCTATTCAAACTCCAATGATTTGACTCCAAGAATCTAAGTATTTCAATTTTTGACAGTAGCTATGAAACAACTCTTTAGGTTTTTTTTTCCCTCATAAAGAAAATACAGAAGAATAAATGACAGTAACACTTTTAAAGTCTAAAAACAGCATCCATTAGGCTGGGGAGATGGCTCAAATTGGGAAAGTGCAGGCTGGATAATCATGAGGGCCCAAGCTCAGAGCCCCAGCATCCACATTAAAGGCTGCCTGTGGCAGTGCACCAGGGAGGAAGAGACAGGCAGCTCTCTGGAGATCAGTGGGCACTCTGCCTAGCTGACTTTGATCCCATTCAGTTAGAATATATTAAACAAGCTCCTTTACCCACTGACCCATCTTGTAGACTCATAACATTTTAAAAACCATTATAATGGGGACATGAATATATGTGTGGAGGTCAGAGGACAATTTTACATAGTCAGAGTCCTTTCAGTGATTGAATTATCAGTTATAGGCACAGTAAACATCTTTACCCATCGAGTCACCTCACCAGACCTCAACAATTCCTTAGTAACAGCAAATGATGTGGGAAGTTATTTCCCAATCTGGTGGGTCATAAAGCTGGATAAGGCCAGAGAGGGCCAACTCTCTTTGTGATTTTTCAAAAGTGAGAGATAAAACCGAGTCCTATATAAATGAACATTGGGATTGAAACAATGGTCATGGTAATGCTGGGAGACATGGCTTCTCAGCAAGGATGCAATCTCATGGCCACCTGTCTCCCACAGAGACAGCCACAGCACTTGGGCAGCACAGATGGAGTAACTGCCAAAGACAGACAAAGGGCAGCGCCAGGCTAAGGGGTACTCAGAAAGGAAAGGCCACGCAACTGGCAATGAAACTGTCATACTCTTGCCCACCACAGTAGTCTAGACATCAATCAGCCCAATCCAGCTGACAGATACACTGTAGACCCAGAGGCCTAGAGCTGGCTTCTGAGTTCAATGCAAGGAAGAGGGGAGAAGACCAGGAGCCCATGGCTTTCTTCCCTTATCTTTTCACTTCTGTCTCTCCCTCTAGCCACAGAATGGCACAGTGGCTATATCCAGAGTTACTTTTCTCAACTCAAGGATATAAGGACATATACTCCTCTAGGATGAGAAACAAAAAAAGAGATGGTGCCATGTTGGAGTCACTGACTTAGTTCTGTCTTTTAAAGATGAATTCTGGCACTCTGGGAGGGGGGATGGTATCTTGAAGTGGTATCATAAATACCCGTGAATGACCTTGAATGTGGTATGCCTTTGAGAATGGCCTTGAACTTCTGATCCTCCTGCCCTCACCTCCAGACTGCTAGGGTTCAGTTGTGTACCACCCGTTGGACTGAACCCATGGTTTCATGCACGTAGGACAAACTCTGTGGCTTGGATGTGATCTGCCATCCACAGTCTCGTGGATTTGAACACGTGACCCCCAGCTGGTGATGCTGCTAGCGAAGGTATGGAACATATAGGAGACATGGCCTTCCTTAAAGAAATACATCATTGGAGGCAGAATTTGAAGTTTAAAGCTTGGCCACATTTCCTGTTTTCCCTCTCAGTTCAGTTCCCAAAGACTACACACACTGCTGATGGTTGGCACCATCCCTGACCACCATGAGCTTGAGCTTGGAGGCTGAGAGGCAACTGTGCAAGATCTCTTCTTGACTTCTGCTGCCTTTGACAGGGCCATAAGGACAGCCTACTACTCAGGAAGAAAACTAACCACACTCCATCCACACACATGAGACACACATGTGCGTATGCACACATACACACACACACACACATACACACACAAGTAAATAAATGTCACAAAAGCTTTAAAATGTATTTGAAGGGATAATTTGGAAAACTCCCTAATTGCATGGAAAACATACCCTACAATTTCAATAATTGCAAGGAATCCAATCCAGGATAAGGCCATTAAAATTCATGTCAAAATGTACCATAATCACACTGCAGCAAAGTAAACACAAAGCAGGAGACAGAAGGTAACGGAAGGAAAGCAACATATTACTTGCAGGAAGGCAAACATTAATGGCGTTTTCTCTCTCAGCATAACCCACAGATCAGAGAAGGAAGAGGAAGGAGGGATGGGAAAACCACATGCTGTGTCCAAGGAAAAATACTTCAGCAATAAAGCAATAATTTCTCAGATAAAAGAAAAACCAGAAACCTGTGGTTCTGAAGCAATGGTTAATGGAAGACCTTTGGAAAGGAATGCAATCATAAAATGAGGATAGTTAGATACTTGTAACAAAGAGCAAAGAAATGGGATAAACATGGCATATTAATGCATTTACTGACTTTCAAAAATGCATTTGGCTACTAAAATTAAAATTATAATTCTACTGAGAATTTCAATGGATATATGTAGTGTATAAAAAACTATAACTTAAAAGAATATATATTTGGGAAAAGGCCTTCAACATCACTCCTGAAGTGGTAAAAAACATTTTTTTCACACAGCATAAAAGTGTTTATTTTACAGTCACTACAGAAACCACTATCAAAATGATGAGGTATGAAAAGTTTAGAGCCCAGTAGATGATAAACTACAAGATTTTAAAACTTTTTACAAAACACGAAAAGGAAGGATTATAGAAAAATCAAATGTTGAGAAAAGGAAAGACAAAGAACACAGTGGTAGATAGACCTAAATCTAGACATGTGAATTTATGCTAAAGTCAATGTTCCAATCATGGTCATTGAAACTCAGAAACAGTTGAGCAAATATCCTTGTGGTGTGCTGGAGCATCTTTTAGGTATATGCCAGAAGTGGCATAGCTGTACTACTTGCAACTTTCTGAGGAAACTCCAGATTGATTCCCAAAGCGGTTATACAAATGTCCACTCCCTCTAGCAGTGGAGGAGTGCTCCTGTTTCTGTACATCCTCACCAGCATGTCCATACCTACAAGATGTGGAAAGATAAAGTTAGGGTAGAGACTGAGGGAGTGACCAAGCAATGCCTGGCCCAAGCTGAGGCCCACTCATGGGAGAGAGCCCCTGACACCATTAACAATACCCTGCTATGTTTACAGACAGGAGCCTAACTTAACCATTCTCTGAGAGGTCTCATTAGCACCTGATGGAATTAGATGCTGAGACTCATGGCCAAGCATTAGACAGAGCTTAGGGAGTCCTGTGGAAGAATGAGAGGGAAGGATAGAAGAATCCAGAGGGGACAAAACTGCTGCAAAAAAATAGTCAACTAACTTAGAGCCATGGGGACTTACAGAGACAGAAGCATCAACCAAAGAGCATGCATTGACTGGACCTAGACCTCCTACACCTATGTAACCGATGGGTACTTTGATCTTCATGTGGGTCCCCTAGTAAGTTGAGCGAGTGCTGTCTTTGACAGGGATTCTGTTGCCTACTTTCGATCACTTTGTACTAGCCAGACTGCCTTGCCTGGCCTCAGTGGATGAGGAGGAACTCAATCCTGAAGCAACTTGATGTCCTGCTGGGGTGGGTTGGTGGGGGGCCCTTCCCTTTTCTGAGGCCAAAGAGAGGCAGGATGGAGGAAAAAGGGTGGTAGGGAAGGACTGGGAGAAGATGAGGGAAAGGGCTATGATCAGGATGTAAAGTGAATATATAGATTAAAAATAAATTTAAAAATTAAAAAAACAAAAAAGAAATTCAGAAAGAATCAGAATGTATATAAAATAAAGAATTATAACTACATGGTTATTTCAAGTTTAATGATGCACAGTTGTTAAATAGAATCAAGCCAATGAAAAGTAAATGCACACATCGCAAAACCCTCCGCAGGTGTGGCTCTAGAGCATGGTAAAATAAATATGTTAATACACTGAAATATGCAATGTTTCCCTCTGGTCTACTTAGAACATCATTTTCTTCTCTGTTGCTGTGACAAGCACCATGATCAAAAGCAAGTTGGAGCGAAAATATTTATTTGGGCTATTTCAACTTGTATTTTATAGTCTATCACTATGGGAAGCCATGGCAGGAATTCCAGGGAGGAGCCAGGAGGCAGTGACAGAAGCAGAAACCACGGAGAAGTGCTGCTTACTGGCTTGCTCCTCATGACTTGCTCAGTTTGCTTTTATATACAGCCCAGGTGTCCCTTCCCAGAGGGCACCCCTCACATCAGACTGGATCTGCTCATACCAATTGTTAATCAAGAAAATGCCCACAGGCCAATCTGATGAAGGGAATTCCTCAATGGAGGGTCCTTCTTCCTATATGATGCTAGTTTCTCTAAGGTTGACAAAAACTAAGCAGCAAAGCATTGTGGGTAGAAAAGGCACATTGTTTGACTGAAAAAAGTTTTGTTGCTTAAACCATGCGAATAAGCATCTGGCCTTTGGGGAGGTAGAATTTTTATGCTGCTGGAGAGTCATTGGATCGATTTTCCCAGCTTCTGGCTGATTGGGTGATATTTGCTGAGGTTGCCATGGTAATGAAGACTCCTTAAAACAAGACAGGAAAGTCTGCCCTATGCACTGCTTCTTTCCTTCACGAGGGAGTTCATAAAATTGGGGTGAGGTTTGATAACGTATCTACCCAATACAAACTTTCTCAAAATTAGGCTCAGTCAGCTCAAATCGTCACTATTCCACAAATTAAATTTGTGTGATATTTCATAACCCAGCATCATCTCAACAAGGCATGCTACCAGAAGGAGGCTCTGCCTCAAGAAACCAGTTTGGTTGGTTGTTTCTCCATCTTCTGTAGTTTTGTTTTGTCATTTTTCCCTCTTGGCAGCATGGTGTCCTTCAGCCCTGGATGGTCTCAAATTATCTGTATAGCCAAAGCTGGATTTAAACTGCCCATCCTCTTGCATCCAACTCCTTAGTGTTGGGATGGCAGGTGTGTGCTACCATATTCAGCTTGTGAAAGCAATGACTTCTCTACTGAGATGCTCTATCTTGAGATGATAGCCATGCCATCCCATGCCATCCCAATTCAGGACCCATTTCCAATGCCAGTTGCCCTGCTGTTGCCACCATTTCTGCATTTACTTAGAGCAGTGAAGTCTTGACTTATCTTGATGTAAACCAGAGACCTACGGGCAAATCCCAGATGATATTTATCTCCCCCCTTAGGTCACGAGCATTCTAATAGTGCATAGAATGGTAGATCCTCCCAGGAGATTTTCATTTTACATCGTTCAGGTCCACCAGGACAACCACGATGGCAGCTGTGGCTTCATGAGATGCTTTTCTCAAGGAGTGAGAAATAAAATTTCAAGTTACCATCAGACCCCCATCTGGATGAAAGTTGTTTTGTAAGCATGCGCAAAACATTAATAACGGTGTATACTTTCATCGGAACTCTCAGGTGACCAAATGCGTTGCCAGTGTACAGTCGTCTTTATTTGAGGGGAGGGAAGAGCATCTTGTCTCTGCTCTATGGAGCTCCACAATGGGCTTAAAATATTCAGTGAGCCATGCTGTAAACAAATGTTCTTCATTGTTCTATTTACAGAGATAGGCAGAGGAAAGTTAGCACCACTGTGAGGGTCCTGGAGCTTTTTAGAATGCCAAGTGAGCATGCTTCAACTAAGGCTCAGCAGCTACTTGAAGTCCTAGAAGTGACTCAGCCTGTCTCTCAGAGCCTTTAAGGCAGAGTTGGCTTCTCTCCAAGCCCAGAAGTCCTAAAGGCTCACACACCATAGAGACATTTTCCTCCCTCCACATGAACTGGACCTGGCTAGCTTTGGACTTTTCCTCTGCAGATTTCCACCTCTCTCTGCCTTCATAAAGTCTCTGAAGGCAAAGGCTCTTCTCTGGATTTAGCTCTGATCTTAGCAGATGGTGTAGATGGCTTGAGCTTCAATCCAGGTCCTAAAGCTTTCTGCACATTAGCACAAAGGCTTTCTTGTTTCACTTCCTTATCTCAGTGGGATTCACTTTCAGGGCCCTTGATGAGTTTTTCCTTTGATACACAACTCAACTGAGCTATTTTGTGAGGAGAGGAAACCAACCCACCTGAGAAATTGATTGATTTGCGAGGAGAGGCCATCCCACCCTAGAGGCTGACACGCATTCCTCACTAAGCTTCATCAAGCATAGCTTCTGATTTAAAGTAGGAGGCATGTGACTCTTTCTCTTGGACAAGTGGCTGTTGGGAATCTCTGTTGGGTAACTTCAACATTTTTCAATGTTAATAAACATGTCTATCCCAAAAGTTGGAGAGAAATGGAAGCCAATGAAGTAATGCTAACATCACAATGTTTATCAACAAAGTTTGTCATTTTGTATGGGCACAATTTATGTCCCCCCTTAACTGCTATTAGAGCAGAGGTCATAGTTCTCAGGCCACCATAATAAGTGTAATAATAGTGACAGGGTTGAAATGTCCCAAGGCTTGACAGTGCTGCAGAGATGGCTGGTGAGCACCTGTTGCTGGACTTTTTCAAGCATTTTCTATGTGTAAGATGCCATACTATGTGTGTAAAAATCCAATATCTGCAAAGTACAAAAAACAAGAAACACTGAGACAATTTTGCCTGCATGCTGTACAAATGTGTACCAAAATCTCCCTGGAGTGATACATGAATATCAGGCAAATTAGACATTTAACATGATGAATGAGAACAACATGAGATGACATGTATGGAATGCCATAATGAAACTCATTACTTTTCACATTGTGTTAACCAGGGTTCTCTAGAGTAACAGAATGCACAGAATGAATCAGTCATCTATCTATCTGTATATCTACATATGTACATCTATATATAGACATAGCTATATGAAGGAGATTCTATTAGAATGGCTTACGGGTTGTGGTCCGCCTAATCCAACAATGGTTGCCTATGAACAGAGAATCCAAGAATTCAGTCGTTGTTCCGTCCACTAGGCTGGATATCTCAGATGGTCTTCAGTAGATGCCAAAATCCTAAAGAAGTAGGCTCTAATGCCAGTGAAGAGATGGACTTGCTAGTGAGGGCAAGAGCAAGTAAGCAAAGAGAGAGGTTCTTTCTGCCAGTCCTTTATACAGGATGCCAGCAGAGGGTGTGGTTCAGATTAAAGGTGAATCCCACCACCTCAAAAGATCTGAATTAAAGGCTTATCTTCCCACACTAAAGATCTGAATTAGAATTGGGTCCTCCCGCTTCAAGTGATTTAATTAATTTTAAAAAACCCTCACAGGTATACCCAGTCACTTAGGTTTTAGTTAATTCTAGGTGTAGTCAAGTTGACAACCAAGAATATCCATCACAAAGCCACCCTTTGTCAAGGTGACACACAATTATATCTCCTTATATCATGCTTAATTTTCAAATTAAAACAACAACCATGTCATAATTGTGCCTAACATGATATAACTATCATGTCTGCTATGCCCATAAACACATTATAAATTTAGAATAGATGGCAATGTCCCCGTTGAGGGGCATTCTTTTAGTATCTCAAACTTAAATTTGATAACCATTGGTGTTCTCTTAGCTGGTTTTACATCACATGATAAAGAAAGAAATCAAGGAAAGAAGACACAGATATCTATAAAATTACATTTTTAACAAAATACAAGAGGGAGACTCGTGTCAATTATAATCTTCATAGCTGGTCATGGGCCCTTAGGTGGTACTTATAACACCTTGATCTGTTACCCTTTCTGTATTTCTTCCACCCTAGAAAGTACCTCAGGCTCTTTTCCTTGAGGAGTAACCTATATCTTCACTCCTAGTGAGTTTGCACCCTATGTCATCCTGCCTGGATCAGACTGTTGTGGTTTCCCATTGAGTTTAATCACAACTCACAGTGGCACTAAGAGATACCCTAAAGGATCTCCTACACTTCACACATAATCTTTCTTACCTCTACTATGGAGAAATGATCCAAATTCCCCTTGGAAATCTGGATCGACCATTCTTCCTAACAATTATTCTCTTCTTAGCCTGTTAGCTTAAGGGTACCAGAACCGCAAAGTGACCAGAGAGAAGGCTTGAGTTTTCAGTTCAATAGAATGTTTGCTGTGGCTTCTGGCAGGAGTACTCCTCTCTCCAGAACCAAAACTTGTAGGCCAGTAGAACTTAAGGTAGTGGGAACAGGAAGCATTTTTTTTCCCTACTGGGTCACTAGAGGTGATAGTGGGTGGAACTATTCCCTTTTCCACCTCTTGATTCTTGGACCCATGGAGAAATTGTACCATATATTGGATGCTGATTCAAAGCATATACTGCCTTCTGGAGAACTTCCCCCACCCCTCCAAGTTATTACCACCTAATTGGTACTGTAATTGTGTCTTCCAAAGGCCATTCAAGTTTCTATTAGGCCAGATGCTTCAGGATGTTGGGTAACATGGTAAGACCAGTGGATTACATGACCATGTGTGCAATGTCATACTTCTCTAGCTGTGAAATGAATTACTTGATCAGAGCAATACTGTATGGAATATTGTGATAGTGGATAAGGTATTCTGAAAGTCCGTGTATGGTTATTTTGGTAGAAGCATTACATGCAGGAAAGGAAAATTCATAACCAGTATAAATATCTACTCCAGCAAGGACAAAGTATTGTCCTTTCCATAGAGGAAGTGAGCCCATATAGTCAACTTGCCACCAGGTTGCTGGCTGGTCACCTGAGCGAATAATGACATATCTGAGGCTCAATGTTGGTCTCTGATGTTGGCAGATCTGGAACTCAGCCATATCTGTAACCAGGTCAGCCTTGGTGAGTGGCAGTCCATGTTGTCAAGTCCAGGTATAACCTCCATCTCTCCCACCATGACTACTTTTTTCATGGGCCCATTGGGGAATAACAAAAATGGCTAGGGAAAGTGGTTGACAGTCCACAGATTGGGTCATCTTATCTACTTGATTACTGAACTCCTCCTCAGCTCTGAAGTCACCTTTTGATAAACATTACACAAGTATCTTGTCATTTGGAGAGGTACTTCCACATACTTCTTTCTCAGATGTCTTTTTCATCAATTTTCCAATAATGCTTTTTCCATAAATCAGTGAACAATTGCACATATAGCCATTTCTTCTTCCAAACAAAATGTATGGCCATTTGTACTGCATGCCCGCTGTGAAGATTTCACTTCACCAATGTCTTTCAGGGTTTTCCTAGAAATAGGTTGTAATGCTGCAGCTCTCTACTTTTTGGTGTTGCCTGCATAACATGCAGAACCATCAACAAACCAGACCCTAGTCTATTCTTCCTCAGTTAACCAATCAGATGGCACAACCCATGAGGCTATAAGTGCATATATGGCAGCATATAGCATTATAACAGGAATAGAAACAATAGGCAATTTGGGTAACTTCTTCATATATTTTGCTTGTGCCTTCAGGACCTGATCAGGTGTGATCATGTATATACCACATCCTTTTGATAATAGATTGCTATTTTGAACATCCTACTTCATGACTGATAACATGGTGGGATAGGAAAAACTCACTTCATGATGGCCAACTCAGGTCACATGGTAACTTGGTGCCCCATTGTCAAACATCCAGTTTTAGTAAGAGCTGTGTTTCTTTTCTTTTGTTTTGTTTTTGTTTTGTTTTTCGAGACAAGGTTTCTCTATGTAGCCTTGGCTGTCCTGGACCTGCTTTGTGGACCAGGCTGGCCTCAAACTCACAGCAATCCACCTGCCTCTGCCTCCTGAGTGCTGGGATTAAAGGCATGTGCCACCACACCCGGCAAGAGCTGTCTTAGATCACAGAAGAGACCTTTGGGGCTTTGGAGCAAGGTTCTACCATGATATGCAGATAACTATGCTCCATTTGAAAGACAACGGGCATAGTTGCTCTGAAGCCCCAAAGGTCTCTTCTGTGATCCCCTATAGGGATCTGATAAAGGCTCCAAATACCAACACTATCTGCCACTGACACCTCAAGCACCACTGGTTCTGCTAGATCATATGGTCCGAGTGGTAGAGCAGCCTGCACAGCAGCATGGATCTGTTGATGATCCAATTCATGTTCCAGGCCCCACACAAAGCTAGCAGCTGTCTGACTCATTTGGTATATGGGATATAATAACATACCCAAGTGAGGAATGTTTTGTCTCCAGAACCCAAATGTCTGTGCTTTTTTTCTTGGCAGTGGGAGGGGCCAGGAGCAATAACTTATCCTTTACTTTAGAATGAATATCGCTACATGCCCCACAGCACTAGACTCCTAAGAATTTCACTAAGTAGAAGGTTCTTGAATCTTGTTTGGATTTATTTCCCATCTTCTGATGTGCATGTGTTACCAATGAGCCCAAAGTGGTTGCTAACTCCTGCTCACATGGTCCAATCATCATACTGTCATCAAAATAGTGAAGCACTGTGATATTTTGTAGAAGAGAAAGATGATCAATATCCCTTGTAACTAAGTCATGCCGCAAGGCTGTAGAGGTAATATATCCTTGAGATAAAACTTGAAGGTATACTGCTGGCCTTGCCAACTGAAAGCAAATTGCTTATGGTCCTTATGGACTAAGAAAAAGGAATTTGATAGATCAATAGCTGCATACCATGTACCAGGAAATGTGTTAATCTGGTCAAGTAAGGATACTGCAGTTGGTATGACAGTTACAATCAGAGTCATTATTTGATTGAGTGATAGCCAACTCTCACTTTCCACAATCCATCTGTCTTCTGCACTGGGCAGATAGAAGACATAAAAGGAGTGTGTAGTGGGGAACTGCCAACTCTGCAGCTTTCAAGTCCTTGATGTTACTAATTTCTGCAACTCCTCCAGGGATATGATACTCGTTTTGGTTCAATCTTTTTCCTGACAGAGGCAACTCTGAAAGCTTCCATTTAGCCTTTCCAACCATAACAACCCTAACTCCACAGGACAGGGAACCAATGTAAGAATTCTGTCAACATCTAATATGTCTATCCCAATTATACATATGTGGCCTAGGAAATAACTGCAGTATGATTTCAGGGAGCCATTGGACACACTGTCAGTTAAACTTCAGCCAAAACTCCCTTAATCACATGTCCTTCATAAGCTCCTACTTTAATTGGAGGTGTTGAAAAATTTGAAATTCTATTCAAGACACTTAAAAGATTCACCCTTATACTTCTGTTGTTGTAGAAGTACTCCTGGCACCAAAATCCATATTAGTCAGGGTTCTGTAGAATTACAAAAGTTATAAAATATATAGACTATACATATATAATGTATATGTATATGGGATATATATGGAATTTATTAGAATGGCTAACAGGCTATGGTCCAGCTAATCCAATAATGGCTACCTATGAATGGAAAGTCCAAGAAGCCAATAGTTGTTCAGTCCATGAAACTGGATGTCTCAGCTAGTCTTCAGTATATGCCAGAATTTTGAAAGAGTAGATTCTAATGCCAGTGAAGGGAATCAACTTGCTAGCAAGATGAGAGCAATCAGGCAAAGAGAGGGAGAGATTCCTTTTTCCATGTTCTTAGACAGGCTGTCAGTAGGAGGTGTGGTTCACATTAAAGGCGGATCTTCTTACCTCAAAAGAGCTGGATTGGAAATGAATCTTGCCACTTGAAATGATTTAATTAAAGAAATCTTCACAGGTGTGCTCAGTCATTGGATTTTCGTTAATTCCAGATGTAGTCAAGTTAACAGCCAAAAATAGCCATCACAGATATTTTCTTGAAATAATTTAAAACCAAAGTTAAATGTTAATAAAGAAACTCCAGGTCATTATATAATGATGACACAGCCAACTCATCACAGAGAAATAATGCTTTAATTACACTTTCATTTAGTAGCTGATAAAAACTGATGAACAAGAAAGGACATGGTCATGGCTGTGGTTATGGTTGGAGAAGTTAAAAGTCTCCTTTTAGTAAGTGATGGCATTGGGTCATACTCATCCACAGAATGCAAATGTCAACTTGATCATCCAATTAGAATTCATTGATCATTTTAGAGCTTGACAACAGTCAAGCACCTATTCAAGGGCATACAGACCATCCATGAAGATAAACCATATCCCAGGCTATAAATCAACCTTATCAGATCTAAAGTTATTAAAACTAAAGCCACACAAAGCATTCTGTGTGGGAGTGAATGCTATTTAAACTAGAGATCACAGATGAGTGACCAAACATAAGAAAGTTAACACATTTCTAAGTAACCCATCTCACAGAAAGCCTCTAAGGAAGATAGGAAATACCGCATTCTAAGCAGAACAGGACCATGATACTGAAGAAGCTGTGGGATTCTGCAGGACAGCAGGTTGAGGTAAACAGGGACACTTGATCCCAACACTGTGAAGGGCACTGGCCCTCAACTTTAGTAAACTAGAAAGTAAGAGCAAGCATGGAAGGCAAGGTGGTGAAAGCAGATTGGTCAGTGGGGGATAAGACGCAGGTATAATTGATACTGTAATTGTGAGTTACTCCAAGTGCTAGATCACAAAGAACAAGATGGAGAAATGTCAGTAGTGACACAGGTGCAGGCCTGGAGTAACTAAATCAGAAATGGTGAAGAGCTCCATGTGTGTGGATCTGACAACTGGTTAGAGCAGACTAGACCAAAAAGACAAAACATGTCACTGAGAAGTTCTGAAGCTATGGGGAAAGCTAAAGTCATAGTTCAGAATCTTCAGGAAAAGAAATGGCCATGTCCTAGCAGTTTCATCAGTGAATTTTACTGAATATTATGAAACGGGGAAATAGTCACTCTAATAGTATTTCCATTAAACTGGGAGTGAAGCAACAACTCCACATCTGCATGGCCTTGGCATCTAGTGCAAACAATGATAGTCCAAGGACCAACAATACACTTTACAAATATAAACTCTTATACCAGACATCATCCATTTCAACAAGTTAAAAAACTAGAGCTAAATGTGGTTCATCATAGAACACATGGAAAATTCCATGGAAATGCATAGTAGGTTCAACAGGAATGCATAGGAGGGTCAATAAAAGTTCATGGAGGTTAGTAAGGAATATGGCTAAGGAAATTCCAATTATCTATATGATTTTTAAAAGATATTCTCTTTTTATTTATTCTTCTCATATGCAATATATCCTGACCACAGTTTCCACTCCCTCTACTCATCCCAGTTCTCCCCGGACATCCCCTTTCCCCCAGATCCATTGCTTCTTTCTTTCCCTTCAGAAAAGTGCAGGCTCCCCAGGGATATCAAGCGAACATGGTGTAACAAGATGCAATAAAACTGGGCACAGTTGATATAAGTATCAAGACAAGACGAGGAAACCAGTAGGAGGAAGGGGCTCCCAAGAGCAGGCAAAAGAGTCAGAAACACCTCTACTCCCACTGTTAGGAGTCTCACAACAACTCCGAGCTAAAAAACCACAACATATATACAGAGGACCCAGGGCAGACCCACACAGACTCCATGACTGCCTCTTCAGCCTCTGTGAGCCCCTTTGATCCCTGCTTAGTTATGATTTCCTAGTGTCCTTAACCCCTCTGGCCTCTACAATTCTTTCTCCCCTCTTCTGTGTAGTTCCTCAAGCTCTGCCTAATGTTTGGGTGTCGGTCTCTGTATCTGCTTCCACCAGCTGCCAGAGGAAGCCTCTCTGATGATGATTGGGCTAGGCACCTATCTATGAGTATAGAAGAATAGCATTAGAATCATTTCATTGACATTTTTTGGCAGAGGGTGGGAGAGATGGTCATGTTTGGTTCAGCCCTAGGTCTCTGGGCTATCCAGCTTCTAGTTCCTGGATGCAGGCAGTGTCAGGGAGAGAATGGGCTCCCTCTTCCTAACTTGGGCCTCAAGTTAGACCAGTCATTGTTTTGCCACTCCCACAAGTTCCGAGCCACCATTGTTGTAACACATCTTGCAGACAGGTCATGTTGTAGGCCAAATGTTTTGAGGCTGGGTTGGTGTTCCAGTGCCATCACTGGCAGCCTTTTCTGGTTACAGAAGATGGCCAGTTCAGGCTCCATAGCCTCCATTACTAGAAGTCTTCACTAGGGTCACCCTCATATACACCATAAAGTCTCCACTACACTAGGTTTCCACATTGCCTCCAAATTGGCCTGCAATTCTAGTTGTGTCTCCAAATACATTCTCTCTCCCCCTCCCCCATCTGATCTCTCTTATTCCCATCCCTACCTGCTCCCAGTCCACCTACCAAGTCTATTCTATTTCCCCTTCCCTGGGAGATCCATGTGCAGCCCTTAGAGCCCTTCTTGTTACTTCGCCTCTCTGGGACTTTGGGTAGTAAAGAATTAAAGGGTACTGATGGATTTTCCTTTACTTAATAGCTAATAGCCACTGATAAGTGAGTTCCTACCATGTTTGTCTTTCTGGGTCTGGATTGCCTTGCTTAGGATTTGCCTGAAGAGGGGAAATAAACTAGATGCCCTTAACCAAAGAATGGATAAAGAAAATGTGGTACATTTACACAATGGAAGTATTACATAGCTGTTAAAAGTTAATTTTCACTTATATGTTTGTATGTGTTTATGTCTATAATGTAAGTGTCAGTGGAGGTCAGAAGAGAGCACTAGATTCCCTGGGGCTGGAGTTATAGCAGTTGTGTAAATAGAGGACGGAATCTTGAGTAGGATTGCTGACCTAGGCACAACAATTCACACCTCCTGTCAAGGCTTCCTCAGCTCCCCACATTAATGATGTAGAGACAACGTGCTCATCAGCAGATGAACAGGTTAAAGAGGTGGCATATGTTTAGACCGTGGAATAGTATACAGCAGTGACAAAGCAAAACAAAACAAGAAAACCAGGAAATTGTGCAACAACATAAGGTAAACTAGCCAGACACAGAGAGGCAAATACCAAACAGTGTCACTTAAAAGTCAAACTCAAAGTAGAGTGCCAGTATCCATAAAGTAAGGACAGGGGAACAAAGAAGAAGTTAGTCAAAGGGGACTATATTTCATCTAGATATCAGGAGTAAGATCCAGCATCCTGTTGTACAGCATTATGACTGTAGTCACATATAATGTACGGTATATTCACAATAACAGAGTGATGGGGGCTGAAGAGCTGGCTCAGTGGTGAAAAGCATATACCTCTCTTTCAGAGGACCTGACTTTGTATCCAGCACCCATGTTGGTCTGCTCACCTCTATCCATAGCTCCAGATTCTGGGCTCCAGATCTAGCACCCTCCTCTGGCCACTATGGGCACTGCAATCACACTTGCACAATCTCCCACCCCCTAACACACACACATTCACAATTAAAATAAAGTATAAAATAATACAACTAAGAGCAAGGATTTCAAATGTTGCCACAAAGAAATGAGGTGATTGGCATATTGTCAGTAGCCTGACTTGATCACTCTACAGCAGCATTTGATATGCTTCAAATAGACTGGTTTTGTACAAGTACAACATCGTGATGCGTGGATCTGGGCCCAGGGGGGTCTGCTCAAACTATTGCACCAACCAAAGACAATACGTGCAGTAAACTTTGAACCTCTACCCAGATCTAGCCAATGGACAGGACATTCTCCACAGTTATGTGAAGAGTGGAGACTGGCTTGAATATGAACTCTGGTGCCCCATATTTGACCACTTCCCCATGATGGGGAAGCCAGGTGGCACTCAGAGAAAGGATAAGCAGGCTACCAAGATGAGACTTAATAGGTAGCCTATGGCCATATAGTGAGGGAGGAGGTTCCCCTGGGTCATAGTCCTAGGGAAGGACAATAGGGTAAAAGCAGGAGGGAGGGAGGAACGGGTAGGTACAAGTGAGGGGAAAACAATTGAGATGTAATCTGAATAAATTAATTAAATAATACAAAATTTTAAAAAATAGACCTGATTTGAAACCATATTGTACCCTATAAACATACAGCTACTACCCATGTATATCAATTAGAAATACAAGAAATCTCGACAATCAAAGTCTGTGTTTTGTAAGGAGGAAAATAGCAGCAGAGAAAAAGGACGTCAACATGAAAAGCCATCACCAGCTTCTCCTTCCCAACACCCACGCCAAAATGTACACAGCCTTCCTCGTACGATGTTCTGCTTGTACTCATTACCAAATATGGTGCAGCATCTCCTATGAGAAGAAAGAGAAAGCAGCCACATCTGGCTGGGGTGAAAGTGGAGGTATGTGGGAAGTGATGCAGAGGAGGTGATAAATCAGCGGAGTGTTAAGAAACATCATTTTACTGAGAAGAGACGGAGGCAATAGCTGGCATAACTTCCTGGTTAAACACAGAAAATTATCAGCTTCACTTGACCAAGGTCCAGTTAAAGTGATGCCTAGAATAGAGACTGTTTTGGATATAAGAGCAAAGAGTTGGGCTGAGAGTGAGTCATGAAAATCTTGAGAGTCAAGCAAAGGAATTTATACTTAACTTACATCCTATGTGCTCATCAATGAAGATTACTTCACAGCCTGTTCCTTGGCCTTATATGGATCATATATTATTTTTTT